>BNCP01000056.1:0-600000 GCA_019650235.1 Volvox reticuliferus
GCCCAACTGATATAACCAACAGAACAACGAATTTATAATATATTTATGCCGTAGCTGTGCTGTGTGTGTTTTTTTCGCAGACACTGCTTCAGTCGATGTACAGGAACATGCCAACGCATCCGGGCCGCTGCTGATGACGCTTGGAATCAAATTGGATTCTGTGGATCGAGCACTTTGGAATTTGGATCGGATCGACCAACGCCACCTGCCTTTGGACGGCATCTATCGCTTCGGGTCGTCTGCGCTGCGGGGAACGGGTATTTGCCATGCGCGCTCGTACCTATCGCCGTACGTGTCGTACCCTGAAAACGGACCTCCTATGCAGCTGGCATGGAGAAAACGAAAGATGGTCATTTTGTTATGATGGCTCAGACGCTTCTGCGGCGGCATAGATACATCTATATATATATATATATATATATTATAGATGTATATTTTGATTTGTTTGATTTTGTATTTTTTAGCTTCCTCTTTGCCACGTCAGCTCTGTAGCCATAGAGTTTCCTCACACGTCGGAAGGTGCCATTGCAGCTCGTACACTAATATTTGAGTTTTCAACGGTGCGCATGTACGAGATTAATATTCGTACGACGTGTGTACAACACGCAGGTCAGGGCGTCACGATCTATAGCGTCGACAGCGGTGTCTACGCGGATCACAACGAGTTTCGCCCGTGGCCTGACGCTGCGACGGAGGTTTCGGAGCAGGGCACCAGCAGGCCCGGCAGCCGGGCGATTTACGGGTGCGTGCACGTACGGCAGTCAGTACGGTAATTTAAAGCAGATATCCGTCCTGAAAATATAAGTTGGCGACAGGCCCTATAGTGCCTTATGCTTTGTGCAATTGTGACGCGTTGATGCTGCGCTTGCCAGCTATTTGTACCCAACGCCTAGATTTACATCCTGTAGATGTGTCTAAAGGGGAGTTACACTGTGGGCGACTCAACCTACAAAGACGAGCACCGGGGGTCCTGACCGGACCGAGCCACAGCGCAGGGGATGGGCACGTGGCTTTGTCTGTCTGTCCTGCCACGTGCTCCTCCTCTCATTCACAGACCAGCAAGATCAAACAAAAACTCAGATGTGTCTGTCTTTGTTTGTAAATATATATGCTTGTGCATTGTAAGCAGCGCAAATGCGCCTACACACCGTACAGACATCTACACCTTCGTACATCCGTACACAGGTACGATTTTGTGGATGGCGATAAGGTAGCGGCGGATTGTGACGGTCACGGCACCCACGTGGCGTCCTCCGCTGTGGGCCGCAGTGTGGGGGTGGCCCGGGGATCCCGACTGGTGGCCGTACGGGTTCTGGATTGCAGTGGTAGCGGAACCATTGCGGACACAGTTGCCGGTACGTGCGAGTATATCGTACAATCTCGTACAGAGCAAACTTCCTAGTATGTGATTAGATACATTCCTAAGAAGCTGGCCGACATGTAAGTGGAGCGGGCCATGTGTATTGATTAAGTGGGCATCGCGCGAGATGCTTCTCAGCAGCTCAAGACAGACTTGATGATAAAATAGATCAACTGTTCATGTCTTCCATGTTTCAACCTATTATCATACACCATACGATAAACTGTACGATAACCACATGTCGTACCATACCAATCTGTGCTCTCCTTCAGGCCTGGACTGGGTGGCCCGCAATGTGCAGCTTCCTGCAGTTGCCATGATGTCGCTTGGGGTGCCGGCAGGTGCGCGAAATGATCATGTACGACTGTACGGCAACCAGCCAAGGTGGGCTGCAGGCTTGGCGAAGGACCTATGCAGACACGAGAACATACATGGCCTGTGTCGACCATCTAAGAGCCCTCAGGGTTTTGGAGTTACATGTACGGCAGCAACTGCAAACGAATAAAATTACTGCTATGACTCATGTCCTCACCTTCCGACCTGTCTCCGGAATCCCAATTAGGCTCATGGTCCGACGTTCTGTCGGAAAGTGTACGAACGCTCGTACAGAAGCACGGCGTTGTCGTAGTGGTAGCTTCAGGAAATTCCGCTGTGGACAGCTGCACGGTGGTGCCCGCGAACGTGCCTGAGGTGGGGGAGTGGCTGAGGTGCGCGGCGGAAATGCTAATAGATAGCACAGCATGGCATGGCACCGCATAACATCGCACAGCATAGCAGGGCACGGAAACAGTGCAGCACGTCAAACTAAGCCTAGCACGGCATAACGCTAAGTTCGGAACCGAATGAAAGATGCAGCATATGACACATGGCGGCATATTGTGTTGCATAACACGGCGCACATTGCAGAGAACGACACGCGTGGCACGAGACAAGCGTGTGTTTCATATGCCGTACACTCGCTGATCAGTCTCCCCTTTCCCCCTGTAAGGTCCTCACGGTGGCGGCTTCCAATATGGAGAACAAGTTTGGTCCCGGAGCCCGGGGGGGTCGGGAGTCCATGTACCAGTGGGCCAACACGGGTGCCTGTGTGGATCTGTTCGCTCCAGGGGTGGAGATATTCGGGGCATGTGGCGGCGGTGGTGAGTGGGACTAGGGTCAGGGGTTCGAACTCTATACATGACACTCTTTAATTGGTGCTATTATGCTATTATTGGAATTTACCAGATGGGGTCTGTATGGCTACTGTATATCAGTAAAGACGAAACCAGCATGATAGATGGTACACGCATTTCAGATCTGAACTATCAACATATGTTTACATATATATGTCATATGTCATATGGATACTAGACTAAAAACATGTTTTCCATGTTAATGGTAAAGGTTCACGACTGCTGCCGTATCCTCTCCTCTATATGTATCCTCTCCGATATACGGCAGATCGCTGCGCGGCCATGACGCCGGGGGCCTACACCTGGGCCTCAGGGACGTCCATGGCGGCACCCCTGGTCGCGGGGGTTGCCGCGCTGTATCTCGAGGTACGGTGGCTGTGAAGTGTGGTATGGTGGTGTCATGTAGGCATGTCGGCATGTCGGCATGTCGGCATGTAGGCATGTAGGCATGTAGGCATGTCGGCATGTAGGCATGTCGGCATGTAGGCATGTAGGCATGTAGGCATGTAGGCATGTAGGCATGTCGGCATGTAGGCACCTTTGAACATAGCTCTTTCCTGGGAGGGCCCGTGTGTCTTCGTGCCTACCTGCTGTAGTAGTCGTACAGTACAGCACGTACGGCACACTCCACCAAAAGTATGCGGTGCAAAAAGCACACACGCACCCAGCATCTCATGAGGGCTTTTTTCGGCATCAACTAACTACATTAACACTGCTTAGCGGAAGATGGAAGGTTCACCACCATCACCACCCACTCAATCGCGCCTCTGTTTTCTGATCTTTCAAGTGATGAGCGCATATCCTGGTGCACGTCCAGTTGCACACAGCACTTAATGACTTCCATGCCATGCACTCAAGTTCTTACATAATTTGAAGCAGCAAACAAACCTTGCTAAAACAGTGTGCGGGTTATGATATGCGCGCGGTGCTACTGCTGCTGCCGGCAGGCCCACCCGCAGGCACGACCCGAAGAAGTGGCAGCGGCGCTGCTGGCGGGTGCATCAGAGGGTGCCGTACGGGACGAGCGGATGTTGCCAGGCACACCAAACCGGCTCCTGTACTCCAGGTCTGTCCAGTGGTCAGCGAATCCGTAGGCCCATGGGTCTGTGTGAACGGAACCATGGGTCGTTAGCCTTGCCATACCGATAGAAAAGAATGTGCATGCTACGACCGAAAACTGCAGCATTGCAGAAAAGCAAAGGTGAGGGACGAAAGCCATTATGTCTGTATGTGCGAAATCTAAACCCAAACAGCTAATAACGGCATACTGCACACCTACACTAACAATGACATGCAGGTTGGACGCCCTGGTTTCGGAGGCACCACAGGAAATTTCTCTTAGCCAGCACCTGGCCCCACCGCCGATAATCCCTTCGCCGCGGCCGCGGCTGCTACTGCCATCATCTCCGCGGATGCCACCGCCGCAACAGCCATCCCCACGGTTACAACCGCAGCTGCAAGTACAACCACAGCAGAAGCCGCGGAAGCTGGATCAACAGCAGCAGCAGCACCAGCAGCACCAGCAGCAGCGATGGGTGCGAGCTGGCGGCAACCTCAATGCCGCTACCGCTACTACTGCTACAGCTGCGATTACCGGCACGAGCACCAATTTCCCCAGGCACTGACCCATGAGTCTGAATGCGGGTCCGGGATGTCTCACGACGTCTCCCAAGCAGTACCCCACCGAGCAATAACGAATAAGCGCTGCTTGTCGTTGTTGGCGCTGCTTGCATGCATGTGGATGATTGCGGATAGGATGGAGTTGCACTCGCTTTCACACTACTGCTATGGTGTACATGGTGCCCCCCGGAATATATAAACATATATAACCCTTGATTGCCAAGCAGTGAAAGTATTACGATGCCTAGGATTCTTCATGCTGTACTTCTTAGGATGTATATGATCCTTAGGCACGATATGGGTTTTTAAGCCCTAAGTATCCTAAGTTCCATCGATAAGTACGTACGGAAGAATTCTGACAATTTCAAAAATCCGGATCCAGATACACGGGAAACATATGGGGACATGTACATATGCATTGTTTGTACACCATGGCATGTATTACTTTCCCCGGATGAGTTATGCACTTGAGTAATAAGTTCGTATATTCGTGTTAAGGTCTGCTGCTGGGTTCTGTTGCTGACATCTCGGTCTTTCGCTGCCCTCGAGCGAGGGAATAACTCCTATCCTACGGAATAAACGAGGACTGTTCTTATTTGGCTTGGACATATAAGACCAGATAGATTGCCGCGATACGGCAGAATACGGCACATACAGTGCAGTACAGTGCGATGCAGTACAACCAGGTCACGGTGAATTACCTCCGTCCGCACCTGCTGCTGACCTAAACGATTAAGCTTCCAACTTCGCTGTTGGTGCTGTACGTATGCCTGTGAGAAGCGTGGCACTACTGCAGGACACGAAGGACTACTTCGAGGGGTGTACTGTACAATAAGGCCCACAATGTTGTGCGGAAGCCGCCCGTTCTGGTGTATGTTGCACCCGAGCCGTTCGGTTTCCACAGTGTATATGATACACATACATGTAATAGTATTATTAACAGGCGGAAAGGACTCCAGGCGATTGTTTGAACCATGCTCGGTGCAGCAGGAACTAGCTAATAACGTTCCTGGAGACGTCTGTTAAGTAGGGTTGGATGAAGCCTGTCAGCCTGTGCATAGACGGAGGCTGCAAGGTTGTCTTGAATCATGATTTATGCAGAGGCTATTCGGCTGTTCATTCGCAGGATTGACCCACACACTTCACGCATCGCACCATTGTTAGTTGTCGGTGCTTGGCTGCGGGAGCCTATTTTGGACAGATCCATCTGGAAGCTGCATGGCCTGTCTCAAAGAGCGCCAAGCACACGTCTTGGTGATTAGCTTAGGCGATATAGAGGATATTTCGGGGAGGGTGACGGAAAAACTACTGGCCTGCAACGAGCCCGGCGGTCATCACAGGAGGGACCTTCGTTAACCCTTTTTAAGCCCAGATTTTGTAGTATTGTTTGTGACTTCAATCATTAAGAAATCTGGAAGCAAGAAGCACGCGTCAAAAGGTCCCTGACAAGTTTACCGCTGCTCGACCTCGCGCAGACCTACCGCGCGATACCTCAGCATCGTGATCATCATGTCCTGAACTAAAAATAGTCTCAAATTTTATAGTCGAATGATCCTGCTTTTGCGCACAGACTCGCAGGCTGCAACTATGCTGAGGGAGATTACGTAACGATGTACAGCCATGCTCTGACACCCGGAAATACCTCTAGATGCATATGGAAAACATCACTCATCGCAACGTCCGCCGCCGCCGCCGTCAGCCACTGACAGCCGCTGTCTCTGCTGGTGCGTCTGAGCCGCACGCAGCCCGGGGCGGTTCTGGAGCTCCAGGGAGCCTGGCCCAACGGCCGGTTGGCGCACATGGAGCTGTCTGTTGACCCAAGACAGCGGACCACGGGGCAGCTGCTGCCCGTACTATGTGCGCTCAGGTGCAGGTTACGCAGGGCTATGTCGTTGCGGCGTGAGTGGGGCGGTTGGGTGGTTGGGGTAGTTGGAGATGAATGCAAGGGGGGTGTGGAGGGGGGACAGGGGAACTGGGGAGGTTGGGGTAGTGGTCCTAAACCTTAGATCATAAATTAACGATTAACGACTAACGGTAAAATTCGTGAAAAGAGTGAAATCGTGAGCTCGGATCCACAGAGTTGGCAAATGTGATGGCGATGAATGCGGGCTCTCATCCCTCATCCGGGCACCTCCTCACCCTCCCTGGTGCCGCATGACCCATACCATGACCCAAAGCGAGGTATCCACGCTCCTGAAGGACGTACCCTTCGTGAGTCCCCGGATTCCTCTGGCGGGAGGAAACACCACCGTCTGAGGCCTGACGGTGCAAACCCTGCAAACGACCCAGGGTCGTACGGCAGACCGCGCCATGCCTTTGTCTGGCCAGCGCCTGTGATGGTTGCACTGCTGACCGCCGCCGCCAAGGACGCGGCGCTGAACAACAACGGCGCCGCGTCGCCGTACCACACCGCCTCCACGTTCTCGGCGGCGGCAACGTCAGCGGCGGGGACCGCCCCGGGTCAGGGGGGGCAGCCCGGACAGGGACCACCGGGGCAGGGGGGTTCGGCACTGCCCGGCCATCTGGAGCTACCCGCGGAACTGATCGCGCTCATGTCAGGATCGACGTCCATGTCATCAGACCCGCTGTCAAATGGAGGAGCGGCGGCCGCCTGTGGCATCTGTGGCCGTGGACGCCGCCCTCATGCCGCCGTCGCCACCGCCACTACCGCAGCTGTCATGGCAACCACCTCATGTGCCCCTCGATGTCGCCGTCGCCGCCGCTGCAATTCCTGAGGCATCGGACTTGGAGCAGCTGAGCAGGTTCCGGAGCTCATACCCATCGCAGGCGCTGACGGCGACGGTGATGGTGGCGGCGTCAACGACGGGCTAATGCTTGTCAGAGCATGGCGGCGGTCGTCGGCAATGCAGGAGCTGTCCGGCGCGATTGCCGGCAGTGTCCTGGCGGCGTGATGGGCCAGTGCTCTGGGACTGGCGCCAGTAGTGGCCGTCAGCCCAGACGTGGCGAGCCTAATCAGGTAAGGTTTGTCTGTAAGTGCGTACATCCGATTTCCCTGCAGAGTGCGGAGCTGTCTTGAGGCTTTGTACGACATTACGTCATCATGATGCAGCACGTTCTCTCCGCTTTAATGCTCCCTCTCTTTGGCTGCGCGGCCGTTGCCGCCTTTGCCGCTGCTATTGCTGTTGCTGTTGCTGAGTGTGATCCCGCCCTCCAACCCGATGTACATCTCCTCCAGTTACAGGCTATCCGGCAGCGGCACCATCGGCCCGCCGTACCCCACCAGCCGTCGGCAGTCCTTGGTGACTTCTCAGGACCTCTCAACCACCAGCGGCGCCGCCGGGAGAGCCGGCAGTGCTAGCGGCGCCGTCGCCGCAAGCACATACACTCAACACACACACATCAATACCAATACGGAACCACAACAGTCAGAGATCCCCTCCTGGAAGATTCATTCCGTTGTTGTCATTGCTAGTTAGTGCTTCAGATCTCTGAGAGCCACTAACTCTTACACCACCAGGGAGATCCTGTCCTTGTGGACTGGGCCTGGAGATTGCAGCAGATGGCTGCACGTTTTGCAGTGTACTGCGCATTTCGCTGGAGGGTTTTGTATGTGTTTATCTGCGTGCGTGTTTGTGTGCTGCATATGTGTGTGTATGCGTGTGTATCACGGCGCCCTCCTGTCCGGGGTTGGGGTCCAATGCAGAAGGGTCTCACTAATATGGCAGCTAACATATTGTACGATGTGGTTTCTGTAGCCCGAAGGGAAACAGGGAAGGAAAGATGTCATTCCATATTATGGGTATAGCAAGTTGCGGGTGCATTACTCGTCCAATTGTATCGCTGTAAAAGCAGGTGGCACTCTGCGTACGTGATGGTGATAGATGATGTTGAAGGCAGGGAGGTGTATTGGAGAGAGGTGTATTGGTGCCTGGAGTCCTGCTGTACATGCATGAACACGGAGGCTGCATGTGGTGGGTTGCCATTAAAAACGTGTGACGAAGCTCCCAATTGGGTATATGTGAATTGTCTGTCTGTCTTCTGTCTGTCTGTCCACACACACACACACATGGTGTGTGCCACGTGTTTCCCCTGTGCTGTGGCTCGGTCCGGTCAGGACCCCTGAGCACCCCTGGTGCTCATCTTTGCGGGGTGAGTTGCCCACAGTGTAACACCCCAAACACCGAACTGTAATATATACAACATGCAGCATACAGTTGTCAATTGGCTGTGGTTTATTCTTGCGGTGATTGTACTTACTTGCTGCTTACCTACCAGCTGATTTATTAAGGTAATAGTTTCCTACAAGACGACTATCAAACATAACAGGGGTTGGCTATGTTATGAGGCAGATTGTTACATTGTATTCGAGTCCAAAATTTGATAGTTCATCGAGCAAGTCTGACCAGCACCGTTTCACAATAGTCTCGGAAAGTCAGCCTAGATGAAAATGATATGACTAGATTGATAAATTATGTTGACTAAATTACCAAAACGTGCAAACACATGTATGTTTGGATGGTTGTTCATCCGGGACCTAGACCAACGCGCCTAGCCAAAGTCATTAATTCTCAACACAAAGTATGCCAGAGTCTACTATGTTGCGTGACACCATTCAGATTACTGTTCCTTCCATCAGCCATTATATATGCCAAAGCCTGCTATGTTCCTTACTAGCTATGTATCCCGCCTAGATTAACTGTACAGAACTGTACAATGAAAACCTCACTACTGTCCCAGCCATCCAATCACTTGACTAGCTTAGCAAGGATTGGCAGCCAGTTTCCAGTAGTTGCTCCAGCCAACGCAATCACCGCTGCCGCGGCCACCAGCTGGAACCGTAACGAGTTAATCTTCTCCTCCACCTTCCCCTCCAGTCCGCTAATCTTCTCCTCCACCTTCCCCTCCAGTCCGCTAATCTTCTCCCCCACCTTCCCCTCCAGACCGCTGAGCCCCCTATCAAGGTTGACCTGGGTCGCCATCATAGCCTCGAGGCGCTTGACCTCGCTCTTCAGCTCTTTCACCTCGGTTGTCAGCTTCTTGTCGAGCGCCTCAAGGCGCTCCAGGACCTTGTCGTTCGATTCTTCCAGGTAGAAGCTTGGTAAGAATTGTGATACGGCCACATCGGCTTGTTGGTCGGTAGCACCAACAGCCTTGAGCGTATTTCGAAAGTTGATAAGCTTGTTTGCAGCAGTTGCTGCTTTGGTCACTGTTCTTGCTCGGATACTCCCGGATCCCCGGGACCTGCTGGCCACAGTAGTGGTGTACTTGGGCAGCCGTTTCGACTGCATCGATTTCATCATTATATATATATATATATATATATATATATATATATATATATATATATATATATATATATATATCTTTTCGTCCAGTCGTCACAAAGCGGCAGTTGTGTGGAAGGTGCCGAAGGTCCGCGAGTAGACAGACTTCTATAGGAACTATAGGATGGATGCAAAGAAAGTAGATTCTGCATCATATACTGGTTAAGGCAGGACTAAAACGTACGAGTTCGGACATCTCCATACGTTGCACCGAGGAGTGTCAAACGGTTCACCTCCAACAAGGCACACCCGTCCTGGCGCTTGTCCAATGATAGAAATATTTCACTCAAACATCTTTCGGTTGCAGATTTTTTTCATGTCTAGGTAGTTCGGACCGTCCCAGGTGAGGACACACTTTGCAAACGGTTCCTAGACTTTCGTGAGTCGTCTTTACCACTAACGGTACATAAATGCCCTCTTTATACAAGACTACCATTGTCTCTGTTCATCGGCGTCGAAAGGTACAGGATTCAATCATCAGTTGACACAGAAGGAATCCAGCAAACGCAATATACCATTTCGTGAGAATAATAAGCACTTCTTTAGAATGTAAACATTGATAGGGTTGCGCGAGTCGTCCCGAAGCGCGCATCACAGTTCAACCTTATCCACTTCCCTGTCGGAGATTGGTTACCATAATCACACCAGCACACCATCGGTGGGAGAGGAAAGGTTGGCTATGGTGTGGAGGGAAACTATAGGAAAGGGTGGCGACGGTTAGACGTAACTCGGTGATGTGGCAAGGCGTTGGCTGGCAAACTTGGCAATCTACCTGGGCTAGATCCACCTACGAGGCCGCAATACCCTCTTCTTTGTCGTGGGAAAAGCGAATTCTCGGATGACTACCGTCTCTCACCTGTTTTGCCGTTCCACTGTTGCCTTCCCCTTTCGGTGTCCTCAGTTTGCGTTGTTTCGTGTTGTGCCGTGTGGTGTCTGTGGTATGGTACAGGCGAGGCCACGGGGCAATGATCCCCGGCAGCCAAGGATGAGGTTCCAGCCCGGGGTGCGGGGCAGACGGAGCCAACTTAACAGGACCGCTCCACGAATGCGAGAGGGTCAGCGGCGCCACGGCGGCGGCGGAGGCGCATGGCGTCATGCAGCTGACGACGCTGCTTGGACCCGCTTGGGTTCACCCTGCGCTGTGTCCCCGCGCTCCTCACATCGGCGTTGGCGGCATCCTGACGGGGAGCAGCAACAGTGTCCCCGGACTGCATGTGCCCCTGGAGCTCGACCCACCGCCGCGTCTGCCGCCGCCGAAGTCAGCCACGGCGACCGGCGGCGCGACGTCGCCTTCGGCCTTGCTCCGCCGCAGCCTGGAGTTCTCTGACGGCATCTCCTCGCTGGGGTTCCCTGGAGCCGGCGCTGCGGCAGCTGCAGCGGCGGCGGCGGCGGGTGATCGAACCGGCACGCCGCTGACGGCGTCGATATTCGGGGCGTCGCCGCCGCCGCCGGTGCATGCGGTGACGGCGCCGCGGGCGGGGCCGGCGCCGCACGTGCGCTGCGGCGCCGGGGAGCTGACGTTGGACGTCTGACGCCGTCGACGGCGCCGTCAGGGGAGCTATGCGGCTTGTCCAACGGGGACGACGGCGAGAGTGTGGCGCTGCTGAGTCGTGTCGTGAAGGGAGCGGTGCAGGTGGGAGGCGTCCGGAGGAATATCTTTCCGGTTACTGAGAGGGCTGTCTGAAGCCCTTCGTGCTGTGTCAAAGCGTATTGAACGACCTCTTGACTGTCGTACAACTAATCCCGAACTGCCCGCTAACTACCAAGTGCACAATACATATAATTTATTGTATTTTATATATAATTATAAAGGGCGTGTCCTCTCTGGGTGTGAGCGCGAGTGCAATTGTGGGCGCGAGTGCGAGTGCGGGCGCGAGTGCGCCAAAACGTGGACAGCGGTGGCAATGTCCTAATCCCCCGGCTCCCCGTTGCTGCCGCGGCGGCAGGTTCGCGGCAACGATTGGCGGCACTACGTTTATTGCGGAGGCTGTGGCCCGCAGCGGCGGCGGCAGCGGCTTCGATCTGGAGGAAGACGAAAAGGATGACGACCCCGGGCCACGTGGGTGGGGCTTCTGGCTGGGGCTGTTGGGTTTTGGGGGTGCTGGGGTAAGATGGGGGTTTCGGAACAACATAAACTGCTTTTCATTCGTACACACACGTGTCATTGTAATCCCTCCGCCTTCCCCACCTGAGCTCGCACTCGTTCTCTCAGGGCATCTCCCCTTCCCTTGCTTTCGTAATTCTGCTGTACTTAGGTTTGGTTGTTAGGTACCCGTCAGTTAGTCCGTTGTACGTATTGAAACTGCTCCCGCGTTCCGGTGCGCCCGCCCCTCCTTTTCTCTCCCCCCCGCTTTCTCTTCTCCTCCCCCTACGGGTTGGACGAACGTTATGCCGGCTGTGCAGGCAAGGTCTTTAACAAGGGCTTTGGTCGCCGTAACTATCCCGCTGGTCACAGCGGCCGGCCGCTGACGCTCCGAGTGCCGCTGGGCAAGATCCGCGGCGATATCTTCATCACCATTTCGTACATCGTCCAGCTGGAGAGCGCCGGCAATTCCCTGTCACTGACCCACGTCTGCAACTGGACGCCTGCCCGATTGGGATGGCATCTTGTAAGTCGCGACCCGATGTCGAGTTCGGACGGAAGCTGGTTCAACAACGCGCCCAACAGCCGGAGAACAAAACACAAGGCGTCCGACTTGTACGACCTTAGCTTCGAGCTGGAGGTACGTGGGGGTGAAAAGGGGAGGGGAGGGGGAAGGGAAGGGAGGATTAGGAGGTGTGCTGAAGGGTCTGGTTGAGGCCGGAAGCCAAGCCTTGTGTAATCTGTGTCTGTGTCTATCTGTCTCCGTGTCTGTCTGCCTGCCTGTCTGCCTGTCTGCGTGTCTGTCTGTCTGTCTGTCTGTCTTTGTTTCGGAAGCGCTCCTCTTCTTTAACCTCTGCTCACCGCATTGCCCTACTGGGACTGTCTTCCCGCCAACCGCCCCCGCTGGACCGCACCTCGCAGGTTCTAAGCCATCGCGATTTAAATCTGGTTTCGGGGCCGCGCCACATGACGATCAAACCCAATTACGACGCCCTGCTGATCCAGGGCTACACGCAGGCAGGTGCACTTAGGCTGGGACATGGGGGCCAAGGGGGGTTGGGGGAAAGGGGAGTGGAATAGCAATGGGTACGGCACTTCTATTCGGGGACAGACGGAGGAAAGTACCTTTGGCGCCCACGCTTCGCACCGAATGGGCCTTATGCTGTCATCCAAGTTATCCAGGTTCTGCGCGGACGTCCTAATTCCGCTGTGCCTCATCGCATCACCGCAATGGAACCTCCCCCCTCCGCCTCCTGCGATCCCCCGCATCACCAGGTGTGGCGCCCCCGCCACGTGACTACCGTCACCTTCGAGCTGGCCGTGGCGGTGCCGCTGCGCTCCTTCGCCATCCTGCACGACGCCCGCCGCTCAGACCCCGAAACCACCCCCGAGCCCACCGCCAGCTGTGCTCGACGCGATACCAACGGCTCCTACACTGACGCGATACAATCACACCGCCACACCTTTCAGATGTCGATTGGCCGTGCCGCAATACCGTTATACGCAACTTCCGTTGTGCATAAAAGCTTCCAATCACTTGTAGTCGTGCGAATACTCTTGCTTCCAAAGCTGGGCAAGCTGCCGGAGCAACATATCACAGGCTCTGTACAATACATGCATCAACTCGACACCATGAGACGCGCTGCACCCCCGCTGGTGCTGCATACACCCTTTGGGTGGGACGGGACTGATGTCGTCTGTTATATCACCAACCCGCATTTAGTTATGAACGCCTCCGAACGGTTCAAGCACCATGACACAGGATGCGGCGTTCAGCAGCAGATCGGCCAACAGACATAGCATTCATTTGACCGGCTGTGATGCTCCCCCTCCCGCCGGTACAAAACGGGGCGCAACACCACCTTAGGGGTTGACACATTTTCTTTCCTCCTTCCGCACCCAAAGAGGCCTAAACCCGGAACCAGCTGCATACTGGACCAAGTAGGTAATTTGCGCAACCGGACGACAGAACTACACCGAGGCGCTCGTGAAAACCTGCAGTCGGGGGGCCCTCGTTGGGGCCCAAAACGGGCCATACATATTATAAGCCCCTTGATAGCAACACCATGCTCTCCTTTCCTCCTCTCCTCTCTCCTCACTCTCCATGCACCGCCTCGTCATCGTATCCCACCTGCCAGGTCTTCTGGATGTGAACATACAACCAGGCTTGTATTAATTGATAGGTTGTGAAGCCTTATCGCTTGGAGGAAAAGGCGCTTGCGGCCCCGTAGTCCACTGTTTTGCACTCCCTTGGACAGTGCTCGGGCGCATCACCATCACCGCTTTCCCTCGGCAAGCTTCTCCGCAAATACTCATCGAGATATGCCGCACCAGCGCCTGCACGCTCGTCGTATACTCAGGGAGTCATCAGCACCCGGGCCCGCTCGTGGAACCCCCACCATTTTCCCATTATCCGTGAAAGTACGAAGCCCAACATCAAAAGAAGAGAGAAGGAAACACGCTCACGCAAATCATCTCACTATTTTACGTTACTGGCGGCGACATAGTCTCGGCCAGTCATGAAATGAGGCCAAATGGACTTTAGACGGCACGAGGACATCAACCCATGGATAGCTCCAAATCTCGACCCACATTCGGATGTAAGGAACCTCAAGCCTTCACGGGAGCCACGGAAAGCGAGACTAACAAAAGCGCGACACGACTCACCCACTGTTCCCTTACGCAGTCTAGGGGGAGACCATGCGATCTGCACCACTGAACAAGACGTCGGCCGCAGCTCGCGAGGCCGTCGCCACTGCCGCGCCCGCCGGTCCATATGCCTGTCGTCCTGATACCCGCCACAAACTCCAATATCGCCTCAGTTGCGTCAACCGACTGGACCGGTAGGGAAACATGTCGTTCCGTACTATGGGTGCAGCAAGTTGCGGGTGCGTTACTCGTCCAATTGTATCGTTGTAAAAGCGGGTGGCACTCTGCGCACGTGATGGTGATGATGTTGAAGACAGGGAGGTGTATAGCATGGAGTGCTGTACATGCATGTACACGGAGGCTGCATGCGTCGGGTTGCCATAAAGAACAGTGTGAACAGCTCCCAATCGGGTGTATGCGATGTGTCTGTCTGTCTGTACACACACACACATGGTCACGATAACAATCAAAACGATATTATACAGTCCTACAGTGATCCAAACCATTACCAGTGCTGTTTTGTCCAGGCACCGTGGTGAGGTGCTGGTGATGGTGGTGGTGGTGGTGGTGGTGGTGGTGGTGGTGGTGGTGGTCATCAACGCCTGGTGGGTGATCAGATCGATATAGGAGAGGTAAGGGGGACCTCATTGCTGTTGCCTGAAACTGATTATTGAGGTCATTGCATGTTGATGTCACATATGAAAATATCTGTCCTCTTTTAAAAAAGCGGCTTCCTTCAACAGCTTATTACGATATTTAAATATTACCATTATTGTAAAAGGTGAAATATTTCGCTGAGTGTCAATTTGGGGGGATTGTGCGTATGTCACCATTGCTGAATATCACGTCAGCAGGTCCCAGAGACCCAAACATGTAAAGATGGGGTAAATACACGGAGGGCTCGCCCCACCCAGGTTAGTGAGCCGCTGGTGAGGAACACCACCCCCACACCCCTGTAGCACCGACACACGAGGGGAACGAAGCCCACTGAGGGGAACGAATGGCTGTAGGGGAGGTGAAAGGCGGGATAGGTTCCAGTTAGGTTTCTGGTTGTGCTGAACACTGAAGTGCAGACACGCAGGATGTGTTTTCCCCCTCCCTGTTTTCCCCGGACCCTTCAGAAGGGAAATAGTTGACATTGTTAGGGGAGAATCGGCACTTCTGAATCACACGCTGTTTCACCAGTGTTACAATGGTGCGAACTGCTAGAATCTGATCTATGATCTCCGGGTCAAACCCGGACTTGCGCACACTTATTGATCAATTCGCGCATCTATCCCGTCAGGTGGATGCCCGGGCTGGCGCTGTGTCAGGGTTACGACTCGCCGCAATAAGCTAATAAAAAGCTGCGGTTGTGCAGTAGTAGTGCCGGGAAAACAAAGGAACCCATCCGTCGGGTGCAAGGCGCAAGCTGCCCTGCGGGGTGCCAGGGGCGCCCGAGGACGTTCACTGCAAGGCGGAGAGGATTGTAACTGGGGACTTCGCACCCCAGCATCACGCATCACCCCAGCATCAGTGTTACAGACATGATAGCCCTTGCTGACGAAGCTTCCATAATTTCGGGATGTTAATACTGACAGTCAAGGCAGGACGGGTGTTGGAAGTATTATTAAGTTGATGCTGCCGGAACGAATCCCCCGTAGAGTACGGGGAAGGGGAGGGGGCTGGGGGGGAAAGCGGGGGAGCGCTAAGAGGGAGGGGAGGGATAAGGCCCCAGGTGTAGTTGCAGCCCGAAAGAATACTTCTTGCTTGCGGCGGTAATAATATATTAAAAAAATGACACGTCAGCCCTCAACGTGAATGCTTCGAGGTTGCAGGACACAGACAGTCCAGGACTCCTGCCTATGGACAGGCCGGTGTCCGGTACGTCCAGTACAAATCGCACACGGCCCTTCCACCGCTTCCCCACTTACTTATCTCCTCCGCTCCTACCATACACACAGGACCGTGCTGGGGAGCAACTCACCAGCCGGCGGTGGAGGTGGCGGTACCGGCGGCAGCGGCGCCACGGTGGCGGCGGAGGAGCATGGCGTCATGCAGGTGACGACGGTGCTTGGACCCGCTTGGGTTCAACCTGCGCTGTGGCCCCGCGCTCCTCACATCGGCGTTGGTGGCATCCTAATGAGGAGCAGCAACAGTGTTCCCGGACTGCATGTGCCCCTGGAGCTTGACCCACCCATTCGTGATGGTGATGTTAAGGAAATGCGGTTGTGCATAGTGGGAAATTTTCTTTATATTCATAACAATTTAATCGCAATTTTCCTTTTCATTTTTTCATTAAGGTTTTGCGATGTGCAAAAAAGTCGCAACCTCATCTATCACATGCGATCAACCGCAGCTAACTTCACGTACCCCGAACAAAAGCGAAGATCCATCAGATCGTAGCATGCTGAACATATCTTTTTATTATTCATCATTATCAATTACAGATTGGCCGAGGCCGCACCAGTGGGTCCGTGGAAAGCTTTCAAAATCGTTCGAAAACGCGGCGCGAAAACGGTCAACCTCCTCGGCTCATCCAACAATTTATGCCTTGCCTCGCCGTATCCGCCCAGAATCACGACCTGCTCCATACATGCATCTGTAACGGCAAGTCTCAAGACTACAGTCAAAACACTTTAAAAACTCCAAGAGCTAAGCTTCCTCCATCCTGT
The DNA here is from genome assembly GCA_019650235.1 of Volvox reticuliferus. Classification (NCBI taxonomy): domain Eukaryota; kingdom Viridiplantae; phylum Chlorophyta; class Chlorophyceae; order Chlamydomonadales; family Volvocaceae; genus Volvox; species Volvox reticuliferus. The sequence goes on from BNCP01000056.1 coordinate 16,824, forward strand.
GTGCCGAGCGAGCAGTCCCGTGCTCAAGGCCTGGATCCATCCATGTAGGCGGGGTAAGCACGCCCCGACCCACAAGACTTTTTGGAGCAAAAATACCGGCTGACGCAATCATGTTCTGCTTCTATCTTCCACGCACGCAGGTAGCCGCAGGTTTCCGCTTCCCATCACATCAAGTGCGTCGCCGATGCAAAGTACGGTTAGTTACATTCCCGTATCACGTTGCCATGTCCCGCGGCATCGCTGATGCGGCTTCTCCTAGTGTTATTGTCCAAGGTCGTGTCCATGGCTGGCCGCTGGGACTTCTTAAACGGCATGCGTGCCATTTTCCCTATGAGATTGCAAACTAGTTGTCGTCGAGTGTGCGCGCGGTGCGTGCTTCGTTCCCCTGATGACTGCGCTTTCCGTCCTCCCCTTCGGACAAAGCTAGAAAGAACTGCTGCTGCGCGGGTAGTGATAGGATTGCTCGCGCATTCATGCACCCTCGTGCGTTCGCTCCTCAACCACGCGCCGCTCCTCTTTCTGTGCACTTTGCTTGGAGGAAAGCTAACGAATGAACGTTGCCTCGGTTTGTAGACCTCCAGCCACATACAGACGGCATCCCCCTGCCTGCTGCCTTCCCATCCAACACAACCTCTCGCGCACTTGCGTCCTCATCCGCCGTGCGTCCTGGCATTCGCTGTCGCTATCCTCTAAACCCCAAATCAAACCCATTGCACATGCATGGTGCTTTTATTGTTCTCTCTCATGCCAGAATCTAGATTGCCATCTTTACGGGCTTTGCCAAGATGCAGGCAATATCCATGCATCAAATCCGCCACCTGCCGCACGTACAGTAGTAGCCTAATAACTTACTTACGCTGTTGCTGTCCTTTTTCATAACCCTTTCTTAATTCATTCGATCAATTTCAAAACTCGATCTACCTTCTGCCTCCTACCCATGGCTCTGATCCCGCCCCGTCCCGAAATTCCGTCTAATGCTGGAAACCTGCTGCTGTACAGGTGCCGCCGGAGCTAGCCGCCGCCGTACTTCCAGAAGCAACGGCAGCATCAGCGGCGGCGCCCGCCGGCGTCGGGGTGCATGGACTAGGTCTAGGGCTGTTCCCCAGGATGTCGTCAGGGGCCTTATGGACCACTGCATGGGCAGCCGCAGCCGCCGCCACTGCCGCCGCTGCCGCCAATCCCACCAGCCGTGAGGGCTCCCTGCTGCCACTACCGCCGCCGCTGCCGTTAATGGCGCTCATGCCATTCATGCCACTGGCTCTGCCTCCAGGCGTTTCCCCTAGAGCTGCACTGCCGAACCCGGATCCACCGGAACCACAGGTCAGGCCGTTCACACTCCGACGGGCTGCTGGTGTCGCAGGGGACGCTGCTGCCCCTCGCGGAGGAGCTCCACATCCCGTCAGGGGACCTGCACTCGGCGTACGTCAACTTAACGGCTTGTCCCAGCAGCAAGCGCTGTACGGCCAGCTTGGCAACGGTGACGCCGCCGGTGGTGACGGCGATGGCGGCGGAGGGGACGCGGGATATGATGCCCGCCGTAGTGACATGTCGGGAGCTGACGGATCGGGGGTAGCACCTACTTCCGTTGGCCCCTCTACCACCGCCTGCTGCACGCTGACGCCGGCGACGGCGCCACCGCCGACGCCGTCGTTGGCAGCACGGAACCAGGCTCCTCACGCGGAGGCCGCCGCCACTGCCGAGGCCGATCCCGCCGGCGGCGGTGGAGCTGGTGGCTCACAAGGTGTACCCGTAATCTGGCAGCCACTGAACGCGTCGGAGCAACCGCCGCAGCCGCAGCCGTCGTTACAGCTGCCAGCGTCGCCGCAGCTGCCGTCGCCCCAGCCGCCTCCACCGCAATCTCAACGACAGCTAATGCTCGTTTCAAGAAAGGCCGCGTCTGCAGCTGCGGAGCCGCCAATCTTACAAACCGGATCTCCGGCCGCTCAGAACGCAGCGGTGGTGCATCTCTGGCCACGCCATCCAACAGCAACGGAGGCGACCCTGGAAACAGGGCCACTTGATACGATAATGGCGCAAGCTGCGGCGCCGACGGCGCCCTGGCTTGGTGCTGGTCGCATGACTTCCGTTGGACGCGTTATAGCGCCTGCTGGCGCCACCGTCACTGCAGCAACTCGACAGCTGGCTGCTCAGCTTCAATCCGTACACCTCACTCGTCAGATGACGACACTCACAGATCTGAACAACAACATTCACTGCAACCTCCCACGCGATGTCGTACATGTCCTGCAGCAGCTGCAACAGGTGCAGTGTCAGCAGCTCCAGAAGCTTACAGATCATCAGCTACAGCTCGAGCAGAAACAATTACAGCAGAAGCAGAAGCAACAGCCACAACCACAACCACCACAACCGGAAGAAGAGCTGCAACAGCACCGGCACCGGCACCGGCACCGGCACCAGCAGCAGCATCGCCAGCAACACATCGAGTATTCCCGCGACGCGCGCCCTGTCAGACAGCCACGGGCACAGTTACCTCCTCCGCAAACCGCCGCCGCCGCCGCTGGCTCCCATGCACCGCGCTCCCGATTCCGCCGGCCTTCCTTCGAAAGCGTGTCGGAATTCGCAATGCCCCAGTACGACAACGACGATCCCCGCGGGGCTCTACTGCGATCGCCATCTTTAGTGCCGCTACTGCCAAAGCCATCACTGATGCCTCAACAGAGGCCGCGACAGCTGCCCAACGGCTCCGCAACAATGCGGCCGGCGTCGCCGACAGATGCGACCCCTGGGTCGGTGCCGATCTTCCGGGCTACTCGGCCGTCGCTCCGAAACCAATGCGCCCAATGTGGGACGTTCGACACTGGCGGCTGCTGGCGCAAGGGCTGGGTGATCTCACTGCCCGGGGAGAGGTCCTTCGCAAATCTTTGCAATCGGTGAGGTCGGTGGGTCAGTGGGACGATTGGTCGGTGGAACCATGGGTCAGCTATATATAGGACTTACAGTGGAGCCCGAACGGCTCCGGTGCAACACCCCAACGAACGCCATCCGCACAACATTGTGCATGGGGCCTTATGCGGTCAACCGTACCAGAGCTAGCTCTCATGGACCGGAGAGCACATGTACGGATGGATGTCTAGTGCCGGATACAACTACTTGAAAATCGTACGCGCTGAAAATCGTCCGCACTGCGATGAATGTCTTAGACTCCTTCTGCTCCGCACCACTGCTCTCTGTGTGAGGAAAAGAGGAAGTGAAAGAGCCTCCTCCGGTCACCACCACCACCATCACCACTACCATCACCACTACCATCACCACTACCATCATCACCACCGCCATCACCACCGCCATCATCACCACCAACACTACCATCACCACTACCATCACCACCACCACCACCACTAGCACCATCACCACCGCCATCGTGACCACCGCCATCACCACCACCACCACCACCACCACCACCACTAGCACCACCATTATCACCACCATTACCACCATCACCACCGCCATCGTCACCTGCGAGACCGCATCATTACTTGCCTCTCATCCTCCACACCACATGCGCATCATGCCAGGTGCGCATGTTGTTCAAGAGAGATTCAACACTGCGCATACATCTTATTTCTAACATCCTTGTTGGCAGCCTCACTTATGCACTGCCTCTCAGCAGCCAACCCTGCAGCGCTGCACCTTCCATTCACGACCTCGCAACCCCAAATACCGCATTTCGTAATCGCAGCTGCGGGTTGCGATACCAACGCCATCTGCACAACCAGTGCATGGCCGCACTGGCAGCTGCTAATGGCGACGGGGATGCGGGCACTGCAGCCGCCGCCGCAGCCACGGCCACCGCGGCCACCGCCACCGCCGCCGCCGCCGCCGCCACCACCTTCAGTCCTGGTGCGCCAGGCGGCAGTGCCAGTGACAACATTAACATCTCCGGTGTGGCCTCCGACCCTAAGTGCGGTGCCAAGCCCGCCGCGTCACGAGTCCGCCGCCGTGGTGGCATCGATGTTGACAACGGTGACTTCGGTGCTGGCATCAGCGGTTGTGGTCGCAGTGGTCGCAATGGCGGCGAAGTTGATGGCAGAGACAAGGACGATGACGGCGGCAGGGAGACATCTTTCCCCTGCATGCAGCCCCGTGCGAGTGCTCTCGTCGGCTCTAATATTACGCTACCTGTCCCACTGGGAGCCGCTACAGCTGCAACAGCCGCGGCGGCTACAGCGGATGTTGCCAGCGGGGCACTAGCGAGGGCTCCATGGGTCAATGCAGCCGGCAAAGGTCGCAAGCGTGTTCGTACCTGTCCTCAATCCGCCTCCGCTGACGCCGCCCATGAAGACAGTTGGACCGCCGCGGATGGCGGCAAGCGGCCGCTCCTGGGCTGGCCGCCGACGCCGCCGTCGCTTCATATGCTGCGCGCGATGTCGGAGCCGCACTCATGGGGTCCACATGGATCCGCACCCCTTCGGACTACTCAGCCGCGACCAACACAACAGCCGGCAGTAGCACCCATTGCAGAGCCGCAATGGGATGTACCTCACGTGCCAAGGACCAAAAGCAAACGGCATGCAATTCCGAACATGGCAGTAGCAGCGCCGGTGGCAGCTGTAGCGCCTGGGCATGATACTGCCATGGAGGCGCTGCTGTCGGCTACTGCACGGGCCCAGGCGCGATACGTCGCGCCGGCCAATGCACCAGCGGCGGCGGCGGCGCCGCCGCAGGTCGTGACAACTGCTATGGCTGCGCTTGCATCTGTCGCCATCCCGCCATCCGGTACCGGAACCGGCCGGAATGCGGAGGGGCCGCCGCAGCTCGTGGTACGAATGAAACTGCGGCGGCCAACCGCACTAATGCAGCCGCAGTCGCAGCTGCATCGGGCAATACCGCCACTGATGCCGATGCCGGCACAGTCGCTACAGCTGCTACATTACCCTGAGAGAAAACGTACCGCTCCAGGGAGGGAGGGATCGGATCAGCAGCGGCGGATTGCGAGTGGCCAGAAGGCCACCGGCAATGAGGCCGCTGGGGTGCCGGTTATTGAGCCACAGAGCGTGGTGACGTCATCAGGTGTTTGCTGCAACGGCAGCGATGGCGGCGGAGGCAGCGGTGGCGTTGGCCACGCTGCCGACGGCGACGCAGCTGACGGCGGAAGCGGAGGTTTTGGAGGATCCCCGCCGCCACGACAATATCTCCAATACGACAACGAGACGGAAAGGAGAGGCAGCGGCAGTGTTCATTGTACAACGATTAGTACGGAAACAGATCACGATGGCGGCGAAATTGGCGGCGGTATAAGGCCCTCGACGATACGATGCAAGCGGTCAAACACCCAATTCCGTTTATCTTCGGCTCCATGCCAAACGATGCCGCACAGGTTCATTGGTACGGATCTCGATACGGCGGTACGACAGACTCTTGGCAAACTGAATGATTTTCACATGACGAATCAGATGTTGTACCCTCCGCTAAGGATAGCATTCGACGGTATGGCTGTTGTGCCGGCGGTGCAGGCAGCGGATGCAGTGGCGGTAGGGGCGGTGGCGCCTCCGCCGCCACCACTACTGGCGTCGTGGGTCGTAAGCATTCCCCCCGCGGTTCAGGTGGTTTCCGTACCTTTGTCGGTGGCCGCTACCCTGCCGTTGCTACAGGATGTCGCGCTGACAGCTAAAGCCACATCAGACAATGGAGCCACTGCAGCCGCTGCTGCCGTCAGAGGTGATGTTGCAGCGCCTCCGTGCCAGGAACCCTCATCGTCTGCCTTCGCCGCCGAGGTTGGCGACTACCGCGAGTACAGCGATGCTGCAGCGGCGGCTGAAGTCGGCGTCATCAAAGGAGCCCAGCCCCGCAGCACCAGAGCAGTAACGCCCTCACTGCCGTCGGCATCGGCGGCGGTAGCCGACGCGCGGCGGTGCATATCTTGGACGCCACTAGCCCAGCGAGTACACCCCATCAGCGCCAAATTGTACGATAAGTCAAATTCGGATCCAGATTTTGATCCGAAGGGTCTCAAGCTGACAGATCGACGGGTCAGGGGCACTCCGCAGGCGCGGGCCCCCAAGAGGCTACCTGCCTTTGACGCAGCTGAGGCTCTACTGATGCTGGGCGGGACAGCATGCCAACGGCCAACAGCAATCGACGTCGATGATATCGGTGACGATGGAGGCGGATGTGGCGGAGGCCAGGCAACGGAGGAAGAGGAGGCGGGAGAGTTCCAAGTTGCCTACAACGCCCAGCAGGTACAGGTGGGCCGTCTTCGTCATGGAACCCGGGCGAAGATGTCGACGTCCATCGAAAATGAGAAGACAGCTGTTTGCGTGTCAGTGTGTCTTGTAATTGTTTTTCCTTCCCTTGGGAGAAACGGTCGGAACCTACTTGCATGTATGCCGTATATCAGTACAGTACGGGGATCCGTATTACGTGCACACTTGCAGGAAAGAAAGCGATGTTTGTTTTCACTTGGGACAAACTGAATGGTCTTAGTTGACTGTATGCCGTACTTTCCCGGCTAACAATTTTGCAAACTCACTCGCCGCTATCAGCTTTGATAATACGCACACATAGAATACGTAGATGAGAGAATAAGAGGGCCTCTTCCCCCAGGGAGTCTGCTTTTACCATCATGAGATTTGGGCTGATGACCGAACGGATGCTGTGTGCGGCTAAGGAAATTCGACAAGTCATTTTAAACATGATCTTTGAAGCGAAGGCATCACATATTGGTGTGCCGGCTCATATCCGTGCGTACCGTACTAACCACCTGATGGCCTATGCTTGACACATATACTTAAATACGCAGGTATAGGGTTTCTAACGCTGCTACGGCCGTCAATCCAAACACCGCGGGACGCCCGGGAAATGCTACTGCCGCTGCTACTGCTACTATGCCAGATACTATGCCAGGCAGTGATGGATGATGGTTTGGGAAGAGTTCTGGACTTATGCGTGTGCATGGGTGGTCTCCTTTGCAGTGCGTAGGATACATCGACTAGTGAAGGTTCGCCTCTTAACCAGGTCACCTGAAATGTCTAATTTCAGGGAATTCTTCCCTGGTCTAATTTGTCTAGCTTGGTTATTTTGTCCAGCCCGTGTGATATGGATGTTCTCCTTATGTCGTAATGAGTGATATAAACGTTATACTCACGCGGGTGTGTGTGGAAGTGCTGAAAATTCGGTAACTGGCGGCGACTGAGATGCAGGATGCGGCGACTGTCGGGATCCGAACGACGATATTCTTCATGGGGACACTCAGAAACGTTTTCAAGATCGTATGAAGCGACATAATAATTTTACTGAAAGCATGGCAAATTTGATGGAACTGTGGATCATCATCGGAATTGTATCGGAAAATTGTTAGTAACCATTAACGTACGACTTCTCTCCGCATAGGTAAAGGAATTTTGTACAGGCAATTTTATGTGTTTTCATACACAATCTGTGAATGATGTTTGTCGATATCGTTATCACTGAAGCTACTGTCCAAAATTACCAGGCCTAATCACCCGTTCGGCTCCAATCTTTTTGATGGGGCCACTAAGGCAATACTTTGAAAATGGTGATTTGAGAGCTTGTGCAGCTCATATTGAAGCGTTATGGGTTGGCAGGTAAGCTGTGAAGGACGTCTGTCGGAGAGGTGACAAGTTTGTTTTACATAAGGTGAGATCTTATCCTGTAATTACATTTTTTCAGGCACCAAAATAAATCTTTTGAAGCATCAGATGCTGAGGATGCTGCATGGCTTCTCGATACAACGCAAGGAAGCCCCGCATTTCAACAACAGTTTTGGCCCAAGCTCCTTGTCCTGCTCACCCGCTGGGCTTTCCTAGCAGGAAGAGCTGATCCTTTGGGGCCAGCAGGTGCGGCTGCAACTCAGCGCTTCTTTCCATGCTTACTGCTGTGTGTGGTGCTGGGCGGCACCTTCACCGACCTTTGTCTCCTCCATCCATGTATCCATCCATCCATCCATCTGGGTCTTCTGTAATATTCCTCGTACACACCCAGATTCTACGGACAGAAATCAGCCATTCCTGCTGGCGCTTCAAAGACGACTTGCAGCGCGCCTTACTTTGGGTCCTTTACCGTGGGCTGTGCGGGCGCCGACTCTGCTGTTGATTGCTGTGGTCGGATGCTCAACCGCATCCAATGCCGCCGGTAACGTGGTGGAAGGGAGGGGAGGGCAGCGGAGGGTAAGGAAGGGCAGGGGAGGGGAGGGGAGGGAAGGGCTGACAGGCTTTCTCCTCGGACGCAAACTCCTATGCGGAGACTTTGTTCACAATGTAAGGGTGAAGATGCAGTTAAGTTCCCACTATCACGATTACCACCCGCTCTCGAAACCGCTGGATGGAAGCTGCGAACGAATCAGTGAACTCACGCGGCGGGGTGTGAGCAGCGAGGCCCTGCGGAGGGGGAATCCGGGCGCGCGGAGCCATCCCATCATCCGCCTAAGCCCACTGGGGTTGAGGCGCATTGCTGCCATTTGGGTCCCTTTTGGCCCCCTTTGCCCCCTCCGCCCTAACAGCTCCACAGATTCCGTCCCTTTCTCATTTGGGCCGTCCGCAGCACCCTTGCAGCTGGCGTGCCAAGCCCTCCACTCCGAGATGCTAATGTTGGTGCGTCGCCCCTCCGCCGACATCTTGAACTCGCGGGATGCCGTAACAGACTTTTGTACGGCAGTGGAGCTGGTTCTGGAGCGCCTTGTGGTGCGCACGCGGGGGCGGGGGCGACTGGGGCCGGAGAGCCTCCACCAAATACGGGCATAAGCTCTCTTAGGGTGGCCGTGACGGTGGGCGTCATTGGGGTTGAGGCTGGTTTAAGATCTGGACTCAAACAGCCTGCGGTAATGGAATGGAAAGGATGGGTGCAGCGCGGGCTGCGGGCTGCGGGCTATGGCGTGCAGTGCGCAGTGCGTGCGGTCAACGACCTTTAATCCGGCATTATGGAATTGGCATTCAAATCCGCGACCCTGGAGGATTGGGTAGTGTGTAGCTTGGAGGCATGAATAAGTCATGACCTCATCTCACTTCAACTATTGCAGCATAATAGGTCTGTAACGGCAGTTCGTGCGCATTTTTCCGCCAGCCACGCTCGATTAGAAGCCGGTTTGGAAGGTAGTGCTCTCAACGTTGTAAAGCTTAATAAGATCTCGTCTTCCCGGTAGGCAGCAGCAGAGAAGATATGTACGGGGAAAAAGTATTTATGTGTAGTTGGATATATGTATGGAGGGGTTATAAGACGCCCTTATATTATGCTTTATGTGCTCATATGCTCATATATATATATATATATATATATATATATCTGTGTGTGTGTGTGTGTGTCACGTGTCGCACGTGCTTGTTTCCGCCGACAGACGCAACCGAACTGGAGGCAGCACCGCATATCGTAATGCGCTCATGACCCGTCACAGGTGAAGGGAGATTGGCGAGGAGCTGCCTCCATTTTTGTGGCCTTACTAGCCGCAATGAGCAGTGCCCTTGATGACCTTTGCACCCACATCGCCGCGGAGACAGTAACCCGGTCTCTTCCGCCACTACCGCTGGCTGGGTCGCAGCCGCCACATGTACCTGGTGGCGCTGGCAATCGGCCCCACATAGTCTCGGCCGCCGCGATAGCTGCAGCCCAGGAAAATGCGGCGGCGGCGCTGGCTGCACTCCAAGCATCGTGCCGCACGGTGGGGTCGACATGCGCCCGGGCCGTGGCAACAGCAGCAACGGGGCCGAGCACATCATCAGTTGTTGTCCATGCCGCCGCCTCCGCTACTGGTACTACAGCGCCGGACTTTCGCAACCCTTCGGACACAGTTGGGCGTGACGACTCCCGGCCAGTAGCAGCAGCGGTACTAACAGCCGTAAGGGCAATTGCAGAGAATGTGCATGCTACAGCGGCTGCCATCGCCGCCGCAGGTGTAGCAGCGGAAGGGGTGGAGGATGGCGTCTCGCTACATATCAGAATGTTGGCCCGCCCGGTGGAAAACCGCCAATTTGGTCGAAACGGCGGCCGAGAGGGTACAGTAGCAGGGGGAATTACTACCGGTGCGAAAGGCGAGTGGTGGACCTCGGCCGCACCGGCAGCGCCGCTGCGTTCTGAAACCGACCCATGGGCAATGCTGGCAGTGGTGGCTACAGCCGCAAGCGGCCTGCTAGAGGGCTTCGTTGTCACGGTGCGGCAACAGCCGCTTGGGCGGCCCCAGGAGCTGCTACAACGGTTGCTACATCCCAGCGCTGACCAGCTAGCTTCGGCACTAAAAGCGGTGGCTGGTGCTACAGCCGCCGCAGCTGCACGGATGACATCCGATGCACGTGGGTCATTGCCGGCGTCACCGGGCACCGGAACAGAGCCGGCTGCCGTGTTGGGCGGGAGGTGTAGCTCGGCGTGCGCGTTGGGCGCGGACTCACGCTTTACTATTCTTAGCATGGCGGTGGGATACAGCTGGGTGCGGCTGCGCGCACACGCACAGCTGCCAGGGCCAGATCAACTCGCTGCCCACGCAGTAGAACAAATGGCAGCTGCAGCTGTGGCGACGAGTCCGGCGGCGGCGGAAGGCTCGTACGGAAGCTTTTGGCATCCCGCCCGCGGCGCACTGACGGTGTTGATGGTCGCGTCGTTGGGTGTTGGGCGCGTGATGCAGATGGCGTGTGCAGGGGCGCATGCGGACGCCGCCTTTGAACTCTTAGAGGGCCATTCACGTTGCCCCTTGTATTCTGACGCGCAACTACTGGCAAAGTCCGTCATCGAGTCCTTGCGCGCCCCTGCGTCTGCGCCTGCGCGTGCGCCGATATCCGTGCCCATGCTCGCGACAGCGACTCCCTTGGCGACGGCATTGCTCTCCGACGCGGCGACGGCTGCGCAACGTCTGCACCTGCTGTACGGGGGCGTCGCCGACACGGCGGCGGGACGGGCATGGCTGGCGGCGCTGTCATCGTCGTCTGCGGGGCGCCTGCGTGAGCTCCTGGACCGGGTGTTCGTGTGTGCGGTCAGCGTGTTGGCAGGGGTGCGGGAATCCTTGACACCGGCGCCGACGGCATGGCTGCCGTTGCCAAAGCCTGGCGCGGCCCATCCTCCCGGTGACGCTATTGTCGCTGCCACTGTCAATAAGGCGGCCCAGGGCAGCCAGGTGGAGGGGCAGGCAGTGCAGCTCGCAGCGGACGCTAGAGCGGCGACTGCTGTCATGGCGTTAGGTGCGCTGGCGGACTTGCAGTTCTGTGCCTTACAGCTTAGAGCACATGGCGATCTCGTCCCGCGCCTGAGCGCGGATGCAGCTGCGGTACCAGCGGCAGCTGTATGGCCGCTGCTGGCGCTCTTGCCCTGCTATCCTGCCTTCGCTGCAGCGTACCACAGCAACGGGGGTGGTAGCAGTGGTGGCTTCGCCGCCGTGCCAGTGGCGGCGTCGCGGCTCGCTTTTTTGGTACCGCTGGCGGCATCATGCGTACCGCACGCCGAGGACGTGGGCGACGCCGCATGTGGAGTATTGCCGTACATTTATCTTCTGTTCAAGGGAGCACCGGAGTCCGTGGTCCAGGCCGCGCATTCTACCTGGGCAGCGCTACTCGCGGGACTGAGTGAAGAAAGAGATGCCGTACAGGCTCCCTCGGCAGTTTGCGGCCGCGCCAATGGAGGTGGCGCTCAAGGACAACGGGGACCCCTGTCACCGGGACGCGGCTGCGGCGGCGCTACGGAGGGAGTGGGAGGCGCGGAAAGAGAGGCATGGTTGAAGGAGCGTCGCGATGTGCGTGTGGCAGTGGCGGCGTCCATGGTGCCGTATTACATTGACCGTACATGCGAGGAGCCATGCAGCGTTGGCGACCTCGAATTGCTGGAGTGGGGCCTGAGACAGGTAGCGCCCGTGGAGAAGAGGATGGGGCACGTGAAGTAGTTTGTCCAGTGCTTTCTTTAATGGGCATGCATAGAAGGCGTTGTGTCGACCATAAATTGGGTCTGCCTCCACGCGCTGATGCAAGGAACGCTTTCCTTTTTTATTGCTCACAGGTTCTGCGATCGCTTCCCGAAGCCCACCCAATGAAGGTCTGGGCCGCGGCGCGTCTGGCCAGGCAGCTGTGCAAATGGGCGGGCGAATGGGAGGATGAGGGTAACGCTGTCGAGGCATATGGCGGGGAGAGACATCGCCAAAGGGGCGAGAACCGAAAGGTTCTTGTGCAGCATTGTGCAGGTGTCGTTGGTAATGTTGCAATGACTATTGATTTTACTCTTCTTCCGCATATGCTAGATGCCCTAACTGCAGAGTTGCAGGTTTTAAAGTCGGAGCAGGCTGCAGTTATCCTACAAAGGTTGCACGATGTGTGGCTGATCTGTAATGACTATGGTCGTAAGCAGTATATGGAGGATTGGTTGATGCAGGTTTTAGTCAAGGTACGCGTGAGAACAAAGTTTTAACGACGGGAGAGAGACCAGCGATGATAAATATGACCAAATTGCAACGTGTCAGATTTTGGTACTGCGTCGGGTGAATGCTTACTGCCGAGTGTATACCAATACATCAACGTATTTTGTACTTGGCGTTATTGGCGAAGCTTCATTAGCGCGATACGAACCCCATCGTTGGTGCTGTAGCAAAGCCCATTCCCTGACAACCCTGGCGTACACTTGCACGCGAAGGTATCTAACGCACTGAATCCTACTGCCTACGGCGTATTACTTCCACAAGGCAAGACCAGCACCCCACTCCATACAGTATCTCTAAGGACGGGCGCGGTTGGGACCCAACATACCACAACACACGCCCATCGGGGAAATCATTAGTCGATAATCCGTCTTCTCTGAGTAGCCCAGACACATGACCGGTACGCATCCCCGCGCATAAACACGCGCATCTTGAAAAAGGCGTGTAAGCAAAAAGGGATTTGGCGAAAGCCTTCCAAGCATATACCGCTTGACTGGCGACTGGCGATGGTCTCAAAGGCCGTTCTGCGCACAGTCCGCAATAATCACTCCCAATCACTGATTCATGCCGCCTCGAGAATCAATAGCCTCACTCTGCCTAATCCGCTCGTAAGCCATTGCGGCTGCATTTCTGATATGTTCTCACACTCCAATACCCCACGAAAACAGCTGGATACGCAACGACAACGAAGCTCAGGTGGTTGCCACAAAACCATGAGCACACACGCTCTCCCGATAGCCAAGATGCATGTGTGCACCTTCGGATAAATCTTTAGTCAGTACGTCCCGCACTACATTTTCGAGTGTTACAAGCAATAGTGCGGACACCAGCCGAAGCTACGGAATGTAAGGGCACATATGCTCAATCGTCGTACCTCACCACGACTCACTAAACAGGCCCGCAATAGCATTAGCCCCCAAACCCCCTGCCGGCCCTCAAAACTTAGGAAGGCACATGTTGTCGTATTGAGAGTAACCATGAGAGAGTAACCATCATCCTCAGGGCGCTCCAGCTATATTCCGCTCAAGCAGAACGCATTCATCACAACTGACAGAGCCCTTGCGAGCTTACGCACGCGTAATCTCCTTGTGCCCACCGCTCGTGCGCTGCATACCGACCTCAACCAACCGGCTGCGGCGAGCCAGGTCGCGGGCCTTATGGGGGTCATTCGAGACACGCACAAGGCCCTCGGATGTACGGTGCACAGGCACCAGCGCGGCGGAGGCACGGTCGAGCACCATAGCGACAGGCTTCTGAATGGAGGCGCGGCCAAGTGGATTACTGATGGTGGGGGTTGTCATTCCAGCCATATCCACAGTCTTCTCCTGGCTGATACGCTGCAGCTCCTGGCGGCGCTCGAAGCGAGCGCTTGACTGGTCACGGAAACCGTCCTCATTCAGCGCCCAGCAGAGCATCCACTTGATCGGGTCTAGGAGCACGTACCAGATGCCCGACCAAATCCAGGCTACGATAACATAGCCCCTGCAAAAGACGGATTGCACCAAAATCACATCAGAATTCGTGTATGTATGTTGTCATCGTTAACAATGATCCAAACTGATGGCACACGTAAGACCAGTCTGCACCCGGCATCGTCTGAAGTTACGGCCCGCCCCTCCCTGACAATCTTTTTGGAAAAACAGTCCCCAATCACTCACATACAACCGATTACTGAGGCGGTGTAGCGTGACTCAGTTCCTTCAATGGGCACTTCCTTCGACGGGAAGAACTTGACAGGTGTGTGATCAGAGTAGGTGCAGAACTGGCAATCCTTCAGAGAATGGCGGGGGGGGACGTAGCCGCCGAAGCCAAAGATGGAAATAAGGGTCGAGCCAATTTGCGCGAGGACAAAGGCCACGTAGGTCAGGTTGCCGGCCTTCTGCGCCAGTGAGTAAGCTTGGTTGCGCACCACCAGCACCAGCGCCTGGCCCGAAACTGATACTTGGTTATAGATGAGGGAGCGCAGCATGGCACCGCGCACGTACTTCTGCTCTACCATGCATTGGCTCAGGACAGTCTCATCGTTGAAATGCATCTTCATGCAGGCAGCTTCGCTGCCACCGAACGCCTCCTGAACGTTGTATTCGGGGATCTTGCAGACGGAATCGTCGATGCTCTGCAGGGGATAGTTAAGAGTGCAGACAATGCAATAAAGGTGGATCAGCAACTCATTTCGGCAAGCATTAATTTGGCTTCTTGACCATTTGTGTCTGACTACCATCATCGGCCGTTTCAAATAGGCATCCTTCTCCAACTTCTGCAACTTACATATGGAGCCTTCTTGACATTCTCAATGTAGTCCTTGCACCATGCGGCCAGAGTAGAGTGGCGGTCATCCAGGGAGAACATGTCCAGGTGCTTCTCGAAAAAATTGGTCTTGCAGGCTGTCTGGTACAGAGCCCATGAGGACAGCGTCAGGTACAGGCCGTACACAATGCCCATCAAGAAAATATTCTTCAGGTTCCAGGCGTTGGGCTGGCGGCTCGGCTCCACACGGTCCTTAGCCAGCGCAATCATGGCACCGTCATTGAAGACGGCCATAATGACAATTAGAATTGTGGGGAAATACCTGTAAATCGCGACCAGCACAGACGGGTCCGAGTCGAGCAGTGCAATGGCAGGGCTGAATGAGGCCGTAAAACGACATTTTCCAAATAGTCCCCATACCCACAGCAGTACAGCACATGAAGAATTTTGGCTCAGGACAACAGTGGTCAAACTCAAGAACGTACGCAGTGGTCCACTGAGATCCACCTGAAGGTTATCTTAACCCACCAGTCATAGATGACGGTCAGGAGGCCGAAGGTGAAGCAGATACGGAAAGTCATGGCTACGGTGTACTTGGAGTATGTGGTCATGCGCTGGAAAATCTTGCGGGCGCCCAGCACGGCCGTTTTGATGGCCGACAGACCGGCCTCTGTCAGGACGATGTCAGCTGCACCGCGGGCGGCATCAGTGGCGCCGGCAACAGCAATGCCAACATCGGCCTTCTTCAAGGCGGGCGCATCGTTGACACCATCACCGGTCATGCCCACCACGTGGTCGGCCTCCTGAAGGATAGCGACAATCTCGTACTTGTGCTCTGGGAAAACTTCCGCGAAGCCATTGCACCGCTCTACCATTTCCACGACGTTCTGGAACTCGCCCAGAGCAGCCTTGTCGCCGCCCTTTGCCTGGGAAGCCCAAAACGAAAGGGAATGTATGTGGGTAAAAAGTGCACAGTGCCGCGGTAAAGGAAGCTTACTAAAAGCTATCGAGGGAAAGTCCCCAGGACTACCAATGAGACTGCTGCTGCTACTTTGCCATGGCTATCAGTAATGTCAGCGGTGAATGTACTTTTTGCCTGAACTTGCCTGGACTTCTTGTCTGAACTTCTAGCCTGGATTCTTAACTCATATCGAGAACACGCGCGAGCCTACCTTAATGAGGACCTCCGATGCGTACATGGTGTCGCCCATGCCGAGCATGCGCGCAGTTTCCTTGCCAATGAGCAGATGGTCACCAGTGACCATCTTGACTTCAATGCCCTGCTGGTGGCAGTACTCGATAGTGTCCTTAGTGTCGTGGCGGGGTGGGTCAAACAGCGGCAGCAGGCCCAACATATGCCACTCGGTCTTCTCAGCACCATCACCCTCAGCCATCGCAATACCGAGCGAGCGAAAGCCACGGTTCGCGAACTCGACCATTTTGGCGTTCACTGATTCAGCGAGCCTGTTCTTGCTGTAGGAGACAAGGTGAACCGCAAGATGGGTAAGTGATTTGGAAGAGATAAGGTCTGGCGAGTTAGGAAACTCATGGAGCTCACACTGGACCGCATCTGCAGGCTCACACATGCTAAAACCATGCTATGATAGATGGTAGGGTAGCCGGTAGACATGGTTGGGTATCCATGTTTCCCCAAACCGCTTCACACAACCCATACCGAACCAAAGAAGACTTACTTGTGCGCCTTATTAAGCACGACCTGCGGGCTGCCCTTCAGCAGGCGGAACACACGGCCCGACTCCTGGTCCAACATGGTGACACACGTGAACTTGTCCGTGGGGTTGAAGGGGATCCACTTGAGCTTCTTGTAACGGTTCGCCAGGGTCGCTGCCTGCGCGTAGCTGTTGTACAGTACCACGTCAATGGGCTCCTCGCCAGTGATGTCAGCGGACAGGGCACCGTATTTGAGCACGTCCTCAATTGTGAGCCCGGGCTCCGTCACGTAGATATTACCAGTCTCAATGGACAGCTTGTTCAGGGTAAGAGTGCCTGGGCAGCGCAAAAACGCTATTTGTAAGTTGCATGTGTACGATCACGATTCCATAAAAACCAGGCGTTCGTGCCGGGCGTAGAATGTGGGGATCATGAACGGTAGCTACTGAAAGCGTGTAAGCAAAGGATGGAATGGTAATACCTAACTCGCTTACTGGTTGGTGAGCGTGTGCTGCTGTCCTGGAGTATCGTGAACCCGCATCGGATAATAAGCGCACCCACCAGTCTTGTCAGAGCAAAGGATGTCCATGCCAGCCATCTCCTCCACAGCAGACATACGCGCAACAATGGCGCCCTCCGTCGCCAGCTTTGCAGCGCCCAGAGCCAGCGTCACGGACAGCACAGTGGGCATGGCAATGGGAATGCCACCAACTAGGATGACCAGCATGTTGGTAAGCGTCGGACAGCCCTCTGGGGTTTAGGAGCAGCATCCAGACACGCGGAGCAGCAAGACTTGTAGAGGCTATTTATCCAGGAAGGAATACTAACCTATATGTCAAGTTCAGTAATACATATGAAGTCGACATGTTCTATTCAGTAAAACTAATGTTATTAGATGTCCTGAAGTAGAATCTCACGTCCTTAGTGATGGGCCCTGCCTCTTACAAAATGCAAGACCAGCTCCGTCAAACAAGGTTGCGTATATCCCGTTTCTGTACCTGCGGTGCAAATCGTATGCTACAATGTCTTTCTTTATTGTCTCACCCTCTCCCTTGACGCAGCCGTGGTGGTATTTGCCGAACTGAACGCACAGCTCAATTACAACCCAGAGGCCGATGGTGACGAGGCACACGCCTCCGATCTTCGTCATGATGATTTGGAGGTTCGCCACGTTGTTAGTGCCACTGATAAGAGCAGCAGCCCTGCGATGCCATCGCAACACACACACATCATTTCATGGATTCATATATCATTAGGCGATCATACTCGTCAACATCGTGAAGCGTCAGAATACCACGGTTTCAGAAGAACAGTACAGCTATGCTTAAAGACACTACATCATGGCGCATTGGAAGTGGGCACTGGGTCCACAAAACCCAACTGGGAAGTGGTTAATTTCCCAGTTGTCCCGAAAAGCCCAAACCGCACCTGCCAAAGAAAGTGTTAATGCCTGTAGCATAGACGACGGCATGGCGCTCGCCAGCCTTGATGGCCGAGCCCGAGAATGCCACGTCCCCAGTGTACTTCTTCGCAGGCAACGACTCGCCAGTCAGGGCAGCTTGATCGATCTGAAAGAATGATTAAACGGGAAACGCCCACATATGATACCAGCAAACACACGCGCGAATGCACATCACTGTGCATAATCCACGTCAACACTGGGTTGAAAGAGTGGATACTAGGCGCCAGCATACCACAGCAAACCAGATGGGGATTAACTGCAGCTTTAGAAAATCGACGAATGCATACGGAAGGCGGGCGGGCAGGATAATTACATACGGAGGGACTGATAATAACCCCCCACCTGCATTGGCACCTCTTCGGAGTACTTGTCAAGGGGCTTCTGGGGATCGTCCGAGAATAGTTTCACATCGGCAGCTACGATATCACCGAACTTCATGATGATGACATCCCCTGGTACGAGGTTGACTGCATCAATTGTCTGGACTGTCCCGTCGCGTACGGCTTTACATTTAGGCGCTAATGCTCCAGCCAAAGCCTGCATAATGCAGGGACGCAAATTAAGTAAATATCATGCTCCGGGTATCAGCAGGTGCGTCGAAAAGCATACATACCTTGATGGCCTTGTCGGCGCTCGACTCTTCGACGAAGCTGATCACGCTGTTCAGGATCAGCAGCCCAACAATCAGAGCGAAATCAGCATAATCCAGCAAAGCAATCGCAATAATGGCAGCCGCCTCCATAGCCCAAGACAAGGGGTTCCACATGTAGCCCAAAAACACCAGAATCGGGTTGCGCGTACTCTCGGGCAGCTTGTTCGGTCCATACTCGTTCAGCCGCTTCTCGACCTCGGCGCTGGAAAGTCCATGCGGTGATGTCTGCAAGTTATTTGCAGTGGCTGTTGGGAAGCCCGATAATAAGGTCATGGCATCAAACGCAACTCACGTTGAGGATAGACAGTGCCTCTTTGAGGTCAATCTTCTCGAAGTTGACCTCTTCCGTAGTGGTGGTTCCAACGGCCACCTTAACCTCGCCTTTTTGGTCGCCTAGGGTCAGAACGGCACGTGGGTAAATCGGACAAAGAAACCCTTCCGCACCCCACAACACCTTACCTCCGCCCATGGCCACAATAGATCCTAGGCAATCAACCTTCACTGGCTTTTTGTGGGACCAAACGAGGGCAAGGAAGAGTCAAAAGCCTGTAGTGGCGGCCGGAAACAGTGGACCACGGCTAAAGTGCACTCGCCCGTCGTTAATTTAAGAAAGTGGCTCAATCAAGAGATTGAGCCATTACTGGCGCCAGTTGCGGAATTACAAATGTAGCGAGCTTTGCGCTTCCTATTCAACGGCCTCACCTCTGCTTCTGCAGAGCACTGCGCTTACGCGCCGAATCAATGACTACAGGCCGCCGCTTTATGGGCAGGACCCGAGTCTAGCTCTGAAGGGTTCACTAACCTAAGGAAAAGGCAGCATCCAAGTTAACAACTTCTTCTGGCAGTACCTAACACAACCGCAGCTTTATATATATGATATGCCTCTGCTCAGAGGCTATTGAAACGTGTGCTTATGATAGCAATGGACCTCCAAAATGCTCACGTTTTGGGGAGCCTTATGAATTGTACGAAAGCCACTTTATTTAGCCACGAATTCAAGGTACGAAAGGCAAGTGTAAAGGAAACTGGCAGCGTTTGGGTAAACAGCGGTGCATGAAGTTATGCGAAAGCGCGTTGGCGTGCAGCATTGATATCATTATTGGCTCAATCCCAATTCACACAATCTTGCCACGTTGCCTCCGAGGCAACACTCCAGAACAATTTACACATATTTTTTTGTCTTGGCTTTGTCCATTAAAGCTGTCAAAAATGTGTAAGTGTCCGCTCAATGGTCTGTAACGACCTCCTAACCGATTCTCGGCCCAAGCGTGGTTCCTGCAAACCTGTCTTTGAGATGCGAACGAGCTTGTGTTGTAATCCGACACAGATTTTTGGATTTTTTAAAATCAATTTTGAATATTAATCGCACGCAAGCCCTCCTGACTAACCATGGCCTGAGACAGTACCTTCAACCAGGCCCTTACCTAACTGGCTGAAGGTAATGTGCATCCATTATTGTATAGCCTGTGTTTTACTTTGATGGAAAGTTGCCGGTTTTGGGGGCTTTGGGATCGGACCCCATGGCGAGCACATGTCATAGGGCTTGTACTCGGGATTGGGCAAAAGTCAATGCCGCAAGTGTGCAGCCGGAATCAATTAACTATCTTGATGTATGGCTCCACGAATGATGCCGGCCGTTAGACATCGAATATACCCAAAAACCCTCAGTGCGGGCCACTTCGTAACCGAATCGTAACGCACCGTAACCCTGTACCTTCCGCTGCCGTCGTGGAATAATTGTAAGATGTAATTGTCGCCCTCTATATGCAATGTTTGTTCTCTCGTGAAGACCTGATGTCGGTTTTGCGGTATCGAGCGTTGTCGAGTCCAGAGAGGTTACACGAGGCTACCCCAAAATCCTCAGCGCAATAGCCGCGACCAAATATCGGAATCGTCGTTGGAATATGAGGGACACCTGAGTCATGTTATCACCATAGCCTGTTGCAGTTTTTTTACTGTGAAAGAAAATAATTTGGCATGGTTCGCGCCCAGGTTGTGCGCGCACTGCAATTTGGTAAACCGTTAGGTATGCCTGGGTGTATTGCCAATACTGGCCAATACACGGCACAGCGACAGCGTCGACGTGCCAATCGGCACGGCGGCGCGAGCTGAAACCCGTAGGAAGAAGCGCATACCTTCGTTGCCCGACTTTCCCCACGTCGATATCACACGACTATTTGCCTCTGTTCAGGTTCATCGCCATACCAAGCCCCTAAACCCCCTGATATCCCGGCCGCCTGGATTGAATATCCTTCCGCCCCCACATCTGTCTAGGCTGAAAAATGTTTACGGTGTGTGCGCGCACAAGGGCGTGGATGTAGATGGACGGTGTCGTAAGGATTGCCATAAACCCATGCAATCTTTCCCGAGGAGCCATGCATCGTGAAACTTGCCGGGAACTCCATATATTTCCTAAGCCTTGTGCTTTTACGGACATGCATGCGGGTACGCTGTGAAAGAGATTACAACCAGTAAGCTTTAGATGGCAAGTTATCTGCAGTATGCCTTTAGGCTTCCTCGGTCTCAGTTGTCAGCTTGTCGTACGCTGTCGCCTGTTTGTGCTGGTTGCCTTCTATCGTGATCGGTACCATTTTGCATAGCATTATGCAATCCCCTGCGAAAAGCATGTGTTGAGAAGCTGCATGTACCACTGGATTCCCGTATGCTGCTACCGAACAGCCTGCGTACAGCTGCGGAAGCGGAAGGTACAGCCCCACCGAAGACCAGTCCTTTTTGTATCCGACCTTCCTTTCCACACTCTACGCATGTTTACGCGTAAGGAACACGCGGAATAAGCACCAGAAACTGAGCGCTCATATGGACAATGAAACTGTAGCTATGTCGCAGGTGCCATGGTAGGTGCAGTTGCCCGCTCACGACAGCCCGATGTCACGTAACACAGACGCAGCCGTCATCGTGACCAGTGTGAATGTACAACAGCAAATATATCCCTATCCGCGTCCAGCAACGTTCTTGTCATCGCCCGTTCAGCAGGAAATCGTGTCACGAGGTGACGCAACCCGTAAAGCCACCCAAGTGCCTTGCATCGTCATATGCTTACGTGAGTTGGGCGTGCTTGTACCCTGAACAGCTCACCAGTTTTTTGGCATCGGGCCCGTGCCTACATGATGGAATTGATCACGACAGGTGCAGGAAATGAAAGGGTACCTGTCTACAGCGCACACCTGTCCCGTCCCGTACCTGCCTTGAGCGAAATTTGTTCAACAGCCCCAGGTAAAGGTCCATTACACGCACCCAGAAAAGCGTGAACTCCGCTTTGGTTACTCCCCTTCCATAAACACCGCACCCACATGTGCATTCAACAGGCGCCTCACCCCTGGCACAGTCCAACCCTAACTCACCTCGGAACGCTACCTCACTATGGATGGCCCCACACTGCAAATGCCCCCTGATTAATTTCACGACCGCTGGATATATTTCTGCAAACGCTTTCTGTCGCCAGACTGCCTGGGCATCAAGACTGCCTGAATGCGTGTTCTTAAGTTGTGCGGTATATGATTATAATTCGAGGCAAGGAAAAGAGACACCCGTATCTGCAGTTACATAACGCTGCGGCAACGCCGCCGCTCTCCGCCTCCGAGGACCATCGCGCTAATCAAACGCGGCTGGGGTAGAGCATTACGCGAACAGTTCCACCCAGGCTGATAGGCGGCAGGTTGGACGTAAACTTCGCCTTCACAACGCCGACGTTGCCGTGCGGACGCATAACACGGCCCCAAATGCACCGGAACTTCGTTCCTTGCTTCTCGGTCTTGGCCTTGTAGATATAGGCAATGCGCTTGCCCAAATACCAAGCGGTCTCCTGCTTAGTGGCCACACCGTCAATCTTAAGGAGAGCCGTGTGGTTGTGCTGGTTGGCCTTGGACCGCTTGTAGCCCAGAATATGGCCCTTAATGAAAAGGCGTACGTTCTCGCCACCCATCTTGCTATCCTAAGCGAAAGGTAACGGGAAAACGGCTACAAGGGAGAGGAAGTGCTAGGTCGCGCGCGTTTGCTCAAGACTGTGCGGTGTGTACGGCGGCGGCTGGACAATGTCCTGCTGGAAAAGCCATGGAAACCAAGACTATGCCTCACTCCCCATCGGATGTAAGACTGGCCATGTGAATAGATAAGTGCGTACAGCAAAGACTCTTCTGCAACGTCGTCAAACTCCAGTAACGTAGTTGAACATTGGTTGAAGACTTTGTTTATGGGCATATCCGACACATCAAAAAATACGTTGATTCGAGCTCTTTGACCCAGCCGCGAGAATCTGGCTACCGTTTTCGGCACCTTAGGAGAGCCAAGCCCACTGTTGGGAGCTTAAAAGAATAACTGTTTCCTCCTGGTGAAGCTTTTCAGCTTTAGTTTGCCGGCCGACCAAAGTTGCGTGTACTGGACTCAAGGCGGGCATGCAGGATACTGAACTACGCTCAGTAAGGAAATATTTCCAGCCGGCTTTCAAACATCCTCCCCGTTGGGACCATTACTCTATGTCAAGGACCAACTTCGCCTTGTCCGAATTATTTACAGCATCCAGCTGAGACGGCTTTCTTTTGTGGGTAGGACTGATCAGTTTTGCCTCCTGGCTCGTATGGGCCATACACGCTCTAACAAGTATGTGATTATCATCATCATCATCTCATTAGTATGGCGCGTTAAGACCACAAATCACGCATAGCGTGCGGCACCTCACATCGGATCTCTGCCACATGCTCGCTTCGTCATACTCGGCCCAACCCCGGTCCCGCGTGGGGTACGACACCGGAGACGCGCCGCAAGCTGCTCGGCCACACTCCTGTAGCCCACAGAACAAACGCGCATACCATGGCCTCGTCCTCAACATTTTCGTGCGCCTCGTGGCCAGCCGGTTTGACCTGATTGTAGGTTTGAGGGGCAAGAGGTGAGGTCACTTAGTGATAGGCCTGCCTTCCATGGTGAAAGCCCCATAGATAACGCCCAGCGATAAGGTCCCAAGAGTTACCTACCTAGTTACGTTGCGGAAAAAAAACCTAGACACAAGGGCGCCATGGCGAGGCTGAGTCCTGAACTCTTTCTGTCGGTATTATATATTGTCCATATTACCCCATCCAAGCACTCTGTTGCCCACCTGTTGCGGCCAAGAGCTAACTGGCGATCACGCTGCCTGCTTCGGTCCTTCGTGCTTTACTGACCCTATCCAAGGACTCTTCGTCTCCAGCACCATTTACCTGCATCACCCGCAACGCGTTGCCGACGCCACCACCACCAATGTCTTTCGCCGCCATGCTTCTTAGGCGCGCCATGTACTTGGCAGGGTCCCAGTACGGCACGTTTGTGTCAAACAGACCGACGCGCAGCAGCAGAGCCGGGTACGGCACGCCAGAGTTTTGGCCCAGACCGTCGTACGGGGACCAACACCGTATCGCACGGTACAGCGCCGCGTCGGTCCGCGGGTCGCCCAACTCGTACGGGCCGTACGATGGATCTTCGAGCAGCGAAGTCAATGGATCCAGAGTGGGCACGGTCAGGACCGCGGCACGGAACAGGGATGCCCCCACCATGTTAAGTGCGGGCCCTGCCGCCCACCCTCCTGTGTGTATATAATTCCGAGGTGGGGCCAAGTAAAAGTGAGAATCCACTGTAACCCTCAGAAGCTCCGGAACCAAGACAGATCTAACCGCAAAATGGCAGTAAAGCCCAAGGGTTGGGGTGACAGCGATAAGAATAATCCGCATTAGATGGGAGGACGGTCAGATGGAGGATGGGGCCGGGTACAGAACACACACACACACACACACACAAAGTGATTGGTTTCATCGGCTGCCCTGCGCTCTCTTTAATTCATTAAACATCAATCGTTTGTGCTCAGCACCTAGCTCAGGTTTATTGCAACTGCATGTTTCCACTGGCTCAGCTTCATTGCATGTACCGCATCGCGCGCACCCGCTGATTCAGCCGCCAGACACATCATCTCGGGCATCGTGGCCCCGATCTTAACCAGGTGCCGCGCCGCTGCCAGAACGTCCTCGGCGCTGCGGGCCTTATTGGCACCACCGCGGCCGGCCTCGTACCACGCAGGGCCCAGGTGACCGCCGCCACGTACATGCGCCACCGCCACCGCCATGCCGCGGCGCAACAGCGGCTGAAACGCCGGATGATAATCCAGGGGGAGATCTTTGCCATACGCGCCGTACACGTGGAGCAGCAGCGGCGCCGGCACGAGCACTGACGGCTCGCTGCGTCCAGATTGGATTGAGAGTTTCCGCAGCTTCTTAGAGCGTCGACTTAGGCATCGCGCGCGAATCAATGAGCGAAACATATTGCGAGTTAAACCCCTGAAGAAGTGCAATTGCGTTCCGTTGGCCACAATTGAACACTCTCTGCGAAGTTCCCTCCGTGTAGTGAAAGAGATCTGTATTCCTGTGATAGAGGTCGTACCTGTCAATGTCGCCTTTCCGACGAGTCGTGCCTTGCGTGCTCTGGTTACTGACTTCGACGGTCTCCGAAACCACGCGACAGAGTGTGATCGGCACCTGCGCGCCGTCATCTGAAGTTGCCCACAACCTCTCCGTGACGACCCGTGAGTCGCTCTCCACAACATCCTGCCGCGATTCCACCAATTCCCTCCTGATTGCAAAATCCGCCGGGGCCATCGCAATCGTCGCTGTCGCGTCTGTACTGCCACAAGAATATACGGTGTACGGCAGCAGATCAACTGTGACAGATACTGGCGGCGAGGCCAAGCTGCTGCATGACAACGTCACTCGGCCATCATCGCCCCAAGCCACGACGCGCAATGAGTGCTGACGTGGCCCCTGTACTGCAAGTGTACGGCGACGGCGTACCTTTACTAGAGACGATGTCACACGTTTGTACGGGCACCCGTCTATATGCACTTCATCGCCGCAGCCGCTGTCGTGATTTCCAGCCACTGCCGCTGACACCGCCAATTGTAGCGCTAGGGGCTGGCGGCTTTCACCACCGTCGAACAAATCCGCCGCCTCTACGACTGCTCGCCGTACAGCCTGCAGATCCATATCCAGCTCTGTCAGCTCGTAGTGACCGTCCGGGTCACCCCGCGGGTCAATGTTCTCCCGGACGCAGCGGACCCCACCGCCGCAGCAGACGTCCACATGTATGATCCGCAGCGCAGGGTTGTGAGGTAGCAGCTCCAGAAGAAGCGGCTGAGCGAGTATGGAAGTGAACGACGCCGGGTCGTTGCGTGTTGATATGTGTCAGGTGGGTAACAAGGGACATTGGTCTTGGCGAGTTAGATATGGGAAATATAAAATGGGGAAACGGAGACAAGGAGACAAGGCGGGGATGGAAGAGAATAAATGGAGCTGAATAATAGATAGAAGAATAAATGGAAGAGACAACAAGACACGCAAGAAGGGGAATACTAGGGAGGACAATGTTGGGCTAAACTTAAGAAGTAGGATCGACAGCAGGAGACAGAAGACAGGTACGGTATTCATTTAGCAGTGCGGCAGTCAGGCATTTACCCGTGGGCGCCCGCATGGGTCACATGAGCCGCTATTTCGCAGGTATTCCTCCTCCATCATTGCGACCAGCAGCAAACAGCCGTTCGGATGGTCAAGGTCCCGAAGCCACAGCAGCAACAGAGGCGGCTCATTGCAACTTCCAGTGGACTGCCACTCTGTGTGGGATTCCAAACTGAACACTTCGCTGCCGCTGCCGCCGCCATCGTTGCCACTGCTATTATTGCCGCCGTCGCCGCCGTTGCTGCAGCCGCTGCCTCCAGATGTAGCCGTGGATGCAAAGGCAACCCCAAGGTCCAGACGCAGGACGCTGTATTGCCGCCCAGGTCTCCGTGGAAGAAGCGGCGCACCGGCGTCGGGCGCTGGTGGTGCCAACACCAGCGGCGGAGGACCATCACTGACACCAATGACGTCCCAGTCTTTTTGGACTGACTGACCTGATTTCCACTGACACATGAATCCATTCATTCCTTCTACCTCCCTTGCGCTGGCCAGGCCAAGCAGCCGTATCTCCAACGGCACGCCTGTGTTCCCTAAGGTTTCGCCGTACAGGTACTTGCCGTATTGGACGAGCTGGATGGGTTGACCGTCAGGGTCACGGAATACCCGCACGGCTGGGGCCTCGGATAGAGGGTCCGCGGGGACGAGGGAAGCGACCTGTGAACTGTCTCCGGCAGCAGCAGCAGCAGCAGCAGCAGCAGACGACGACGACGACGACGACGATGGAACTGATGGTGGTGGCGGCGACCGCGGCAGCAAAATATCGAGGCACCATAGCTCCCTTTGTGCGGCACGTGTGAAATACACACGCCCTCCGCTATAACCACGGGTGCCGCCAGTGGCCGTGGCGCCGTCGCCATCGCCACCACCCAGT
This sequence comes from Volvox reticuliferus, assembly GCA_019650235.1. NCBI lineage: Eukaryota > Viridiplantae > Chlorophyta > Chlorophyceae > Chlamydomonadales > Volvocaceae > Volvox > Volvox reticuliferus. The sequence goes on from BNCP01000056.1 coordinate 43,569, forward strand.
GTCACCCACCCTAGATCCCCGCTAACGTCAGACAGGGGCTCATGGAGCGGCGTGCCCGTCTCTGCGTGTACGATATGCAGTACAAAGCGATCTGGGAGGCGCTGTCCCAGCGGTACGGCTTTCGTGGTTTCGGAGAACGCCGCCATTTCGAACGTCGGGCTTGGCGCAAAGGAATGGAGGGCATAATGTGCTGCGGCAGCGGAGCCGCGGGCTCGTTGCTGCTCATCCAACACACATTCGGGATTTGTTGTTCCTGAGCCGCAGTAGCGAGAACCCAGTCCTGTAGGTTGTTGCAGTTGATGCTCCGGGTGTGGGGCTGGGTCGCGCTGGGGATCGTGCTGCTGCTGCTGCTGCATCTGTTGCTCCTGTTCCCCGGTCCGCATCTGTTCTTGTCGCTGCTTATGCTGCTGTGGCTGAATTTCATGTGTGATGTTGTCAGAGCGCCGGCAGGGATATCGAAGGTGACGAAAGTACGTTGTGCTGTCGCTGCTTACGGGTACGCGACGATACTCGAAGCCGCCATATCGTTGCGGGATGTCGATGGGCGCCTGGTACTGCTGCTGTGCAGTTAACATGACGGCCTGGCGCCACGACAGCTCAGCAATTTCCTGAGCAATTGCATCTTTCAGCTTCGATATGTGTCGTAGTTGCAGTTTGCTGTATTCATTTTCCTGTTGAAGATAGCGCAGCACCTCCGGATTGCGATGTCCTGCCTGAAGCCAATGGAATGGATCCAGACGAGGCGGCTCCCCATGCAGCTGTTCCACATGTGGTGGTGATGAAGGTTGAGGATTGGGAGGCGGGATTTTGGGCCGCTGCGACGCCTGGCCGGTGCGGCTTGCGTGCACGGCCCAACGCACATGCTGTGCGCGCTCAGCCTTCAACGGGTGTGGCCCTTCACGTTTCATTATTTGCTTTCAGTCTAAGTTCAATTCGAGTGACTAGCAAATTTGCAAGGCTGGTTGAACATCCGTTGCAGTACGTTGTAGTATGATTAATGCACGGCTTCACGGTACCTCACAACTTTGTGTACCGCGATTATATCAAATTACTCAACATCAGTGATATAACTTGACTTCTACCCTTACTGTACGCGGCTTGACCCACTTCACGGGAAGCATAATCTGAACATCATGTCGGGGCAAGGTTGTAGTCCGCTCCTTTCGCTTGTCAGGCAATGCTGCATTCATAATAAAAGTCAAGCGAAATCTTGGCGATCTTTTTCATCGGCATTAGTGGCATCTTCAAGCAGATGGGCAGTGCTTGCATCACGAGGCGTGCTGCAAGCGGAGGGCCCGCAAGCGCTTGAATTCCTACAGGTATCCAGTTAATAGACATAGTGATCTGGGTTAAGCCGTTTTGCAGTTGGTCGAGCGTGTCGGTAATTGACTTGGTGAACAAATTCGGGCAGGGCATGGTATCTAACGATGTTCGGCCGCTCATGGGTGCAAGCGGAGGTGCGTCCGTATGGGTCAGGAAGGGGAAATGACATACAAAAAGGGAAGAAAGTGTGCTAGTATATTTGTATTAACAATTTACCTCCCACACCTCGCCCAGAATGCACACCTCCCCACTTTGCTGCGAGCCTCAAGCTCAATAGGAAAGCTCCTTTCCCCCAAGCCCTTTCACTCTCCTCCCACCACCACCTCCCCACTCAAACCCCTACCGCCCGTGTAGCGCCGTTGTAACCAGGTTCCCGTGGTGTCACTACCCCAAATCCTGCCTGGAACTTATGGGTTTTGTATCCCCGTCCATCCCACAACGATAGGTCCCCAGCAGACGCCCATCTACGCCGCCATCCTCACCCCCAAGGGCAAATACCTGCACGATGTATTCATTTATCCACACCCAGGTGCGTCGTGTAAAGGTCAAGGGAGCACCAGACTGGATCGTGTTTGCTCGTATTTCGGGCCGCCGTGTGCGGATTCACGGTGCCGGGCGGCGGCTGGCCCCACCTCCCCCTCCACCTCCATATCGGTGGCTGTTTTAGGTGATGTTGGTGGCGCACAAACACCACGTCCAGCTACCCACGATCCTTCATTCAATCGCACCGAGTTATCCCAAGATATGGGAGAGGATCGGGATCTGGTATGGCGATGTGGACGACCATCATGTTTCCATATTCCAACGTTTCCATATTCGAGTACCCGTGCTGCTTGCTGTTATTTGCGGTTTGCTATGCAGAGCGGCAGGAAGCCATCCTGATTGACGTCGACGTGAACGGGAAGGCGGCAGCTCTGCAGCTGCTCAACCGGTGCGTGCGTCTGTGTTTGTGTGTGTCTGTGCTTGTGTGTTTTTTGGGGGGAAGGCGTAAGGGTAGCGATGATGGACGGAACGGACTGATGCGTGTCGCAGAGCAATGGGACTGGGTTTGGCTTCCAATTAATCACAATCATCAATCGTTAAAGAAGCGACCTGCGTCTGTGCTAGTGAGACTGGCGACACCGTACTGCGCCACACCACACTGCACCGCACCGCGCAAGACCGTGTCGCGCCATGTCAAGCATCTAAACGGGGGCGACAGGTATGGAAACCCGCAGCACCTTGCATTCGCCGCCAACTTGCAGTTACAAGCTCCGGCGACCCATACAATTCTTGGACGTCTCTTCGGACTACTGTGTGGCGGCCGCGTGGGGAAGCAGCTCCCCACCGCCAGGTACGTACGGTAATGTGATATCGTATTTGCAGAAGGATGTACTGTACTGCAGAGCGGCTGTTACTCCAGAGGGGGCAATGCAGATGGCGAAGTGCTATGTACTGCAAACTCTCTATCAAGTCTATCTATCATCTTGTCGAACTGCTATATTTTCTTGACGTTGACTAGGTGTCGCAATGTCATGCTTTTGCGGTTTCTTGCTTTTGTGATGCTGTATACTGTAATCATACCCCGGGGATATCATCGTCCGGGTTCTTGTTGATGTATCGTTTCTTAACCATACAGGGTCGTATTGGAGACCAGACCCTCGCTTACCAAGTTTAGGTTTTCGGGCCTTGGTGCCCGTGTCGTCAGTATCATCAGCGGTAGCAGGGCAGGGGGCTGCGGCTGGGAGTGAGGACGAGTACCGGGGGCTGCGTTACCGACTGGGTGTAGCGGAGGGGGAGACGGAGATTCCGTCAGGTGGGTGCGGATGCCGGTGCGGGTGCTGGCGGGGGCCCGCAAGGTATTTTTTAATATATCGGGTGAGAGGTTCTCCGAAAAGAAATAAGTGGTGAAATTTGCATCAAAATAAAATCATATTGATGGGAAAAGGAGGGAGGAAGAGACCGCGAAACTAGATAAATAGGAGCCGGTACTCTGCCATACCGGAAGATTATATCCGAGCCTTTATTCATTTGCTCGGCGGAATTAAAAATTAGGCTTTTCGTTAGGCGTTAGTCGTCGATAGAGATAGTCGATAAAGATACATTATACAGATAGCCTTCGGCAGACTATCTTATACACGACTACAAAAGATTTTTCATTACGATCCGTTTTTGTTTGCAAGGGGCATTGTCAGGCAGAGTTCACTTAAATGTATTTTTTGGGGCTGCTGCAAAATCGCGCTATGACAAGTAATCAAGCTACGCGGCTGCACCGAATTATCTTAGCAAATCTCATTAGCTTACGCGAATGAAATTTCCGGGACGTATGCAATCCACCGCACATAATTGCAGGAATCATAGTCGTCAGCATAGCTGCAGGAACCACGGCTCTACCCTGGCAAGCTGTAGTAGTGCAAAAATCCTCCGTCGAACGATGATGGTTGGCATTGGACAACATAACTGTAATCGGCGTTAAACGCTGATTTGTGTCCCTAGTTCACTACAGCTTGCGAAACCCTATTATAAACCCTAGCCTGAACCCTAACGAAAAACCATGAACCCTAGCCCACAACCTAAACTAAAACCAAATTAAAACCCCTCAGCTAAACCCTTCTTGGGTTAAGTATATACACCGTATTCTGGACGATCTCATCGCATAAATCACCGCAGAAATCATCGCAGAATGCATGTTATATCCACCCCACCTGAAGGCGCGCTACGTCGACATTTTACTGTGCTGTGTGCAGTGGTTTCGACTTCGTGCCCCCATCTCTTGCGGATTTCCGTCTTAACCCGCCTCAACCCGCCTCAACCCACCTCTGCATCTTATTCATCTCCGTCCATCTCCTGCAGCTTTCCATCTCCTCCCAGCCCTCCGCTTGTCCTACGCATTTTGCTAATTGGGTCTCTGGTTCAATCTGTGATTGGATTGCGCATCCGCACACCCCCGTATGAGGGCGCAGGTCAGGCGGCCCCCCTGGAATATAACGTTGATGAGCTGCACGGCGTCAGCTATACCAAGGGCTGCTATGTGGGTCAGGAGCGGAACTCCTTCACGCACTACAGGGGGCTGATCCGCAGGTGGGGGGCGAATAGAGGTGGAACCATGGTTTGTATGCTCTATCACTACACGGCCCGGGAGATGTAGCTTGCGCTCGGGGAACGGGCTTTTGAATCTTGATCAACATGCGCACATGGCATGATGCGCATCCGGTATGGAGAATGAGAGGCAAGTAATGATGCGGTCTCGCAGGTGACGATGGCGGTGGTGATGGTGGTAATGGTGGTGATAATGGTGGTGATAGTGGTGGCGGTGATGGTGGTGATGGCGGTGGTCACGATGGCGGTGGTGGTGGCGGTGGTGGTGGTGATGGTGATGACCGGGGGAGGCTTTCATTTCTAAGAAGGATAGTGCGGTGTTGTAAATGGGTTGTGGTGGTAGGGAGAAAGAGGCGCTGTAAGAGGATCAGGGGAGAGGGGAGAGGGACTTCATCTGAAAATCCAATCTGATGCCCTGGTTGGTAGGGATTCAGAACCATGATGTGGGAGGTGCCGCCGGCAGTTGGGAAAAGAGCGAACCCGGGATCCCGATGGCCCATCGTAGAGGACGTGGAATTGCACCTCAATCCTCATGCGCTCCTCGCGCTCTGTTCGCCCCTAAACCGCAGGCGGCTGATGCCAGTGCGGTTGGAGGCGGTGGGTCCAGCGGACACTAGGGCGGGAGCCAGCCCAGGTAAGCCGGGGAGGGAGGGGGCGCCGTGAGTGAGGCTGGAGGAAAGTAAAGGACCCGGTCACAGGAACCCAAAACGAAGAGGTGGTAGCAGGACGGAGTCCGATTGGGGGCAGGGCGGGATCGAGTTGGTTGGAGCGGGGCCGGGGTGTGATGGCTGGGTGCGGCCCAACGATTCCTGAGGATCACCGGCGGTTTGTGTGATGTTGGAAATGGACTGTTGGGAAGTGGCAAACAGAGAGAGGGGTAAACAATAAAGTAAAAGGGAAATAAGTAAATATGCAAAAATGTAAGTTATATGTGAAGGGGCTGTGTCATATAATGATTTAGGGGTTCCGTACGGGAAGTAACCCCCAGAAAAGCCCTGCTCGAAGCGCTTTTCGCCATCGAATATTTTGACGCCATAATGTCAGAACGAACCCAGGCACGGATATCACCCAGTTCGGTTGAGAAAGAGACACCAGTGAAAGCAGCCTTTCTAGACCGAATCTCTGCCTGGCGACAATGCACACCTTTTCTGGTCTTGCAGGTTCGTCTTCAGTGGCTTCTGCGGCCGTGGCCGTAGCAAGCGGCGGCGGCGACGGCGGCGAAAACACTGGCAGCGCCAAGGCGACGCCATTTGACATCTTGTCCGGCGCCGATATTGTTGACGCCGCTAGCGGCCGCAGCATCGGCCAGCTCCGTGGGGCGGTACTGCCGACGGGGCCGGAGGCCTCACCTGGAGCCGTCCATGCGTCCTGGGGTATAGCCCACATGAAGCTTGACGCCGCCTTGTCAGCAGCGGAGGGCAGGACGGAGTTAATGTTGGCATCGGCACCAAGCAGTGGGACCGTCTCCTCGAACCCCAACCGCGCAGCAGATGTAGATAAAGGGAGAGGGCAGGGGCGTAGAGGACTGCTGGCAGGGCCGGAATCCAGATCTGAATCCGGATCCGAAACCACGGAAGGCCAAGGGTGCATAGGGACTCCAGCGCGGGGTCCGATGTTGTGGCGAGTGGTGCCGGTACGGCCGGTATGGTGGCCTGTGGAGTGGGGTCACGAAGAGGAATTGGCGAGTGGGGGGACGGGGTCCAAATTATCGTGATTGTCTGTGCGTCATTGGGCCCCGGTTCGGGTTGGGGTTAGGGAAAACAAAAGACCAGGTTTTCGTAGGGTTCCTCGTGGTGGAGTGTTCACCTTTCAGAAGGGGCCGCGGGTGGTGAATGGATGATTGGTGCTCATGGCCACTGCTGCGGGGTTGTCGAGCGGCTACTGTGCGTGTGGCTAATTTGGCGGAGTGTGGCAGCGGATAATGCAGCTAACAGCTTGGTCGGCAGGTTGGTAGTTTGTACAAACAGATGCAATCGCGCGCGCTGGACGAGGTTCGATGTAGAGGCTGCTCGTCACTGCACATAGGCGTGGCAAAGCAGGCTCGTGTACGGTACGGGCCGTACAGACGTTCGAAAGTTAGAACTGTCCAAAGCGGAGCCGCATACCTGGCAGGTAGTCAGTCACGCTAGAATGCATGGTGCATGTCAATATAACAGCCATCAGCAATGCTCAGGAGGATTCTTTGAACATTTGAAGAGAAGCAAGAAACGAACTACAGTCTGCTTGCTGTACCCTTACGATTCCGCATCAGGTCCTCCGTAACATCGGCTATGTTGACTAACCGTGATACATACTTCTTTCAATTGACGATCAGATTTTAAAAATATTTTATTATGGATCATCTGTAATTATGAAGGACTGCACATACAGCCCGGTTATTTGTCTTGCCGTTCTGCATTAGATCACAGCTCTTGCTGAGATTCTCATAATCCCTTTTAAATCTCGCCATGACTGCTTGGCTGAGCAGTCATGGCGGGGCATTCCATCTGTCGCTCGTGTTGCTGTTGCTGATTGGCCGCTGCGGAGGACTCGCCGTGCGTGCGAAAATTCCTAAGCGTAAAACGCATACCCTGGACGATGCACTCGTTGCGAGCATCACCTCGGCAGACGTCGAACATAACGACGTGCAGCAGTTCGTCCGGGAAGGAACTGCCTACATGGAGGCAATGGGCATAAAACTCTCTGAGGAGTGCGAGCCGCGGTACGGTTATACTTTTATCGCAGATCAGAAACACCACCATTTCCGGCTTTGCAAATCCGAAGCGAAGCTTAGCCGCGATGGCAAGCTGACGGGTGTGTCGCGAAGTCAGTCTGCTCTGTCCAAGTACCGCTCCCGCTTCGAGAAGAAGAAGAAACAGGTTCGGAAGGACCACCCTACAGTATCAACCTCAGACAAAAACACAAATATGACAAAATCAGCAGCTTCTGCTGCGGCTACTGACGGCGTTGGCAAACGCCGCTCCATGCTGCAGCATTTGTGGCATCACGGTACCGCAATGGACGGCGATACCTCCGCTACTGCCAGTGCGGCGTTCGTACGGGACGACGACGGCGGTAACCAACCCACTAACCCACGGGACAGTGACCCGGATGGATGGAATGTGCGTCGGTCATTGGGACAGGAAGATCTTTTAGAGCTGGAACCGCAGCTCGAACAGGAGGTGGCGCCTGATTTGAGTGGCGGCGGCGGCGGCGACGCTAGTAACAACAATAGCAAAGCCCGGCGCTTACAAGCCGCTGGCAACAGCAGTAGCCTCATGTACAAAATCCTCAAGTACGTCGAGACGAGGAAAGACAATGGCGACGGTGGTGACACTTCAGATGTGTACAATGATGACGACGGCGATTCCGATGCCGACGCAAAAGCCGCGGCGACGGAGCTCGAAAACAATGACCCCAGCGTCGACGGCGCCGATGGTGCCGCTAATGCCACCTCCATCGCCGCTACAGTCACGGCCAGTGATGCTGAGAAGGCCGCTAAGAAGGAAGCCTGGCTGGCGAAGCGGCGAGCCGCAGTCAGCAATGCGATTGAGCCCGATGTTGAGGTTCCGGAGCTTACGGCGATCAACAACACATTTAAGTCCTCTGTGAGCTGCTACCTTCAGCCTAGCATGCCCCGCAATGTGGGCTATAAGGACGCGCAGTTGCTGTGCCTGGGACGTAATGTAGTTCTGGACTCTTGCGCGTATTATGACGGCCAGAATGACGAGTTTGACGTACGCTTCCCAAAACCCAAGGTGGGTGCCTTCTCGGGGGGTCCCGATGGGGAACAAGGGCATACATATATTTGTGTGTGTGTGTGTCTACATGTATTTGAACATACACATGCATACGTACACGTATTTGTATAGGGTTTCGGGAAGGCCTGGGGGAGAGAGGTATGATAAGCAACGGACCCGTGGGTCATAGGAACACACGGTGGGTCAGGAAGGGGGATATGATACTGGGGCATCCCCGCACACGGTGCCGAGCGGTACCACCACCACCATCCGTTCCAATATATAGTTTTCCCGGATTGACATGGCATCAATTTACATTCACACTCTTATCCCTCCCATTGGGCCTTTCGAACGCACGTGGCAGGTTGGGGCTTTAAAGCTGGGCTGCACTGTTCGTGCACCGCTTCTTTATGAACGAAATCTAACCAAGGGCTTCAAGAATCGCGTCTGGTGGATGTACGCCCAGGTGGGTGGGTGGTTGGGTGGGTTCCCACTCGATGGATTGAGATGGCGTTTGACGAGTGAAAGAAACGGTCCAGGGAAGGGTAAAATTTGAGGCGGATGGACAAAAGAGTTTTTGAATCTGCAGTGGAGCATAGGAGCACAACCGGCCGTTGACATTTTATGGGGTTAGGTTTTGAGGGCGTTTAGGGAAGGGATGGGTAAGACGAATAAAGATAAACCATAAGCATAGACAAAATAGGAATGAAGTATAAGGATAAAGGTAAGTTACATGACATATGATGATAGAAATGACTATGAAAGATAATATTTAAAAAAACGGGATAAGGCATAAAAGTAAAATAAAGGTAAAATGCGATGCTTTCCATAAATCTCGTGAAATGGGTTGGTCTTTATCGTAAGTCAACAGTCCTTGTCACACGAATCCATGGGCGCTAAATTACTCCCCTTTCCAGTTTGTGTTATTTTCTGGTGCCTGTAATGATACTCACTGCATTCGCGGGCATTGGGTTGCACTTCTCTGCCAAGATCTCGTCGGCTTCGTCGTTTTGTGGATGAGGACATGTGTGTAACTGCGGCTGTTTCGAACAGGACAACGCATATGACGTTGTACGCCAGTCCTGTGCCTCTGGAAGCGGCCGCGTGGTGGAGCACCCGGTGGCGTTCGTGCTCCGAGACCGCTATACTCACACGCTGCATGAGCTGGAGGTGCTCTCCACCATCTTCACTAGCTTGGCGGTTGTTGATTTGCCCGAGGTAGGAGGCGACTGTGAGGGGTGCGATGCTGAGCTTCTTACGGGGTTTAGAAGACTAACCGTGAATACCTGGACCTGGGGTTAATACGGGGGATTTGTGTGTGGGGGGGGGATGTACGGGGGTTAAAGAGTGGTGATTAGACAGACGCCACTAGAGTAGAACCCTCAGCACCTCCTTCAGCACCTCCTTCAGCACCTCCTTCAGCACCTCCTTCAGCATCTTCTTCATCCCGTCCGGAAGGTCTTTATGCACCACCGCATCGGTATCCTACACCCGTTCCTCCACTCCCACGGGCGCAGGTTCGTGAGCAGGGCATTCAAATCGTGCTGGCGGATCAGATGCCCCACGCCTCCTACCGCCCCACCTACGCCGCCATCTCCTACCCCTACCGCCTGCGCCACCTGGCTGAGGCCCCCTACCCGCCAAACACCTGCTTCCGCACTGCGCTGTTCATCAACGCCTTCACGAACTCCATCGCTTTTAACCCCAACCCAAACACATCCGACTGCTTCTCGCCCGTCATGATAGGAGTGCACAAGTAAGTAGAAAGTCAGTGTTTGAGCATGTAGCATGTGTGTGTATTCGTGCACGTCGTATGTAGAACCAACTAACATTAGTTGACGTTAGTTGGTTCTACAGGATCTGGTAAAATATTACTGGTGCAAACGCTGGCAAAACTCCTTAATGTTCCTTTTACAATGGCCGATGCTACTTCGTTAACCGAAGCTGGATACGCGTGTCAGTGTATGCGTGTGTCAATGTTTCGTATGTCTGTGCTTTGCACTGTGCAAGTCATGAGGCAGGAGGCAAGAAGAGCAAAGCAAAAACAGAGAGAAACAAAGGAGGGGAAGGATAAGGAAGCGCATGGGTTTGTGTTTGCGGGTGTATACACCCCGTTGCATATCAAATAACCTGGCCTGGCTCTGGCCAAAGGCAGCTAACACTGCCCAAACGTGCGTTGTGGAGGTAAACAAACCAGCGGGGTGTAAAGCTCTATGAGGTTTTGGGACCGTGAAGGGAATCAACGGACCCATTGATCACCAAAAAGCTGCATGTTATCAACATGTTCACTGGCTGATGGAAAAGCGACTGCGGCTGCGGTCGAAGGCAATGGAATTGGAGGATCAAGTTGGCTCCCTCCCAAAACATCCCATCCCAGATGGCTCCGAAACCTGCATAAGGAGCTGGACCCCACCTACCTGGCCCGGGTGCACCACCACGCGTCTGAAACGGGCGGCATTGTTCGGCGCTCTATCGTGTGGACCAGTCGTCGTAACCTCGAGGCCCTGCGCCTGACCAGCGGTGTGGGGATGACAGAATGGCAGTCGGCCCGCATGGTGCCCAACGAGAACGAGGTCGTGACGGCATTGCAGGTGGGTAGACATACATACAAACAGACAGATGCGGATGCATCGGAGATGAGGGGGGAAAACACATACACACATGGTATAGTATCCCCCACCTTAATCCTCTCATTATAATAATTTTAAGTGGACGTATACATAAGATATGCAATTATCAATGTGTCCAGCCCTGAGATAATATAAAATTGCATAGATGCCCCTTAAGAAAAGATATGAGAGGTGGAAGGGGTTCGGGAGAGAGGTATAAGAAAAGGCGTTCGTCCCTGTCGCTGAGGACCCCCTTCCCGGCCACCTACCGGCGGAAAGGCACCTTACCGGACCATCAATGGTGGATTTACGTCCAGCCGCTGTTGATCTCTCTTTCATTTCGCCCCTGTCATTTCCTTGCCACTCCAACCCTGGCCCCCCCCAACCCATACCCAGTCCCAAACCCCAAACCCCAACGCCCTTCATCCCTTCTTTCCCGGGACCAGTCCGCCATTCTGCGGTGGAACTCCCGGTCATGCCTGCTGTCCCGCTATTACGAGGGCGATCAGGGGCTGGAGGGTTGCCGGGACTCCAACGTGCAGTTCGATCTTGTTTTCGGGGAGTTCAGTGACTGGCCCTACTATCCAGATCAGCTCATGACCATTTACAGGTAAAAAGGAACATGTCGTGGCATCGAAAACAGATACGGGAACCCAGCGGTCATTAGGACAGGAGAAAGCCGAAACTACTCAAAATGTTATATATTGTAATGGTGTACGGTAATGCTTTTGTAATTTTAGAATGTCCTACGTCACAGTCATTTCGCATTCAGTTCTACGAGCGCGGTGTTTCCTGCCTTCCCCCTCATAGATTTGAGCACACCTGCATTTCGTGCATTCTGGATTTTGGGTTGCTGGAATTTTCGGCCTGATACCCTTATTTGTGAATCGATTTATCCATTTGTTTTCTTATCGCATGGCGCATTCGGGGCCCCCAGGACTGGCATCCTCATCGGGGTCCACGGTGCGGCCCTTACCTTCATCGCCTCAACCACCGCAGGGGAGTCGGCCCTCCTGGAGCTGGCCGGGTTGGGCTGGGAGGAGACTCAGACTGGGAACATGCTCAACCTCTTTCCCTCCCTCGCGCACAACCTGGGGGCTTACTATGAGCAGGTATATGCAACGCAACATATGCGTATTAACTTTAATGTTTGTGATGTAAAGGCAATCGAAACTGGCGGAAATAAAAGCGCAGGACCTTAGGGGCCAAGGTAATAGCGCTCCGTTCCGGGTTTGAGTCTCTCGATTTGCATTGCATTCGTAAAGTTTTTATTTTTCCTCTCCGCGTTTGATCTTTGATCCTGGCGCGTCCTCCTGTTGGCTTCAACGTTTTGCCCATTCGGCTGTCCGTCATACCCCTTCTGTGTAGGTGCGGTACCAGGGCCCAGATATCGACATCAAGATGGCAACGGACGCATTGGAGAGGTAGGTGGCGGTTAGGGGTTTGGGTTTGGTACTGTTTACTACCTTTTTCCGTTTCTTGGCATTTTCTCCTTCCGGCGTTGTCCCTATGTATTTTTTCTTGCATGACCTAACCGCCATTCGGATATCCTGATATGTTGTGACGAGCACAAGCAATTTACACTCCCACAAGCCAGTATACCCACCACTCACCCGACATTGCGCACGCTCACAAATGCTTAATCACGTGCCCACGCAGGGCCATGGACGAGGTCTCTCGCCGCATCACCGTTAACCAGAAGCGCCTGCAGCAGGACTTAGAGCCGCCGCGTTTCAATGACCAGTACAATTTCGATATCATGTTCCCCCACGTAAGGGCCGGCGGGGCGGCGCTGGGGCGGTGGAGGGGGTTTGAGAGGCCCCGCGCCTGTGGCGGTGGCGGCCAGAAGGGGGAAGGGAGAAGGCAGGCGTGCAGACCAGGAAAGAGGGATGACGGAAGGAAAAGCAAAACCAAGCGAGCTCGTCAAGCAAGGAAACAGCTTTCAAGATCTGCGCCTTTTGGCACCTGGCCCGTGAGCTGCATGATAGCATGAAGCATGGACGCACAAGCAAACGAGTGATTCACCGCTTCTTAACGGTAGTTTTGCCATGTTGCTTACCCTAAGTGGCTCCCTTACGGGTACGCCGTTTTCCCTCGTTTTCGTCATTATTGCAGTGGTATCGTTGAGATCCCGGATGATTCCCCTCGTCCCTCGTCCCTTAGGGACTCTGCTTATTGATTTGCACACATATATGTATTGCATGCACACTTGTTGTTTATCAAACCCCTTCCACACACCCCTTTCGCTCGTGCTCGCTCTATCACGTCCTTCACCAGCGTCTCCCCCGTGCGCCCTGGCTGGTATTCATACCCTGTGTTTGCCACCGCAGGCTTGCCCCACCTCCGTGCCGAATAAGCTACGCCGCTACGTGACCAACCACCCAGTGCAAATGAATCTGAATGCCAGTACCCCGGACAATAGCAGTAATAGCAGCAGAAGCAACACCGAAGCCGGTGGCAGGTAGCAGATATTGGGGCTTGGGGTGGAGGAACAAGACAACGGACTCGGCCACAGCCCAAAGGACCACAGGCCCCCTCACTCGCGCCGCATCCCGCGGGCCATCACCACCATTACCATCCCCACCTGGGTCTGGCGGTTATCATAACCCCACCATCATTGACATCATACCCATCCCCAACACCACCACCGCTACCACCACCATCGCCATCAAGAGCACGACCGCCACCACTGCCACTGACCCTACCACCACTGCCGCTATATTTCCATCGCTACTACCACCATCATCGTCATCACCATCACCACCACCATCACCATCATCGTCATCACCATCACCACCACCATCACCACCATCATCGTCATCACCACGGCGGCCACAGGGGAGCAGTTGAAGCAATGGATCTAATCACAGGAAGTCAGGCCATTAGCTTACGAGGTCCCCGATGACGTCGCAGCCCAGGACCACTTAACGATGGGGTTCCGCGCTGCGTCGCATCGTACTGGATTGCAACAAGGCACGTTGGCCATCAATCACAATGCAACCTTGACACAGTAAAAGATACCTCGCAAGGGGCTTGGGCCTGTCTCATTTGGATTGGCCAGTGTGGCTGATCGTTGCTGGCCTATGCGTGCATAGGAGAGAAGAGAGAGCGGGGAGGGCGTGTGTGTATGGGAGAGAGAAAGAGTAAGAGAGAAAAGGCGTGAGTGTGTGTGTGTGTGTAAAAGAGAGAGAGAGAGAGAGGGGACAGCACTTTGGCGACGGTCAATACAGTGCGTGCGGCTGGGCGCCGGTTTGGGACCCGACAGAAGGCACGGAGTGAGTGTAGGGCGGGAGTAGTGAGTTGTTAGGATCTCCCTCGCACGAAAACGTATGGATATCGACCTGCTCGGATGAGCAACAGACGATCATTTTCTGTGGGACCTTTGCTCCTGGAAAGAATGCGATTGCGTGTCTGTGACACATATCTCTACAGTAAGTATCCTTAGCTAGTAGTGCATGGCTCAGTAGCGCTGTGTATCGCACAACATCTCGTGCCGGTAGTGTCCCTGTGTGCCAAGGTAGCGCCATTGTTTAGGTTCAAAGGGTCCACAGTCCAGGTATGCGCTCGAAGAAAAATGCAAGTGGTGTGGAACATGGGTTGTCTAAATGCTACGGGTGAGGGGTTAGATGGGATGAAAACAGCGGATCCGGTCTCGGGAAACTCTCAGGGAGGACGCGGTTCTTCTAGAACAGTGAAGCGAGGCAAAGTGTTGCAAGCGACTGCGGGTCGGGGTCGGAGCTGGGGTTTCCTCTGTTTCAAGTGATTGTGCATTGGCCGATTAAGATGGTGAAATATGGCCATGGCGTTAAAGTACAGCATGATCAGTATAGTTTCGGAAGAATGGCTGTCAGTCGTACCGGGAAAAAAACACTCAGTGGAGTGTGCGTATTGTACGTTATCATGGCAATGCTGACTTTTGCTGTCTTAGGATAGCACGGCAGAGATCATGTGAGATTGCTGTACAGCGAGGGCGAGATCGTGTGTGTGTGTGTTTTCACGCTTCGGAGATGTGAACTCTTCGGTGACTGTTTGGCATTCGGTCATAGGGTGGGTTATGTAAAGGGGGGGTAAAGGCGTCCGGAAGGTTACGATGTTGCACGCGACTAAGCAAGCGGGCGGACGAGCGGGCGAATGAGTTTGTGACGTAGATGCACGCGTACGTCTGTCGAACGAAATCGCGTGCAATTTCCAAAGCACCACGCTGCACCACATGGCCATGTTTGGAGAAATGCAATGTGACCCATTTTATAGTCAGACAACACCCCCAAGCGTCCGTATCATAACGGGTTTGGCAGGTTAAGCAGCTGCGCGAGGGATTGAGGAGTAGAGGAGCTTTCAGCGCCGGACCACACATCAAAAAGTGCCACTGAATGCGCTGCCATTCGGGACGCGCTAGCTTTAAACATTAAGAGAAATGTGCATACACTTCGAGATTTTATTTCAATGCGATGTACTTGGACTTAAGCGCGGGAGCAGGCAAACCGCGACTATATCGACCAAAAGCATATGGCATACGGACGAGATAGGCATAAAAGGGAGGGATATTCACAGGCATTCCAACGGCGGCCGCAGGGGCCCCCATTCTGGTAGGCACTGCCGCTTTGCCACCTATAGTAGCGCCCCGGTGTCTTCTCGCCACCCTGAGATGTAGCAGCCCGTACCCTAGGACACTACCGTCCATGTCCGACTTAGGATCAGCTTAGAACTTCAGTAACCACACCTCCATTAGAATTTAGAGACCTTGGTGGGCGGCCAGTCTAGGCCATAGTCGCTAAGATGGTGTAGAGTTTGCCTGGGTGTAAAGAACAGGCAGGCCCCCTCGTGTGCTCGTGGGGGTATGTAAGGATGTCATGAGAATTTTTTATTTGTCAGTTGTAAACTTATTTGTATGTTAGTAATGCTTTCGCATCAAGAGATATTTAAAACGTGCAAGATCGCAAAGTATTGATTGAAAAGTTGACATTTTGTACGGCTGAATTGGCCCACTTGGGCATCTTGCGATTATGTTGCTACTGCCGCCGTTTGCCTGGAATGATGTAACCTCAGTAATTCCAAGATAGCACAAACATGCCATTATAATTACAATCACATAAGCTGCAGCTCCCTGCTTAATTGCTTTGTTTGAACGCGCAACAACCTGGCAACCTGAAAGATAATCATATAAGTATTGCATCGAATAATTAGTGTGTCAGGCAACATTTTTATTTAGCTTCTTGATTGGATCACCCGCTCCGAGACCCAGGCGAAGTCAACGCAAACCTGCTTAATCATCAGCACGTAACCATGTAGATGAGCCTATCGTGTGGGTTCAATTCGGCAAGGGTTAAAACCTCATTATGTTTTTGTTGACATTTGAGTATTCGATGAAAACTGTTTGAAGAAGGACTCGTGCAACAGTTTCTAACCTTAAATTGTATGTATGTAGATTGTCTTGGACAATACGTTTTGGATCGCTTGAAATGAAGCGTGTTAGGAACAACTGGCCCTCGGTCCTCTTGTTCTGTCTTGGACTTTTATCTTTGACAGTAGCATCAAACATAATTCAGGATGTATTTATGGAGCTCTTTGGGGAAGCAGCAAAGGACGAAGAAGCGCGAACATCACTGTTGGCACATCTTGACACCTTACTGGCGCTAGGGATCAGCAGACCGGGAGAGAAACTAGTGCACATTCCCGAATATGCGGATCCTCAGGCGAGACAGCTTGGTATCAACATATCCCAATCGCTGGCGTCGAGCGGACTCGATGAGTGGGCGAACCGCGTCCTGGACGTTGTCCCTAAGCTAGACGAAACGAAAAGCTTTGCGATGGTCCGGCGCCTCCTGGTGGCTGCATTACTTAAGTACTGGTTGAAACACGGGAATAAGATTCCCGACGAAAGCGCATCGAAAATTCAGGACGTGCTTCTCCAGGTAGGAGCTGTAGCGGCTGTAGCTCATGGGCGCACGCACGTGTGGCGTAACCAGAACACCTATCCATTGGCACGGCCCTTGTACGACCTGACCTGCGTATAGGGCGGGGTTGGAGTCAGAAAAGAAAAGCAATATGTCCGCGTACACAACCCAGTCCGAGTTTACGTGATGGGGTTAGCCACCATTACCTTGAATCTGAATCAGCTAAAGGGGGTAGGAGGTGTGGCGAACGGAATGACGGAACAGATGGGACGCAGGCTCAGTGTGTAACCTGTTTAACCTGTCAATTGACTTCAAGGATTCTTACCAGGTTTAGTTCTATCCAATAATCGCTTTATTTTGCATAATGCATGCCAGCGCAAGGGCAAACACTCGTGTCACCGCACATTGCCGTTTTTGCACAGTTCCACCGTCATGCCCCCCCCCGTCCAATCCCCGATCCCGCCTTCCGGCACCGCCCATGTCAGCTGTACAACGTCCACCGAATAGGTGCCGTAAATAAGGGCATAATGGAGTACCTACACGTCTCTAAGTCGGGAGGC
Organism: Volvox reticuliferus; assembly: GCA_019650235.1. Lineage (NCBI taxonomy): Eukaryota > Viridiplantae > Chlorophyta > Chlorophyceae > Chlamydomonadales > Volvocaceae > Volvox > Volvox reticuliferus. The sequence goes on from BNCP01000056.1 coordinate 60,752, forward strand.
ACTAGCTGGTGTCATATTGCCGGTGAGAGATGCGTCCGGGATTGATCTGGATGTGATCTGGTCTCTTACCGTGATCTCCATTTTTTCGACTTGAAGTTTGATCTGGGTGATCGGAGATGGGTTTGGAATCAAGTATGTTTTCGTACGCCCGTCCTGCAGAACTCAACGGCTGCACGACCGAACGGTACGACAAGTCGTACGTCTGTCAGATCAAAAAGTTTGACGACAAGGTCCGGTGGCTCAATATGACGTTCCACATGCTGCAAGTACCGGTATACAGAGTACCCCAATACGTCCTGAAGAGGTAAATCTAAACTTCAAAAATATAAAAATACAAAAAAATTTGCATTTGGATCCAAACCATCCCAATCCAAACCATCTGGATCCATCATTCACACAGCCACTCATTCACCAGTCACCACGCTTCTTGCCCGGACGGTCATGATGGTTCAGGTTCTCCCGCTTCGGGACGTTCCGTAAGAACCACGACATGTCTTCCTGCAGCGCCCGCCGCAAGCTGATAACCAACCGGGGCTACAACTACTACTCCAACGAGTACACAGTACATGGGGGTCATAAGGGGATGGATAACGCGCACATGTGCGGCAACTTCTTCAATGTCATTGTCTTGCGGTGAGCTTCTTACGAGCGGGCGGGCAGGGCTGGAAATTACGTGATGGGGGGCTGGAGGCCGGGGTTACGTGGTGGTGGTGGTGGTGGTGGTCGTGAGCTGGGGTAAAGTGTGACAGACTTGAGAAGGCTAAGCTTTCATCTGCATCTGGAATGGTTGATCTATCTCTTCCGTTGGGTCAGATTTGCGATGTGAACTCTTTGGAGTTCATGAAATCTGACCGCCAACAACCAACTAATAACCGAACCTGAAACTGCCGACCCCTCGCTGGACTGCAGCGATCCGATGAAGCGGTTGGTCTCGCACATGAAATTCGTGATGTGGACTATGAGCGGGGACAGGGGCTACAACGACACTCTCCTTTTCAACCGAATGTACGCCAACCGATCCTCAGAGTTTTGGCAGGTACGGTGCCGTACGGTGATCAGTACAATTGTACGGCAGGTACTACGTAACCTTGAGAAAACAACCCTCGCGCGCAGGCTCTGGGTCCTGCCATTGTGGATAATTACTTCATTCGGTCTCTTCTTGGCGAGAAGGCCTTCCACGTACCCGTGGGGACGGTCGGTCGAGAGATGCTGAGTCTGGCGGAACACGTGCTGGCGCAATTCGACCTGGTGCTGGTCCTGGAGCAGGTGAGCGGAGAGGAGGACAGGAGTCCTGATTGTGCAAACCCTTGATCCGTGACGCTGACACCCGGACCCCTAACCATAGCCTCAATCCAAATCGGAAAATTTTGAAATGTTTAAGTTTTTAAATTGTGAAAAGATTTTTAAGTCTTGACTTCAACTTAAAAGCTTCTGAAGGGATGCGATGACTCTTTCTCTCTCTCTCTCTCGATGTATGAGAGGGAGGGCGGAGGGGGAGCGAGCTGCACCGGCCGGGGCTGGGTGGCGTCCGGGTGTCGTGTTGGGGCAGGAAACCCAGACCCATGCCCACGCGTCACAGGAACCCAGAGGCGCTGAGTTACGCACTTTGCCAATAGCTGAGAATGCCCTTCCCGCATTGCAGGGTGGGTCCCGCGCCGTACGCCGTGCGCCGTGTGCGTCCCGCTCTTAACGGTTCTTTGGTTCCTCTCTCTCTGTGCGTTTGCATGACGTTCACGGAGTTGCACCTGCATGCATTACACCCCCCCAATACACACTCGCACGCACTCGCGGCAGTAATAGCGGCAACACACTGTCTCTCTCTCTCACACACACACACACAGGATATGGCGATCAAGAACCTGATCACCTCGTACGGTGTGGGCTGGAACCATACGCTAGAGGAGGTGCACGACAAGGACTCCAACATCCGGGAGACGGAATTCAACACCACCGCATACATCCCTGAGGATCTGAACCGGCTGCTGCAGGCACAGGCCCTAGACATGGAACTGTACGAGTTTTCGAAGGTACGGGTACATGAAGTTTACGGTACGAGTTTACAACGGTACGGGTACATGCAGCTGTACAAATACATATTTACGGGTTTATATACATACGACGATGCTGGTACGGATATGCGCAAGGGAGGCAAGTGGCCCAGCTGTATGTTCCGTTGGTTTGAGGGCTTACGGAGTGCGCCGCAGCCCGACGACGGCTCGCCGGTGGCCTTGGGACGAGTGTGCCTTAGCTTGGGCGTACGGCAGTGCGACCGTGCGGCGGAGCTGGTGGTTGCATGTTTAGATCTGTCTGTGCATGTACTGCGAACTTGCACTTGCTTAGGGTAGATGGTAATGAGGGCGGACACGCACCATGCAAGACGACAAAATCATAAATGAAAAGACTGGAGCACCTCAGCATTTCGTGACGAGATGTAGTAATGCTGCTGATTTTGTTCGCGAGAGTTGGGTGTTGCCGTCGCCTCTGCTTCTGCCCCAACCCCTTCTTATCGCACTCCACGTGTCTTTTCTCCTCCCTCCCATCCGCGCAGTCGTCCTCCGTCTCCCAGCTTTTTCCTAAACCTCCTTTCTCCTCCTTACCCCCTCTCTCCTTACCCCCTCTTGTCCCTCCTCCCTTCTTTCCCCGCCTCCCCGCCTCCCCTTCTTGTCCTCCCTCCTCCCTTTCCTCGGGCTCTCCTGGACAGACATTGGCGCAGCTGGACCCAGTGATATACGCCGTAGCTCGCAAAGCCGGAGTCCAGCCGCTTCCTCCAGAGGCCAGCACCGACAAACAGGATCCGCCGTGCGGCCTGCTGCGGGGCCAGTACAAGGAGGACCTTCTGACATCTCTGGGAGCCAAGAAGCCTACTGTGGCAACCAAGGGGAAGAAGGATAGGGGGGCGGGGGCCGGCCGCTTAGACCCCGCGCGTCAAAGCCAGCGCATCCGGACGTTACGCCGCAGAGGAGATGAAAACCGGCTCCAGGGTGGTGAGGGCTAGGGAGAAACAGCAGGGTATCGTATCTGGTCACAGGCGGAGCTCGTACGACCGGCCGGTGCGCTTTACCAGGCTGATGGCGCACGGGTGGGGAGCAGAGGCCGCGGAGTAAGGGATTCCGCCATCCGGCAGTACACCAGTTGCCGATGACTGTTCTTCTGTGTGTGTGTATGTGTGTGTGTGTGTGTGTGTGTGTGTGTGTGACTGACCCTTTCGTGTATGGGTAAGGGTGCTGGAAAATGCTTTCTGCCCGTAACGAACCGGAGTGGGGCCCTGACAGCCGTTTTAGGGTATGAGGCGAAGCGAAACAGCAGTCGAGTCTGGACTTCCGGGCGCATGCGAGCGCGGAACCTACCCGCATTTGCAAGTTTTCTTTTCGTGCAAGCTGCTGGAGGGCGTCGGGGGCGCAGTAAGGTACGCGCGGATCGGGTAGGCCTAGCGCTGCAACACCATGGCGGCCCCCTGATCATTATCCTCTGCACGAAGAGGCCGTGCCCACCTGCATACCCACTCCATCAGCTGCCCGTGCGCTGCTGTGTGTTTCGGGAATATGCACAGGGTTGCACTCTGGGGCCCAGTGCTGCAAGAAGGGAATGTGTGAGTTGTGAGTGTAGCTTTTAAAAATGCTTGTTTGTTTCTCATGTGTGGCAAAGAGTAGCGAGAGTAGCGCGACTGTCCATAGGCGATCGAAGAATGCTTTGGAATACGGCATCGCGCGGTTCGGCACAGCGACCATACGTCATTACGTTAGGCTTATAACGGTCTCATTCCGATGGCACAGCCTCGTGCCGTGAAGCGTCCTAGACATTTTAGGTGACGCGCTTAATTGCGTGTTGTTAAGAGCGTAGCATTGGGGGACGACGATTCCGCGGAAGGAGTACGCTTCAGCATTGTGCGTTCTGTGTTTGACGGGCAGAGGGAGAGGGCGGGTGCACACGCTGCTGCTACCCATCTACCCATCTACCTCGCACGGCTTGCGGACGACTCTACGACATTAGGATTACGTCGACGGAATGACGACGTTGGGGTCAAATCAGACCAAGCGGCGGTGACGTCTTCTCTTTTCCTTTATCCACGGGGACAAACATGACGTATATATATATATATATGTATATATATATATATATATTTGTTTTTCTTAAAATACGCTGCTGGGGAAGAAGATAGCATCATCGGATAGCTTCGGTTCGGGATTGGACCTTTGGGAGGTACACTTTACCTGTCCGTCCCCTTTTCGTCCATTTCTCTTTCCTTGTCGGTGATTTTATTCGATGTACTGTGTAGGGGCTCTGCGCCTGGAAAGCTACACGCTTGTTTTCGTGTGGGAGGGGTGGGGTGGGGTAACAATATGTGTGACCTTGCTGGATGGTTGATTTGGTTACCACAACATGCGCCGTCGGACCTCGTCAGACGACTTACAAACAAAGCGCCTCCACGCGCAATTTGCGGCCGGAAAGGTTTTGTTGCTGCTGCTGCTGCCGCATCTTTCGATTTAGCTGTAGCAAGTAAATTTTGTGCTTAGAATGATGCTGACGGAACATCGCGGGGCATTTTTTGACGGATCTAGCGTATGCGAAATGGCAGATTCCTCTCCGGCATCATCATTAAGCTACATTTCCCGATGCATGCCTATCCCGTTGGCTGTGTCAACGCAACCGGGTATAAGAGTCCTCGTGAGATGCCTCCCCTGTCGGTACATACACGCCAGGAGTAGGACCGGTACGGTTCTCCTTTTCTAGGACGACGCGGGTAAGCGTTGCAACCTGGCACCCGTGCACTTTTGCACCTAGCCACCACAATTCTAATTCACATCTTCGTATCGCTATATACAGTAAAGCACGACATGAAACGCGGGCAAGCTCGCGCCAGTCACCAGCCAGTCAGGGTCGCAGAATGAGCAGACCCCCCCGCTGTCGGAAGTAGAGGCAGCTGAACAGGTTATGACAGGAAGTCTAATCACAGACTGCAACCAGAAAGAGAAAACAGAGAGAGGTGTATGCACACGTATACACGCAGGCACGCAACCGCGTCCTTTTCGCACATGCATCCCAATGATCATGGAGCAGCATATTCACATAAATGCATTCCTCAAGAGGCTGACAGCCTGACAAAAACATTATTGCAGTTCGTCGCAGCTGCTATATCAAAAATGGATGAATACGCGTGATTAAAAACCCAGCTTAAACCTCGAACCTCACCCCCCTTGGATGTTATGAAAGCCCAAGGAAGAATGGATAATATTCCCTTAGTACGAAGAACAAAGTGCCCCCATCAAAAAACCATCTTACCCACATTTCCTCATCACCCTCTTTGTGAGTATCGTCCAGCAAGCAGTATCGTCCACCACCGTACCACCCACCCTTCTAACCAACCTGATTGGGCCTAACCTGCGGTGTTACGCCATGCGGTGAGGTTTGGCCTATTGAGTGCCGGGATAAGCCCCCTCCCCATGCCTACAACCACGTCGCACGTCACGTGGACATTGATTTTGTCGATCGGCCACCCCCGGATCCCACCCGCGCTACTAACGCTTCCAGGCGGCCCTGCAGGAACATGCCCCCAACCATAGCGGCGATATACCCCAGCACGTGGGGGTCGCCCGTCAGTGCGCCAACCAGCGCCGGGCCAGGGCATATACCCGCCAGACCCCACCCAGCGCCGAAAATGACACCTCCAGCCAGTAGCTTGAGGTCGATGACGGAGGAGGTGGGTATTTGGAAAGTCGGGCAGAACAGCGGCTTGGCCATCATCCTGCAGGAGTACGAGTACCCGGCATTCAACGGGCGCATTATATGGGCGCGATGCAGTGTGAAAATAAAGATGCAAGCAAACAACCCGAGGCAAATCAGACGAGGATACATTTCGGATTAGCCGAAATGTACACCTCTCTCAAAACTCGGTCGCACTCTTTACCCCAAGATACGGCAACCTGAAAGCACCACAACGCACATGCACACCCTGCTCCGCTCCACCGGGTCCCAAATCCTAACCGCTTTTAACCAACATCGACCAGTTCTGGATCTTAATACTTACCGGAAGCGCATCACACCCTGGTACGCCACCATCGCCACCGCCACAGCGCCCGCCATGACGAACGGCAGTGAGGGGTCCCAGCTAGGCGCCCCCAGTGTCAGGAAGCCCGCCACCTGTGAAAAACGGCCATGTGCAATGCAACAAAATGGAAAAATATAGACAAGAAAAAAAAGGTCTGCGAGGTCGGAGCCGGCAGCCCAACACCCTCTTTCCTGCACATTGCAAATTTCAGCATACCTTACTGGGTCGCGACATCCCGGATAGCCCTAAACCAAGAGCAAAGATGCAGCCCGCCAGCAACTCCGATGCAAGCTCAAGCCCGCGAAATTGCTGCAGCTTCTGCTGTTTCGAGTCTGCCGCACCCATGAGCCGCTGTACGGCCGCTAGCGCGGCGAAGGTTGCGATGCCGGCGGCGGCAATTACCGCCGCCAGCTGCGCCTCCGCCACCTTCGGCATCACAAGCGCTGCTGGCAGTGGCGCAATATTCAGTGCGGCGGCGCTGCCGGTGGCGGTTGCCGTTAGCATGCCGGATGCCATGAAGGTGGCGGTGTAGGCGAAGCTGCGCGGGGACAGACGGGCGCTGCCGCAGATGCCGTGCCCTGAGGTGCAGCCGTTGCCCATGGCGCTTCCCACACCAACGAGCAGGCCGGCCAGCACAGCGCGCCATACCTGATCGTGCAAAATGTTCAATGGCGGCAGGTTGATTGACGCTTTGGTGGCTATTGCGTGAACTGGATTAAATGACGGATCCTTGTGATTGAACAAGGGATGGACGGCATGATGGATTTGTCCAAAAAAGGGGATCAAACACATACAAGACGGTACCTGCCACAGTACCTGCCACCAGCACGGGCCAGGGGGACGGTGGTTATAGCATGTGGAACCAGAAGTAGGAGGAAGGGGGCGCGGTGCTTGCAGGTAACCTCAATACTGACCGTGTAAAACCCAACACGCTTGTCCCAGTTCGTTACTTACCGGGAAGGCCTGCGGCAGGACCTCGAAGGCTCCCGGGAGGATAGCCGCCAGAGTGGCGCTCCCCAGGGCCATTCCCGCCAGGAAGGCGAAGCGCCAGGACGCCAAATCCCCCGCCACAAGTCCCCTGAGAACCATTTTGGCGGAAACCGAGCAACACACAAGGCTCAGGAAAGCAGACAGCAAACTAAGGATACAAACATGCTTAGCCATATAGCCTGTATGGGGACGCGTAAATTAGTAATTTCAAATGCCTCCAAGCCATAAGCCAACATCGATAAGCCAACAGTCACAACCAGGCTACAACCAGTTTACTATATAGCCCATGTATGAAGGGATATGCGATATGCCTTGTTCGCTGGTCGCTGGAGGTTTTCAGGATGGATGAGGAAAAGGTTAGGGCAAGCAAGAGCAAGGACAATAACGGAGTGTGGAGCGTATATAATACATGCAGGACAAGCAGGACTGGCGTGCGTGCACAGTCGACGTCCTGGACACATGCGATGCCGTGCGACGTGGGTTCATGGTTTTATGAGGTTTCCAGTTGGGAAATAACGAGATGTAATCTGTTTGCGAGCTAACAAACCAGCCGTGAAACCAGGGCTTAATGAGAAATTAGCGGATCTTAATCCGAGACGCGCTTGCACAGCCGCGCACTCACTTGACCGCTCCTGAGATGCCCAGAACACGGCCTGTTGTAAGAAGCTTTCCCGCTGTGGCAATGCCAAGCAACACGCCACCGAGGGCCGCGGTAGCGGGGGTGAAAGACAGCAGCGTGTAGCCACCTGAAGTATGCAGAAGTCGCGCCAGAATTTCAACAGGGTGTATCCCTGACCAGGGTTAATTCTTGAACATAATATACAATTACAATATCATCAAGACAAGGAAATACAAAGGACAGCGCAAAAGTGTGGCTCAGTCACCAATCGCTGCCTTGCTTGCCTGCAGCCGCGCCTGCTGCCGCAGCCGAGACAGCTGTCGTCATCTCGGCAACTGCGCGTGTCGTGAGCATCCTCTTTGATGACCTTGAATAAGGCGAGAGATGGACTTGGTGCAGGTCGTTATGCAATCCTGCGGTCGGGCAATATTCAAGGCCGATTACGACGATAGACGGAAGCAGCTGGCCGACAGTCGCACTAAGAAAGATAAGATGTAACATAAGAACACGTTGGGCCGCTAATACGCCTTGCTGTGTCTCCCGAAAACGCTATAACCTTGTACTGCCCTAATTCACCTCACAACATACCGTGGGTAGGTGCGTGATAGCCGCGCCTTTGTAAGGGAGAACGATTCTGAATAAAGATGTCGCTGAGAAGTGAAATTGGGATACCGCGATTCTTCGGCGCGGTAATACGAAATAAAGTGGTTGCCATATGGTTGGACGGTTTAAGTCGGATTTACGGATAAGAAATATAAGTTTGCATCATTAAGCGTCTGATTATAAGCTATGATGCCCAGAGAAGCATACGGCAAGTCGCAAATAGAAGCCAAAGCTGTTGCTCACCGTGACCAAGGTATTGCACACCCATTCGTCATCCGTACGACATATCTTGGAACGCATGCAAATTTTAGGTACGTGGAATTATAACAATATATTGTTGTCGACGTAATCAACTCACTTTTTCCAGAGAGTATGGCATGCCTGACCACGTGCAAGGTCTGGCACGGTGGTTAGATTGCGACTAAGGATGTCAGGTTGCCTTTCGCTGCTGACATTTTGTGCGTTATCATTGGACATACAAGGGCCTCGGGTGAGCAGGGTTACTGATACATTTGCGTTGCGAAATGCGTATGCGAAGCACCGTAGCAGAATTTGGAGAAGCATGAAATGAAGAACGCAAGTGGAAAACGTAGCTCATTTGATTTTTTTGTTAAGGAACGCCGCCATAACTCCCCATCTCCGAATGCTCTGCCCATAACTGGCACATGCTGTATCCTCGTGAAGCATGCCTGGAGCTTCATCTGCAAGCACGAAAGGAAGTCATATTATAAGTAGAAAACGTCATAACAACGGTCGGAAAGGAAAACCTTAATGCATTTTACTACGGCGTGTTCCTGGAATGGCTTCCGCCATCTCCGCGACCATCTCCAACCACGGAGTGCAACCATACCTGTGTTCTGAGTTTTCTGTCACCCGTCTACCTCCGTGAAACCATTCAGATCATCCTCGTTTTACCTCTATTTTTGTTATGAGTGCCTCTAGTTTCCCACAACTTCTGGAGCGGGTAAGTGGCTTCTCTGATCAGCGCACGAAACCGTGTCACAACATAGTAATGCGAAGGAAGCATCCCAAGTATATTAGGACAGCTACGCGCCACAGGGGTGAATTTAACTACACGGAAGCTAGCTGTTGCCTTACTTTGGAGCACATCCTGCACACGGGGCTTCCTCTTTGGGCTCCCGCGTCCCCGCCGTCATTTAATAAGGCCACCGTACAAAGAGGTAGGGTGCTTAAAGCTGCTAAAATGTTCCCGAGCACTATTTCTCCTATTATTCCTTTTGGATTATTAAGTCGCAATAAACATCACAATCTCTTAGGGCGGGAAAGGTGGAACGTTCTGATCCCATGTTACAGGTCGACTGCATAGACCCTCACACATGCATGGATGTATGAATGCGCTGGATAATCCAACGTTTTATGAAAGTGACGGTAAACCCTTGCGCCGAGTTGGGGTTCCGAGATTCGAGTAGCTGTTAAGGAAACGACAAATTACTCCCCGTAGGCGTAAACATCCGAAGCGTAAACATCCGAAGCGTAAATACGAATGCAGTCGTGAGTGCTCGCGTTTGGATAACAATTGCTGCGATAGAACTTTAACATGATGTAGACCAATTTCCTACTTACAGCGCACATGTCTGAATGTTCACTCGCTGCATCCCTGATTAGTAATCCCTGCATTCAGCCAGAGGACGCCAGCAGCCAGACTGCGCTCAGAAAATTTGTCGATAATCCTTTTATGATATATTATGCACCCAACGGCTGAGCCGCTAGCATATGATGCCTCGTCAGTTTGGGAGCCAAACATCGTGCAGCACATTGCCAGCTTCCTGCCGGGAAACATAATCGCGGGAACGCTTCGACTAGTCAATGTAAAAACAGCAAAGCAGTTTTCCGGCATTAAGACTATTTCGCTATCGCTTCCCGTGCCGACCCAAACATTCAAGGATTGTTGGGGCAAACCGGAATGCTATCGCACGTACACGCGTAAACAGCGTTTTCAAATACTTTGTCTTATTGCTAAAAGTGGCGTCATCGTCAACTTGGAGATTGCATTGGATAACGCCGGTCTGGTTGTCAGGTCAGAGCTGCTGAAAGCTGCAGCAGCCGCTGGCCATCTGGATGTCTGCGTTCTGTTGCGGAAGCGGGGGTCCGCATGGGGCGAGGCGCTGGTCGCAGCAGCAAGGGGGGGACATCGCCACGTGTGCGAGTGGATGCTGGCAAGCGGATGCCCATTCAAGGCATCATCCATCTACGAAGCGGCACGGGGTGGCCACCTCGACCTGGCGCGCTGGCTCCTGCAACAAGCGATTCGCTGGCGCGAGTCCGTGCGCCGCGGGGAGCTTCTTGCTGCAGCGGCGGAGGGTTTAACCCTGCCGCATCTGCGGGAGCTGCACCAATGCATCTTATCGCGCTGGGAGGACTGGGCTTTTGGATGGCGTCGGGAATTGGTCGATCAGGAGAAGGAGAAAGAGTTGGCCGCCGCGGCCTGCAGCCATACGCCCGATTGGGAAGCCAAGGTTGAATGGCTGGAACAGCTAGGTTACGTCCCCAGCGTTTCCGTGGGCACGGAGATTGCCACCCGGCAGCACCCGGAGATGGCGCAACGTCTCATGTGGCTTCACAGACGCGGCTATCCGTTGGCTCGGGATACAGTGATGTCCGCAGCTCGATGCGGTGACCTAATTGCGCTGCACTTCCTGGTGGAGGAAGTGGGTTTTCCGCTGCACCACCTCCAGGGCATCGCAGCCTACTTTGGGCAGCTGGACGTCGTCCAGTGGTTGCACTGCAGGGACGGAGCGCGAATAGATCCAAAGATCTTGGCCTCGGAAGCCGCCTCAAGAGGTCACCTCCCGGTGCTGATCTGGGTCGTAGAGACCACGGAGGGAGTGACGCCAGAGCTCGTACCGGACTTGCTGAACCTCGCGGCTTGGAGTGGAAATATGGACCTCATGATCTGGTTGCGGCAACGGGGCTGGGGCGCTACAAAGGAGGCTGTTAAGCGGCTGGTTTTATGCGGTTGCGTAGCGGCGTTGGAATGGCTGGTGGAGGAGCTGGGCTGCCCCTTCCCGGTGGGTCGGGATGTGAGTTCTGTTGGGCGCGAAGCCCGGCCACTATTGCAGTGGGCGGGCAGATGTAAAGCGGGGTCAGGGCAGGCGAGATGTCCGCATAGGATTAGGTTGTCCGCATAAAGGAAGAGAGGCCGCGACGGATTTGGTGCCTTCACTTTGCGGCGTGGCAAGGAATGAAAGGACCGCTGCAGTGCTCAGACAGGCGCCCACGATGTGTCTACACCAGCTTACCTAGAACCACATCCATTTTCCATAAAGGAACGTAAAAGCGTGAAAAGCGTGAATGAATGCCGAAAAACTGAAAGCGCTTAATGTTGTGGTACTCTTTTTGCCACAACAGATAATAATAATAATAATAAGGTTATAAGGCTAAAGAAGGTCTCACGCATTGAGAGACTGTCATGATTGCTTTCGGGGCTAAGTCCCACTGCTAGTCACTGCTGCTGCTGCTGATTGAAAAAAGCCGTTACAGTGCCCTTGCTTGTCTTTATGTCATGTGCATGTCGACAATGCAAACGTTAAAAAGGCCAAACCGCTAAAACCCAACTGCACTCGCGTCCCTCATTACAGGACGATGGGGAGCCTTATGTGTGCGCCGCAGATTCTGGCGACCTCTCCATGGCCCGCTGCCTGGCACGCCTGGGTTGCCCCTGGGGTGGGGATCTGGTGGCACGATGCTTCTGCCGATCGACCCGGCCCCGGGTCTGCGTCCTTCAGCTATTTGTGGAGCTGGGCTGCCCTTTGGACTTGGACGCGGCGTGGAGGGCGGCAAACCGCATCCGGGAGAACCCTCGCTATTACAAGGCGGAGGTGCTGGAATGGCTGATGCGTGCGAGGGAGCGGCAAGGCGGGTCGGAGGCGGGTGGGCAGCAGCTGGAACCGCACCTGCACGAGTGGTGTGTCGTGCAGTGATGCAAGCTAAGCTTCAACGTTTGAGAGAACACACCTTCGGGTCTCCACGAGGAGGCCGTGGTGGTGGTGGTGGTGGTGGTGGTAGGGAAGCACAGGTGCTGGGCGGCGTGGTGGTGCACCACGCACGTGCTAGTGGGGCTGTTGCCTGTGTGAACCAGCTGTACGGCACAAGTTGACGGGTCTTCCAACGGCTGCGTGGAAGCGCCGTGAGGCTCCGACTCGCACGCTGCTTTGGCTCCCGAGGTGACCTCTGGCCAGGGGTCGCATTCGTAACATTTTTTGGCGCCATGTCTGCGTATCACCGGATCTTTGCTAATTGGTTGGCGGTTCGGTTGACGGTTTGCACGGATCGTGGCAGCCCTATGTCCGTATTAATTTCCCTTTTATTTTGGGTCGTGACCAAATGTCCCGACTTTTATCGCCGGGACTGGCTTTCGAGGCTCTAGTGGTGCCAGCGAACACCTTGACGCAACCGCCGCCCTCTGATCTTGGAAGTCACGTGGGCTGCCGCTAATCGCTCTCTGGTATCCTTGATGTACATGAGGGTGACCTGTGATGATGTCGCATATGGTGGGTGCGACATCATCACAGGAGGAAGGGGCTCCTGAATCGTTCCTGGCGGTGACTTTTCGATCTCCGGCGGTGACTCTCTGACGCTGGAGGAAACAGGCAGAGTTTAGAAAGCTGCCAAGTCTCCGACATTCCACCCTGGACCGTCAGCTCTCCAGTCTCTCCCTCTCTCTCTCTCTCTCTCTCTCTCTCTCTCTCTCTCTCTCTCTCTCTCTTTTACTCACGCTCTCACACACACACATCGTAGCATCGTACATTTCCAAATGCTGCATCACGTTGTGGGCACGGCATCCTATAAGCACAAACGGTCATTCTGTGAGTAGTTGGAGACGCGTGAACACAAGACCTATCATCCCACGTGCTATTCTTAAGCTGCCAGTCCGATACACTCGTATAACAGTTATGACGAGTAGTATTATATTTTGTTTTCCCCCTGCGTGTCTTGTTCTTCCGTTAATAAATTGCACACAAACAAAACTTAACCACTTCCATAATTTGACCTGACTTTCAAATATGCCTGACCTGATTTTGCACGCTTTCCGAACCATGCTGTACGGCTTACCAACTGCTGATGTCCGCCCGTCAGTCAGTCAGTCAAGTAATAAGTAATTATCGGAGAATGCACGAATCTACACATCGCCTGTAATCCCATTAGTCACGCCAATGTATAGCTACTGCCGTCAACGCAGCTGCTACTGCTGCTGCAGTTCTCTCAGGCGCCGGACAGCCGACAGGTGCCGCCGCACGACAGCGCCCATTGCCCTCGCGGCGCCATCGTACGATGCATAACTCCGACCGTGCATGTGTAGCGACACAGCGTGTCGTACGAGCCACTCACAAATGGCATTGTCGTCATCGATGTCCAGGTCGCCGTCTCGGCGCCTCAATCTGGGCCCCGTACTTTCCTCCCCCGCGACTGTCCCTCGTCGGCCTGTCGCCTTGACGGCGACGGCAGCGCGCTTCTGCACTTTACGTAATCCCCTCCCGAACCGTACGATACGACGTGCATCATCCGTTGGGTCGCTTGGTCTGTCATCGCTTGCCCCGGCTGCATATGTGAAAACAAATACGCGACCCTCGGACTGCTCGTGTTGGCGCATCGCAGGCGCGGCGGCCGCCGGGCCTCCATTCTCCCCCCCATCCGCACCCGCATCCGCCGCCATCTTCGCCACGTACCGCCTCAGCAAGCCGTCTCCGCCCGCCATTTCCCCGCCGTACTGCACATTGAGCCTACCAGCGCCGGCAGCATCGCTGATCCCATTACGCCCACCGCCATCGGCTGCGACTGCCAGCAACAGCTGTCGCCCTCCCCCCCTTCCTTCCCCGCCTGCTGCTGGCCCAACGCTGCCACCGTCCCCCGTCTCTCCCCACTGTCCCCCCCCTCCCCTCCCTTCCCCGCTTCCCTCCTCGTCCCCTTCGGGACCGGCCCGCAGAGCCAGCGCCGCCGCCGCCGCCGTGGCGGCCACCCGTGCGTCACGCCCGCAGACCACACGCCCGTTCAGCAGCCCCAAGGGGTCGTGAAGCACCCTCTGGTACACCGGGTTGTCGAACAAGATGAACCGTGGGTCTGCCCAATTAGCTCCCCGCAGCGCCGCGCTCCCGGGATGAGTAAACATAAACCCAGCGTCACCACCGCCGTCGCCGCCGCCGTCGCCGCCGCCGTCGCCGCTGCCGCCGCTGCCGCCGCCGCCGCCGCTGCTGCTATTAGATTCTGGGCCGCCGCCTCCAGCCATACCGCCACCTAAGCCCATCACGGGGCTCATTAGGCACATTGCCAGGTTCATGTCGCACGAGTGCACTTGCGTCGCCCGAGCACACGCCTCCACCGGGCCCCCTGCCGTGGCCTGCATAAGGCCCAACGACAGCACCACGCCTGCGCCGCCGTGCGCCCAGCTGTGGCGGCACCAGCTGCGATTGCCGCGAAATCCAATTTTGAACACCAGGGTACGACCACAGAGCTCCTGTCCCCGGCCGCGGCCGCGGCAGACACGAGCGCGGTGCAGGCAGCCCCCGGCGGGTCGGCAAGGGCAGCCTGGTGGTGGGACCGGCGGGGGCAGGAGGTCCATAGGGCCCGATGCGGCGGTGACAGCCATCGCTGCGGGCTCGAAGCCTGGCGCAGTGCTAAAATAAGCAATATCTAGGACTGCCGTCATATTGATCGGTTCTTGGCCCCTCCGGCCCCACACTGGATATTGTAGATGCTCCATTGAGGAGGTGGTTTGGTTGTGGCTGCCGCCACCGCCCGTGTCGGCGGCACTCCGCCGGTGCGCAGCTGATAATCCTCGCCCCGGCCGCTCCTGTCCAGCACTGGCGGTGGCGGCGGCGGCGGCGGCGCTGCCGCCGCCGCGGCTAGTTCGAACTTTCATCTTTCCGACACCCCAGGCATCTACCTCCCGCGGATTCCAAGTGGCGGCCTCATGCCGCGTCAGTACGGCAGAGCTGTACGTCAGGAGATCCTCCCGGTGATGTGCGCGGAGCAGGTCTGGCCAGTGGCAGGGCGAGCAAACGGCGGCGAGCGGTGACGGCACGAAAAATCCTCGGGCGTTGTGGTCGCCAAAATGGTCGGAAATGGCGTACGGCATGTTATGATCGTAGCCGTACAGCAGACGCTTGACACCTATTTAGGCAACAGGGTAATAGGGAGGAAGGCGGGGTAGGCAAGATCTTGAGGCCGTTTACATGCTCTCGTCCGATCCGGTCAGGTACGGACAGGAGGCACAATGGGAGCACCCATCAGAAGAAGAAGCGCCCTATGTAAACAACTCCCCGCTTCCTCCTGTTCCCTTCCCTCTCCTCCTGTTCCCTCTCCTCCTGTTCCCTTCCCTCTCCTCCTGTTCCCTCTCCTCCTGTTCCCTCTCCTCCTGTTCCCTCCCCTCCTGTTCCCTCCCCTCCTGTTCCCTTCCCTCTCCTCCTGTTCCCTCTCCTCCTGTTCCCTCCCCTCCTGTTCCCTTCCCTCTCCTCCTGTTCCCTCTCCTCCTGTTCCCTCCCCTCCTGTTCCCTTCCCTCTCCTCCTGTTCCCTCTCCTCCTGGTTTGGAGCGCACCCAGCATGAACCACAGGGTGTCGTCATCTCCCAGCAGTATCCACTTGTAGGTGGGGCCGTAGTGGTGGTGGGCCATGAAGGGTGCCGCCTGCCACCTAGTATCGCCGGGCTTACTCCGCTCCGGACCCGTGATGTTTCTGCGGAGTAGCGGGTGGAAAGGAAACGTGTATGTACGTGTGTACGTGTGTATGTTGTGTGATAGTAATAACAAAGCCACGCGGCTTGAGAAGCTGAATGATCACATGTGTGTTGGTAGGAAAAGATCCTGTGGACACCACAAGTGTTTGTGTGTATGATTGCTTGCAACAATCGACTTAGGGAGGTGGATTGGAGCTGAGACATGAAAAATGTTTGTCCCGGGAGCGAGGTTTTGTTATGCATAAAATTGAGACTTGCTGACCCGAGCTCCGGAGCTGCAAAGGGTGGCACAGCGCACCTGTTTGGAAAATACGCGTACGTCTCATTATATTTGTAACCATTCTGGTTAAGCTCCTCGGCTAAGGTTGAATTGTCGACTGCGATGAAAGTGCGAAGGCCGGCTCTGTATGCATTGTAGGAAGGTCGATGGCTCGTAAGTTGGGAATCGTCAAGGCTAATGTTTTGTATTAGTTATAAAGTCTAGCTACCTGAGAGGCCTTGATGCGAGAGCCAATTGCAGCCGCGCCTGCTCGGTGTTAATAACAACTATGAAGTCGTCGGGCTTAAATGTAGGGCCCGTTGATGCTGAATTCTTATGAGGCTGTCGCCCATTTACCGCTGTTACTTTACATGGACGGATTGAGAGTATGAGCAACGCAATTGCCAGGGGTCCAACAATAAGACCCCGGGCTTGCATAAGTCAGCGCACTTTAACGCATCATGATATAGTTATATTATGCGAGCTTCTCCACTCCAAGTTATTTTGCTGCATTTGCCGTCATTTAAGTGGAAGTCAATCAACGGAAAACGATCCGTACGAGCGACGGTTAGATGTACATTCACGGTGATGCAAACCTGCAAAATTGAAACCATGTAATCAGACTGTAAGATTTTGCAATCAAACCAAAAGACACATAAGATCATGCAACATTACACCTAGCATAACTGCCTTCGCGGTATTCCAACGTTCCAACGATACCATTTAACCTGGTAGTGCATTGTTTTTCATCCAGCAGCAGCAGCCAGGCATCCAGCACAGAATTATATAGATGGAAGATTCTTCACGTGGATGCTGTCCATCAAAAGAAGAGAAAGACGCAGCGGACGCGGCTCGTTTCGGGCTGCCTGACCCTAGGGAGCTCCAAGATGACCCGGTGCTGGCGGGCTGCTGCGAGGAGGACCTCCAAAACATGCGTCGAGCCGAGGCCCTCCGCACGGCACTCCTTGCTGCGGACCGCAGTGCGACGCGGTTGAAGCTTCAGCAACAAGCCCTGCACACCCTGCCGCCGCCGCCGCAGCAGCAGCAGCAGCAGCAGCAACAACAGCATCTAAACAAGGACGACTTCGACGATCTAGACGTCGATGACGACGACGGTGTGTGTGTGGGGGGGGGATCCCAAATGGGCATGCAGGGGACGGGCGTTCAGGCAGGAAAGGCAGAGCAGGATGAACGCAAACGGATGGAGCGGGCCTCTCAAGGGCTTAATAAGGCTGGGTGCCAATTGCTAAGGTCCCGAGGCATCAGGGTATGCATTCTGAACACCTGGCCGGCCGGGGAGACAGCATGCGTGTACAGAGCATGCCGCCGGAAAGCGGACCTAAGCTTTTTGCTCGCAGGAGACGATTGGGGCGTGCGCGCACGCACCTCCAGAGAAGCCGCATTTTCTCTGTTTGTGGGAAAAATGTTATCGCAGCCTCACAGGTTCGCTGTTTACCCAACCCACCGCCCGAAAACAACGCAGCGGTTCTGCTGGATCTTCGCCAGCGGAGACTCGCCGAGCTGCAACGGCAGGCGGCAGAACGGCAGCAGCAGTTGACTTGCGGTTACGGACGGGTCCATGATCTTGCGCCCGGGGCCCTCCTGGTCAGTTCTACCGAAGAGGTGACGGGCGGGGGTGTTGACTGACGCGCTCCGGGGGGGGGTCCGGCATCCCATCGGTATTTATCAATGCGGGTATGGCTGAGCGCGCCTAGCACAACAACGGGATATCAAGTACCTTTTGGCGTCATATCAAACCAATTCGTCAGCCGCAGGGGGGCCCTTACATGCGCCGTACTGTGTTGCTGCCGGCGGCCAGAGGGTGTAGGATGGAAATTTATGATGTTTCTCTCGGCGGTTGGAATTCAACCAACAAACTTGTTGCCAAACGAACTAACCGCCAACACCTGGCAGGAGCGGTTGGAAGCGTTGGAGGCGCCGGGCGCAGCGGCGGTGACGCATCTGGCAGTAGCAGGATGTGAGGTAAGTGATTGTGATTTTGCGGCTGTAGCACAATGGGGTGGGGTTATGTTGTACGTGGTGGTTGGCTTGAGCCTAATGGCGGTTGCGGTCGACTTGGTCGAGTTTGTTTTCATATACATGACTTCAGGAATTGCTTGCACTCTGGAAATCCAGGATCCAGAATCCAGGATCCAGGATCCAGGTGTTGTGGCTCGTGTTCGCGTTGGCCAGCACGGCACAGGACCAGCACGGCAGGCACGGTACGGCAAAGTAGCGGATCATTGATACATAACCAGGTGAAGGGAGATAACGGACCCATGCGTCACAGGAGCCCGCCCACGAGCGCCGCGCCCTAACCTACAACCGCTAGTAAACCACCAACAGTAATTTATTGCATTTGGTGGTTTACTGTTAGTAGTTTGCCGTTGCAATTTTGCCCCAGTTGGATTTCCGCTTAACCGTTGCGGTTACACAGGTGGGCGCCCTGTTGGACGAGCACCTCACGTGCCTAGCACACCGGTACCCGGGCACTTTCTTCGTCAGAGTGGCGGTGAAAAGGGGGGAGCCACTGGCTGCCCGACTGGGAGTGGAGGGCCTGCCAGGTAGGGGGTTGTGAACGAGCATAGATAGGAAAGGGCGAGTGGAAAGATGATATAGCATGAAATCCTGAATGGTGTTTAGTACGTACGGAAAAGTAAACGTAGAGAGTGGAAAGATTGAAAGATCTGCACGGCGCGTATGCGCTCGTGTGTATGTGTATGTTTATATGTATGTCTGTATGTGTATGTGTATGTTTATATGTATGTCTGTATGTGTATGTGTATGTGTATGTGTGTATATTTCTTGTGATAATGGAGCTCTTAGCCTCTCAAGCCTGAGGTAACTACCCCATTGACCGACTGTCCTGCAGCGTTAGTGTGCTTCCGCGCTGGCGCCCTGGTGGGCCGAGCGCCCGTGTCTCAGTTTGGGCCACCGGGGTGTCTGGTGGAGGAGGAGGTGAGGAAGGGGCAGGCAAGAACATGGCGAAGAAGTACGATAGGGCGAGAAAGACGTTCACAAAGTGTACTTCGGACATGCGAATTCTCTAAAACTGCACTGCCATCATACAATATTATTATTATTATTTTAATAATAATAATAAATATATTACAAGTTTTTTTGTTAAAGTTTGGAACTATAAAAAAAGAATATGGACAGTCTTATGGACACCTCGTGGCACCAGAAAACGTATTTGTGAAGTTTGCCGATGGGACTGGGAAAGCAAACCCCCATTGCCCGTGACGATCTCAAAACGGTGCTTCACGATTTCCCTCTTCAAGTGTGATGTGATTCCGTACATTACAGGTAACGTCGTACTTGCGACGGTTGCACGTTTTGCGGGAAGCCCCCGGGGTCCACGATACCAACACACAGGTGTGTTGGATGGGAAGAATACTTGGGCGGTATATAGTTTTACAAATATGTTTATGTAAAAATTATTTTAAAATATTATATGTGAGAAATAAAATATTTATTACTAAAAATCGGCATTTTTGTTGGGATCTTGTACATGAGCTATCGATGTGTACTTCAAAGAGGTTCATGATGATGATGATGATGATGTTGTTGCCAGCAGCGTGCGCTAGTGTTATGTTTGGGGGAGGTATGCGGTGGCCAATGGTCCCAGCAGGAGCCCTTTCGGTGCGCGATTTCGCACACCGCAGGACGAGGACCAGGAGGAAGAAGAGGAGTGGAAGCTGAAGCCCTGCGACCTATGCGGACGCCGCTATCCGCACGAGCACGTGCGCGCGGTGTACAGCACGTGTCACCGCCGCAGCAGTGACGGAAGTGGGGATGATGATGTCCAGTAAGGCCTATTTGCACGATTACACACCCCGCTTCTAAAATGAGACGCGCTCATACGAGTGAATGCGCTGGTGGAGCGCACTCTTCCATCTTCCAGTGTGTGATCAGCAGCGGCAGCAGCGATATACATGGAGACGTTAAATACATCGCAGTAAGATTCGTTGGGGGGCTTCGGATTGAAACAACTATGATCACAGGATGACATGTATGCAGCAGTATACTGTGCCGTATATATAAGTGCCGCCGTATACTGTACGGGATGCTGTACTGTTCTGTTGTCGGAATGCCACATACCGGATGGCAACAACTGTACGGATGGCAACTGCTTGCTGCAACCGAGCAAAAATGGTTTCGAGACTCTGGGTAAATTACTTGAGGTCGTTGCAGACTGCTCATGTCAGTCTCTTAGGTGCCGATGTGATATCAGAGTGGGCCAACGCAGCAATCCACCTTATCATCAAATGTTATCTTTATCGCATCATCCTTATTTCTACAGGTAACCACGAAGTATTTTCTAATGCGTCGAGAAGTGCATCTTAAGTTTTGTACTCCCAAGATGTTCTCCTAGCAAGCAATTTGGAAGACGCAATAAGCCTACTAGGGCCTACTTACACATAGCAAAGACGGGCAACGAGTAGAAGGCCACAGATCAGGTTATCAAAACCGGTCTCCAGGATTTGTGACTCTGCTGTACATCCTCCCTCTCCCTCTCTCTCCCTCTCTCTCTCTCTCTCTCTCTCTCACACACACACACACACACACACACACACGTCCTCTCTCACCGTTCTTTCTATCGCCATGATCACAAATCACCACCAACTCATCCAACATAGCAACAACTGCCTTGCCAGCTAGGTGACCACCATAGCAGGCCAACCAACACCGAAAAGCCACTGATCATCACGTCGTATGTACCCGTCTGCCGTAAGCTCGTAGAACGGCTGCTGCTTGTACTTGACCAAACTGCTAGCTGACCGTTCCGTACGCAGACCCTCTAGTTCCATCCTCCCTTGTATTCACAGCAGCTTCTCAATCTCAGACTCTAAGCTGGCGGGTGCAGCCATGCTGGAGAAGCGGGCCACCACCTCACCCTGCCGGTTGATCAGGAATTTCTCAAAATTCTGCATCGCCAGCGAACACAGGGGCGACGAAAAGAGTGACCATAGGAACAAATATATAGGGGTGACAAAGGGGCCATGCCGTGCCTCCTCTCTGCGGTTACGTGCTTACGCCACGGGCTCCACTGACCAAATAATTTACAGTAGACTTACCATCGCCCCAGGCAGTCCCATTTTCAGCCATTTACTTCGTGGCTCGTATGGTTCCGATTTACGATGTTGGGGCGGCGCAAAGCTTTTGGCTTCACACATGCACATGACTCGGATCCTCATCTTCACCGCCGTCCTGCCCTACTCTCCTCTGCTCTCTCTTGTCCCTCCAGATGTCAACCGCCCCCCCTCCGTTGGGTTCCGGTCCCGGTTGCTTTCCAAAACCCGCCCCCGCCCGTCCCCACCGCGGAACCAAATGCCCCCATCCGTTGCTTGTCATATTAACACCCTGCCCTGCCCAGCCCTGCCCAGCCGCATATACACACTTTTGCACTCACCCACTTAATCATCTCCATCATCAGTTGCTTCTTTTGCGACTTGAGATATCTAAACGATGCACATGAAAATTATGGAGGACGAGGACGGGGGAAAAGCTCAGCACGCTGCCCCTGGCTTAGCCAAAGCCGGTAAGAACCCACCGGCATACACAGGTCCTCACACGTCTTCAAGGCAAGATAAGAGAGACAGACGGGACAGACCAGGCAGACAAGCAAATTAAGGGAGAGACACATAGTTCATAGTATCAGGAAAGCACACTTGGATTGGCCCCAGGCTGCCCCAGGGCTGTACGACTGATCCAGGGTGCAAGTGAGGGCGAGGTGCGCTTTATCGCTCTAATTAAAAGGACGGGCCACCTCTTATTCTCTCCCCTTCTTACTTGTACACGGAGGACGCGTCATCCCCGTTGACGTTGACCTTGGCCATGATAGGAAATTCCACGCCATAGTTCCGAGAGCAGAAGGTCACGATCTCCTCAGCCGACCCCGGCTCCTGGCCGCCGAATTGGTTGCATGCTGAGGAGAAGATGGGACATGAGAAGCCGTGGTTGGGATGGGTAAACATCAATTCGAGGTGACCTCAAGAAATCACGGTGCAATGTGTTCCTGTGTGCAGAAGGAGTGCAGCACAGATTGCAAGGTCGACACCCATCCATGGCCGATATTAGGGTGCCTGCCTACCAGCAATTACTTACGAAAACCTAGAATGGTAAAGCCGCGGTCCTTATAACGGTCATATAGAGTTTGCAGACCGGCATACTGTCCAGTGAAGCCACATCTGCAGGGTGCAGGTAGAAACGGGAATGGAAGGCCTTCCAAGGCGCAAAGCTTCGTGATCAATATGCCCCAGGCCTAAGAATCCTAAGCACTTACTGGGATGCTACGTTGACAATCAGCACAACTTTGCCCTTAAGCGTTGAAAAATCGAGAATCTCGCCCTTGTTTGTCGTGGCGCTAAGGGAATAAAAATCCGCCGGTGCAGCCATTCTATAATCCTGGTGCTGAGAGTGCAAAGAACGCGCTGGGTATGCTAGCGATAATGGACGGAGCGGTTTGTAGGCACGACTTCGCAGCAGGACAGGCGTTAACATGTATAATTCACACTCACTGCGGATGCTCGAAGCTGATTTTTAAGTTTATAATTAACTTTATAATACGAGAACCTGTTGCAAATCGCAATGATATTCGTGTGTCAAAACCTTCCGGAGATCCCGGGAAAAGTGTCCCGTCGTAGAAAATTTGAGTGGCCGCGCGAAGCTGTTGACTGGCGTAATGGGCAACTCGGTTTACGCCATCACGCTTGCAATGTAACGTACGCGCATAAATATATGTATAACGTACGCGTAACGATACACTGTGTGTTGTCAGGAATGTTGCTTCGGATATTTTCGGGTTAGTCAAGTTGCCGACCTCGCCAGGCCTACCCCGGCGGGAACTTCCCGCCGTTTCTCCTGCTGCGTTCCAAATGTACGTCTTCAGGATTCCCCATCCATCTACGGTCGTGTTATGCATTTAGTTAAAATTTAACGTGACAGAAAACTTACGAAAATTCAATCAACAATACGGAACAGCCGATGCCGACTACTTAGAGCTTGCAACATTAAGACAACCAATAATCATAGGAAGGTATGGCAGGGTTTCCGGCCTCCTTACCACCACCACGCAACACCCACTGAGATAGTCGTGTAGGCAGGAGTGGCGGATTCTGCTAACCTTCATACCACACGGTACCACAAAGGGTATGGTTGCCATACTGACGGCAGGCAACAGGGGCCCTGGCCCTATGAAAATTAATACTGAAAAACTACTTTAGGCTTTCGTACATTATTGCCCGACATGTGATGCTTATGGGGGAGCTAAAACTAGCTCTTTTTTAAATCGGGTGAT
The DNA here is from genome assembly GCA_019650235.1 of Volvox reticuliferus. Lineage (NCBI taxonomy): Eukaryota > Viridiplantae > Chlorophyta > Chlorophyceae > Chlamydomonadales > Volvocaceae > Volvox > Volvox reticuliferus. Next base: position 84,260 of record BNCP01000056.1, read on the forward strand.
GAGATGGAGATGAGGACCTAATTTGATGATTCGATGCTTTTCGGCAGCCACCTGTTGCAGCCGACTCTAAGAGCCGCCTCGAGCAACCTAGAAATTCCGTCATCATTTCCGTCACCGTACCTTATTTTCGGCGGGAGCGAATCATGTTAGACAGGAAACGAACTGGGTGCTTCGCAAGAACCGTTCGCATGTAGTGGGTATAAGTGACGGTAATCGGGCGTGACAAGGACCATCATCGGCAAAACACAATGGCATTTACCGCATGCATCGAATGATAACGATCAAAATGTCCGGAAACACACAAAAGCCTCTGAAGCAAGTGGGGAAATGCTTCAAAGCGCAATCCCGTAGAGCGAAACAGCTGTATATAGCATGGCAGCATGCAGGTATGTAAAAGGGAGGGGTCGTCCCCGGATCATCATGAAGATAACTTGTTAGGATATTCGCTTCTCGTTTAGGACCTACGTGGTCATCCTCTTCTCCTTCACCCTCTACCACTCCCATGTCCCCTCTGCACATGTGCACATCTGCAGATACTGTCCTTTTCTCTTTTACCCATAAATTACGGCATATGCATTGCATCCCCCAGAAGCCAAATTAAGGCCTTCACGGTATACACGGGCCAACGCCGCGCCGAGCAGCGCAACATGTTGATAGATGCAACGACAGACGCACGATGCCGGAGAAGGTGCAGCTCGCCATGGGGCAGCGCGTCAGCATCACATCGGCGCCGCAGCCATGGCGAGCCTTGTCGCACTAAAAAGATAACCGACCTTTTCCTTTGGGCAACGTGCAGCACCGTACACTGCCAAGTTGGAAACCACCATAACGTAAAATGAAGTCAAGCTTAACATATTTCCACCATCCAAGCATCGCAATCTGATGCCGAAGAATCAGGTAACTTGCCTTTAATGAGTCGGTTCTTAATTGCCATATATAGCTCTGTAGGCCCAATTTAGGGGCGCGCCATCCCACATCAAGCAAAAGCGAATAGAGCGCCCTGCGGCCTTTGCACCGAGATGCTGTACGTACAATTATCGGACGCAACACTTGAACTGTATGTCCATGCGACCGAAACTTTCCTTACCAATACGACAATAAATCACCATGTACGATGCTGTACCGTACATTCCAACATCAAAGATTCGGTCTGGCATTGCTTTTCCTGCTCTTCACTTTTGTTGATGCTGCCGCCGTCCTCTCCTCCTGCGGCACCCTTTACATTCAGTCCAAGACCATTACCACGACCACCGTCTGGTAACTGAACCAACGAAACCGACAGCGACACGAGTAGGCAAACGGCCAACTAGGCACTGTCCACTAGGCACAGGGAGCTGGAGCCAGCTTCGCCCACATGCAACTCGCCACCACCTGGATCAGCCTAAAGATTACCGGTAAGGCTCACCTCATAACGCTTGCCTTGTAACAGGTTTTTCAATTGTGCCAACCAACATGCTGATTGTGGGGGACACCTTCGCAAGTCACCACTATTGCGCCGCCGTCGCCACCACCACTGACACACAATCGCAAAAATTTAATCTAAGACCTAAGTGGGTTTCCAAATGTGGCATCGCCCGCAACAACTCTAGGAGCCACATTTGGCGTACGAGGAGATACGCATTAGGCAGGTAAATATTTAAATTTCTTTACTTTTCTTCTCAATGTCTCTGTCCCACTCCAAATCCCATACAAATCGCCCCGCACGCAGAAACGCACGCTCCCTCAGCACCCCCTACAAACCCACACCTCTCAAAGAATTGCTGTGCGTGCACGTGCCTCTGTTTAAGGAGGGTGGGCGACACTGCGTAGCCGTGGAACCCTTACACCCGCATCCACAGAGCCACAGAACACAGGATGTATGCACGAGAGGAATCGCAACGATTCACAATCACAAGCGCGAGCCTTAGGTCCTCCGGGTCGACATCACCATGTGTAAAGCATTAGCATTGGCGCTGGTGCAGGAGCTGCAGCTGGCGGGCTCCTCTAAAGCTTAGTTGTTCGAGTGGTCGCCGTTGCTGCTGCCGTTGTTGCCCAGACCGACACTAACTCCCTGGGACAGCGGCAGGCCAGTGATGGAGCATACCGAAGGGCCATCGAAGAACTCCCGGTGCAGCACCTGCACCGCCTCCGTGCCCCGGGAACCATCCACCACCAGAGAGATGTTGGTCTTGGAGGCGCCTTGGCTCATCATGAGCACATTGATGCCCTCGCGCTGGAACACGCTGAAGGCCTGCGTGCGAAGGCAATAACCGACGGACAAGCGCAGGAAAATACATCAGAAAATTAATCAAGCCAGGTGAAGTGGACAGGCAAGAAGAGAATGATAAGAAGTGCAAGCGAAGGATACGGTGAGGAGAAGGAAGAACACACCAAAAGAACTACTCAGATGTGTTTCTGACTTGATTGTCCACAGCAGCAGGGCGCGGGACTCAACGCCATAACGCCCACACCCTGCCGAAACGCGGTCCGTTCCCTCATTCGGAGAAGACGGCCAGGACCAGGAAATGTCATTTGGGTTCGCTGTGGTTGCTGGAGTCGCGCTTTTCATTCCCGCCCTTTCCGACGCCTTCCTCCTGTCCTTTTCCACCCGGTTGGTCCCCCGTCACCAACAAGGGTTTGGCGCGGGTTCCCCAAACGTCGTATGTGGGATGGGGGGACTGCTCCAGAGGGCTAAGTGGGTTTAATGGGAAAGAACTTCCCGAACACTCCCGGACTCACCCTCATGAGGATTTCGCTAGTTTTCTCCACATTACAGATGAGCGAGATGATGGCCAGGCCCTTGCGGAACGACACTGCAGCCATCATGCCCAGCTCGTGTTGCACCTGGGAGAGCTCGTCATCCGGAGCGCCAGCGATTTTCTTGGGGTCCAGAGTTAACGACACCGACACCTGGGGGTAGGCCATAACATGCAAGAGAGGAAATTAGGTCTGGTTCGCAACGCTGCCAAGAGCGGATTCGGTTTTCAAACTCTAAAAAGCCCGATGGGGAGAATGCGCCTGGTCGAGAGGAGAGTGGAAGGGATGATGCAAACAGTTTTTGTCCGGATAACATGGCAGTATAGACATACTAGGTAACAAATGCAGAACGGGACATACTTAGAAACATAATATACATTTTGGATGCCAGATGAGACGGCAGATCTGCCGTCCTGCTTACCTTTCAAGAAACAACCTACGTCATCAAACAATGTCAATTATACAGCCGGCAGCATGTTAGCCGCGAACAGAGCTCAACAAGGCAAGCGTCCCAGGTAAAGCAGCGCCAACACCATGCGCACGCCCACCCGTGCAGTACGGGTCTATTGGGTTGAAGTGCGTGCGTGCTTGGTGCACGAGCAGTGCAGCTGTTTGATTTTCACAAACTAATTGTTCTTCTCATACTTGATCTTCATCCCGGGGTGTTCCTTCGCACTTGCGGCCCTCAGGAGACCCCCAACTGAGATTGCATCCGATCCCCTAGTGGAGTTCGTTGTTATTATAGGGGGTTACACATCTCTCCGGCAACCAAACCCCAACACATACACGTACAACGTACCGCTGTGCTACAGGAGTGGCCCGTGACCAGCCAATGCCCCCCGAATCCAGCCACCCAGCCGTCTTTCGTGCCTGTGTACCGGGCCAGGCTGAAATACACTTATACAACCATACACACACATACAAGTTGCGCACGTTGGGTTATGCATACACACCCTCGCACATCATGAGGTGGAGAAAACCCGATGATCCCCAGGACTCAACAATCCGCACTAACTACATCCTTAAGTGTATCATTTCGAGGGGGTACTCTCCTTTTCCCGCCCTCCCTAGGCACCGATCAGCAACAAACCCCTTCGCCCTTCAACGCCCTCCCCTCTCGATTCCTCGTCCTCTTTCATACTGAACCGCGTGTCACAACTTCACCCCATTCCTTCCTAGCTCTCTTAACTTCAGCTGCATTTTTGACTGCATGGGCACGTCTTAGCTGCTTGCAGCGGTACCGCTGCCGTTTCCGAAGGTGAGTTCACTAGGGACCCTGCTATGTTGGGTTGTCCTTGGACGAAGCCACCCGCCATCATCCAACCATCTCGGTCAGTAATTGTTCTCTTTAACAGCCTCTCTACTTCAGTAGAGGGTCTCGTGTTTTCGCGCTGTCTCCTCACTTTCCCTCCTCTCTACTCTCTTTCACTCACTTTCCGTCTCTCCTCATCTCTTGGTTCTCCAGCTGCCCCGTTTAAGTCTGGCTATACTCCTCCCTCCCTTCTCCAGCTGGGTTCGATTATTTGTTTCCTAGCATTCACACTCTTAACTTACCTGCCCCAAGCCGCCCTTCCCACAGTCTAGTGCATCTTCCCAGGTATTACGCCGCAGACCTCTCACCTCCGACGTGGCTACCACATCAACTGAGATCTTATGACGGCGGAAGGTGTCGAATACAGTCGCCAGGAAGCCATACTGGCCCATCATACGAGAGGAGATGATGTCCACCAGAGTCACGTTGGACTTGAGCACAATAGATGTCACAACGGTGCAGCTCATGTCGCGTGCCGCTGAGATAATGGTACCAGCGGCCTCCCTGTGGACGCGAGAGCACAGAGGAGGGATCAATGGGTCAGCAAATGAGCCCCGAAGTGACGATGCGGGATTGAACGGGGACAACAGCTGTCAGATTCTTAGTTCAGTAATTACAACCACTCGCATTACATTTCTTACAACCATTTGTATAAGCGAGTATAAATCCAGTGTACCTGTTGTAGGAGTTCTTAACTCGAACGTTCATCTTGCCCGATCGGATGGCGGGCTGCATGGCCTGTGGGTGCAACACCTGTGCTCCAAAATACGCCAACTCAGTAGCTTCCTCAAATGTCAGCTCCGTCACCGGTCGAGTGGAGGGCACGATGCGGGGGTCCGATGTGAGGACGCCTGCGCCACAATTAAAAGCAGACACACGAGAAAAGAGATCTCAGCCGGGAACAGCTGAGTGACAACTGGAAACGTTAATGTGAAATGCTACGGCGGCGAAGAGCGAGTGGGAGAGGGAACGGGAGCCGGAAGAAGGGTGCTGCAGAAAGCTAAGGGCGTATCATGCAATACCCGGTATTCCTTCGGTCCAGGAAAGCCCTGATAGCTCACCCCAACTCCCTCTTCGCCGTCTGATCTTATCAGCCATGCCTGTGGAGCCAGGCGAGGGCCGAAGGGGTGGGGGCTACTTCCCCCCTCGCCTTGCCCATGAACGCTTCGCCGAAATCTCGCCTGCTCTTTCCCATTATCCGCCCTGCGCCTTCCCCCCATCCTTTTCCTTTATCCATTTCTCACCGTCAACATCCTTCCAGACCTGCACCTCGGGCAGCTCCAGGGCGGCGCCCAATACAGTGGCCGTCAGGTCAGAACCACCTCGACCCAGAGTCGTGATGGCGCCTGGGGTGGTGAGAGGTAGTAGCTCTCAACCGCAATCACCCTACTCTAGTGAGAAGTCATAAGCCTCACTGTCGTCTGTAACGAGTAATGAAAGCTTCTAAAGCACATAAATAGAGGGAACATTGTGTTACAATGCGCAATAAAAAGAATTAACCATGATTAGTATTTTAACAGTATTATATTGCATAGACAGCGGTGCGCGGTTAAAAAAATTGAAATATAGGCGAAGACCTGACCCCCCCCAGCCGTACCTGATAGTTGTCCGCGGCCGAGGAAGCCAGTGACGATAGGGATCTCCACTGGCTGTCCCGGCTTGGGTGCCAGCGCGGCTGCAATGGCCGGAAGTGACGCCTCATAGATCACGTCCGCATTGGTGAAATCGTCTGTTGTGGTCAGACCCAGGTCCCAGGCATCGTGCTGGCGTGCAGGCACACCCTGAGACGGTTTATAAGGCGCGGGCACAGTACTACATATTGGCGCAATGCAGTGATACTTAAATTTATTTCAATTCCTTTGAACAACACAATGCTAACTGATTTTTACAGCGTGGGACAAGATCACTTGATGTCGGCCCCGTGGCCTGACGATCCTCCCCAAGGGATCCACCCGCAACTGAAGACCTGCCCTGGCTTTCCTTTTAACGCAGGCCGACCAGACCCAAAACCGTCCACCTTCGTTCGGAGGTAGGAAGCGAAGATGCGGGTTGCCAGGCGCTCGCCGAACGACACCAAGCTGTCCTTAGCGCGCGGAGTCAGGTCCTGCGCAGCATAGGGCGGCATCGTGATTAAGCCAGGGCGACAATAAATCATTGTTTAGGGTTTTAGGGTTTAGGTAGAGTTAGGGTAATGGACCAAACGGATTAATAACTAATAAATCAGTTTTCAGCAGCTCCACTGCATGGTGCAATGAATACCTCGCCACCACGGGTTCCTGTACCCGGGTCAATTGGTTACCACGCACACCCCTCCCTCCTCGTGAGCTTCTTCGTGAATGCGTCCGACGGCCAGGAGGCCTTGTTTGCGGTAACTGGACTCTTGGTCTTTCCTGACCACCGTTATTGTCTTTCATAATTCCGTGAAGGTGTTTCGCTAAGACAATGATTTTAAGACAGTGGGCCCTGTCTTCTAGCACGGCAGCTACATGTCGATGAGGTGAACAGGCACCCCACCTGCATGATGGAGATACCAATCAGCAACTGCTCGAGCTCATTGATAAGTCGCTCCACTTCGGACCGCACCACGGGCTCAATACCCAGATCGTCACACGTGTCCAGGTGAAGCTTGCGGATATTTCTGCAAATGCGGAATGTGTTTTCAGAATGAACACGCTCATGCTTTTTGCACATTTGATGATATGATAGGACAGGGATGCAGACAAAGTAGTACAGAACTACATGGAAGCGTAGGTGTAGGTGTAAGCGCAAGGTGTTCAGTTGACAGGAGTCGGCAGGTGCGGGGCAAGTTCGTCGATGTGCGATTCGATGAAAAAGAGATTCCATGAGGGGCTTGCTCCAGGAGATATGATATACATGCGTATTGTGTCCTGGCGCATGAGAGGCGGACACCAGCCACAGAACCGGCCTCCATGGCCGCAAACCCCGGCGTGGAAGAAACCGTAATATGCCACTCCCGTGGTCGGAAGCGAGATGCCGTGATTGCTCCCTCACCCAAATGGTGAAGTACCTTCCATACCAATTCAAACACCTAATCAACGGGAACCCACAAAAAGGCTTCTTTTCCCTTGCCAAAGATTAACATGCGTGATTATATTTTTAAGGGGCACAGCAGCGGCAGCTTATTTCGCAGTTCTGACAGTTACGGTTGTTATAACTGCAGCATGACAGAGACTCACTTCAGGGGCGTCAGGTTGCTGATATTCTCCGTTTTTGTCTTAAGCGCCAGGTCACCACACTCCAGCAGCATGTTAGTCGTCTGGTTGGGGAGAAAACCCAGATCAGATCACAAATCCACGAAGCAACCAGGTCCACAACTTGGGCGGGAATGAGATTAATTGTTAGTTTTGTGGCTGTTGTGACTGCAATCCAGTTTTCAACGGTTGCTGGCGTCGGCCAAGGGCATTTTGGCTGCGACGGGTGCAGATGCCTTGACCGTCCACTTCAGCCAGAGTCACTCGCCCGCCCATCGAAAATCCATCGTCGCATACCTTGCCCATTGCGGACAGAACAACACAAGGCAAATACTGCGGGAAGCTGCCGACAATATCCGCGACCTCACGCATGCGCTCCGCATCGCGAACAGATGAGCCGCCAAACTTGTAGATGACATTGACCTACAGTCAATGTAGAGATGGAAGATGCCAAAGCCACACAGCCGTGTAACCTGTGAACGAAATTTCGAAGGTGTGCCAGGAAGGGTGGTACTCCTGGCAGGTTTAAATTCAAGCTGAAATTAACTAAGAAATTTCTCGTGCGGGACATTTCGATGTAAGAGCTTAGCAAGCAGAGTACATTTCCCCTGTTGCACTGGGCGGCGGCCGCCCCCCGACCTGCCTTCGACACACCCTGACCAGGAGTCTGATGATGACGAGGAGCTTCCACAGCAGCACCTTTGGCCAGCACTGTCAAGCGGTCCAACCTCCGATACCATTCACATAGCCAGGGTGACGTACGTAAACCGGCGGATGGTAGAGTCGCAAATGGAGCATTGAGAGACGGGAAAACAGGCAGAAGAACAGGTACACTCTGCGAGCAAGATGCAACCCCCGAACAAAGCGTGCGTCGTTGCAGAAGCATTCTTCCAAAAAGCCGCCAATCAATCTTATGTTTGTGCAACGCCAGATCCAAGGCCTGTAGCCTTGGAAATGGAAGATTGCTTCAAGATATGAACGTTGGAATGTCATTACGTTCGTGATATCTTGTTCCGAAACCAACAGGTCCGCATTCCGCGGCGACCGCTAGACTTTTCATTATCTTGACCTTACTCGACAATATTAATTCTCGTTCACAATGTCTCTTGCTGCTAGATGTATGCGCGCCCGCGTGGGCTTCCCATCATCTCGGCACACCGCTTGCCGCGTTGCTGTGCCCAGGTTAGATACCACAGGCAGAACTTCTTAAACACTACTTACATCGCCATCTGTAAAATTTTGCTTGTTTACAAATAATTGACTGCGACCTCTAACAACGACCTCAATCCTCGCAGCTGCAGGCGTCAGCGCGCTCAGCTTCAAGTCAATGCCTTATTTGGTGGTGGTGCCCAGGTTTGTACTGGTTGCCATACCACTGCTTTGCGGATATATGTCATTTGATGAGGTGGCGGCTCATCTGTTGATGCTCTTGTGGTTTGGTTTGCACTGATGGCTTTAACATAATGCAGGGAGGCGGTGGTAACCCATTTGATATGAAAAATCTTATGGAGAGCGTTAAGAAGGCCCAACAACTCGTGCAGACGGAAACAGCCCGCGTGCAAACCGAGCTTGCAAAGTAAGTGAGAATTCTATCCTGCAGTTCGTTTAACTCCGATTTCAGTTTAATTCACTGTGACAAGTATCGCGGATGACTGCTGTCGGTCGCGTGATTCCTGACCATTTGACTTCACTGGCTGATGTCGTACTTTCCCTCTCCACAGCACGGAGTTTGAAGGCTACGATGAGGAGGAGACCGTTCGGGTGCGTAGCGAGAACCTCGGGGCGTAACTTCGTGAGACCTACAGCATACATCGAAAAACCCACGTCAAACTGCGCTCCAAACACCGCCATTGAGAATTTCCATGCCCATCTCATTATAATATGAGAGGATAAATATAGATGTTCCAATAAGCGGTATCTTAACACTGTCAACCTCTCAGGGTGTGCCGTGCTTGTGGCAAGAGATACACCTGTCTTTTGGACATACCGGCTGGTTTAACTACCAACATCAGACGGGGGACCCGAGCCGATCACTTACCGGGGGTAAAAGATATAGTCCGAGCGTTAGGGTGTTTATATGCGCATGTTGGTTCCGTATCCAGTTTGCCGCTCTGCCTCCTTGCCTGCTGGATGACGTCGCTGCTTGTTTGTTAGGTGACCATGTCTGGAAACCAGGAGCCTCGCAGCGTGGAGATCACGCAGGAGGCGTTGGCGGCGGGCGCAGAGGTGAGTGAGACAGTCTTGCGGCAGATCCCATATCAACCCCATAGCCGGTTCGTACGTTTCAGGACCTTGGTGTGTGATATTGTTGTAACAAAGCAACTGAGGCGAGGACCATTTTGTGAGTTGGACTGACAACCTGTTGCGATAGCGCCAATCGTGTACAAGCCAACTGTATTGTTGATTATTCCACGCCGTGTGCATCCTACGTGCTTCACGGACAAATAGTTTGTTGTAGGCTTTACCTCTCGAAGTCGTTTGGTCTACCTCGATGACTCTTGAGTGCACCTATCGAGTTAGCTGCATGGACCCTGGGCGCGAAAGTGAATGCGGCCCTTTCCAGCTGCGTGAATTGGCCAAGTGCTTCTGAGCTGAGCTGAGGCCATCCCGTTTTGCATACTTTGTAGGAGTGCTCCCGGCGCACGACGGAGGCAATGCGTGACGCACACAAAAAGAGCGTTGCGGTGAGTCACGCGCTGGTTCTGAGGTTCCGGGGCCGTCATAGGAGAGGCTATGAGGCGACATCCCATATAGTTTACCCGCACGCGGTTTCGGAGCTTACTCGAAGGAAAGCTAGCGTGGGGCATCGTTTTGATATACCAAAGAACATGACGCATACAAGGACGTGGCAAGAGAATTGGCGTTGGATTTTAAAATGGGCAGATGGGATTTCAATGAATCGGAGCACGCACGGGCGCAGCAGTGCTGCTGCTACTCCTGTGAGGGAAAAGCTGCGCACTTTATCACATGCATCGGTTGTCTGTGTGGGGCCATCCCCCCCCTGTTTTGCTTGCCGTTCCAACCCTTTCTGACATCGTCGCCGCTGCCGCCCAGCACCAGATCCGCCCGCCCCTTTCTACCCAGCAACGGCATGTCCTACGACCTCCCAACCCTCTTCGCATCTCTTGTTTGACCTCTCTTTTCTGCAGGGTATGAAGGAGAAGATGCGGGAGCTAGCCAAGAACCTGGGTATTCCCAACCCGGGCGCCCTCAACATGTAAAGTTTGACCTTATGATTCGAAATGTACAGCTTCGAGTTTTATATATCCGGATGCCAATTCCCGGTTTTGGATCGAGACGGGAGAGGTGGAGGAACCGTTCGGCCTGTGTTGACCCTGCTGGGACCCGTGAGCGCGGCCGCAACCCTGATCCAAGCTGCGAGCTCAGCACCACCACCACCAAGCGATGCGCTATTGGAGCCTGCGACGGTTTTTTCATTGGGAACTTTGCGTCAGAGAAGGAAGAAACAGCTTGGTTACGTGCCTGTCGCACAACACGCCGAGCTGACATGTCCATATGTTCCTGAAAAGGGAAGGTAGGTCACACTCCCTCCCGCCAGTTTGGCCATCGGGTATCCAGGTGCGGACAGAATTTCACTCCCATGGGGTTGTGGTTTACGATTGGGCACCAGTTTTTTCGGTTACCGCGGCTTACGGTGGCTTCTGTGGTTGGTAGCTTAATAAGCCCTAAGTTTACAGTTATGTGTCCATGCCTTGGAGGATTTTGGCTTGGTTAAGCTCTCGGCATGGGATAAGGCGGATAATGTGAAAGGATGGATTTGGTGGGAAGCTGAAGATTGTCTGGGTAAAGCTTTTTTCGCAGTGAGGTTCAACCGTGCTCCACAGAGTGGTTCCGGGGCGCTGCAGGTGTAGGCTTAAAAGGAGTGTGTGTGTGTGTCTGGCAGATTTCCTACCCAAATAGGAAACAAGAGGTGTTGGCGTCATCGGAGTTAAAATAGTGGGGAGGTTTCGCCGACAATCCCCTGTGCCGCTTCGCTGGACATTTAGTACCTGCATGCGTGCTGACGAAAGTGCATGCTTGGGAATATGCCGGGGATCGGTGGCCCCCAGAAGCTCAGTGTTATGAGCACCAAAACCGCCCGAAAGCGTTGTGTATGTTGTGTGTACATGTTCGTGCGCGTAGTCTTAAGGACCGAGCCAAGAGGAAGGAAAGAGCCTATGTGCTGTTGTGCTTATGGGAACGTGTTATCCAACATTGCAGCGGTGACGGGCAATACTGTTCGTGCCAATATCCTGCAAGACGAGAGCGAGTGAGGACTGTTTTGGGGTGTAACGATCCAAGGTACGTCACAGGGCCCCATGTCTCGGGCCCTCACGACGACATGAAGTCCTGGGAGGCATTTAAAGATGCGAATGGGGGGGATACAGCCCGAATGTGCAATGCGATAAGAAATAGAGCCCGGAATCACAAGCAACAGATCCAACCAAAACGCGTCCTCTCAACCTGGCCCCTGCTGTCCTGCTGTGGATTCCATTTCCATCTTGTGCCCTCGCCATATATATCACACACACCTTTGCGCGTACCATACCACCACGGCTGTTGTAACAATCATTTCAGGTATCTCACTGCAGACCTGCGGACCCCATAAAACAGGTGACTTAGGGAACACCTGCCATCTGCGCATGATGCATTTCAATGTGGTGCAATTTGCAGCTGGTGCATACTGATTCGGAATGGGCTAATCATACTAAACTGTACGAATCAACCCGTCTCGGGTTTTGCCGCAGGATTTCGACACGATTGCACAATGAGTGCATGCGTTGTCCCATGTGCCTAGCCACACACATGCAACGAAAAGGCCGCATTGAATCCAAGCCACGACTCGAACAACTGCAGGCGTGGCAAGAGCAGCGCAGCGGCCTGAAGGAATCAGAAATCATTTGGCCGATGTGGGAAGGTGGCCAGACACACCACTTCCTCCGGCGCATGTAGCCCTCCCTTGAACGAGAAAAGCGGATTCAAGTAGTAAAGGCGGAATGCAGGCTGCGATATTTCAGCAGGAGGAGGAACCTCTTCCATATGCATCTCTTAACGTCTCTTCTCCGAATTATAGGTTTAAGTGTTCCGCACGGCAGATGTACGATCTAGATCTACACCGCAGTTGATATGTACATGCATGATCTTGATATGCGAATCGTTATATAATCGTTATGCATCTTCGGGCGTCGTCGTCACTTTCCAGTAGTACTTAATTTCCTGAACATTCCCATCTCCACCCCAACTTCAAACTCCGCGCGTGAGGAGGGAACGGCTGTGCATCCTACGGTATCTGCAGAGGTTAAAATAAAGCAGGACAGATTCAAGTCCACAAAAAAATACCGCAAAGCAACGCCCTCCGCTGGTTAAAGACCACCGAACCCTGCGCTAACCAACAGATGGAGATGCTGCGATGGTAAGACCCAACCGCCAACCGCATGACCCTGCACTTTGGGATAACCCAAATGCATTCACTCACTGAGCCGTGGCACAGCCCCGTGAACTCAAAACCCTGCGACTGCGAATCGTCACGATGTAAAGTTAGGCAACCTGCCGCGGTCCCGAGGTTCTGATTAAAAGCTATCTTCCTGGTCATTGATTGGGCAGTTGCCTGCAGCCAACCCAACTCTAATCAGCACGCAGACAACTCAATTCTTAAACCAAGCCAAGCCACATATGCTTCCTTTGCGCATCTTATTTAAGCTTAGCCTTCCGAACACGAGGAGCAAGCACGCGGAGGGGCACCCCCCATTTCGCACCGCTGCATTTGGGACTGCAATAAAGGGGAGAACGGCTTGCGCCATGTCGGCATGCCCGGGACGCGGCTAGTGGGTTAAGAGCAAGGCCAGGGCCATCCGTTTGGACGGGAAGGGAACCCCCAACAGACAGACAATAGGACATCCAGAGGGCATCCAGAGGGCATCCAGAAGGGGGGACCACAAAACCAGTCGCTGCCCCTGTTAAGAGTCCATTGGTCCGCGTTGATTAAGCGGCACTCACAGTCTATCTACCCTCCAATTTTCGCGTGTACCTATTTCCTTCCTTCCTTCCCACCTCCCCATTCCCACCCTCTTGTCCCCGCATCGCATATAGTCAGCCACTCCTCTAATCACACGCACCTCAATTCAGACGGTCGTCTCCGACAATCTCCGACAAGCAGCTCTCCCAACTCAACCACTCAACCGCTCAATTCCCACGGCGCCTTTGAATATCGTTCAAAATGTCAAGACGAGCGGCTCTTTGAATTTGGTGACTTGGGCATCTCAGGCAAGGCGTTAAGCACTATGACGGTGATAATGGGTGTGACGTGATCGTCGCGGCCGTCACCGCCACGGACGCCGTAGCCGCTGCCGGCTGTAACAGCTCCAATTTATGCACCTCAATAAGTGCCGCCATATTCGCACCGGCGATGTCGTCCACAGCAGCGTCATCATGTTTCGCCTGGTGGCGGGCAAGAAAGAACCTGAGGAACTCCGCAGGGGAGTCAAACTCCAACACGAACGCTAGGGGGCAGTCCGCCGCCAGACGGGTGCCGAGGGAGTCGATCAGGTGAACGATACCGCCCGGTCTCAACCACAGGGTCGCGAAATGGCCCCGCCAGCCCAGCACGTACACGCCCTGCGTTGTGCACGGTGCACGGTATACGGCATATGGCATACGGCAGACACACGCAGCGGCCACAGCAGCAGCAGCCACAGCAGCAGAAGCGGCAGCGCAGCGCCCTCGCGTTGTTTTAGTTGTTGTTTTTGAAAATTCAGGCATTGCGGCATGTTTGATGGTGAGGATCTAGTGCAGCAGTAGAAGCAAGGAAATTCCAGGGCTAGGGCATCAGGGATGCGCAAGTTACAAAAAAAGGAAGCGCCGAAACCATATTGATGACGTTGTTGTTTGCACAATGCCAACAGGCGATCTCAGCTCAAAAAACGTAACCGGTCAAAAAACATCCCTGTCACTCCTTTCACCTAACCTTCCTATTCGCCTTCATTGCGCATGAGTCATTATTCCGATGGGCCTCTTACGTCACATGTTCGTGGAGCCGCGCCGTACATTTCACGCTTCGTACGTCCTGCTCAAGTTGATTCTCTAGAATAATACCGAGGGCCATTAATAACACAATCACAATCACAATCACAACGCAACACAGCGACATAGTTCATACATCGGGTCGGGTCTTACAGCCTACCTGCGTCAGACTTCGTATCAGCGTTGCAAATGTCGGAAGGGCGCTGTGCATCCCGCTGTGGCGGCAAGGCGGTGGCGGCATGTCCGAAGCGGTTGACAGCTGTAACGCCGTTGTTGTCGTCCCCGTCGTCGTCGTCGTCGTCGTCGCTGCAGTCGCCGCTGCCGCTGCGCTACTGGCGGCCTCAAGGCTGCACCGCGGTGGAGTGGCAGCGGCAGCGGCGGGAGCGGAAGCTTCATCTTCAAGAAGAGACGCAGCTGAGTAGTCAGCTAGCCGTAGCCGCTGGTTGTAGCCGCCCAGCTGTAGCATGTGCTCCAGGTCAAAGTCGCCAGTGCTTGATGCGACGCGCGTCGCCGGCGACTGCACCAGCACCGCCTGCCAGACCTCAGTCCCGGCACGGATGCACTGCTCCAGGGCACCGCCGCTCATTGCCTCCATCTCAATTGATGCCGTCAGTCGCTCGCGATCACGGTCCCGCTGTGAGCGAGACAGCGCCGGCGCCAGGTCCCGGCGGCCGGCGGCGCCAGCGCCGGCGCCGGCAGCAGATGAAGACTCTGGATTGGGCAGTGGCTGCGGCCAGACGGCCGCATCCCTACGGCCGCTACTGCCGCCACTGCCCCCGCTGCCGCCGCCGCCACTGGCCCCGCTGCCGCTCCTTCCGAGCGCCGCTGCCGTCACGGCCTGACGCCAGCGCTGTACGGAACTAAGACACCATGCTGCCACCTCCAGCCCAATGGCGGCGCAGGCGTTCGTGCCGCCGATCTGCCGCTGGTCAATGCAAGCCCATCGCACCTTAAGGAGTTCTGCCGGTGGCAGCATCGGCGGCAGCTGCGGTGAAGCAGTGCTTGGCGGCGGGGCGTGCAGCGGCGGGGCGTGCAGGGGCTGAAGTACGAGACGGAACCAGTCCGGGGCCCCCGCGATGGGGACACCGGTGTCGAAGGGAAACCCCACCTCGCGCTTCAGCTGCAGAAGACTGTCGCCCACCAGCCAGTTCGTCTCTTGGTTTCGGAGACAGTCCAAAAGGAACCTGCAGATGCGCAATGAGATATTCGCAGCAAGAAAGGCTGAGTCGGTGGCCCCAAGCATCACGGCCCCGGGCACGCGAACACAATCCGCGAGGCTCCGTAAAAACGACGACGGCCGCAAAAGCAAATCCTGATATTACACTTCCAAGAGAAAACCTACAGAAAACTACATACACACACATATATGTGTATATATATATATGAGAGAGAGAGAGAGAGAAAGAGAGAGAGAGAGAGAGAGAGAGAGAGAGAGAGAGAGAGAGAGAGAGAGAGAAAGAGAGAGATGTATAAATAGGTATATAGATAGATATAGGTTTCTAGAAACCTACTGATTGGAGAAGTATTTTTTGTGGACAACTCTTTCGTCAGAAGTGTGTCCCCAACATATCCACCAACATATCCGCCATCCGCGGCATGTCACCCCCCTCCCCGTGCAAAGCAAAGCAAAGCACGGGATGTGCAACATGAGGTGCGTGGCCGCCTGAGGTCCGTTTGGCCGTCACCGTGACCTATGAAAATCCATATAGTCATAGAACGCACAGAATACCCCACGACAGATGCTACTTAGCAGAGATAAAGTCATCCACGAAGGCACAACACACTTCCCACTTAGCAGGACTTACTGACACTGGCTGAGCGCCACCGCCTGCATCTCCTCCTTCAAGCCCGCCTGACCGCTCACAAACTCCACCACCCGAGAGATTTCCGCTTCCAACGGATGACTCCACACATCCGGGCCGCAGCCGGCGGAGGCGGCCGCCGCTGTCGCCGACGCCTCGCCCTCTGCCACTCGGATGCTGCGCACCTTGCCCATGGTTCCGGAGCCCTGTGCCGGGGTCTGTCGTTGATGAGGCTGCTGCTGCGATTCGGTACTCGAATGCCGGCCCCTGTCTCCCGAGCCGCGCCTTGTGATGATCGACGTTGACGATGTCGTCTCCGGCAGCTCATCCGCCACCGATAGGGTCTTGAGCTGGTGGCAGTGGGAGCTGCCCGGAACATCCGCTGCTGCCGCCGCAGTCCCAGGCATCGGCGCGGAACCAGCACGTCCCAGGCAGCGGACTGCCCCTGACGAAGCAGCCACTGGCGGCGTCGCCGCTGCTGCCGCCGCTCGCGCGCGTGCCGCCGCGCCATACCGCCAGAAAAAACAACCGCCCGTTGGCATCACGGGTGAGGTCTCCATAGGACTTGCGAGGCTTGCCGCCGCCAGATCCTCCACCGGCGGTTCAATAGTCAAGCGGTTTGGTCCGCCGCTGGGTGACGTATCAGCGTATCCTGGCGACTCGAGGCCCGGTAGCAGGATGCCGTTCGGACGATGGCAATCCGCGTTGGAGGCGGCGGCGGCGGCGGCGGCGGCGGCTTCTTCGCCGCCAATGACGTTGATACGAATCTGTACAGAGGTATCGGACGCCAGCGCATTGTCCAGGACTCGGTACACGTCGCCAAGTCGTGGGCTCGGCGGCAATAATGGCGTCAGGCTGAGGGGACTGCTGTGCCGGACGAGCGGCGGCCGCCAGGTCGTTGCATCGGCCGCCGGCGGGGGCGCGGATGACGCGACGGCGGGGGCGGTGTCGCTGGCCGTGCGGGGCGGCGTTGCCGCGGAAACCGATGGGCCGCTGCCGCCGACCACCATCCCATCCGCCCATCCGCTGGCGGCAGGCCCAGCATTTGCCAAGTTGTCCTCGGCCGCCAAGATTCGTTGTACCTGGCTATTTGAGGACAACGGATGGAACAAGCGAGCTAGGAGCTCCCCCAGCCGCCTCCGCTTGGGCTGTTGCGGCTCCGAAAAACATGAGATATCTGCAGCCGATGTGACCGGCGGCGGCGGCGATGCCATCGCTGAGACCGCACTGCCCGCCATTGCACCGAGCGGTGGCGTGTTCGCCATCAAAGACAAAGGTGCGAACGGGGATTGCGGTGGCGGCGCCGCCGCCGTCGTCGCCGCCGCCGTCGCGTCGCCCGGAAGGCTTCCGCTTTCCTCCGGCGGTGACGGAGGCGGCCGTCGTTCGGCCGTCAGCGACGGGACGCCGGCAGCAGTCCCCCAGGATCTCGCCTCACCGTTGGGGTCCCGCAGCCTGTGTGGTAAGGCAGGTGCGCTGACAAGCCTTGCCATGAAGGAAGACGATCCGGTTGCAACAGTTGTAGCGGTTGCGGATGTGGTGGTCGTAGCAGACGAAAGCATCGCCACCGGATCCCAAGCATTAGTGCCCTGGCCGCTGGCTTCTGCCAGGGCGGCAGTACCGCCGCTGCCACCAGGGCTTGTTCCGTCACCTTCGGCGGCGCTGCCAGTGGACGCAACCGTGGCATTGGCGGCGGCGGCGCCGCCACCGCGTCCGAGGCCTAATGCAAGAAACCAAGACCGCTTCCGTGGTGCACTCGGCTGTGACGAGGGGTCCCGCGGCGTAGCCGCTACCAACGGGGCTGGCGGCGACATGACCTCTGACCAAGCCCAGGTTTTTGGAGCCGATGCGCCGCTGGCAGCCCCCAGCGCTGGACTCGTGACCGCAGCGGTGCAGTTATTGTTAATGTTATCGTTAGTATTACTACTGGCTGTGCCGCCGGCGCCGCCAAGTACCATAAGATCCAACTCTACCTGAAATTAGGACAGCGATGTTAAGGCGGGCCATGCCCCAGTTAAGACACAGAAGATCACCCGTTTGGGGTGTGACCCCCAGACCCTAAGGACAGGTGCACACTGGATAGCTGGATAGATGGGCTCACTCCACCATGCCTTCAGGTTTCGGCAACCGCTTTGAGGCTTTGATGGGTTGCCTCGCCCAGCTTCATGATTACCATAAAAGACGATAAAAGACGAGAAGATAGGTCAAATCTGACAGGCCTATGAAATGCGGTCCACTCTAGCCATGCACCTACCGCCCCTGGAGCAGCTCCCATGGCACCGCTCCCTTCAGCCCCGCCGCCAACAGCCTCTTGCTCGAGGGCCAGTAGCAGGCGTTGCACCTGCCCCTGTATTGTCATCGACGCCGTTCCCTCAGGCCGCTCTAGCTGTTGCTGCTGTTGCTGATGCTTTTCTCCGAAGGCAAGCTGCAACAGCCCCTCGGCACTAGTGCGCTCGCCTCTCTGCACATTGACTCCCTCCGACGCTGCTACTGCAGCTACTGCTGAGCGTGCTGTAGCTGCGCCAGTTGGAGTCGTCACGCTAGCAGCAAACTCCGCCGCAGATGCCATCGCCATTATCGGACCAATGGCGGCAGAGGTGGAGACAGGGGCAGCAGCAGCTGCTGCCTCTCCGGGGGCTTCATCAGGCAATAGCCGTAGTCGTACATATGCCTGGTTAATGTTTTACAGCGCCGCGGGATGGGAGGAGAGGATGTTTTCCAGAGGATGTTTTACGGCGCCGCGGGAGGTGTGTATGATATACTGGGACATGGCTAAGCGAGGCAAGGACGACCGGAACTTACAATAATGAAACGGGGCTTGGGATCGATGATAAGAAAACAGGGTGGGGGCGGAATGCTGAAATGGGCTTAGGGTTTGACGCGTTCCTAGCGACATATGACGCTGGGAACAAAATCTGAAGGCCCCGTTATGGTCGCAAGCTGCCCTAGCAGCGAGTTCCTGCGGCCATGGCAGTACAAGGCCCCATCCCCTTCCATGTCCCTAACACTGAACAATACCCCGCCGTGCTTCACGCCTGTTTACTGTGTACCTTCGCCGCCTTGGTTTGCGTCCAGTGCACCGTCACGCCTCGGGCAGTTTGCACGGAAAAAGGTTCTGAAGCATATTTCTGCTTGAAAGTTGTCAGCAGACGTGGAGTCCGAACGATAACCTAAACAATACGAACGCAGTATGCTGCGAGATCAATCACGAACCCAGTTGACGAGGCATTGCCAAACCTTCGCGTACCTCAAGTACAGCTCGGCTGGAGTCAGTTAGAGCGCCATGCAATCTTAACAGCTGGAGGCAGTAGTTGCACGCCATTCGTCATCCTTTACTGAAAGCAATATTGGTTCCACCCAAGATTGTGCGGCAAACGGTCACTTCGGGGTACGCAGGATTATGGTATTTGGGTCTCTTATAATGTTTGCAGATCTCATCGCACATAAATTTGAAGGTGTGGGAGGTAACAAAATTTGTCCACGGTCTGTCCCTATATGGTTCAACTCTGCTCGAGGCGCTTGGAGGTAGCTGCCAGAGTAGTTGAATTAATATCTGGACTTCAATAAAACAAGGATAACAATAAAAAAACGTTAACAAAGCGAAGCAATGAGCCCGCTTCCACGGTTGCTTACGACATAACGGTCCAAGGATAATTAACGAAAACCTCGATTCGCCATACATACATCTGAACCTGTTCATACATAATAAATCGAAAGGTGCATTTCGCACACGTTTCCCTTTATACGAAGTACTTTGAGGTTTTCTCTTGCACTCTCCGCAAGTTTTCTTTTTGCGAGCAAGTAATTGATGCACTAACAAGTAAATATCACTCTTTTAAATCTAATGACAATATATTTTACCTAAAATAGGTCAAACCTAAAAGCTATTGGAGGAGGCGGATGGCGGAGAAAGGAAAGGCCGCGGTTAGCATATCCGGTGGCGTAGATGTAGAGAAGAAGAAAATAAAGTCAAAAATTGATCCGCGTATAGAGCAAAAAATTCACGAGGTATGGCAGGATAGTCATACATGTCATCATGCTTGCGGAAAAACCTGAACCTGTTGCCTGGCACGCAGTTGCGGAGGAAAGCAAAGGAGCATCTTTCCACAAAGCAATTTGAGGAAGCGCTTCGGTGTCTGGACATTGCCATTGAACTGCATTCCACCAGCTACAAGGTACGGAGGTTTGACGGGCCGTTCCCTTGGCCCCAGTGTTTCTTATCGGCGGGCACCAATGGCGAATGCAACAGAGGTCAGGCGACCTCCAGCTCAAGCATGACTGACTCTCACCCTGACCCGACTTGACGGCCCTCTTTGGCGACAGACGGGACGGGGCAGACGGGGTGCCTAACCGTAACTCACCCTTGCCATGGCCTACTCCGTCCGTTCGTCTTCTTGCCAACTCCATCCTTACAAGCTGGGCACTGCCCGTGGCCAAACGCTTAGCTAACGATCTTGCGCATAACTCGCCACTTCATTGAGCACGGCAAACTGCTCTCTTTACTGCTCCCCTTTACCTCAAACCGCTCATCCCGGCCCCACGCCCACTCGTGTACACACCCTCGGTGTCTACGGCGCCCTCCGAAACCGTTCACAACTTTTGCCGTGCAGCTGTACCGTATGCGTTCCATCGCACTTGCCTGTCTTCATCAGTACGAACGGGCCGCCGCTGACGCCGACCGAGTGGTTGAGCTGGCCCCCCACATTATGGACGGTCACTATCATAAGGGCTTCGCGCTCTTCCACCTTAAAGACTATGCTGGAGCGGTGAGCATCATGAAAGCATACATCCTAATAACACATGGCATGATAATACGCACTACCACGCATTACCCGGGATGCATAACGCCGGTGGTGGGTTCCAGTGTATTTTGAATTCTGTTGGTTTCCGTACCAGCCAACCGCTCACCAAACTGACCACCAACTGATCTCGCTCCATCCCTCTTGGGCGATCCATAACAACATCCTCTCTTGCAGGCTCATGCCTTCCAACAAGGCCTTAAGCTTAACCCCACCGACAAGACCCTGCGACAGGGCTTCTGGGACGCGATTGCCCTGGTATCGCAGAGCCGCACTGATAGCGACGCCGTCCTACAGATGCAGGGGCTGCAACTGGATGAGCTGGGGTCGCCCCTACCATCACCAACAGCGGCACCGATAGCATCGATGAACGCAGCATCATCACCCACTGCGGCGGCCACTGGGCTCAGCACCGGTGTCAGTATCGCCTCCCGGATAGCCTCAGCGGGTAGTGGTGCAGCCCGTCCCGGCACCGCTGGTGGGGTTGCGACCCAGGCGCCTTTGATCGAGTCAGCCAGTGACCCGACGGCGCCGTCGGCTTGATCTCGTATCTCTGTGTGGGCAGCTGCGCAGTGCAGCTGTGGGGCCTGACTTAATGGTGCAGCTGTGTGGGGAAGCTGAGTGGTACAACAGCAGCTTAGTGCCTACAGAAGCGGAGAAAACGACCAGAAAACGACCGCGAGGGCTGAAAGCACAGCCTGTGTGTATGTGGATAGGAAAGGAATGGACCCGGTTACGGTCGGGGGAGTACGGAGCGCGCGTATCCCTTCCTCAGACTCAGACTCAGAAGTTTTGCATGCGCAGCGCGATGGGAGGCTCTAACTGTTTGGGGTATAAGTGGGTCCTTCCAATGGAGCCCTGGGCCGCTCGGCCACCCGGCTAGGGCGCGGCTGGCTCTGTTGATGGAAGTGCGAGTGATCTACAGCGGGCCCCACCAAATATGCTGGACAGCACGTGGTGGTGGTGGCTCCGGAGCGAGCGAGCCGGGCAAGTCAAATGAGCGAAGTGTATGAAGGACTGGAGATGTGCGTGAAGTCACATACACACATGCACACACAAACGCACAGACATACACACACATACACGCACATACACACACATACACACACGCAGACATACACATACACACATATACACACATGCCTGCGTGCGCTGCTGTGTTCGGGTTGCTGCTGCATCAATTAAAGTGAACCATTGGTGCATATTTTCGTCGCGCGCGATATCTGTGTCGTACAATCACTTCTCACGGTGGAATCCTCTTGAGGTTGGCAAACACAAATACAAGTACATCCATCGCCAGAGAATTTTGTGGGAGCATATAAAAGTGGGATATGTATGTAGATATAGACAATAATTTAATTTCTACACTCGCGAAACCGAACCGGTAAGGATGCTGCTGGAGCAGCGTGTGTTGCGCTCAAACTGCGTGCTTCCCTCTGATTTGTTTCTGAGGAAACACCATATAGGCACATTTATGTGGACGCGACATACGAAAAACATCGGCTCTGAGATTGGTGCGGGTGAAAGCCATTCAGCATCAGCAAATCTGGAGCAAAATGCTGATACTCGGACGACTGTCCAGTGCGGTATGGACGGCGACATTGGCTGGCGGACCGTACGGTTGCCGCTACTACAGGAGTTTTCGTGTGATGGATACCGGCGTGAGTGCATTCTCTCGTGATTCATGAAATAATGATGATGATGATGATGATGATGATGATGGAGAGAGGGAGTCGGTGAGACTGACACGCACACCATGCCAGTGAATATCGAGTAATGTGTGTGAAATCTTGCTTGTACGGCGGGGTTAGCACCTGGTGAGAAGGAAGTTGGAAGTTTCAGCTGACGACATCTCGAATACTTCTACCTGATAGAAGATATAAAACCAGGATGGTATAAAACGAGTGTCGCTGATTACTAGCACGCACATGAAAGAAAGGGTTATGTTTCCTCACCACGTGAAGAACTGTTGCATCTCTGTGTGTTTATATCTATTATACAATCTATCTCCCTACAGACAAAAAGGCCCCATCGGAAGATGTCATCCAGACAGCAGCAGCAGCAGTAGCAGCAGCAGAAACAACTGACATGCCCGTATAGATAGATAGATACCCCAGATAGATACCCCAGATAGATACCGAACCGGCAAACTACACAACAAAGCAAATTCGCACATCTGGGAATTTGTGGTGAATTGGGAGCTGCAGCTCTGGTACGTAAGCAAGGGTGCGGGCTTTTTGTGCTTTTCCCATGATTTCGCCGCCGTCGGGGTCTCATCTGATGACTTGCTACGACAAGTCGAACCATTTTCTGGTCTGTGCTGATAAGTCATCGTGACTTAACGGAGATGGGACATTGCGTTTAAAAGGCGAGGGGACAAAGGGTAACATTAAGGGCCAGGTGTCACCTCCTCTGAGTATGCAATACCAGCCATTCGCGCGCGCTAATATGGCAACTTTAATATGCGGTATGCAGGTGTACGGACCAACACGCACGAATTCGTTGGCTGACAAATTTCTAACTGCTTAGTTTGTTTGCCTTGTTGAAGTTGTTAAAACAAATCGTTCATAGCAGATTAAGTCTTTCCAAAGCTTCCAGACTAATGCTGCTTTCGGGAGGCGTTGTTGATAGCCAGGTCGCGTCGTCCGTCATTGCAGGCGGTGAGTCGCACTTGCAGTTTGGCTTTGTCGCAGTCTTGGTATATGGTCTTATCATGACATGTATTATTACCATTATTACTAAACATTAATAAAACTTTTATGCGTTATTGCAGAGTGCCGCGCCATCCTTGCGCGCCAAAGGGGCGTCGCGGAAGATATCTACGACAAACTCGCAGCAAGCCAAGCGCAGCTCTCACACGAGCTAAACCGATTGCGAAATGGTAAGCTATTACACAATTCATTGCTATTCTGCTTAGATAATCTGAGGTTCACCTCCCCACCGCTCTGCCCTTCAACCTCCCCTCGGCCCCGACATGCCAGCGTGAGTAACTCATATGAGCAGCTCATCTTGCGTTTCCCAAATTGTTACGCACTTAACGTTTTTGCCCTGCCTCGACTGGATGCATCCACTGGAATTGCAATTCCTCGCCCTTACCTAATCACCATGACGTTCCATCCCACCGCGTTTGGCCCATGGCGTTCCAGCATTAGTGGATCTGCCTCTACCCGAGCCGCTAGCCCTTCCCGCGGACTACATCAACATCCTCACCAGAATCCAACGCAAGGTCGCGGAGCTCTCGCGGCGATTAAGCGTCGTGGAGGCGCGTATGAGCCGTATCAAGGCACGTCCATGCATTACTACTACCAGAAGAGGCTCCTAGTGATGAGCATTCGCCTTCGCCGGTCCCTCTGCCCTCTGCTGGATCTCCTCTTATTCCTAGTCGTCTGCGTAACGCACTTCCCACAATCTTACCATTACCGTTAATCCGTTGAATCCGTTTTACTTTACGTGATTTCGGGATAGTGCGTTACCGTAATTGAAAGACCCAGGATCTTGGATGCTGGATTCTAGACCCTGCCCGATTTTAGATTCTATTTCTTGGGCTCTTTTTCGTCGCCACAAAGAGTTGCAATTATGAGAACAACGTGGAACATTGTTCTACATCGTTGCCGCTGGTGTGCACGTGCGAGCTGGGAGCTGAGAGCTGGGGCCTGGCAACACAATAACTAGCTGACTAGCTGCTTAACTGCTTATCTGCTTATCGTAAAATAATATCCTTTTGTGAACAAATATCCAGCTTATCATCTGTTTGTCCGTCCATAAGCAAGTTCTGTCATGTCTGTTGTGCAGCGTATCACACCTGAAACCCCCACCCGCCCCTATTCGTACCAATCTCCGCGCACCTCCTCCTCCTCCTCCTCCTCCTCCTCCTTACGCACCGAACAGTTTCGTCCCACCATGTCGTCTACCGCAGGCACGCCTTCAAGCAGCTAAGTGACGGTGGTTGTTTGGGACCAGCTGTGATATGTCGCGGTCGGGGAAGCGTCTGCTCGCACGTCTTCAGAACACAAGTGGTCTGAATGAGGTTGGGTCCAGTTGAGGGGGTGACGAGGAAGCCGCGGAACTGGTCGAGGGACTCCTCGGCTAGGAAGCAGAGCCATCATGACGTACTGGCGCAGTTGTTGCGTAGTAGTGTTGTAGCTATTAGGAGTTTTACGTGAAGGTGAGTACGACAATGATGAGTACGGAGATTATGAGTACGATTACGACGACGACGACGATGATGATGATGATGATGGTGGTGGTGGTGGTGGTGGTGGTGGGGAATGAAACGGATGGTGGCAATGATCAGTCAGTGGTGGTACGTGGTGGCGGGGGCTTTACTGGTGAGGCGCTGAGAAGCGCTGGGAAAGGGTCGCCCTAAGGTTCCTTCAATTTCGGAAATGCAGTGCATCAGAGATACGGCATGACAATGCTATAATAATAATGTCAGCGATGACAACATTTTAACCACCCGGGGAATTCTAATCGTCATGTTTCGGGTCCTATTTAAGGCATGGCGACATGCAGACGAAACGCATTTGGCCTCAGTCGCCTCATCTACTGCTACTGCTGCTACTGCTACTGCACCGGACGACAGGCGCCCATTTTCTTCCTTCAGGTTCTGTTTCCTGAGGAAAGATATCTTTAGGAAGCATTTGGGATGTGTTGTGGATGGACCATCTAAGAACTATCGAGGCCTCTGCCAGGCTCTGTCCAGGCGGGTCTGTCGTACAAAGCCTCAAAAACCAATCAGTGGCCTCTCTGGCAATTCGAAGACGAGTCACGTGCATCTTATGGATGGGTAAATGGTTTATGGGGTGAGGAGAGTCCATACCGCGAGGAAGGCTCCAGCCAGCTGCAGGCTGGGTGAAAAAGGGATGGACGTATAGTTAGGTATTCACGTGTTTATTACGCGATCAGTTTGGGCTTTCCGCATTCCGCTGAATGGATGAGCTGTGAGGTTTTGCGCTGAACAAGAGTGTGGTGCATGACTGTAAGAGGGGAATTTTGCATTTTAGGGTGCTACCGGTCTCGCAAGTCTTCGCAAGTGGCTGCTGCTCAGCAAAGGAATGCGCTCATCAGAACAGGCACTTTTTCCTCAGTACAGCATTCTATTTCATTGATCTTTAATAGTTTGTTTGAAATTATCTATCGTCGCTGCGTCACAAAATGATTACACACGGCTACGAAGTCGCGGGTCATCGCCACTCGGAGTGCGAAAGTGCGAGTGCGTGTATGTGGTTCGGTGTCAGGTAAAGATAACGACAAAAATATAGTTTTAATTTTAGCACAGAAGCGCACGGTGAGCCGTTGTAACATGAGTTTGGAAGATTTTGCGCAGCTAGCGACTGCGCATGACAATCACCAAGATTGCGCACTACAGGTATAAGCCTGACAATTTGAACTGTAAATTATCTCTTGGAACTTATTAGTTGCCACCGATATACGGCCTGTTGCGGTCATCCTTTCCTAGCTCGTCGTGGCGCCTGCTTCGCCTGGCCGTCGTTAGGTCGCTCTTCCCAGCGCGAAGACAATCCATTCTGGCCACAATGAAGTGAGGCTTAGTCACGGTGATTAATATTTTAACAGGGCTGCTCTCTGCTTACGTACCGTGCCTGGAAAAGATCTGCCTTTCAAGTTACTTTTATTCGTACGGAGGCTAACGTCAATTATTTGTACATTTGTTTTGGGATTTCTATGCGTCATCTTACCTGTCCCTTCCCTACCTAATTACCTGTACCCTGCGAGTTGTGTATGTAGCGCATGTCAAAGGTGCATGCTCCGTACTCGCTCCGTGGTTACCTTACCCGTCACGAAGCTGCCAAAAGTACCGCAATACAAATTTGCGGACGGAAGACTTGGAGCCTGGCATTGAAAAGGTAGATTACGAGGTTTGCAGGTTCAGAGGTGCCGCAAGAAGTTAAAATAGCAAACGCCCGCGCATGAGTAAAGTTGGAGGGTGGGGGTAGGGCAACACGGGATTGGATTGGCTGCCCGGCTATAGGCGCCTGTCGCGGAAGCGCAGGTGCAGCAACTGGTTGCTTTGACCGTTGCCCGAGGGGATTTTTATTATCACAAATAACTTAAATTATTGAAATACATACTTCTGCAACATAACGAAGCTGCGTGAGTCGTTGGGAAGGTAGGCTTCTGGAGGGCTTTTGGCGGGCGGAGGAAGGTTAACCTTACCTTCGCAAAGGAATATTAAAACAATACCACTCACATGCATGGAATTTTAATTCATCAACTCGTAGAATATTTTTGTAATCAACCGGCTGTCTTCTTACGTTAGCTACCTTGTACGATGCAAATTCATTTCAGCAGCAAGGAAGTGTACTTATTTATTCATTTAGTTCACCATCAGACAAAATAAGCAGACCAAAAGCTTTTACTGCCAAGGCATATTATATTTAACCACAAACATCGTCAAAACCTCCCGTAGCTTGCGCATGACTACCATTTTGAACAAGCGATAAACCCCCTACGAATTTTTATATTGAGAACCACTATATGAAATGGGCAGCCAATCAATGGGAATAATCCCAATAGCAGTTCTACTCCTCATAAGCACATCTGGAGGTACGTGTCAGTTCCGAGCTGTTTAACAAATTCACCCAACAAATTAAAATTTTAATCAGGGTGAATGCATAAAGTTTCAAAGGGATGATTTTGCGCCAATTGTCCTCTCCTCTCCGCAACAGCTAATCTTATAACCGCACCTAATCTTGCGCAGGTTTCGCACAACTGAAATATAACCGTAAGTAAACTCGGGTAACATATGACATAGCTATGAGAACGCAATCGCGCGGATGGATTTCTGTCTGCGCGCGTTGCGACAACATGCATCCCTGAGCGACAGCCTGCAAAATAACCATACATTAATTACGAGGATATAAATCAGCTAAAAAGCCTAATTAACAGTCCAAATACCGGTCTTATGCTTTCGGTACCAAAACCGCCAAATCATTCTTGTTTTTTCGTCGATAGGCTTCAAGAACGGTGTCCGGCTGCAAGGCGGGGAACGGTCTGTGGGTCGCATTGAGCTTTCATCGGTGAACTCGTGGTTCAACGACGATAGCGTACCAGTTGTCAAACCCGCCTGGAATGCGGTTTGCGATCGGGACTTCACTGAGGAGCTTGCGCAGGTGCGTCATTTGCGTGGCAACATCTCATCTATGTTTTAGGATGGATTTTGTTAAGATATTAGGGTTGCCTGATTTCCGATTTGCGCTATTGTCAATACGGAGAGGTACGGAGAACGGGTTGGTGGATGCCCTAGATGCAACACCACACCCTGCATCATCAGCAGCACCAATGCACGCACCCTGCCTGTATCGCTCTCTGAACCCGGTCAGGCAAGAGTCATGGGTTACCAGCGGCGCCAACGTTGAGAGGCATCAGGGGGCAAAACCCTGTACCAGCAAGAAAGCACGCACAGAATCACAAGATTGCTTGAAATTTGAGAATGTTAGGTCAAAGTGTTGATCAAACATCAAATAAGATATCTTAAGATATCTTTCCTTCCTCGCTCTTCTCCTCGCCTCGACCTGGCCTCTTGGTCTCTTGGTCTCGAAAATCCCAAACCTTCTCATCCCGCCCGTTGGGGCTTAAGCAGGACATATGGCCCACACTGCCTCTTTCACCTTACATACAGATCATGTGCGTCATGCTAGGGTACAGCTATGGCAGGAAGGCCTACGACCCTAAGTTCACTTATCGAAAGGAAACTTTGTAAGTGCTTGTGGACGGAGTAGTCGTTTTGTGGGATGGATTGGGGGCCGTTCGTTGTGACCAAACCAACTCGGCTTCACTTCATTCGTTTGCCAAATCCAAGGGACGGACTTATCCGGACGGATACGCATCTATCTGTTAGAAAGTGGGATGCGTGTGGGGTGGAGGGAGGGACAGGGAGGGACAGGGAGGGACAGGGAGGGACAGGGAGGGACAGGGAGGGACAGGGAGGGACAGGGAGGGACAGGGAGGGACAGGGAGGGACATGGAGGGACATGGAGGGACAGGGAGGGACAGGGAGGGACAGGGAGGGACAGGGAGGGACAGGGAGGGACAGGGAGGGACAGGAGGGACAGGGAGGGTCCATGGAAAGACTGTTCCTCCATCCAAGGAGAACGAAGAGAGAAGATGGGCGGGCAGAGCAAACGGCCGTTTCCCTGCACCAAATTGAAACGTAATGCCGCAACAGACCGCAAACCTTAAAAACAATATAATGATGTATTACATATTAGATTTTCCCTGAATTCCACCGCCCCGTGCTGTAACGAACGACAAACGATAAAACACGAATGCCCAAAAGTAGCGCTTGCTCGCTATACGCGTCCACCATATCCTATGGCCATGTTCCTGAATCTGTACATGACCTGAACGTTCCCGCAGTCCTGATGGCCGAATTGGAAAGATTTTCTGCACACCGCAATTACAAGCCTCGAGAGGCCTCCGCGGCGTGACCACAGAGATGGAAGCAACCCTCTCCGAAACCACCGTTGCGTCGCGTGCCAGTCGCAGCCTCATCGGTGATCGTGACCCACGGGTCACTCGGTCGCTCTACGAGCCCTTGAGGGGCACCCTGAATACCTCCCCGAGGGCGCCGTACATGTGCACATTCCGTGGGGGATCGTGCGATACAAGGGGCCCTCTGGCCGGCATTCAGTGCTCCCGTGAGTGTGCCGTCGAAATCATGTGTGCGTGCATATGAAGAACAACGGGACCAGGCGAGACAGGAATACATAATGACCTTGTGTATATATGTGTATATGTATATATACATATATAACATGGCACGTATCTCTAAACATGTCTGAACTACAACGAACTTGGCAAAGTAGATTTGTTACTGTACTTATTTTGAGTGTGCTCGTGCGCGTGTGTGTGTATGTGGGGGGTATCAAGTATCAGTTGACGCCCCTTGCGATATCATGGTTTAATAAGACTATTATATATACATGAATTATATATGGATTATTTTAGACAATATGGAAACGTTAGAACAGAGCAATGTAGTGGCAGGTAGGCAGGGCGTAGGGGTTCTCACTCACCCCCACCCCCAAGCAGGGGGTAGATGTCCAGGTCTCCAACAAATTATAGAACACGTTCAACTTCTTCACAATTAGTGCACCCGTTAGATCGCATCAGCCCTGACGTCCTCTCCTGTTCCTTCCCCGCTTTCCCCCTCATTACTACTTTCCGCAGATACACCGTTACCGCCGGACCCACCGCTGCCACCGTCACCAAGCCCGCCACCGATGCCAGGCACGTAGGACAAGGGTGCAGCAATGCCCCCTATTAAGCTATCCCGAGTAATCTCCAAGTCCATAAAACCCGCAGTATGTAAGAAGGCTTTTACAAAGGAATGCGCATTTCGATCTGGTGTGGACATGTACACATACACGCCAGAACTTGCTATTTTATTACTGAAATAGCCATCGGATTGCGGTTGTTGTGTTGCATGAGCTGAGGATCATGAGGCGAAATCGGCCGGGGGGAGTTGTTTGTTCTGTTGTTTGGGGTGTTACACTGTGGGCGACTCGCCCTACAAAGACGAGCACTGGGGGGCCTGACCGGACCGAGCCTGTTGTTGTTGTTTGTCCTGTTGTTCTTGTTTCGGAATTCTCAGCTGAGTGTGTCTTCTGAGAAGGTTTGAGGTGACTGGTATCCAACAATGCAGTCTGCCTGCTGCTGACCGAGAGCCCCCAATCCCCTCACACTTTCGCAACCAACTTGTGCATCAGACGGAAACGCATACAGGGCCGAGCTAATTGTGATGACTGCCTCACCTGCCCCTTTTCCCTCCCCTTCCCGCTCGCCTCCCCGCATACTCCTGATTTTCCCAACAGCCTTCCCACCGCCCTCTAACTACATCAAACTCGTGGGTGGGCGGCCTGTGGACAAACCTGACGAGGGCGTTGAGCGAAACTTGGCTTGCGACGGAGACGTCGATTGCGGGGGCTTCGGCCGGTTGGAGTTACAGGTAGGAGTGTATAATTGTATGATTGTAAATGTCTCCCGGATCTATCCCGTAATGTTTTTTTGTGGTGCAGCTATATAAAATCCAGTTACTAGCTATTAAATTATTAATTATTTAAACCTCGATATATATATATATATATACATACATACATATCATACATATGATATGTAACGTCCCAAATATGATATACACATATAATGGTTCTTACAGCTCGGCAGGGTAAGAGTGTACCTTCCTGCTGGCGTCTCTCTTCTAAGGGGTTCTGTGTGTTTCTGTCAGGTTGGAGGAGAGTGTTCCCTCCTTTTGAGCAACTAGTTGTCCCCCTTTTTCTGTTGGTTCCCTCTGTGGTTGCTTAGTGCCCCTCTGTGCGCTGTTAGTGGCCAGGCTAGAGCCTCTGAGTTTTTCTTTGCTCTTGCTGGTCCGAGTGAGAGGGGGAGCACGTGGCAGGACAGACAGACAAAGCCACGTGCCCTTCCCCTGCGCTGTGGCTCGGTCCGGTCAGGGCGCCCGGTGCCCGTCTTTGCAGCAGGGCGAGTCGCCCACAGTATAACACCCCAAATAGAAAGTTATATGTATGAAGGTATGACTACATACATGTTGCCTTATTATGTCATTCACATCTTCCACCTGCGTGTTTCACGCACACCCTATCTGCGCCACGTCGTGTCATCCGCCGCTGAGCAGGTCCCCTCAACGTCAGCACCAAATACCACGATCTGGGCACCGGTGTGCGCAATTAACGACTCGGTTCTGGCCATGAGCGTCAGCTACATCGCCTGCATGCAGGTCAGCACTGGTAAAAGCGGGTAAACACACACACACACATATATATATATACATAAAATTGCTTTAGGATTGGGTCTCCGTCCATCCGTCCATCTGTGCATGCGCAACAACCGCCGCTATGTTCCTCATTGTCGGTCTCGGTGCATGCACATTCATCTGCTCATATTTCAGCACTAGCTAGTGAGCCAAAACAGGCCCTATCTAAACCTATCTAGCTATCCCCCCCGCTGCCTACTGGATGATTTCCGGTACGTGATGTCAGTTTCACAGCTTCGTTCCGGGCCTTTGCAGAGATACAACACCCTCCCCCTCCCTCCTACCTGGTTCTGTTTCTATCTGATTCTGCAGCTTTTCGACTGGCCTGATCCCCGCGACGGCATGATTGTTATGGTTCCGGATTTAAACACGGCATTCAAGGTCCCCACTGGTGAGCTAGTGGGGTCCCAGGGTTGTGCCTTATAAGATCAAGCGCAAGGAATGCACAGCAGAGCGGAGGCTCTCCTGGATTGATATCCCCGCACGCACACACACACACACACACACACACATATATATATATATATATACTTTTCTTACATATGGGGGGGGGAAAGGAGAATTTATGCATGCGTCATTAGTTGTCAGTAGCAGCAAACAACTGATGATGTACGGCAAATGTTCCGCTGTTCTTGCTGCTACTGTGGATATGTCGTACGGCTTGCTTGCGATAGCTATCTGGCTAATTTCCCTGTCGTTCGTCTCCGCTTCCGGTGGTGGGGGGAATTTGCTGCTGCTGCTGCTGATGATGATGATGATTCACGGCAATGATGAGACATACAGCTGTAAATTCATATTTCGTGGTAAATATTTTGTTTGCAGTTTCTAACCGATACGTACATACGGCAGTTGCTGTCGATGTACTTCAACGTTGCTGCTGACGCGTACGGATGGCTACTGCTCCGTATCAACTGCTACCGTTCGTTCGTTACTGTTACTGCTGCTACAGGCCCTGTTTCGACATCGTCGCACTTCAACGCAACGAAATACAACGGTTGGATCACAATTACCGGGGGCGGCCCCGAGCCGTTTATGCCGGAGAAAGTGCAGGACTTCAACCATACGGTAAGGAAACGGGGATAGCGAGATGGGTATATATATACACACATACAGCTAAGGCCAGCGTATACGTACATGTATCTAATAAAGGTATATAATATATGTGTGTGTTCCGACTGTAGCAATAACGTTTAGGTCCCCAGCTACGGTCACAATAGGCTATGTGTTACTTAGCTTGGTTTGAATGCCTGCGTCCCCAGCTGGGTCTGCATTATTACGTACGTAATATTTATCGGGACATTGGTTTTTTTCCCGCCAGGTAGGGTGCTTGTTAGTAAGCTGGCGTTACTCGAATTCCCATTCCCCTGATGCATGGCCCCCTGATGATGTCCCTCGGCCCTCGATCGCTCCTCCCGTCCTCCCCAGGTTTCTACCACTCCATGTCGTTCGCTGCTGGGCGTGCAGTGCCAGGTCTTCAACACTCTGCACAGGCATTAATTGCAACTAGTTGAGTGAAGTGAAGTGAATGGATGGTATTAAGACTAGAACTAACACGAGCAATGGAACAAGCAGGGGGCCATCTTTCAATAAACCCAGCGGATCGATGGCGACGATGGCACTTTCATTCTACCTCAATCTGTCTGCTTCAGCCACGCAGATTGTCAAGTAGCTGCCCAGTATAGATATGCAGCTGGCCACAGAGCCTGCTTGGTCCGTCGTCAGATGCGATGTTGGTCTGCGTGCAGCTTTAAATTCCGGCTTTCTCACAAGCAAGCTGCGTCATCATCAACCATCTCCCAACTCGGTGCTCTATAAATGGCTTAGGCGGGTGGAAATTTGATTTCATGTCTATCACGCCAGGATCAGGCTGTGGTTAGGTTGTGGTCGTGGTCGTTTTATTCCTGAGGCTGACTATTGCTTAATGTATCGTAATTGATAGGTCCATGGACTGATCACACCGTGAGACATTTATACTGTACGAATAGCGACAAAGTGTAACAGTTAACGTAACGGTTGAAGATGTAACGGTTAATGACATAACCGGTATTAGGAGCGAGTTGTTAAGAACCTGGAACCAGTTGTAATCGATCTGTTGGATTTATACCTGTTTTTCGACCTCAACCTTGGCTTCCGTGTTGCTGACGAGTTGCTTCGTTGCCGGAGACCCTGTTTAGCTTACGGGACTTGTGCTACAAGCGCTCATGAGTGCCTGTGCCAAAATGACGTGCGGCTCCGTTCCGAGTGTCTGCGGACGCGCACTCGATTGCGTGACCCTTTCTCGTGCGCGACACAGCGAATGTGAACGCCGTATGTTCAACATACAATGCCCTCACTACAACCACTTTGCTAGCCATTGCTAGAATTGCACGCGTCCCTTCCCAGAGGCAAGTAGCACGAGGAGGAGAAGGAGGAGGAGGAGGAGGGGAGGAGGGGAGGAGGAGGAGGAGGAGGGGAGGAGGAGGGAGGGGAGGGGGAAGGGGAATGAGACCTAAGAAAATACCTGTGCGGGGGGGGGCACGCATGCGTTATTGCTATGCTACATTAACCGTTGGCATAAGGTACGACTGACTGTCTTTCCGTATAAAACCTAAGATGATTGGGAAATCCCGCCGGTGGTTTACCACTTTAGTACCTTCAGTTACCGGTAGTAGATGCGGGCGGTTAGGATCTTCATTCCCTTAAAACATTGAACCCGCTTCCCCCTGAAGCGCCGTCAGTCGAGTCAGGGTCAGCATGTCTTACGGGAAAGGCGAAGCGTACTATTCATTGCCGGCTTCATCAGCATGCAACTATTACCGGCTTTGTAACAATTTGTTTTGTTTGTTTATTAGCCACCACACCAGCTTCCCCCATTATATAGGTGGTTTATATAATACATCACTAAGTTGCATCATCTTCTTCACATTTGTAATGCTAACTGTAAACAACTTTGGTATCATTGATGTCACGCCATTCTTCCGCTCCTCCTCCTCCTCCTCCTCCAGACCTAGTATATGGCCTTCGAAGCTCCATGTCAGTGACGCTCTGTAGGCGTCGTTGGCCTCGAGCCATGTGACGGGTCGAGCTCCGCTGTAAATGTGAAAGCTTACCGAAACTCAAACGTGTGTGTATGTGGTATGACGGGTGGCACTAGAACGTATTCGAAGGAGCGCCACCCACCACCCACCACACCCACCACCACCACCATCACGCAAGAGATGGTGCAGCTTGATCGTGTCTGCGGGTCCGGACTGCTATGTGCGTTAGACGACTGCTGATTCGGTGATAAGGCCCCTCTAGGTTACCAGCCGTACCGTAAAAGCCATTCAACCCCCCCTAAAGCCCCGCGGGGCCCATGATCCTGTCAGCTGGCTTCCTTAAGGCCCTTCTAGGCCAACGATAATAGATACTTCGGTCACTATACATATATATATATAAATTAATAGATTTTCTGCTGTATAAATCATAATGGTGAGTATCAAGTAATCGGTTGAAGGTCGGAAAGAATTTTGAAACGCTGTTGTTACGCGATTGGGAACAAAACGAAGGCAAAAGAGCGGCGCCTAAGAAAGCGGCCTTCGAGTGGCGGCACGCTGAGCGCCAGGTTTCTTATACGTTGACTGATCAGCGGCGGTGGCGACGGCGGCGGTGGTCGTGGTGGTGGTCGTGGTGGTGGTGGTGGTGGCAGATTTCTTCGCTCGTCCTCCCGACACCACCTGGTCGCACATCTCGTCGAAGCGCCTGTGGGACACCCCCAAGGTGCGAAAATGAATTCAAAATTTGAACGACGAAACGCGAGAAATGCAAACAACGGCAAATGGCCAATACAGGACATCAAACGATCTGCCGCACCTGAAGGCTTGCTCCAGCGCCGGCACAAGTTCCAGCTCCGAGGCCTGCCGTACAGATACGAACGGGATGTGCGCCCGTTTGGCGCCAATGCGCAGATCCTCCAGCGCGAATTGCCGCTCCCCTGGAGCCGGAGACCTGTTTCGCATGGGCAATCGGTACGGGTCGTACAGATATAACCGGAAATATCGTGGTTAACGATACGCATCTGCTACTCCATCGACGGGATAGGTGGGGAATTAGGTTGGTGTGTGTATGTGTGTGCTTGGAGCAGCACTACTCAGGTACGACATCGCCTCTGCACTAGGCAGAAGGTTTTCCTCCCCATCCCCCACCCCCATGTCCCAATTCCCATCTCCCAATTCCCTATGATATTCCCCTAGGCATTGAAGTTCACACAGCAATGCAGGGGCAGCAACGCGATATCAAATGAGACAAGCTGAGAAGCAGGGCGTGCCTGGGGCCGTCCGGTTCCTGCGGGCGCCCCAGATGGTTGTGGCGAGGAAAGCTGGATTTACATGCTGAGGTAAGAGGAGGACATGAAGCGTGCCGGTGCACCATAACACCGCAACTGCCATGATGATGATGATGATGATGATGATGATGTTGGGGGGTGCCATAATGCAATGGTGGGTGCGGTCGTGCATCTCTCACGCAGAGCCGGTGCCTCGTACCGGTGGAGCACCAGGTCCGCGTCCCGCATGCGTGTCACGAACTCGAGGCGATCAATTAGATCCGTACGCCACAGCGCGTCGTATATCTCATCCCGACCGATGCAGTACAAGAAGGCCTTGAGGACCAGACGCGGAGGACCTGGAGCGGCTGCGGTGGAGTCGGTGATGCCGCCGCTGCCAGTGAAGTCAGCTTCCGTCGACGACGCCGACGCCGATGACGAACCCGTTGTCCTTGCACCCGTCACCAATGGGGAGGATACATCGTACAACTTCCAACCGTCAGATGGTGGGCCCAGATAGCCTCCTCTCCCTCGCTGCTGAGCGGCTTGTTGCGTGCCCCGTCGGTCGTTACGAGTCATCGATGATGTCAACGGCTTTACGGCAGCTTCCACAGCACCGTCCAAGGGCCGCGATGGCACCGCCGCCGCCGCCGCCGCCGCATTCGCGGACGTACTTTTCACACCGCCGCCGCTGCCGTCGCCAGGAGCACGAGCGGCGCTACCGGACCGACTGATGCGGAATATCGATGTTGCCGCGCCGCTTGCCGCCGCCGCATCGGCAGCCGCTGCCGGCGGCAACACCGTGCCTGCATCTACCACCAGCTTTTTATCGCTGCTGAAGCTACTGCCGCCGCCGCCGCCGCCGCCACTGAGTCCGTTCTTGCGGCGACGCAGGTCGGCAGGGTCGGTCGCCGCCATCCCGTAATCGCGTGCTTGACTCCCAGACGCCGCCGCAGCTGGCGGCGCCGCCAACAGCGCCCCGGGTTGTTGCTCTCCGAACGATAGCAAGTCATCTAGCAGTGCCTCCACTTTGCTGTCGTCATCATAATCATTACTGTCATCGTCGTCACCGTCATAAATGTCTTCACTGTCGTACCGGCCCGTACGGTAATTCTCCGTGTCTAAGCCTACGGGCTCGACACCGCTATCCGAGGGGCCGTACATAACCTCCTCCACCTCCTCCTCCTCCACCTCCTCCTCCTCATCCCCTCCCACCCTCGCAACTTCGAACTCGGCATTCTCTTCCTCGAGCGCAGTTGTGAAAGCCCCAGCTTCCTCTTCTTCGCCTTCCTCCGCCTCTACCTCTAGCTCGGAGAAATCAATGCCGCCGCCGCCGCCATCGCTGTCCATGTCGTCATCATCACGATCGTCATCCTCCTCGTCGTCGTCGTCGCACGCCTCCATGGCTCTAAGAAACAACGCCTTGGCATC
Source organism: Volvox reticuliferus (assembly GCA_019650235.1). Lineage (NCBI taxonomy): Eukaryota > Viridiplantae > Chlorophyta > Chlorophyceae > Chlamydomonadales > Volvocaceae > Volvox > Volvox reticuliferus. Next base: position 121,640 of record BNCP01000056.1, read on the forward strand.
CTCCTCGTCATCCTGCAGCCGTCGCCGCCGCGGCCCTGCGCCGTTAGTGGGCCCCACAGCCGCTGCTGCTGCAGCAGCGCGCCCGGACACTCGCATGCCACTCACCGCCGCGGCCCGAGCAGCTACACTGCCTGGTGCAACGCCTACGAGACGCGCCAGATCGCGCATTGATTTGGCCTCTGCCTTTTGAAAATCCGGATCTTCGAGGTCCAGATCTAAATCCAAATCCAAATTCAGATCCCGACGGCTATCCATGTCACCGACGGAATCCCCGTCCTCATCGCCGCCGTCGCCACCACCGCCAAAGTCAATATCGTCAAACAAACCCTCCTCCTCCTCCTCCTCCTCCTCATCCGGATGGTCTTGGTGAAATCCCCCGGCAGTTCCGAGTTCGTCATCTTCTGCCCTGACCGATCCCCTTTCCGCTCGTGGTTGCCGCCTGGAGGAAGTCGTATTGCCTCCTGCTGCTCCCCCAGCAGATAAGATGCGCTGCCGTACACGCTCCGGAACCTCGTTCGCCGCAAGCTCGCGCGCCTGCCGTACCAAATCAATAATCTGGCCCTGAGCACCGATGCCGTACCGATAGGATCCTGCGTCAGTGCCGCCGCCGTGATCTCGTGACGCCGATGCCGTCGCCGACGGCGGCAGCCGCGCGGCAGCGGCAAGAGCGGCAGCGTTTGTGTACGACTCACTCATGCCTTCGAGCCGTGCCAGCGTGACGGGGTTCTTCGCGAGTCGGCGCTGGAAGAGCGGCACCAGAAGTTGGGCCTTATGCTGGAAATACCCGCCGGCATGGCAAATGACCTGTCACGTGATGGGGGTTGTCAGGCCGTCCAGAGCAATAAGACGGAATTTTCAATGGAACAGAAAGACCGATGAGTCATTCGTCCTAAGGCTAGGACAAAGAATGAGCGAGAACGAGGGGAGAAGAAAGGGACTCCCAAGGGGTAAAACACACACACGCAACGGATTACGGGACAGTAAGAGGTTGCAGATACCGGGGGCCTTTCCATGCGGTGAGCACGACGGTGTGGTGTTGGGTTTAGAATCATTTCCATTTTTACCTTAACCGCATCAACCGGGGCAGGACTCGCAAGTCGCGTTGTCCCGCCCGCAGCCGCTGCTGTCGACATTAGCGGCGGCGCCGTCACCGTATCTGCCGCCTTGGCTTTCCCTGACGCGCCGGCAGTAAGAAAGGCAGTAGGGTCCGCAGTACTGCGTGCCGCTGGGTCCGTGCGATGAACGGCAGCAGCTGCGGCGGTGCTGTCAACGTCAGTCGCGGCGGCGCCGTCACGGAAAATTGCATCGACACTCTGCTGCCGGTCGCTCGACCACAGAAGCTCCATAAGGCCATCCTCCACCCCGTCCTCGTCCTCGCTGTCGTACTGAGCACTGCTGATGTCAGCCGACAGCGGATAGACAATTACATCGCCGGTGTACGGTATCAGACGGCGACTCCTAAGCGGCCGCCGTGACCGATGTTGCTTCTGCTGCCGCGCGGCTGGCGGCTGCGGCGGCCGCCATTGCAGCGGAGGTTCAGGCGGAGGTTGAACCGACTCCAACGGCGGCGTCGACGGCTGCGACGCCGACCCAGGTAGCAGCTGCGAGACAGGTAGCCCCGACGAATGATGAGGCAACAGAAACGGTTCCGATTCTCCCGGCTGCATCTGTGGTTCGGTTACCACTTCATTCGGGTCGTCAGCAACAGCAGTAAGGCGGGGCAGCTCTGCAGCACTCCCCTTGCCACATAAGGCCCGATCGCCAGTCCACTTACCCCTTCGGCTCACCCTTCCCCGTCCCTTGCCATCCGTAATCCAACTTCGATCATCATCACCTACAGCACCACCACCACCAGCAGCAGGAACAACTACACCATTCATCACTCCCCCGTCACGAGGGCCTCCTGTCCATCTCACATCCTTGAGCTCGTGACCTTGAGGCCCCGCAATCGGACTGGAGCCCAGCTGCTGCCGCCGCCCGGGATTCTGTGATGTAGCTGATGACGGCCTCTGCTGCTGCTGCTTCTGTTGCTGTAATGTTTGGTATTGTTGCTGATGATGCTGTTTCTGACGCGGCGGCATTTTCCCCAACGGTGGAGGTGGGAAGGACGATGAGCCTTGGTAAGGCCCTGCTTGGCGCCCCTGCTGCGGAAAGGCGGGACCGGACCCATCGCTTGCTTTTAACGTCTCGACCTGGCTTGATTTTGACGTTGAAGATATGGCAGGTGGATAAGCGCGATTGTCGCGATTCTGCCTGGGAAGCTCTGCCCGGAGGGACGGCAATCTGAGATGGCGGTCATGGACGGTGGCCGGATGATGAGGTGCCGAATCGGCGCCTGACCGCCACGGAAAGCACAGGACAGCTCCACATGCACATCGCCTTTGGAGCTGAAGACGAAGAGTAACAGGGAGGCTGGAACAATTGGAGAACGGAGTCGGCGGCATTACAAACTAACATGAACGCTCATCATCCACCCAAGTTGTATAGCTATTAACTATTATTAATGATGGCAGCAACATTGTAGTGCATTAACAAAAATATGGGCTTTGGCCTGCGACAGGTGCCTCCAAACAAGTAGCCGCTCACGACGAAATCGATAAACTAGGACATACTTTTGTGCCAATAGACATATATATGTTATTCGACATGATTTGTAACTTTGATGAAGATGCCTGAAAGCTGAAGCGAGCGGCCCACGGTTCGCAGCCAATGCAGCATGTCCAATAATGCCACGCGCTCCGAACAAGCATGACGTTTCGTGGCCATGAAAGGATAATCGCCAATAAGATGATTTCCTCATGGCCTTATATTACTGTGACACTGTGATTGGGAACTGCTAACCTGCTAACCTTTCTGTGACCAACTTTAACCGTTTGGGCGGTTACCACTTACCGCCCTAACCCAGCGGCGCCATAATTAGACCATACTTGAATTTATCGAGATTGTTGTAATATTATTTCACCCCCCTTTCCATGATAAGCCAACAACAGGCCGAAATTATGTCGCAGCCCCCTACCGTGCCTCGCTTCCCAGAGCATGCAACCCGGTCGCATATTGCGGTGGTGGACAGGTATGCTAGATTTCTTCATCTCGGTTCAGTTGACGAGGTTTGGCAACACCCACACGAGCTCAGGAGGCATGGAACTGGACGGAGCAACATTTGCGGCCGATTGTGTGGTTCGGTTTTCGACGCGCGAGTGACATGAAGATGCACACCACGGGTATCCACAGCCGTAGCTATCTGGCTCGTGTAAACAAACTTATAATAACCACGCACCCTCTGCAGACGCGTGCGGGTTCTTGGCTCCTTAGTAGGAATACCGTCAACTTGGGACCCCTGCTTCCTAGCTAAGGTATTTCTGTAGGCTTTGACCGCAAGCCCGGTCACCGGTATGTTTGTGTCACAAAATTGAGACGTGGGGCTTGGTTGCCTAGTGTGCCGTACAGGTAACTCATGACTCGTTTTTTGGCACCGCGTCTTATGGATATTTGCCACCAAATATTATCGTATTTCTCGAAGCAAGGTTTGTTTTACTGTCAAGAGAACTGACGAAAATGGCACCCAAGAAGAAGAAGGTGATTAGAAAGAAATCATCAATCCCAATGACACCGTTTGATTACAATCCACCAAACGTTTTTGAGCTTGGGGTAAAGCCTTATCTTTATGTAAAGTGCAAGTACGTATCCTCGGTGTCCATGTCATCATGCTCGTTTGCAACCGAAAATCCTTAGCAAGCTTAGCCAGTGTGATTTTATATAATACAGGATTTGCTGCACAGCGCTACCGCATCTTAACTTTGAATGGCCAGCTGTTCCCACGGACCTTACACTGTCAGCCATCAAGGAAGCCATCGTCAAGCGGCACGGGGGAAGCCTTCCAAAGCTCACGCTATTTAAGGGTGTGGTGAGAACGCGCTGGAATTTTCTCTAGTGATCGTGCTGGGGCTTCCGGCGCTCCGATTCCCGGGTGGTGCCCAGCAGTTAGCCAGCACGAAGCTGTAGGGTTTTAGGGTTAAGTGACGCGTACGCCCAAGAGAAGAATGCGTTCGCCATGGAAATACGCTGCTATGGATTTTTTCCTTGCGTTGACCACTGTTTGAGGACAGCATTTCGCCGAACATCCTCCGTAATAGGCCCACGTGTATGGTTGTCCCTTGCGCCAGGTGCACCCAGAACACTCACTCGCTCGCCTTTCCGATTCAACTACATTAAAGGACTTGGGATGCGAAGGAGTGTTCATGGGTAAGGTCTCTGAAACAGCAAGTCAGAAGGAACGCATTGCGGCATTGATTTCCATATGGGCTTCTCACCCATACAGCCTGTTCCACTACACCCTTCCGGTAATGCGAATGCAGGAGGTCCTGACGTCGTCCTGCCCACAATTACCTTTTATTACGACTTCACGGCTGCCTGCTTCGATGACCCCATCGCCGCGGTCGAGCCCGACACACTCGCATCGAGGCACGATATTTCCGTGAAATTGTATCGCAAGCTAACAGCTCCGCCGGCCCAAACCGTTATGCAGCGGCATGCAGCGCCCCCTGCGCCCACGCCCCCGGTCCCAATTAGCACATCAGGCCGGGTTAACAACAAGTGAGGCATGCGGTGCGCATGCTGCAGACACGCCGTTATGCGTGGGCTTGCTGACAAGCTACGGAGTTCTCCTAACTGTTTGCTAACATTTGCGATGCTGGGAGAGGTCTTAACATCGCTATTGAGTATCTGTATCCGCGTGGGGTAGAAATGGTGTCCACAATTAAGTATTGATGCTAAACTGAGTGTGGTAAAATCGTCGCGTGATGATTGTTGCTATGTGAATTGCTAAATGTGTATTTCGTCGTTACAGGGTGAAATGTACCATAGCCAGCGTGAAATGCATAGCACAGCAGCGTAGCCACAGAGCCATTGCGATTCCTGCACCGATACAGAGTAGCTTATTACGGTCAGACTCACTTAAGAAGTCACTGCGGTCGAGGTACGGAACAGTTTTTTATTTGCGTTTTCCCGTTCCTCCCTATGTTTTTTGGATTGGATGCATACGACCACCGCTTATTGTTACGTGTATGCTGACCTAACGGTACGACGGTACAACGTCCGTACAAGGACACAGCAATAGCTAGAACACGCGGCCCGCCAAGGCCCGGCGGAGGCCTGCCAGGCAAGCTGCGTGATGCCTCAGGCGTTCTGGGAGGGAGTAGGTCCTAAGCTGAATTACAGCTGCGGAATAGAAGATGGCGGCGGAATCTGGGAGCATGCATCTGGTAGCCGTGTGCTGGTTGCGTAAAGGACGATGGATGGGTGTCGGTGCTATGGATGGTGGCCACCGAAAAATCAAGTTCTCACCACATCGATCGGTTAGTGGTACTGGCACCGATTGTTAGCATTTGTAGCCATTACACCTAACGCGCGCCAGTGCAGGGGTCCCCTGGGTAGGTTCGATAGCGTTGGTGACCATGGAGGCTGATAGGATTCCTAGTAATGATTGTCTTCTTGTCTTTACTTTCTTAAGGGCAGCAATGGCTGATTAACTGTTTTGTTTCACTCTCGTCGAATCCTTTAAATCCATATACACGATTACAAGTGCAACCATCTTACGAGGTCAGAAACCTGGTGCTTCTGTAGGAGAAAGTGGCGCAACTAGGAGTGTTTGTAGGCATATAATCCTCGCGGCTTTCAGGACCTTCTGGACGCACTAGCAGTCCTCAGCCCGCACTTGATAATCCCTGACCGCTGCGGCCTCCGGTAGACCTCGCAACTTTTCCACAGTTCGAGCCATCAGCAGATGTCACACCGCCGTTTCACTTTATTTAACTTCGAATGCTGAATGTGTGCGTGGGGTAGCAGCTTCTGCAGCTTCGCTTAGCTGCACGTGCCGCGAGCCCATCCGAAGTTCCCGCAGCATTTACAGGCTAATAATAAATCTACCAATACCTACCAACAGGAAACCTCGTTAGAAGTATGCATGGAGAAATGCTGTAGATAAAGTCCCTAGCTTCAAACCTCAAGGCAAATGGGTATATTATGGCACAACGCATCTAACGCCGCATACAAAAACGCGTTCATCACATCATATGGCATGGGTACACGTAACTTAAGGACCGGCTAGAACGGCGCTTTTCGTGCATGATGCCAACGGCCGGTCCTTACTGAAGGCGAGCTATTTCTAGTGCAAACCGGGTATGCTATGGGACCAGGTAGCAACAGCTATAGCCGGCTTGAAGATTTAGTAGCTTTCGTCGAGCTTATTATTTCAAATACGTGAAATCCTAAAAGCCTGCGTCCGACTACCGTACATATTTAAATCCACAGCAACAATACAGAGACGCACACGCAGAAACTTAACTCCCAGTGAGACACAAGATGCACACGAAGCTGCGTGCGTCCACAGCACTTTATGAATCAGTGCGCCTGTTCACGAGGAACTCGGATCTTGCTCTCTATCCCCTATAGATCGAGTCAAATAACGCCCAACATGCACGCTAGGATCACTTGGCTCGTGAGCTGTGAAGGATCCCCTTCTTTGTGTTGCGCTGGGCAAGCCTACAAAGAAAACCTTCGTGCAAACCTAAAGACGGCGTGGCCATCAACGGTATCGCTAAATCCAAGCTCTTTAGTGAATAAGGATGCAGAAGACACGCAAGCGCGACCACAATGAAGTGCTGTCCTCGAGGACTGACAGACCGAATAATCCGATTGACGAGTATGCCCGTCCCCGTTTGCCACAATGTCACGGATTGCGCGATTCCGAAAGCAGTTTATAATCCCATACATCCATTTGCAGCGTACCCCTCAGTCTAGCAGGTAAACACTACGCCGTACTAAAAAGACACAACAACAACAGCAGCAGCAGCTCGTTCACCTGCAATAGTACCTGCCCCACAGCTACCCGAATGGTGTTTTATGAGATGTTCTTCCTCTGTGCCTTAAGGAAAGCTACACGGGGGGTTTAGAGTGCGAACATCCAGTGCAATTTCGGGCCGACAGCCTCAAGATCGCGGAAACCGCGGAGAGACCGTACAGTTCGTTTCGTATGACAATGAATACACTCCCTGATCGCAATCACAGTAAATTAACACCCCGCATGCCATTGCGCGGCCCCAGCGCTGGACCGATCTGGCACCATATTATCTCGTTTCACCGGTGTCACCTCAGCCGCCGGGTTTTAGTCGTCCGAAGCGGAGGTCTCTGCCGACATATCATTAGTCGTCCGACGCAGACAACTCAGTAGCCTCGGCCGCCAACGGCGAGACACCGCGCTCCGCCAGCTGCCGCGCACAGAAGTTGACCGCATCATGAACAGTAACGAAAATATAGTCGCGGCCGAGCATGTCCGGTAGACCCGCCGTCTCCATAGCCTTCACTACCTTGACGCTGGGGTTGCATATTACCAGCTGCGTACCGTTCTCGGCGAATTGCTCGATGAGCTGCTCCAGGCCATGGATGCCCGTAGCGTCCAAATGGGTTACCGGAGAGAAGTCCAGGATCGCGTACTCCGACTTGGTGCCTGGAATTCACGGTGTATTAGGTGCCGACGTCAAAAACATTTTTAGCTTTTTTACATAACTCAAGACGAAGGGACAATACTTGCAGGGAGGGAGAAATTACGGCAAAGAGGGACGGAGGGCATCAGAACTTATACTGGTGCCGCCCTAAATGTGCGCAATCGTTGCAAGCTTGAGACTACGACTACAGACTACGACTACAGACTAACTAATGTTACCTAGTTACCTATAGTTCCGATCGTCATCAAATCTGTCGTTTCACCGTCAAGAGATCAGAGACACAGCTAGCTTACATCTGGAACCGCAGCATGGTGATCAATGCAGCATGGCAAGAGAAAATTGCCGGCCAACGGATCTACCATCCTTTAAACCCTAACGAAAAGCACCAGTCATATGGGTGCTGTGTGACAGGCCTAACAGCGCATGTTTTATTGGTCAGGCGCTTCCGGGCATCTAGCAACCCATGGGCATGTCAACAAGTACGCGGCAGCAAATGTTCGTGCTGTACACATAACAGTCTTGCAAGGAACGCACCATGCTGTTCCAAGCTCCAGCTCCGGTGACGTGCCTCATACGCCCGCAACCGATCCTTGATCCACTGGATGTTCGCAAAGTAGATTGGCGCGTCAATACGGCATATCATGATGCCCGGGAACAGCTGCGCGTTGGGGTACTGCTTAATGTTGCGGTAGACGGAGGAACCAGAGATGCGGCCCAGGAGCGCCGTGTGCGGGAACGCACTCTCGTAGATGACAATCAACAGGGCAAGGCCGATGGCGATGCCCAGGCCAATTTCAATGGAGATAAACAGGACGCCTAAGAAGGACGCCATCCACACCAGGAAATCCAACTTGTTGACCTGGTAGTACACGATAATAAGTCCGGACAGAAAGGCGTGGTAGGATTAGTGGCATTGGTGACGGTGGGTTTTAGCCAAAACGAGCAGATACGTTAATGAGATGCGCATGCCCCATGGCAATATCCTCACAGGTAAAACACATCAGTATCCGGTAACCCCTGTCTGTAAGTCTGTGTCCCGAGTGGGGGCACTAAGAACCCATGATATGTATTGATTGCGACGAGTTAGGAACACAATGATCGCGACCGTGAAGAGAAGGTGCAAGGGAAAAGGTGGGCACAGTGGAGCGCCCAATCCATCGTATGGATGAGAGAGGGCGATGGAGAGTTCTGATGGCCAAAGGTGCAGCCTTGTTGTGCAAAAGTTAGATTGACCCCGCAGATGGGTGTCACGATCACCTAGTTCAAGACCAATCTGTAACCTAGCCACATGCTTGGAGCTTCGGACGCAGTGATGACTATCATCAGCGATATTATCGAGCTGACGACAGACTTCCATGCGAGTTAAGTGGACGCACGTCCCTGGGCTCATTCGCCTGTAAGCTTGGAAGTTGTAAGCTATTTACGCCTATTTGGGCAAAATACAGTGTATTGCGTACCCTGAATAAGTAGATCGCCTGCTCATATTCCAGCAAGCCGGTCACACTGCTGACAACGATTGCGCCCAGGGTGCACATTGGCAGGTGCGCGAAGACGGGGGTCAAGAAGATGAGCACGAAGCCAACCACCCAGGCTGTGATGAAGCAAGCCAGACCGGTCTTGGCACCTGCAGGAGGTCAGAATCTCGGGGTTAGAGGAAGACTGAGCAGGGTGATCGGGGCTCGAGGAAGCCGGGGGCCAGACCCACGCAGGAGCCCTAAAGTGACAAGGGACGGACCGACCACCAGACCGGGCCGGCCATAGCTGACATCGCTTCTCTCACACGAGAAAAAGATGCCTGCGCTGCAGTTAACAATAGTAGGCTAATACCCCAGCAACGAACCTACACACTTGCACATACTTTCAGCAAGCATCTTCGACAGTAAGACTACTCAGGCAGAATCCGCACACTGCCTCACCCGACTCGTTGTTCACGGCCGAGCGGGAGAAAGAGCCGGTAGTGGTATAGCAGTTGAACGCCGCGCCCGCAAAGTTAGCCAAGCCCAAGCCGACAATCTCCTGATTAGGCACCAACTCGTACTTGTTCTTGTTCGCAAGCGCACGCGCAATGGAAGTGGACTCCAAAAGATCCACAAGCATAACCACGATGGCGATGGGGATCAAATCTTTGAAATCGGGCATAGGGCCCCACCAGCTAACGGTGGGCTTAGGCAGACCCTTGTTGATGTTACCCACAATCTTAATGCCCTTGGTATCCACGTGACCGATGTAAACGGCCAGCATACCGATAATGCACACCGAGAGAGGACCCAGTGGGCGGAGCCAGGCGAAGCGCTTGAAGCGCTTGCCAATCTCCTTCATGGTGACGAGAAGAATCAAGAATGTGCTGCCCATGATGAACTCCTGTGCGGGATGACGCAGAATAACCCCCACACGTTCAGGAAAAAGGAAGTCAAAACATGCGGAATAGATTATAGAATGCATGGAACTGAATTAATCACAGAACCAAAAAATCTACTGGCGGGGAAAGGGCCCACGCCCACAGGCTGCCCATGCCATTTCCTTCCAAGGGACTGAAGGATGATGGAAAAGACATAAGGTGAAGACAGCCGTTCAACTATGAAAGGCAACGATAAGACATTTCAGGGTTCCGGACTAGTCCGAAGCCAAGTATCCACTGCCCCAACAATGCATCTGCTCGACTCACCTGCCACTTCAGGTTGTGGAAGTTCTCGATGTACACTCTGGCTTGGTCATGCAGCCGTTCCATACGCGGGATGCTGATGCCCAGAATGTACTTGACCTGCAGAGAATAAAATTGGCAATACCGAACGATTCATCTATCGAACACGACCGGACCACTTATTCCTGGCCACACGCAGCTACCTGAAACCCTTATCTAGTAGCCCGCTTCCTTCGGTTTTCAGGCTCTCATCGACAGCTAGTTGGCCGCACGTGCAGAATCTGCGGATTATACACCGAACTGCTATCCGCGCCCGCTAGCAGAGCGACAGCATGAAGCAGCAGGACAATGAGAGCACAGCCGTACACCGGTAGTACATCTCACCAACGGACCGCACACGGCAGACGGAAGCACGCGTCCTTGGCGGAAATGTGCCCCTTAACCAAGCGCACGGTGAAGTTACTCACTGATGAACACACGGTGTTACTCTACCCTAAACCCATTGACCCAACCCAATAGACACCGTCAAGACGTCAACCAACCTGCGAGAGACCAATAGTGATGGCGGCTCCTGACGTGAAGCCTCCAATGACCTGCGACGATGAAAAGCAGCCGCGAAGATAAAACTGCATCGCTCCACATCGCGCCTCAACAGTGGCTGAACAGAGCGAGATGGAAAATTTCCCGTTTTCCAAATCCAAACGCAGTTATATTTTCTTTACAGAAACTACTTCTCAGAGGCGGTCGGGTCAGCGATGCTGCATGAATCCAATTCAAACATCCTAATTATGCGAATTTAACTTCACGTCGCTGGTCGATAACAGCATCTTCCCGCCTTGGGCTTCTGTCAACACGGCCCGGGGTCGCTGGGTCATCATAATTAGCCCTTCTGCAATCGGCTGCTACCAAGCTCATGGCGCCCAAAACATGTCCTGTCCCACGCAACATTGCTCACCGAGTGGCTGAGGAAGTTCGTCACGAAGCCCAGGCGAAAGACTCCGACGGAGGTGTACAGGATGGCGACGAGCAATGCCAGCTGAATCGCCAGGTGGTTATACCTCTCCTGAATAGGTTTCTGCAGCAATGACATCCATAACGTCCATGCGCCGCCGACGGAAGAAATTACTGGCAGCGAGGAATCAACTTAAGTCTGCCCTTTTCGGAACTTCATGTTATCTATTACGCGGTTAAAACAGCGCTCCGAAACCCAAAAGTAACCCACAAACAAACAGATACGATGACGAACTCCCATAAGCTTTGGTCGCTTCATAAAAAGCACGTCTTCCAGCTCCACTCGTGTCTCGTGTTTTGCAACACGCTTTCATGATGTTCACGTTCCATTCAATAGACACCGCCCAGAACGCCGATCTATGATTTGCCAGCCATGCCTATATATTACAAGAACACAACACAAACGCACCTGCGCGTCAGTTGGGGTATTTGGATTGGATATACCACTGGAGCCTTCCACCAAGTCCTTCAAATTGTTGCCGATTAGCAGTGACGTGACGGCCACGGGACCGACTGCCAGTTGTCGGGAGCTGCCCACCAGTGCGTATGTTAAGCAAGGCATGAAGGCGCCGTACAGTCCGTACACGGATGGCAGTCCCGCGAGAGTGGCGTATGACATGCCTGTCCATACAGACAAATTTTAAGCAGAACCACATAAGCCCATTGAAGTAACCTCTTATGTAAGGTTTGTGGAGCGGGTTAATCGTTTGTTTTTTGTTTCGGCCGTGGTCATGGTGGCGGCAGGTGATGGTGCATGCTCGGCGTGTTGGTGTTCCCGGTGAAAATGGCGACTGATTGTTGTTGCTGGCCTGAGTAGAGTGACAAGTGCAACGCAGGAAAAACTCACAAGACGAGTGCCTCCGCCTGCCAGCACCCGACAAGTCAACCAGCGCACAATAACGCAGTACGGAACATCCGAGAGCCCTTTGGATTGGTAAGTAGTGGGCGAGTATCTCGTTGCAATGCCCATATTCTAATGTTAGTAGCAACGGTAACAAAGTGGGAACGGCTGCGGGTATTCACCTTGTGGTACCACCATGAAGCCCACAGAGACGCCGGCGACGAAGTCGGCCTGCGTACAAAGTTGAAAGTGCATGCCACGACACAATCAAACACACGATTATGGCCTGGCAAGATCACGGTAACAGTGCGCTCAACGCGCGGGGAGAGCGGATAAATACAACACACGAAACACTGACGGGTTCTTCCATTTGCGATTCATGGTACATAAAATTGGTTCCGACTTGCACATCACCTTTACGTGACAGAACGCAACCATTGGCGAGTTAAGACCACCATTGGGGTGGGATATCGGGCAGGTTGACTCACCCAAAGATATTCCTTGATCTTATACGTGCGCAACCATCGCACGCAAGGGATGAAAAATGCCAGCCAGTCGACCCAGCTGTAATTTTCGACCTTGTGACGGTAACTGCGTGCGCACAAACAAAAAGCGTGAACCATGACAGCTATAACCAGAGAAGCGACATCAGTGGCATAAAACATCCCTCTCGGTATGAACAAAGAGCTTACCTAGCCTTTTGGCGTTCCCAGAACCGTGAAATAGTGCCATTCACTGTTTCGTCCACATCGGACGGCGCTTTCCACGGAAATTGAAATTCACGATCAGCGAAATCCCGACGACTGGGCCCTCCCTCAAGAGGCGAATACGTTGTCATCTGCACACTAACGTTCGGTGCGCCGTTCTGAAGAACGGATGGGTTCTGAGCGCTTGCTGTGGAGTCACCCTGACCTCCCTGCGCGGTACCGGAGCTTTGATTTCGGCGCATGTGCTGTTGGTTTAAGAACAGTTCAGGTGGCGGCCCTGTTGCTGCTAATAAGCCGGTGGCAGTTTAATCAGGATGACCTCATATTGTACAATCTATGAATGTTATGCACATATGAAACAAATATATATATTTCGTTCCACTTTTTCATAGAATGGGTGCATATTACGGAGGCAGGCCAGTCGTACAACGATCCCCGGGTGGCCAACTTATTTCTGCGATGTCATTCCTTCTTTTCTTGTCGGCTCCACCTTTTCCTAAACCCTTTGTCACTACCGTAATTGTTATGCACAACAATTCATGCAGTCTAAAAGGTAATTTGCGAGCTCCTGAGGCATGGCCAGGCCAAGAGGCCAGGCCAGTCAATGTACGAACTACCTCACGCTCTGTTTCGTGGCATTTTGCTAGAAACGTTATCGAAACGGAGTGAGATTCGTAATAGATTAAAGTAAATCTTAGTGCAGTTCTCCTAGTTCGATCTGCGCAACAGCCTTAACCTGCGAAGTGTGCGTGCAAGTAAATCATAAACCGATCAAGTTACACAAATTACTGCATCAGCCAAGATTTGAGAAATTTGTAAAAATATATGAATGTTTTTCACTTTCCATGCTGCCATGATGCTTGGGCCAACGGTGCGTTTGCTCCAATGCGTAAAGCGATGGCCTTGTTCGTTGCGATTCCTTCACCGCGCATCGTGGCGGATCGTGGCTAGCCATAGGTTATGTATTTCCTTTATGTCGAAACGTATTCCTATAGGCAAAATCAGAAATTTATTTCGTGATAGCTCTTGATCCAACGGGAGCGAGCAACCCGTCCCGAACGCCGTAAGGCTATTAGTCCTAGCTGGTAGTGCGGTATCGGAGATTCTGAACACTTTTTATATGGCATTCACCGTCGAATAGCCAGGTTACCTCGTGCACTATGCCAGGTTACCGCACAGCATCGCCTGACGGCACAGGTTGGCGACGTCCCTGCAGCTTAGCCTGCCGCTTCAGTTTCGTTCGATGTATTTAGGGATGCCTCATGCCCAGTGTGCCGAAAACATACCAATACCACGTGTAACGTGTGAAATATATTCGAATACGCATAAGCAACTGAAAATTAAGTGTACGGTGGTTTCATTGAGGCCACAACTGGGTGATGAAGCAGGGCGAGCGTAAGTACGTTCTCGGCCAGCTTTTTTCCCTGCTTCAGCGATCAATCCCAATAAAGCCGGAAGCATCTGGTCAGGCAAGGTGTACAATCCACATCGGCATCAGGTCAGCATCAACGAGTGAAAAGCATTCGGACTCGTGCTAGGCAACTGACTGCATACATGCCATGGCGGCCCCATGAGCCCCACCCATATCGACCCCAAACAGATTATACTCGGTTATCAACCGGCTAACGGATTCCAACGCTTCATTCAGGAATGTCCAAATAGTTTGTCCAACCTGTACAAAAATAAAAAGCGAGATTGTTGGGAGGGGCCCCAGCGCGAAGCGCGTACAAGGGGCCCCTCCCAACTGCGGCTACTGCGGGCGGGATTCTCCCTGTCCGCATAATATATGGATGCAGAACGATGCAGACGCACGGATGTAGCGACCAAGGGTGGCACACCTGTAACGTCATAAGCAATAGTAGGCATACGCACGTTTCCCGCTCTTTCCCGTAGTTATTCATATTTTCTGTCGGCTACAAGTATTATAATCCTAAACATGTTCCGCGATCTTCATGGACTATACTGCTGCATATATTCTTTGTTGTTGCTGCTGCTGCTGTGGCCTGACATTGGTTGTGTGCACAGGTTGCTTGGGCAGGTGCATACAATGGCCTTCACTGCACGGCTTGAAACTGCCCGCGCCCAGCAGCTAGCACAGGCACGCACGGCATGCAGCCCCAACGGACTGGGATTGAAACCACCGCCACCGCAGCAGAAGTGACTGATGTCACTGGCCGCATGTTGGCCTTCAAAGACGGTAGCAGCAGAGGCGGAAGGGGCAGGAGGAACACGGGCAAATCTCCTGGACGTTGCTGACGCAAAGCTATTAGCAAACTCGTTGTCTGGCGGCCGTTGCTACTGGTCAGCAGCACCTACACTATTTCTTGCACCCGGATACCGCTTATTGAGATGCCGCCAGCAATATTCGTGCTGCTGCTGCTACTGCTACTGCTGCCCGTCCGTCATTCTGCCCGCTGTTCATCGTTCCTGTCGGATCTTCTGGCACGGCACGGGGTGACCCAATCTGCGGTCTTGCGCCTCTGCAACATGCAGTGCGCAAGTAGAGCATGACCTGTATGTGGGGAGATGGAGCGAGCGAGGAAGGAGCAGCACGTATGTTATTTGCTTGGCGGGATATTTGACTGTTATGAGACTTATGGATGGATTAAGGCCAAGCAACCCAGCCACACAAGGAGCTGGCTATGCTTACATTTGCGTGCTATATTTGCTGCTATATGCAGCTATTTATGCTACTGAGGTCCATCTCAGCCCGTTTTTCTCCCCATATCGCACCTTCCTTTCGGCCCATGTCGAAGGAGAGCGTGTCTGGATTGTACCACCTACCGCATGACAACCCTTCGGCAATCATCACCGCCTACCTGGAATCCAAACGCGCCAACCCTCTCACCACTGCCATCCTCACTCTCCCAGACCGTTGCAATGCCCCCTGGGGCCCCCTCGTCCGCCACATGTCTGTCATCCGGCGCTAGCCTGCTGGTGCATCCATCATCTGCCACCGCTGTGGTCCGCCAACAGTACTCCATGGTCTTCACAGAACCTACTGGCCTTCCTCCGTCCCGCCCCTGCGACCACCGCATCGTCCTCACCCCCGACTCCCAAATCCCCAAACAACGTGAGTACCGCATGTCCCCAGCCGAACTCCAAACGCTCGACCGGCAACTAATGGATTACCTCGATTGTGGCTGGATCCGCCCATCTTCGTCCCCATTTGGTGTGCCCATCTTGTTTCCCCGAAGACCTGGCCCCTGCACCTCTGTGTGGATTTCCGCGCAATTAACCAATTAACCAGCTTATCGTCAAGAATGCCTACCCTCTTCCATGTGTCGACGAACTCCTGGACCAACTACATGGCGCCACCTACTTCACCAAACTCGACCTATGTTTGGCTACCACCAAGTCCGCGTCCATGACCTGGACATCCATAAGACTGCTTTCCGCCGCAATGAATGGGTCGTCCTCCCCTTCGACCTCACAGGCACCCCCGCTTGTCCTTCATGTCCCTCATGAACGTACTCCGACCCTTCTGCAACAAATGCGCTGTGGTTTACATCGACAATGTCCTCATCTACTCCCGCACCTTCGACGACCATTGCCGCCATGTTAATGCCATCCTCCAAACCCTCCAACGTCCGGCTCTCCAAATGCTCCTTCGCCCAACTATCCACCGAATTCTGCGGCTTCATTGTTTCCCGCGACGGCATCACCACCGATCCTGACAAACTCACCGCCTTCACCATCTTTCCTATCCCCACCTCAATCATAGACGTTCATGCCTTGGCTTCACTGGCTTCTACCGCCGTTTCATCCAAAGATTATGGCTGCATCGCCCATCCCCTCATCAACCTCACCAAAACCACCCAACCCTTTCCCAACATCCTACCACCCACCGCTGTCACCGCCTCCCATGCCCTCACCTCCGCCCTCATCATCCCCGACACTGGTCCCTATGCCACCTTCACCCTCTACACAGACACCTCCCTAATGCCATAACAGCTGTTCGCCTTGGGTATGACCAAAAGCTACACCCGTTGGTGGTGTTCCTCACACAATGGGCGGTCACCACTGGCCGTGAGGCGTCCTGGGAACCTTATGAGGCAATTCGACGCCTTCCTGCCCTTTGAACCTTCGTGAATCTTCAACATGGTTGACGTTCAAACTGTCTGACCGCTTTAAATGGATTCGTAAAAAATTCCCAGAGCGTATTCCACGCTTAGTTCATTTCCCCCGACCACTAGCAACACCGCACACAGCCTTGTGGGTCTAACGGCATAAGTACCTTTCCTCAGCATAACTTAGGTATACGTCATATACCTACGGTACCTGAAACCTTCCTTTTCTTACCAGCACCGAGGACGGTGCTTACGCACAGCAAGAGGGAGTGTAACATATTCCAAGTAGTTACCTTGCCGTTTTGCGACGTAAGCAGTTGCCGTGCAAAGTACGTTTTGGGGGTACATACGACGCTAGTTTCAACTTAATGGATCTTCCTCAAGGAAGCCATTAAATAGTCACATTTATGTTGTGCTAAGCAGCCTTGTTCTCAACATCAATCTCATACGGATCTGGCAAGCAGACGGGACCCTTCGGACTAACTTCGCGACACGGTGGCCTTCACGTGTAACTAATACGCCTTTCTATACTAAGCTATTTCCTTTCATATCTTGTACAATATATCATGGCCTCCTCGTTTAGTTTTGGACTAGGCAAGTTTGGGCCGAGCTCAAGGCCCTTCTGCCCTGAGCACCATAAAGTCCGAAATGTACGGGGACTTTGCTGTTGCGCAGCTGCAGGGCCGAATTCAACAACGGCAGGTTATACTGCAAAGGTTGTGGTTGAGATTGCCTGGCAAGTCGTGACGGTAGCAAGCGCTATCGGCACGGTGGCTGCAGTATCTGGGCCGTTAGTCGGCGCTTTTTACAAATTAGATGCCATGGAGAAGCAAGGTGAAATTATGATGCGGATTTCACGAAGCGGTTCGACGGCATGGAGGTTGCTATGCAGCAGCGATTCGAACTGAATGAGGAAAAAGAAAAGAAATGCATGGACGCTATGGAGGACGCCATGAATAAGCGCATACAGGGCTTTGAGTCGCGCATGGAGAAGCGCTTCGACAATGTGGAGAACGAACTGAAGAACGTCAACCAGCGCCTTGATGTGGTTGATCAGCGTTTGCAGAAGATGCAGGGCGACATCCAAGAACTCAAAATGCTGGTGCTTAAGCTGTGCAACAAGCGCGGTGTTTAAGTTGAGAAATACAACCTGCATGCAGCTTGCATGGAATTTCTCTGTGAATAGCGATGTGGGTGCCTAAATGCTATGTTTGTGGGTGGCTGTGACATCCCTGCATGCCTTGACTCCTTATTCACCCTTATTTCACCCCACCTCGATCGCCCACTGCCACACATACACAGGCTATGTATGTAAGCATGCATCATGGCTGGAGTGGCGGCAATCAAGGCATTCGGACAGCTCGTGGCTGTGAGGGAGGCTGCGTTCACTACTGCAGTTGTGTATCTGCGGCCGGTCTGAAAGCTGTAACTCACGTTGGCCTGGGAAAAATATTGTTGTCACAGCACATCACGTAACGTGTATATCATGTGACTCGCGCCGTTTGCGGGCACGCACACATTCTAGACCAAGCAAAGTGAGGAACGTACTATTGACTTAATAGCGGCAGGAATTTGGCTGCGAGTTGGCATGTCAGGCAAGAACAAACCGTCGACATGACGGTAAAGGCGAACGGTAGAAATAAACCGCTAGCAATATGGTTGTAGGTTGGAAGTTGAACCTTTGAGTATGGCATATTTCAACTTAAGGGCCCGATGGTGAATCGGGCAATGGACGA
The DNA here is from genome assembly GCA_019650235.1 of Volvox reticuliferus. NCBI lineage: Eukaryota > Viridiplantae > Chlorophyta > Chlorophyceae > Chlamydomonadales > Volvocaceae > Volvox > Volvox reticuliferus. Next base: position 140,148 of record BNCP01000056.1, read on the forward strand.
GAACAATTTAGGCGCGAGTACGACTTGCGCGAGTACGACTCGCCGCGCAAATTACCTAATCGCGCAAATTAGGTACTTAAGTCGCTGCTCACCGAGGTATGGGGCCATGCCCAAGCCATGGGGACCCCTCCCCTTGGGCAGGTCCATTTGTACCAGGGCCGCCTCCCCGTGGGTAGCCTTAAAACCTGCCCGAACGAATTTTTTTGGAAGCATTTTTGACGTAGCTGCCTCACGGCCCACAAACACCCGCAATGTATTAGGGAAGGTCCATAAAGGGACCGCGGCACTGTGCGCCAACTTATTTCACGATTCCGGACCTGCCCAGGCTGCACCCGTAACGGCTGTACAGCACGGTATCCCGTCATGAAACACGTTACCGTTTATATAACAAAATAGAAACTCTTTTTTCCTTAATATTAGTTATGTAGAGTGGTTTGAGGTCCCTGCCGTGCAACTCCGTTACTCATAAGCTCAGTTATGAAAGTAAAAAATCATGTAAAAGAATCATTAATTAAACAAGGTAGAAATAAGCGGCGACGTTTAAAATTAGATCCGCGTCAGCCTGTAGGTTCAGCCTGACACATGCTATTCAGAAAGGCTACCTGTGTCGTTTTGCGGCATACGGAGATAGCATGGGTTGCCTTCTTTGCAATATTGCTGGTGTCCTTCAGCAACTTGTGAAGAGCCAAGCCATGGTGTGCCCCCAATGTGCCTCTCCTTCCCTGGAAGGGGGAAGCATTTGCCCAGTAACTGTCAAAAAAACAAACTCAAGCACAATGTGTAACACTGGTGCAATAGCGCGTGATGCTGGGGTGCGAAGTCCCCCGTTACAATCCTCCCCGCCTTGCAGCGAACGTCCACGGGCGCCCCTGGCACCCCGTAGGGCAGCTTGCGCCTTGCACCCGACGGATGGGGTTCGTTTGTTTTCCCGGCACTACCGCAGCTTTTCTTTGCTAATTGCGGCGGGTCGTAACCCTGACGCAGCGCCAACCCGGGCATCCACCTTAAGGCTGACGGGATTCATGCGCATCCTATCGCGAATTGTTCAACCAGTGTGCGCTAGTCCGGGTTCGACCCGGGGATCGTAACACTGGTGCAATAGCGCGTGATGCTGGGGTGCGAAGTCCCCCATTACACAATGTTCCCAGAAATTAATTCCGTATCCACATGCTAACACGTCCATGCATGGTGATGGTGGTGGCAGCAGTGCCTTGGGGACAGGGTAGGCACTGTTGGGGCCTGACAGGTGTGTGGTGACTGGGGGCGACGGGGGATGGCTGGTTGCGATAGGGTGACTTGGGGCGACTGTGGGAGACGGGGGCCGACTGCGGGAGACGGGGGCTGACTGGGGGCGAGGGGGGCGATTGGGGGCGAGGGGGGCGAGTGAGGGCAACAGGGGATGGCTGGTTGTGAGGGGGCGACGGGGACCAGCTGGTTGCGACGGTTGGTGGCTGGTCAGCCCCGGTTACCACTGTCACCATCACAACCATCCACCCCCAGTCGCCCCAGTCGCCCTGTCACTAATGTCACTAATGCCCCCTACCAAACAAAGTGCGGTATAAGTTTTGAGTAAGTTTATGTAAGTTTATGTAAGTTTAGGATAAGTCAATCTTAGCTGTGTAAGTCTGCTTAACTGGACTTATCCCTAAGTTTCTTACTTAGCTTGACTTATACCTGATTTTGGAGTTAAACAAGTTTAGGCAAACTTTTGATGACTTATTTAAACTTACAAACTTATACAAGTGCGGCACAATTAGCTCTAAGTCAGATAGGCTCAAGGGGCCAGCAAGCAAGCAGCAGCATGCATGCAAACATCTAATTTGTCTTAAGTACTAACTCTCTGACAGTCAGGGAACATGTACCAGGGCCCAAACGCCTACTACAATAGGCCTGGAATAAAGAGATAAAAAGTTATGATCTTCATTCAGGACTAGGAGTAAATTCATGTAATTCAGTTATTCCAGTACTTGCAGTACTTGCCTCGCTGCAAGTACTGCAAATACTGCAAACCTGGCAAACATACGAAAGTTGCTTCAAGATAATGCTTAATAATTTATTTCGTAACATTCCAATATTATTAACCTGTTTTATTATTATATAGCTTTTAAGAAGTGGTTCAGCGATCTTCTCCCAACAACTAAACTTTGGTAGAAGAGCTGCGATCTGTATTTATTATGACCTTTTCCTTTATTTGAAATGAGTTTAATGCTCTGTTAAATTTAGTGAGAACAAAGGAAAGGGTGCTAGCTCTGACCGACCAAGTTTCTGCTAGTTTTTCCTTCTTTTATTATGTTTTTATTTAGTGGCGCCACTAAATAAAAACATAATAAAAGAAGGAAAAACTAGCAGAAACTTGGGAAAGCCGACAAAGGAAGCACTTATTTAATAGGCAGGGTTACAGATGGGTTACCCCTGCATATGGTTACCCACCTTACCCAGTAAGCCTGCCACCCATGGGTTACCCACTCATTACCCTCCCAACCAATGCCATAGGGCTTGATGTGGTTGATCAGCGTTTGCAGCAGATGGAGGACGACATCGAAGAGCTCAAAATGCTGGTGCTTAAGCTGTGCAACAAGCCCGGTGTTTAAGGTGAGAAATACAACCTGCATGCAGCTTGCATGGAATTTCTCTGTGAATAGCGATGTGGGTGCCTAAATGCTGTGTTTGTGGGTGGCTGTGTTTAACATCCCTGCATGCCTTGACTGCTTATTCACCCTTATTTCACCCCACCTCGATCGCCCACTGCCACACATACACAGGCTATGTATGTAAGCATGCATCATGGCTGGAGTGGCGGCAATCAAGGCATTCGGACAGCTCGTGGCTGTGAGGCAGGGAGGCTGCGTTCACTACTGCAGTTGTGTATCGGCGGCCGGTCTGCTGAAAGCTGTAACTCACGTTAGTTGGCCTGGGAACAATATTGTGGTGCCACAATTCTGGGTCAATAAGACAAACTCCAGCAGGTTACATGCATGCCAACTGAAGCAGGATAATGTCAGCTAAGGAATAAGCAATCTTTACATGAGAAATTGATAGTGAGAAGAGGCGAGCATTATTACTGCTAAACAGCATGCATGCCACAAATGGTGTTTCATGAGTCATCAGGACTACTTGAACATGCAAGCTTACATACTACTAGTAGTAGTACTTGCACTTTGCCTCTTATTAAGTACTTTTCACATTAAAACAATGCTCTAATATTAAAACAAAGAGCTACTGTTAAGTAGAAGATAATTTAGGGCTTTTGCCTTGTTCTGATGACCACCTAAAATTTTCCGTAAAAAAATGTCATGGAAAGAGGCAAGAGCAGTCAATATGTCTCACAGGGTGTCAAGAAGCTTACATTTCAACACTTATGAAAGTTTTAACTGTATATTGCAAAAGAAACTTAGTGGATTTTGGTAGGTCAAAATTTCCGTAAAAGTAGCAAACCAGACTTTATGGAAGGAAAACTGCATATTACGGACAAAAAAACATTTACGGAAAAAAAACCTTTCCCAGAGTGACTACACATGTCTACTATCCCTACATGTCTGTACATTGCTGGTTGAACTAGAGGGTCTGCAAAAACACTTAGGTTGCACTGCTAAAAATAGCAGCTACATAGCACATACATGCACGTGCAATGCATGTAAACTGCCGGGGACGCACGTAAACTGTGTAAGAATTCAGCAAAAATACATATTGACCTATGTCCCCCTAGCAGATGCTGTGGCGGTGGCTCCAATGCAGCTGCCAGCGCTAGCGAGAGCAGCCTTTACAGCTGCAGACACATTCCAAGGGTGGCCATGCATCGCCTTCCGCCTCTATCAGCAATAGACGAGTGACCAGCAGGTGCAGCCCATGCCCCAGACAGACCACGAGCCCCTTCAACAAGGGCAGCAAGGTCCGTCTGCAGGAGCTGCAGCTGCAGCAGGAGCAAGTGCAGGAGGTCGTGATGGCTGTGGGCGCCCAGGTGCAGCAGGCTTCCGGGCCTGGTCATACCCGCACTTTTGTGCCCCATGTCTGTATTTTGGGAGAGCAGCTATAGTTGATCTATAGTTGATTCAACCATAGTCGATCAATACACGATGCTTTTATTTATATGATTTTTTCATCATCTATAGTTGATTCGACTATAGTACTATGATACTGAAATACTTGCTGATGAATCCAGGAGAATTAGGGCTGCAAAGGCCTCTCGAGATGTTGACAGGGTGCTTCTAGCACCTTATGTTGTGATAGTGTGTTGCCGTACCTCTACGTCTACGACTACTACAGGGTCAATTTATCAGTCGTATCCATCAGATCAGTTACATAGAAGATGTTGTCATCATGCACCACAAGTATATACACCTCCATGCAGTAAGCATATGTATAGCTTTGCCTCAGATCACATAGCAAGCAACAAATAATCTAATCTCTCATCACTTTACATCAACAACACCACTATTGCTTGCTAGCTGTGCAGCCCCATATCACACTGCCTGGTATTCCTCTGCAGCTATGACTGCTGATAATCATCAGTGTATGTGTCGGCATCATCTATAGACGATGATCAACTATATATAGACGAGTCAACTATAATCGATGATCAACTATAGTCCATGTCAACTATTGTCCATCTATTATTCCAATCGTCTAATAAACGATCATGTGCGCTATAGTCGATAGAAAAAAATACAGACGCAGAGGCTGGGGCATGGCATCTCACTGTGCCGCCATCATCCAGAGAATTGGCAGTGCTGCAGCTAATAATGGTGCCGCCTCCATCACCGAAGCAGCAGCGGGACTTGATCACGTTTGATGATGCATGCTGATGACGTGATTGCGGCTGTAGGAAACTACATTTACCTTAGTAAAAGCGGCCTAGATAAACTGGTAGGCAATCATGCGCTAAGCATGATGCCTAACCAAAAACTAACCAAGTCGTAAAAGCAGACTGTGGGACATCCCGGTAGGTGAACCAATTAATAAAGACACCCTGGTGCCGTGGAGTGCCAGATACTGAAGTATTATAATACTAAGTATTCAGAGTTCGAGACTCTGCTGCCACCAGACCACATTCAATGTACCAAGTTTGCAATCTGACATACTTACGCACGCTCGCTAACCCATATAAGAAAATCCTTCCGAACACTAAGTCTAGCATCGTTAGAATGACGACTGCTACAGCGGCACCGGTAACAGCACCAGCAACAACAGCAGCATTGATGAAGACAGCTGTAGCCAGTAGGCATGCTCAGCCAGTAATTGACTTGGCCAACATGCTGGACGGCCCGCTGCTGCCAGCAGCGCCTCCTCATGTGGGTTTTGAGTACCTGCCACCGTCGCCACCACCACCACCACCACCCTCGCTCGCCGCCGCCACCACCATTGCCAGCAGATCTACTCCAGCTTGCCTGGAATGCACAGTGGATTAGGGGCCCGCGTCAGAAACATATGTTAGCGTAATTACGTACATTACCTAAGGATGAAGGAAACATACTGAACCAGGGAGAAGTTACGGCCAACAGGGAGGGGGAACATTATACCTTACACTGGTGCTGCCCTGCATGTGTGCAATCGTTGCAAGCATGCGGCTACAGACTTTAATGTTATTTCAGTTAGCTATATTCCGAGCGTCGTCAAATCTGTTGTTTCACCGTCGAGAGCAAATCAGAAACACATACAGCTAGCAAACGTCGTCTGGAACCGCAATATGGTGATCCATGCAGCATCACAAGAAAATTGGCGGACACCGGATTTACCATTGGAGGGGATACCCTGGCGAAAACATCCAGTCATATGAGTGCTGTGTAGCAGTCCCAGCAGCACATGTTTTATTGGTCAGGCGCTTTCGGGCATCTAGCAGCCCATGGGCATGTTGACAGGTACGTACAGGCAGCGCATGCCCATGCTGTACACATAACTGTCTTGCAAGGAACGCACCATGCTGTTCCAAGCTCCAGCTCCGGTGACGTGCCTCAGCGTGCCTCTACACTCGCAACCCATCCTTGATCCACTGGATGTTCGCAAAGCAGACTGTCGCGTCAATACGGCATATCATGATGCCCAGGAGCCGCTGCACGTTGGGGTACTGCTTAATGCTGCGGTGGACAGAGATACCAGATATGCGGCCCAGGAGTGCCATGTGTGGGGGAACGCACTCTTGTTAATGACAAGCAACAGATCCAGGTCGATGGCAATGTCCAGGCCAATTTGAATGGCGATGAACAGGACGCCTAAAAAGGACGCCATTCACACCAGGAAAGCCAATTTGTTGACCTGGTAGTACACGATAATAAGTCCGGACCGAGAGGCGTCATAGGATTAGTGGCGTTGGTGGCGGTAAGTTTGAGCCCAAACGAGCAGATACGTTAATGAGATGCGCAAGCCCCACCGCAGTATCCTCACAGGTAAAACACATTGGTATCCGGTAACACCTGTCTGTAAGTCTGTGTCCCAAGTGGGGGCACTAAGAACTCATGATATGTATTGATTGCGACGAGTTAGGAACACAATGATCGCGACCGTGAAGAGAAGGTGCAAGGGAAAAGGTGGGCACGGTGGAGCGCCCAATCCATGGTATGGATGAGAGAGGGCGGTGGAGAGTTCTGATGTCCGAAGGTGCCCCCTTGCGCGAAGACGGGTGTCAAGAAGATGAGCACGAAGCCGACCACCCAGGCTGTGATGAGGCAAGCCAGACCGGTCTTGGCACCTGCAGGAGGTCAGAATCTCGGGGTTAGAGGAAGACCGAGCAGGGTGATCGGGGCTCGAGGAAGCCGGGGGCCAGACCCACGCAGGAGCCCTAAAGTAACAAGGGACGGACCGATCACCAGACAGAACCGGCCATAGCTGCCAGAGATGACATCGCTTCCCTTACTTGTATGTTGGAAGCAGCCGGAACTCTGGCGAGAAAAGATGGCCGTGATACAGTCAACAATAGCTGACTAGTAAGGGTAGTAACCCCAGCAACGAACCTACACATGCACATATTTCCAGGGAGCATCTTTGACAGTAAGACTACTCAGGCAGAACCCGCACACTGCCTCACCCGACTCGTTGCTCACCGCCGAGCGGGAAAAAGAGCCGGTAGTGGTATAGCAGTTGAACGACGCGCCCACAATGTTAGCCATGCCCAAGTCGACAATCTCCTGATTAGGCACCAACTCGTACTTGTTTTTGTTCGCAAGCGCACGCGCAATGGAAGTGGACTCCAAAAGATCCACAAGCATAACCACGATGGCAATGGGGATCAAATCTTTGAAATCGGCATAGGGCCCCACCAGTCAATGGCCACCTGCCCCGCTCTGCCCGCCGCCGGCCCAGGTGTCAGGTGCTGTCGTACCCAACCATACAGGAGCTCGTGTGGGGCGGCAAGGGCGTGGGTTCTCAACGGTGATGTTGCTTGATCAGATCCTCTTGGCATCATGCCAGTGCGCGCAAAGGCTGACACAAACAAGCAATGCCCGCATCCTACATTCTGCAAAGTGGCTTCTGGGTCCGGTTGCGCCTCGTCCAACACACTGCGCCTGCACACGAATACTCCTCAACACGCATTATCCAAACATCTCAACGGCTTCCGGATACTTGTCCCATATTCCTATTACATAACACGCATGACACGCGGCTTTTGGGCTTTATTCCTGCGCCACCCTTATTCCTGCGCCACCCGGCCCTCACAGGTTCGCGCTATCCTCTCCGCCGATTTGGGTTTGGACTGCACACCGTTTACCGTCGTCACTACCCCGCGGCATGGGGATACACACGTGATGGCAGGGCCGCAACCGTAACGAGCGGCTGAAGTATTCAAAGTAGCAAGTGAGCTCCTTCAAAAGAGGATTCTTGGGAGTGACCGAAGTGGAAGCAGTCCCTGGTGGACGGCGCATGGAGGGGGCTCTGGGAGGCGGAGGTGGAGGGACTGGATTGGTAGCAGTCTCCACGGGATGGAGGTCGGGAGTCTTCGGTTTCTGATGAAACTGTCAAAGTAGCAGCGATCATCGCCGGAGCAAGTAGATGACTTTGGAGGCAGTACGGACGTGGCTACTTAGATTGGATGTAGTGTACAGCGGGGAAAGGGCGAAGCCCTGAGAGCCCTTCTGCCGGAGTTACCGCATTGGTTAAAAACACACCGGGACTCTCAAGGAGTCTAATGGCAGCAGACCCGAATGGCAGCAGTATCCAGACAGGGGTGTGTGGTCAGGGACAGGACTCCGGGGGCTCTGGGGAAGCGTCCGGAGTGGCAGCAAGCAATCGCTTGTCAAGTGGGGATGGCACTCAAGGTTTCTGGTGGAATGGTGAGAATGGCAGCCGCACGCTGTGGAGCGGGGATGGGACTCCGGGGAGTCTGCGGACGGGAGAGTGGCAGAGGGTGACAGCAGTCTCCATCGAATGTGCACTTCAGAGCCACTCCATCAGACTACTCCATTCTCCTGTCTGAGTGACAGCCATTCTTCCTTGAGATGGACCCGTGCACCTGAGACTGCGTAAACACCGACCTATACATCATCATTGCGTACGATTCAAAAGCAAATTTGCTTCTTCCGGACGGCTCTGACCTTCATATTGTCCGTTTACCATTTGTTATTACAGAAATTCTCATCCGGGCCCGTGGCGGACCGCAAGTTATTTGGACGGCGGGAGTCCGTTTTACGCAGCAATCCAGACCCAGCGAACTAGGAACAGTAGTTGAACGGACCGGTAGGATGGATCGATACGCGAGGAAACCCCGACGGGCTTAGACGAATTGTTAAGGCCAGGGCACGACGAGGCGTGCGTGGTGCACCCAGCCGCACTCCTCCACAGTGCAAACAGGAATGGGGGGCTGAACGGGCAAGCACGTGCTGAGGTAGGGCCGGTAAAAATAGGCCCGAGACGTTCGTTCCCGAGTGGGAAGGCGGTACAGGGCGGTACAGTTTGAGGCAGTACAGTATCGGCGGGCAGTGGGGGCAGAACACACATAAGTATCTGCCTCTACAAGCTCCAACCTCGATAGGATTGACATATAAATCCTGTTTGACATATTAATTCATGAACGAAGATAGCCCTCCCGTGCCCCATCCGTGGCGATGATCCATAAAATCTTTCACTTCAAATTACTGTTTTCAGGATGTTTATTTACCGATCATCCATGCAAGTATCCTTCTCATTGAGGTTTATAGTTTCGCCAGGTCTTTGGCTCAACGGTCATTCAATTCGTTGAATTTGTACCGCCCAGTGCGGTCCAAAGGAACCAACCCACGTGCCAGGCGTTTCTTCCCAGATCGCTGGTTTCGGGTCCCAAACGAGCTCTTTTCATTAGTTTTAATCATGGACCACTGATTCCGGGAAAAACAGTACGGGCATCGCTTATCTGGTGTTATTGCAGCGGTGGACACAGGTGGACATAATGAGACAGGGCGCGTGGACGTGCGTTTTTACTTCAGTTCTATGAGCCCTGACTGCCACTAAGAAACATTGGTCCCTTAAGTCCGTGAAGAGGGCCACGGCTCTGCTTTTTTCCAAGTAATGTTGACAGCAAATTTGTGAGATATATAGGTAGAAAAGGATATGAGCTTAAAAAGCAGCTGACACGGCCAACAGTTGACACGGCCAGAAGCTTATACGGCCAACAAATGACATCCAGACGACAAATTTGAGGAGGAAAGAGGTAATGGGGGAAGTACGCGGGTGTAACCGATACACATATAGCCAAAAGCTGCGCTGCTGGTATGTCGGGCGAGTACTTAATACGGATAGTAATGGGGAAGCTGCAGGCCGTTATCCTCGACCAAAGAGTGTGATGTGTATTGGAAATGGATCTTTGGGAAAATGCAAACTGGGAGAAAGGTGAGAAGTTAATTAAAATTGCAAGGAAAAGGAAAAGGGTGAGAAATGGGCAAGAACAAAATAATGAAAGGGAATATGGGGATGCGTGTGTGGGTTTGGGGCGAGGACTGTGGTGTTCGTGGGCGGTGGAGGAGCTCTGAGGGACGCACGTACAGTCGTGCACTGGGACTTCCATTACCGCTTAAGCGATTTCTCGGCGCGTGTTCTCTTGGGGGCCGGAGGTGCAGATAACGAAGATTACGAATTGCTCCAATGGCGATTAGGTCATGGCGATTAGGTCAAGGCCGCGCCACAATAACGGGTCAGGGGAGCAACCTGCAGAACAGCGCAGAAGAAGCACGTATGCGCTTCGACCATGCTGGCATGCATGTGAATAACGGAGAAATGGTATACCATGTCTGCCATAAAACCCTCGTATATCTCTGCCAGGTTCGGCCTTGAAACATCGGAACAATAGGCCCTCTACGGTATTCGTCTTGCCGCCTCCACTTGCCTCGAGGCGGCAGTCCTTCCAAATGTGCCACCCGGACGTAGGTCGGAAAGTCATCAGCCAGGCCCAGGTATGCGCGGCACCCGCCGTATCGCCATCAACACCACCGAGCGAGCTCGGTAATACTTAGTCAGCTCCATGAGAACGAACAGTAAACCTTGCACCCAGTCTATCTGGGCTTGCTCATCATGTGGTGGCCATGAAGCGTGCTTCGCCCAACCGTAGAGTTTACCAACAGGTACGCGAGCGACAACGCCATAACCGGAATGGACTTTCCAGAAATATTACCTAACGTAAAATCTTATTAATATACGTGTTTTTCTCCTGTTGTTGCTGAACGGCCTATGGACATGTCATGCAACTGATCGACAATCTGAAGTCACCGTTTCTTCCCCTAATATATACGCGTGCTGCTAAACAAAATACACAAATACAGTAAAGTTGGACAGAATGTGCAAGTATGGAAGGAGGAGCAATATTCAAAGGAGAAAGCTCTACCAGCCTGCGTTATACTTCAGTTATGAGTCGCATGATAATTTTTAGCGTACGCTTAAGCTATTAGCTAAGCTTGCGTGCATTTTAGCCGTTTCTGAGCCATTCTCACGGATGAGGCATCCCCTGGAGCTGCAAGAAGTGCCTAATTTCTTCCAAGGCATACAGTTTTCTATAGATGCATTTGCAATACTTAGTCCTTACAGCCACATACTACACGTGCTTTGCTTGGAGCAACCCGCATCGCCATCTCAGGTCCCTTGCGCCAAGTTGAAGATGGCTTGTTAGGCAATCCATCAGGCCTCTTGCTTATAAAACCAACCAGCAACGGATCATGGCGACTGCGGAGGAGGCGAGCACCAGCAGGAAGCCCCAGGTGTACGCCAACGGTGAGGCGCACAGGCTTCTGATCAGGTCCATGTACGGGATGGCAAGCAAGCTCTTGGCTCCATTTATGTATATGCAGCGACGGTGCAAGACTTCCTTGAGCGGTATGAGGTTGGCGAAACAGTGGGCGTCGGAGGTGAGCAAGACGCACAGGCGCGCCCAGTGCGAGGCGTAATTACGTTGCAACCCATTGTTTAATAGTTGGACCTTTGTTCTTCTAGGTTTTGCGGTCGTGAAGAAGGGGCGAGACAAGAAGACAGGCGACCCAGTCGCCATCAAGGTACGGGGCGACGAGTAGACGTGTTGATGACTAGCAGGAACCCTTGAGCCTGTTCCTGTGATACCCAGGTGGTGGATAAATCGCGCTATGCTGCTGGGGACAACTCGCTGGAGCGTGAAATTCAGGTCCTTCTGAAGGTACGCTCTAAGCGATTCTGTTTTCCAGCCGACGGGGCCTTCAGTCAGTTCCTTGCATGGCTTGACGGTTTTATTAACTTGCGCAGGTGGACCATCCCAATTGCATCAAGCTCTATGACGTGTACATCACACCTCGCAAAGTGTACCTTGTCACAGAGCTTGTAACAGGCGGCGAGCTGCTGGACAGGTATGCGCGGGCCATGTGGGGTGGGTTTCGCTGGCTTATGCAATTGTTATTCCATGGCTACCAGCATATTTTCCATTGACTCGCCATTGCGGGCAGGTTACGACGGTTAGTTGTTGATGTGTGTAACCGCAACCTACCTCCCATGTTCCCATCGCCGTTACCCCCTTGACGGTTAATCTGTGCTCGGCCGTCCGGCGCAGGGTTACTGAGAAAGGAAACTACACAGAGAAGGACGCCTCAGCCCTGATTCGGCAAATTCTCTCGGGCGTGGCTTACCTGCACAAGCAAGGTGTGCGTGTGTGTGTGTGTGTGTGTAGAGCGATAGCTGCGGCTCGCCATCCGGGAGATAGTCTGCAAGAACGACCCCGATCCATGCTGCTTAAAGCGGCAGCCTTGTGCTATGCAATTTTAATGTCGTCGCACAGCAGGAATAAGGGATGTTCACGCGAGTGGTGTACGTTCACTCGTCTGGAAGGGAGTGAGGTGGTTTGTTAAAGCGGTGCGGCTATGTGTGTGTGCACCGCTACTTATACTCATAACGATGTGCTTACTTTCGGGCATCAAGCGAACCGGCCTTCATTGGCCCGGTGGCCGCACTCCTATGCAATCCTTTGCAACATGCAGCATGGCCCCCACGACACTTCATCGATCTTTGTTCCTCCACAGGTATCGTCCATCGTGATTTAAAGCTGGAAAACATGGTCATGCTAAACGAGCGCGATGACTCGCCGGTTAAGATTGCCGACTTTGGGCTCAGCAAGTTCTTTTCGCCGGAGACAGTACTGTCCACAATGTGTGGCAGCCCGCAGTACGTCGCACCGGAGGTGCTCGGCGTTGGTGACGGCCTTAAGGAGTATTCCCCAGCGGTAGACATGTGGAGTGTTGGTGTGATTCTCTTCATCCTGCTGTCCGGGTACTCGCCATTCGGTAAGGAGGGGCTGATTTGGGATAACCTCTATATGGGGTTTAGGGAGCAGCTGAAGCACTAGACGTGACACGGCAGCAGGTGTATCGAGCCGTAGGGATGTCCACCTAAGGATGGACATCTGTGCAGGGAGATGAGATGGAGCGCGGACGTAATTATATATGCGCGGAGTTTAAGCGGGGCTGAAAGCCAGCGGAGAAAGGTTTGCATGTAGGCACGGAAAGGCCCCACGGCATGTTCAGATGCTTTCGTAGCTGCTTCTGTCATTTGATATCAACAGAAACTTTTGAAGGGCAGTGAATTCAGCATCGGAGTGTTACCAATGCAAACGGTGTCTGCGCAAATTTTGCGGGCTTTCACAGAGCACTGCCGCCCTCCTATTGCATGTGCTGTGGCTGTATATCGCACTTGATTGCCAATGCGCAAAATGCAAGGGATAACATTATATGGGGGACCAGTCCCTCGAGAGGTTTGATATCATGCATGCCCGGTGGCCACGCCAGCGGCCGCAGCGGTCACTTCCTGCCGGCTGCCGCGCTCCCTTGCGTCACGCACCCATCCGAATGTCGGACGCTGCACCCAACCTCAACGCGGCTCTGTCTTAAGGAGCTTACCCCGAGAGCCCCGATAATTACGCCATTCCTGTAGATGATGATAACGACGCTGTATTGTTCGAGAAGATCAAGAAGGGCAACTACGACGCGGATGATCCGATCTGGGAAAACATTTCCCCTGAGGCCAAGGACGTCGTAGCCAAGCTGCTGACTGTGGACTCGGCCAAGCGCCTGACTGCGGACCAGGCGCTCGCACACCCATGGGTGCAGGGTCAAACGCCAACCACTGCTGACGAAGGTAGGTGGCTGGCTGGCTGGTAGGGTTGGAAGAAGGTACCGGGCAGCCCAGTTACAAGAACTATGGGCAAGTGTGCAATTAACACCACCAGGGGTCAGTTCCTATAACCTATCATTTATAGGCCGGGAAGGTGGTCGAGGTTTCTGCAAATTGGCCCAGTGCTGCCTTCCTGAACTCCTCCAAGCCTGGTTGCCCCTGGCCATAGGCGTTGCTGAGATTTCGGAGTACTCCACTCGTAGGATAATGTTTAGATTGTCTTTGGTAAACGTTTGCGCTTGGCTCGCCTGCTGTTCCGCCTGTCCTGCAGCAACGAGCAAGCAGCTGCAAAGTACAATGGACAAGATGCGGAACATGGCGGTGAAGCGGGACTCTCTGCGCAAGTCCTTTATTGGGGACCCCAACGGAAAACCAGCGGTGTCGGGTGCAGCGGTGGCGGACGATAAGGACGCCGCGAACGATCTTTCGGCCTACTTGTAACGAGGAAGCAGACACAAGCACCGTGGCAGCATTTGCGCTGATCAGGCGATCGGTCGAAGGGTGCTGCACCAGCCAGGTGCGGGACCAGCATTGAGGCCTTTTTTCCGGTTTTAGTGCCGAGCCCGGCCATGTTGGGGGATGACTTAGAGCAAGGTGACTACGACATTTGTGCAAGGTTTGGCACATGAACGAGTTCAGAGCCGAGTTATGCGGACCCCACTTGCCCTGTGGCGCATGCTCTGTTCATGGCATATACGTGGCCTGCCTGTAAGGTCTTAGGTGGGAAGGAGTTATGGAGACGGGAAAAAAGCCCTATAGAACATCGCTGGGACGCCGGAAGAGTTCTAATCTACTCGCGGACAGGGTAAATTATTGCATGTGTGGAACATGGAAGCGTACGTGGGGAAGTTTGGGAGACTGGTTGGGACTCGCGACGCGCAATATACCTAAGTTCCGAGGAAGGTATCGGTTCGATATTGCGGACGAGCTGCTCTTCCTTACTCCCTACTGTTTTCTAAGGACTCTGGTTTACTGTGTGGAGTATGTGCTGTGGGAACCCAAGCTGACCTACCATCCGCTGACTAGCACCAGTTGCGTTGTCGGTATTCCCCAGTTAACCGCCCAGGTCGCTGATGTCCATCGTGTGTCTGGGCACAGAGTCCTGATACACAGCAATTACAAGCAGTTGACGACCAGATATTAGATTCTGGAATTTCAGGAACACTGCCCTTGGTTAATAACAATAACCCCCAAAGCCCAGATGGAAGTCGATAAGTAACACAAGACAACATAAAATGTGGCTTTTCTCCTTCGCGATCTGCGCCACTAGTGCATGAGGCTCTGAATCTTATGCGAGGTGATACCACCACTCGGATGCCTCCGCCAAAAGCACATTCATACCGAAAATCATTGCACCCGACGCTGCGACAATGAACAGTACCAGCACCGTATCTAGCAATGCCTGCGAAATATTGGGTGTCAAAATCCATCAGCAATCTGAATCTCAGCTCAGGGGGTCCTTATGGTATAGTGAGATCTAGAGTAACGGCATACACCATATGCGACAACAGTGACAGAAGGGGAATACGACATTCACCAAACCTCTCACCTTCTCCCTGCTTGGCCACGTAATCAATTGCGCTTCTTCAAGCGCCCCCTTCGTATGAGCAACATGGCATGTACGACGGAGATTTAGACAGAGGGGCACAAAACCGTCGCGGGTAAACTGACTCTGCGCACCTGCACCACGTTTGAATCCTTCGCGAGATCGGTCTGCTGCTGGCGGCGTAAAGACGCGAGCCGACTAATTTCCTCTGGCGCTAATAGGCCATCTTCCTGCGGACCAGCGCGGATTAGCTTCCTTCGGTGTTGCCGGAGTCAGATCAGCGTGCATGCACACAAACACCACGTATTTATACAACATACCCCGTTGGATTGGGTTGTCAGCTGCTTCTCATTGTCCCCGGCGTACGTCCGTGTAAGCTGCCTTGGTACCCGCTCATGCCTAACGCATATATGTGCAAGGGTGACGCATCTGTGTGTTGGAGTGTATGCAAAAGGTTGAACAACTGCGTATCGCATGGCGTTGGAGCTCTGCTCGAGAATGTATAACAACAAGACGACGTGGATCCGCTGCACAGGAGCTACTTTTGCTTGCAATTATTTAATGCAATTGCATCAGAAATGTTTGTAGGCGAGTTTTAATGTCACGGAGAAAAGAATGGCGAACGTACGGCGTTCTTTGGGTAACTTTTTTTAATTGCATATTTTTTGCGGCATGACTTCCGATTAGATAACGAACTTTTTACAATCGGTATTCGCCTTCTGGAGTTGATCGTGGCTCAGCTACTGCAGCTTTAAGTTTCTGTTTCTTGCAGAAGCTTTCTTCCACACATAAGTTTGCCTTTTGCATCTCATCTATTATTTCAAGCCTTAAAATAACTGCAATATGGCGTCAGAACTACACACCTTGATCGAGGAAGAGCTACGGCATAAGAACTACAAAGGCACTGGTAACGATGAAGAAAAGGCATTGATAGGAGCCTTGCGGGTCGAGGTGAGCACAGCTACCCAACATCAAGGCTCAGCTGTTGCTGTTGGTAGCGTTCTCATGCTGGCAAATAACGCAGGCTCGAGTTAAGGAGCATCAACATCAAAAGAAAGTCCTGACGCTTAAGCGAAGTATCTGCATTGGTGGTGGTTTGCTTGTGGTGATTGTGCTGTGGGTAGTCCTGGCCCTGAAGTCCAAGTCGGCATCGAAGCATACCGCAAGTGAGTTATTTGCCATACCGCATCCCCGAACTCAAATTGTTGAGACGTCTGCAAGTATGTCAATGGCGTGGGTATCGTACTTCCGATGTGTGCATAGTATACATACTATTTGTGCTACATACACCATGCCAAATGCAGGCGTCACGCAATCTACAGTGAGTCCGCCGCTACCCAGCATTCCACCGTCTATGGGGCCCTCACCGACGCCATCAGCGGCTTCCTCACCGACGCCATCAGCGGCTTCCTCACCGACGCCACCAGTGGCTTCGTCACCGACGCCATCAGCGGCTTTCTCACCGACGCCACCAGTGGCTTCCTCACCGACGCCATCAGCGGCTTCCTCACCGACGCCACCAGTGGCTTCCCCACCGACGCCACCAGTGCCTTCCTCACCGACGCCATCAACGGCTTCCGACGATGGCGACTATGGCGACTACGAGTACAATTTTCCAGACGATAACCAGGTACGGGGGAGATCATGGACATGCAGCTTCGGCCAAAGATCCGGAACCTTGGCAAGGTCCTGCTGCGGAAGCCATGAAGCCTCCCATGTGGTAGCACAATACTGGATGCATAAACTACAACGTCCGCTTATGGTGCTTACGCTGCGACATCGGCCGAGGGCACCACACGCAAAGACCTTAACAACACAGCATCTGTCAAATGCCGTTGCAGCGAATGGGAGCGACGGGAATACATACGTCGGACCCACTCGTGCACAGCTAAGTTATATGTGACTTGAAATCGTTGTCTCAGTCCTGTCCAAGACTTCATTCTTCCCTTCCACTGCCCCTTAAATGTATTGGTATCTGCACTCCCCACCTCGCGTACTGCAGTTGGACGATGCGATGAACAAAAACAAGTTGCCGCAGGCAAATGCGGATGCTACTGCGCTGAGCGATGCTCCTCCCCCTAGCAATGGCGCCGGCGACAGCACGGGGGACGATCAGGAGGAAGTGCCAAGTAGCGGTAGATAGCAGCGAGGACGAAAGTGGGCCGCGCCCTGCCTGCCAAGGCCAAGGTTAGGGTGGCCGGCGGTTGGCATAATCACATTTGCCACTTCCTAGTCTGCCCGAATACACCGTATTGCAGACAGCTTGTCCATTACAAGTAAAATACCGGTTCCAGTTGAAGTGATCGCCTACTGCTCCGGCTTTGCTTCCCCCTCAAGCGTCGCTTCGTAGGTTGTTATCTAGCACACGTCGCCGGGCCTTGGGTTTGTACATGACGGTCGTAATGTACTTGGACTTGTACCGAGTCGTCGTACCGATGACGAGGGCCTGAACATTCTGCGTACATGTTGGCACGGATAGGTCCGGTCAGCGTGTTCCGTCATTTTGTGCCACACAGGATGGGACTGTGGCGCAGCTTTTTGGTGGCATAAACAGGTGTCTTCGGTGAACCGTGATATGCTGTGAGATTCACAAGTAAGGATTAAGGACAGGGGCCGCGCTTTGTTTAGGTCGCTGACTTCTACTACCACACTACGAAGGACAACGCACTGTAGCAGGTGCATATTATCGCGCCATGACCGGTGTTGCCATGGCGGCCGTACGTTTCATACCGTCAGCAGTGGATAAAAGCTAATGCAGGCACTGCGTATACGCGGGTTTTGGCCTGACCTGGCCTCGCTGACAATATACGTGATTCAGGATGACATGTTGAGGCCGTGGCAACACAGCCTGCGCATCTAAGGCCGGCGGCACGTTGAGCAACGTGAGCTGCAGGTGCGCCGGCATGACGGGTGGTTCCTTGGCGTAGTCATCCGCCACGGGCGTTGGGCAGTTGTAGCTGCCACACACAACATACACACACACACGCCATTATGACAATAACCAATTGTTACCACAGGTATGGTAAATTAAACATTGGGCAGAAGTCAGGCACGGGAACGCTTATAGGACCGAAAAGTCGGGTTTCCTAAATGTTCTTGCAAGGGATGTATGTACTTGATATATAACGACGGAGGAGAAAAATGGGCAGTTTGAACGGCGGTGCGGGTGGGAGACAGTGGTAGCAATGCGCGGCGGTGGTGATAGTGGTGGTGGTGGAGAACGATGCAGCGACGCGGTGGTGCGGGTGCGGGACTCACCTGGATGGCGGCGATGGGGGCGGCTCGAATCCGGAGACACCTTCCAGGTTCTCCGGCACATACTCGTGCACTTCGATCACATTGTTAACGTTCCGCATTTCATCGAACATTGCCGGCTGGTTGGGGTCGTACTTCCACTCGCCATCCACGATGAATTTGTACTGAAGTAGCAGGAAGTGACAGGAAATCGGGCGAGTGTATTGTTGTGGAGCACACGAGTGAGTGTATTCTTTCTGCAAGGCAGGCGCTCGGGCACACGAGCTGCCCAAGGCGCGCCTTTAAGCCCCCTTATGGGTGTGGATATGTGAAGAACCTGTCCGAATGTAAACGCGCAAAGACGGTAAGGATTCTTTGAAGCCGCAACACATCAACTCCATGCATGGTGACATTAATACAACGCCAACATTCCCTCAAATTGGTTTAAGAAAAGCGAAAATTCATTTTCATCCCTAGTAGGCCGGCCCGACAGGTCGTCATTCAATTTTTGGTCCTTGTAGTCCTGGTCCTGGCCCCCACCCCAACCAGACGTAAACGCCGCCCATTCGGGGGCACTCTAAACCTAATGGCTCAATGATGAAGTGCACGAATAGAAGAACGAACTACACACGAAACCCCAACACATTGGAGGACACATACCTGGTAGACGCCAGGCGGCAACAATTTAATTATGGTGAAGTCCTTTCCGGACTTCTGTAACGGCTGGCGAGTCGTCCAATTATCAAACGATCCCTCGACCTCGACATGGTTGCCACCATGACTCCCTGTCAGCAACGCAGCACCATATTATACAAGGGCAACGTAAACATTCTGTTAGGTTTCCTCCACGATTACAAACTCCAAATTCATGATATTTGGCCTTTTACAGCGGCCAAGATTCAACGGTTTCGATGCATGGATTTACACTGCATAACTTAAACTGTCTCGTCCCGTTATGCACATATGTAACCATATTCCAAAATAGCCGCCGCGTGCGCACATACTTACATACTATTACGACAGGGACCACCTTAGGTTGTGCGGGCCATCCCGCCACGCCATAAAACTCGGGAGCGCCACGATTTGCCGTCACGTCCTCGGCACGTGAGATGGGCTCCATAGGTATTTGCGGGCTGTACGTCAGCGGTGATCCCGGACTAATCGGTGGGGATGCATGACGGTAATGATCATTGTCCGAGCCCACCGTCGGCTCATGTTTGTGCGATGTAGTGTTTCCCTGTGTGAGGCCAACGGGGCGGCTTTAACCCTGTCCACACTCCCGGAAAGAGAGCCAGCCGTTCATCACGGGAATTCATGGCCCTTACCATGGTGAGTCTAAGGTAAATGTATATGCAGTATTTGCACTATACAGCTGCTTACGAGCCAGCAACACGTGTGCGTTTCAGGGCCTTCTCTTGAAGATTATTTCTCGGGCTCCTCAATTGTCCGTATAAGACTATTTAATTTAGCTTAACCAGTAGTTTTCATGCAGCAATATCGTGAACTAGCCTAGCCAAACGACCACGACACCAACAACGGATGCATTTATAGCAAGAAATATAAAATGTTTGAATATCCTTGCACCGAAATCAATGAGGTGTTGATCGATCAGAATTTGCCACGGAATTTTCCATGTCAGCCTGTACGGATGTCAGCCTGTACGGCGCTGGTTTGCGTCATGTTTGAGCGTTTCTATTCTTCTGAGCACACACAAACATATGAATGTTATGTGTATCTTGCATAGGCTGTGTGGAACCTTTCGTGACGTTTGAGTTTGCGCACGTCGGACTGAAGACCATTACCTACCCATGTGGATGGACTTAAAATATGGAAGATGTCATCCATAATGCTCCTTCTTGCTCCCGGTAGTTTTCTTGCAGTTTGGTGCGGGGTGGTCACATATGGCCAACGGAATTTGAAAACCGGTCTACTGCATGATTATCGCTTGAAGTGCCGATAATTTTATTTTTCAAGTTGCCTGCAAGCTTGGTTTCTTCATCCTTGTAGGCTGCAGGTAGGCTGGTGGGCGTGTTCTGACGGCTGGCAGTTGCGCCTGGTGCTCGTCCTTTCCATCCTGCTGGGATCCGTTTATCCGATCAATAAAACAAAGTCGCGGTGCCCACAGATGACTTCTTTTTTGTTTTAGTGATGACTGGCTGACACTGTGGAACTGAACTGTCCCCAGCACGCCAAGGGAAGCCCTCCCTGCCGCTCCCTGCTATCGTCCTTATCATAGCTTGGTTGCTGCCTTGCGTCTGAGGGGCTTGCCGGGCTAGAATTGATCTAAAGGGCTTGCAAAGGGCGTGGAGAAAACGCATGAAAGCCGAACTAGCTAGTGCCCAAGCGTGCCCAAGTTCGTCCTTGGCACGCGCTTTAGCCTGGCGTGGCTCAGTCATGAATGTGGCCATTAGCACCTGGAAACAGCCCTACGCGAGCATGCTGCCTGCGAGGACCAATTTTTTGGTATTTCTAATAATGTCCTACTCAAATTCGGAGCAGAGTCAATGTTGTAAAGGTGCTTTGGCAGGCTTGTGCAAACTTTGGCCCCGTGCTTTTGGCTTCTACGGGGTATCTTGTGTTCAAGCCTCGTCTCAGTATGTTGTTACAACGAATCATTGGTGGCACGATGAATCTTCAGTTCGCATAGGAATATCCTACAGGATGCTAGGATTCCGCCCAAACACCACAGACAACATTTTGTCACCTCTCACGGCCGCTCCCACCCGTTCCAACCCCAGACACTCCCATACCAATAATCATTTATCCGTCCTGGTCCTCGGGCGCTCGTTTGCTTGTAATTATCTCAATTATTTACACTTTGTCACAACCCCATCTATTTCCTTCCCCATTTTCCATATGGTTACGCAAGGGTATACAGCATCAGATAAGTCAGCAAGTCGCTACGTCCTGGAATCCTGTGACCGAGGCCAAGTCCCCTGCTTCCCAATCTGCTGCGAGATCATCTATATCTGCCAGGGCTGGCCGCGGGAGCCGTACGCATTAGAATTGAACTTTATTATGGATAAATTTGCTGCTACCAAATGGTGTTATTCCCGAGTCGAGCTCTGTGGTCTGGTTATCGCCTTTGTACTATTAACGTGCCATGTCATTAGCACGTGCGTAAGGGGGAGGGATTTGAGTGTTTGAGCACATCAGTACTTTTGCCATAATATTACTTATCAAGACGGAATATTCATAACACTATGCAAGGCGCAAGAAGACCACGTCCGTGTTCTTGCTCGTCCCGTACAGCAGTACGGGAGCGTCGGTACTTCCCACGGCGAAATGAAGTAGATGGCTGATTTTAATTATAGATGACTGTTATGGATGCTTAAGAGGTAAAACACCGATCTTATAAGTTTTTTACAAGGTGCGGCCCCAAGAAAATCTTTGAGTCACCGCTAAATGTTGAAACCCTTCCAAGGAAGTTACAGCGACACAAAGCTTAACACACAATTGAACGTATACGCTAGAGCACGTTTGATTTATTCACTATTAAAGCTGTTCCTGACCTCTCGAATTGGTTAGGACTGGGGGATGTAGTCCTATTAGAAATACTTGCCCCGCAGCAGCCATCCGGCAGCCAATTCAATGCCGCCGGATACAATGACGCTTGCGGGGCATAACTCTGAAGGAGTGCAACTAGTTTGTCAGCATACATCCGATCCGTCCGCGTCAGCTTCTAGCTCTTCGACTGCATCTTCTACTTCATCGTTCTGGTCAGAAGGAACTGGGGCCTCTGCTATCTCAAAATCATCTGCGTCGGTCACTCCAGTTAGCGACGGTGCCTCGGGCGTTCAGTCTTTCGTTCATAGTCATGTCCCTCATTGCAAGCAATATTTTAACTGGTAAGATGGGCATCAGGCATGTGGTGCGAGGTTCTGGGTCAAGCAAAGAACTCGTGGCTCCTGGGAGAGGCTTCGAAGGCTGGTGGCCTCGTTCAGCACGCGTCGCGGCTATCATACGCATCCCGTTGGTTCCAGAGTCCTTCATCCATTCCCCTTCATAACCAAAATACCTAAGATGTGCGTTGGAGCTCGCGCAGCCACATGGATGCATGGGCTCACATCTGACATGGCTGTTGCGTTCGTGCCCGCTGCAGGGACTGCGGGCTCGCGTGTGTGCAGATGATCCTGCAGGCCTCCGGGTTTCAAAACTGTGACTATCGCGTCCTGCGGCAATTTTGCTCCACGACCAGGTACCACTTGATGGTTGGAGAGCATATCAGCCTGTTGGCAGGGTACTGGGTCGCAATCCTCTCTTCCTAAACCTCGCGTACTGTACGACCCGCATCCTCAAGTCCCCGTCTTTCTCCCCGTCACCCAATCAGAACTTTCAAACAACACTCTTCAAGCTCCTTTAACGGCCCTGCGATCGCATCGGGCAGAATTTTTGTAATTAATATTTTTCGCCTCCCCTTATCCACCTGGCTATCTGCCCGGTTCTCCGCCCGGGTATTTATCCTACCCCAGCTTTATCTAGTGCTGTGCCAGGGTCGATACTCTGCCGTACGCCCAGTATGTTAGTATACATATACATATACGCATGTAAGACATATCGTTATAGCGACTAACGAGCTTAACCGATCTAAGTATCAATCAGATCCTGTTTGTCCCTAAACCCTAAACCCTGGATCCAGTATTTGGACAGTGGACCTTGCCCACCTACTGCGGCGCTTTGGCCTGGAGGTGTCGTTCTTCACTGTCACCTTGGGTCCAAACCCAGCGTACGCCAATGAGTCGTTCTACATGGAGAATATAGAGGACGACGAGCGGCGGGTCAGCCAGCTGTTTGTGGACGCGGCACACGCGGGAATTATTGTGCAGCAACGCTCAGTTAGCAGCGAGGAGTTGCAGGTATGTTTTAAAAAACCGAGCCGTGTTTTTGTTTAGCCGAAGTGAGGTAGTAGGAAGTGGCATTTCTTCTTTTAGTTATTTTAGTAAAATAACATATTTCATATTGTTGAATAAAAATGTGGGAAATAATATTCGTTTTTTCAATTTCTTGGTTTGTGTGTATGTGGGTCAGCCAGGGACCTCTCGTGCCTCTGCTGCTATCCAGGGCTTTCCTGGTGCAAGCCCCCCTCTCTAGGGTGTCGGGGACCTAGGAGGGTACCTTGTGTGAGTGTGACGGTAGACATGGGATAGAAGTATTTGCCGACCTTGGGATTTATTCTGCATCCCTACGTGCCCTCTCGATGGTCCACACATCCCACACGCTCACATCCCACACGCTCACTCTTCAGTCATGGATGCTTTCCGGGAGCTGTTTGATTATTGTGCTGGTGGACAAGCGAAAGCTGGACCCCTGGCTGGCGGCGGCGGATTTGTGTCTACCTGCCCTCTGCGGCATGGAGCTGGGTTACACGGGCCACTATGTCTTGCTTGTTGGCTACGAAGCCGCTTCGCAGGAGTACGTGGTGCGTGATCCCGCAGCAGAGAGGCCGGACCTGCGGGTATCCGGGGCGGCGCTGGACGCAGCCCGGCGGTCTTTTGGGACAGATGAGGACATTCTGGTGGTCAGTAACAGCAGCATCGGAGGATCAGGAGGAGGAGGAGGAGGAGGGGTTGTGCAGGGAGGGGCGCTGGTGTATCCGCCAGCTGCGCCGCGGGGCCGGGGGAGTGGAGGGTCAGCGGTCGCAGCCGCGGGAGTCCTGTGTGTTGCAACGGGGCATGGAGGGCCAGCGGGAAAAGAGGGACACTTGAGTGGCTTGGGCTTTTCGGCTGTAACGCACACGGGTGCAGGAGGGCCGTGTAGGGCATGACTTCGACAGAAGGGATTTGGATTTGGGTCTGTTCCGCCACGAGCTAGTAGGAGTGTGTGTGTGTGTGTATGTGATTCGGGCGGGCCCCTGTGACAACCCCGAGGAATGATGATCACCACATTCACCGACTCCGAATGAACTCCGGAACCGCAGCGGTGGTTCTTGGCGGTGTCCGATCGTCGGTAAATCATCATCATTCGGTTGGAGGTCACGTTTGGCAGCTTTGCATCTGGATGGTGGGGTCAGCAATTAGTGTTCCGAACGTACGAGGAGGGGTGCAGGTGCTGGTATTGTTCGCGTCGCGGGAGGGGGGGGGAGACGGTAGGGCGCCAGGATCTCGGGTGAGATCCTGCTGCTGAGCCCTGGTGGCCTGACCTGGCCTGACATGATATGACTGCCAAGGACTTGGACAGTGCCCGTGAATCCGGGCCAAGGAGCCAATGGAGCGAAGGAGGCATCGAGCCATTTGGTTACACCGGTAATTAAACAGCTGTTGTTGCCGTACCGGTGTCCGATGAAGACGGGTTTTCCTCGGCAGTATACTCTACTCCTTTCCTCGCGCCTCGGCGATTACCTGATTTTGCCTGCTTCCATTTTGCTGGTTTCCTTGCATGTGGCTTCGGAGAGGGAGGGCTGGTGCGGGTTCTGTATGAAGAGACGAGGGGGCAGGATCTCTTCGTGTGTCAAGTATCGCCGCATGGCACGTGTGCATGTGTATGTCCCTGACGAGAAAACACATACACATGCACACACACATATATATGCATTTACACGTGCGTGTATGTGTGAATGTTAGATATAAATGAGCCGTACGCGAGAGGTAAGGGAAGCCGAAGTGAAGTGATATAGTGGCATCATATACGCACGCACCCGTATGTCTGTGTGTGTGTGTGTGTAGACTGGATGCGGACGAAGTAAAAGGAGAGGTGCGTGGCTTTTAATGCTGCAGGAATAGGCATGGAGTTCTTATCAGTATCACTGTTGTGACCTGGCTGGCTGCCAAAACTGATATGGCTGGCCCCGAAACCATAAGTAAGGCTAAGATTTTGTGCTGCTGTGTTTCGTACATGAACGAACGGAAGCAGCGTTAGCTCGAGTTGTCAAGCGCAATCAAAATCGCAGTCGGCACGGCAGTTGAGTTGAGAGTCGGTGACTTGAGAGTCGATGAAGCGGCGGCTCGCTTTATTCCTTAGCGAACAGACTCGGGGCTACGGCCCAACACATTCCACTCCTCCCGAAATGTCCGGGTCCGCATCCTCCGTTTCTCGTGCGCTATATTGTTTTCCTCTGCACGTACGATGCGGAACGCAGGAGAGGTATTTTTATTAACCATGTCTGCCTTTTTGACGCACTTCTGATACTTTGGCATCCACAACCCCCCTCAATGAGCCCAGTTATGGTGTGCTGTATTGTTATGTGCTGCTGCTATTTGTGCTATGCTCGATGTGCTATCCGATCCGCACACTCGCTGCACACTCGTAGCACGGCGTTGGCGTTGCCTTGTTCCTTCGTAGGGCGGACATAGGAGAGGACGATGGGAAACTGGATTGGAAGCTGGTCGAAGCGTTCCTCCTGCGGCACGGGTTTCAGGTAGTTGATCTCGGTAGTTGATGGAATTTGGTCAGCAGTTGGTCAGCAGGGTGACGGCACATTGCCTGTCTTCTTCACGGGCCACACCTGCCTGCGGCGTCGGTTCCTGGCGTTCCACCTCGGATGCAGCTCAGGAGCACGCGCGCTGCTACGTTGCTGCCTGCTTGCAGGTTGCAGGTTGCGGGCTGGTTAGGTTACTTTTCTTAAAAGATAGCAGACGGATGGATGGAGGACATATGATGGGTGAAGAGCGGTCGATGCTAGCGAATGAATGAACGATTGATCGAATGAACGATGCCGGGACAAGGTGAACATCAGCGTCCCAATAGGGGAATTAGCGATGGTGGATGGTGTCGCACACGACGGAATACGGAGTACTCACTGGATATTGGGCAATGGATGCAAGCGGAGGGACCAGGGTGGGGCTCTGTCCGCCTCGACCCGAAAGAGCGCAGTGCAGTGCAGATTAGGAATGTAAGCTCGGCCGGCTGCTGCTGGAGTGGGAGGGAATGGACTGTGGAACGGTGGATCTATTTGGATTTTGTACCGTACATTTCTTTGATTAAAAGGACATACTTTCGAGAGGAGGCGGCATTGTCAAAGCGTCGCAGGTCAGCATCGTGGCCCGGTCGCATGTTTACGGCCACCGTGGTGGGAGTGCCGCAGCTGTCTGTGCTGATTAAGGGGAGAGACCCCCTCCCCTCCCCTCCCCGGGCGCAAATACGAGGACGGGGGGTTTGAGGGAGGATGAGAGTCTATTATCAGCGGGATGCGAAGGTGGGAGTCGTCCATGAATCTGCAGAGGTATTTGCAGAGGTATCTGCAGAGATATTTGCGTCTGGTGTTACTATGCGTGCTTCACAGATGAGCAGCTGCTGGCGACCCCCGCTGGCGGCTCCGCACCCCCACGACCTGGCCCCTGTAATGCCACTGTGCTCGCAGAGGCCGACCCGCTCCACCCTCCCCGACCCGCACCCTCTACAGTACAGCCACGTGCGCGATGACATGGTAATGGCATGGTCACAATGGCGGCGAGTGAATACGACAAGTTGTATGCACGCGTGCAGTGGGCGGTGTGCAGTGGCGCATGGTAGAGCTGCCAGTAGGCACCCTGAGTTCGGGATGAGATACCTGGAGCAATGAAATCATCAGTTGGCGCTGTCGTCGTCTGTATTATACAGTTAGGTTAGCCATGCACTCATGCTAAAGCTGCAGTGGGAAAACCGCGACTGCAGGGAGGAGTGTAGTAGTCGTACACAGTACGGCACACACAAAACACAATATAAGGTGCATAAAGCACCATCTCAGCATCTTGGGAGGCATTTTCGGCACTCAGGGATAGTTTTTGTATTATGCGACGTAGACGTGAGGGTTGACCAACTCTGGGGCAGCAGTCCTAATGAATTTCATTAGCATAATTAGCATCCTGTGACAATCCACCTGTAAACTCAGTAGTAGGAACAAGTGGACCAACGAATTAAGTTGTCACCCAGGGATTACCATACATGTCCCTTGAGTTAAACGGATCTGAACGGATGAGCTGATGTGAACCACAAGAGGTGCGCTCCAGGCGCTTTCAGTCCCACCTGAATTATCAGGATCCTGATTAGGATCCCTGAACTCACAAACCACAGGGGCAATCCTTTGCTAGAGGGCATGATACCTGGTGCCACATCAATCAATATGCACAGCCGTCGTCAACCCAATGGCTGGCGGGGCTGGTGCGTCCCACAGCTCATCATCCTTGGAGGTCCCCTGTGATGCGGAGGGTGGCGGGATGCGGCCCTCCTTATGGATGCAGCAGTCCCACGGCTGGCTTCATACGCGCAGGCTAGCAGCGGTCACATCTATGACCTATCCATAGAACGATCAACTCGCTCGTACGGATCTGATCGATCTCCCCGCTGGGCATCCCTCTGACTCCACAGTCCGGCTGGTGTGTGTGTGTGTGTGTGTGTGTGTGTGTGTGTGTGTGTGTGTGTTTGCGTGTATGTGTTTGTGTTTGTGTGTGTGTGTGTATTACTCCGTACCCTCCCTCCAATAATCCCCCTTCATTCAGCGACCAACACACATTGGGACGGGGCCGCCGCCCCCCACCCCCACCCGCATCATCGGGACCTCCGAAGTCAACGACTACTAATCGCCCAATGCTGTGCCATTGGATCCATTGGATCCCCTGGATTCCATTCGCTTCCTGCACAGCCTCCTGGGCCTTCTGAACCTCTCTCAAACACCCTCCTTTATGGGAAAATTCCGTACCAGTACAGCATCTATCTTTCCTTTCTTACCTGTGCATACATGCCGTACAAGCCTGACGAGAAAAACCCGAAGGCAGCTTCTTTAGAATTGTACAAGTAGTTGTACACCGTAATCTGTGGTGTCAAAGAGCCTATTTTGGCAACACATCTAGAGCTGTGAACATGCTGTTGCGGTTGGAACAAGGTTGGTAGGATTACACTGGAATCGTCACTGAGCCGCCAGCATCAACGTAGCCTCGTCTGTCTCCGCCTTGTCTGTGTCGCTGGGCCCTCAGACTCTCAGCCACGTCAGCCACGTCAGCGAGCTCGTCACATAAGGCCTATCCCAGAATGCTCCCACTTCCTAGCATGGACCACTCCCCGTCCAGAGTGCATTTGGGGCCTTGCGAATTCAGCAGGTCCGTCAGACTGTACTCGTACAACAACCCCTCCTGGGTGGCGACCATAATCGTGGCTCGATCCTCCTCCTCCCCCCGTCCCAACATCGCTGCACTCCCACGCCCTGCACCTCCTACACCTCTGACATTACTGCCGCTGAACCCTGCAGCTGTTTCACCCCGGCTTGGCGAGGTGGCGACCGCTCCGCCGCCACCATCGCCACCGAACTCCGCCGCTGCCGAGGCGGCGCAAGACGTGGCAGCAGTAGCCGTAGCAGTACCAGTACCAGCAGTAACAGGAACAGCAGCAACAGCAGCAACAACGTCACCGCTGCTGCTGGGGGTTGGCCCAGTTGAGGCAAGGCGGGTTGCCACCTGGCCGGCTGTAGCTGTAGCTGTAGCTGTAGCTGTAGCTATGGTGCATGCCATCTGGGAGGACGGTCTGAAGGCACATATGGCAGTGCCGACGGATTGGGGCAGACGGATTGTGGCGATGTTGCGAGCGGGCTCTACCTGCGGTGGTGATATTGGCGGTGGCGGCGGCGTCGGCAGTTACGGCGGTGGTTGTTGCCTTTAGGATTAAATACACACCATTGGTGGTGGTGGTGGCGGCGCCAGCGGCGGCGGCAATTGCGGCAGTGGCGGCGCCGGCAGTGGTGGCAGAACGGTTATAATATAATCTCTGGAAAAGAGGTCTCCAACGAAATGGAGGCATAACGCCGAAAGCTGCTGAGCGGATAGCGTATCCAAATCGTAAAGCTCCGAAACCCTGAAGATCAGCCTGGAAGTGTTGCCAAAATAGGCCAGCTTGTTTGGCCGCTGTAGGAAGGCCTTTAAGGGAGATGAAGGTGACGTGCGACGTGCTTTGTTTTGGACGCGGGGGCCGACGACTCGCCCGACATTTCCTTTAGTAAATGTGCTGTGTGGGTTCGGCATGCGGTGCGCACAATGCTCTTTGCTTTCTGCGAAGCTGGCCCCCTCCTCTTCACCCCGCTCCCTTCGTCAGCGACCACCACCAGCGTTTCTATGTTCGTCTCGCGGCCCCCCCCGCCAACAAACCCTCCCCAGCCAGCCTCACCATATCTCCCACCGAGTATCGCACAACAGCGGAGAGGAGCCCCGCGGCGGCGGAGGCGGGACGAGGATGCGCCCCGGTGCCCTCCGGCTCCTGCGGAACGACGGATAAAAAGATCTAAATCCAAAACCAAATATCAACGATATCCAAATTCCGGGATAGAAATCCGGGATTAAATGGTGCAAAGTTTTCCAGGTCCACATTGCTCGACTTAAATTAGTATATTTGCTTCCAATACATCAACTAAAATAACCAGCAGCAACATAGAACGTTATCTGGAAGATTGAAAATCTTAGCACAACCAGATTATTATCATGAAATTTGCCGAATTCATCGAATTTAATGTTTTGAGCACTAGTACCTCAATACGGAACACGTGGATTGTCCCGTGGCTGCTTGACGCCACCAGCAGCTGCACGGAGTGACCCACGGGTCCGAAAGCCATGGATTGAATGGTGGCGGACATGGCCCCTCTTCGGAAGCTGTGGCTGCGGGCCGCACTGGGCATCCGGTGGACGCGGATGAGGGTCCCCTTGGCAGAGGCGGTAGCCAGAAGGGAGCCGTCGGCGTTCCAGGACATCAGTGTCTGGTGGAAGAAAGGGGCCCAGGGGGCTGCAAGTTTGCAGTACGGCACGTGATGCAAGTATAAATCTTATATTATAAGTGTATTAATAATATGGGGTGTTACACTGTGGCCGACTCGCCCTGCGAAGACGAGCACCGGCCGGGGTCCGGTCGGACCAGACCGAGCCACAGCGCAGGGGAGGGGCACGTGGCTTGTATTAATAATGTATTGTAATATATGATGCGATGTATCATATGTGATATATATGATATAAATTATATTTATTTTACTATATTATCATATAACCTATATTATATGATGTTACATACAGCATAATATGTCATTTACTTTAATATAATACGCATATTTTTCTCTCGAGGATTTCCTACATAGGATCTCTCAATAAGTTTCTCCCTTCTTCCTCCCTGGAGCGTTCCCCCCTGTGCTTACCACAGGTGTCTGATGCGCCCGCACCTCACCCAGCACATTACCCCCCTCCTGAGCCAGGTCGTAGATGCGCACAGTGCCCTGGGGAGGGGGCCATTGGGAGGGCCATTAGGATTAACTACAACGAACAATAACGAACAACGAACAACCGTTCATACGGACAGCGAACGAGCAGTGGCTGTATTGTTCAACAGGTCATGAAATATAAATTAGCGATAGGCGCGGCTTGGAAGCGATGCGGTGAAAAATAGAACATAAAAAGGCTCCCAAAAAAAAACCATCCCCAAACATGTCTTAGTTCCTTTTAAGGTAAGGGAATAAAAAAGAGAGAATGAATAATAATAAAAAACCAAATGAATAAAAACCTGCTTCAGTCGTACAACCAAAGTTGAGGAACACACACGTCTGGCATAGCTCGGATTATGACATAGCTATCGGATAGCATCGGATTACTGCCGCAGGGAGCCCGGCGCAGCCTGCTCGCTGACCTCTCCCCCACCCCCTCCCGCCTCCCCAAGGACCGAGCCACATACGTACGTACCGTGGCTGATGAGGCTGGCAGCGCCAAAAGGTTGGGTTCGTGGCAGCACGTCAGTGCGCAGCAGCCCTGTAAGAGAGGGAGGGGTGGATAAGACAGGAGGGGCTGGGGAAGTACGGATGCGAATGCAAGTGACGACCCTAACAAACCAGGACTGAGACCCACTCTCCTCCCCCTCCGCCCCTCTACCTGCTGTTCCCCCTCCCTCTCCGCCTCCCACCTGGTTTGCGTGCTTTCTTCCCCCCTTGCCCACCAGAGTGGTGGACACGAGGCCCGGCGCCACCCATCATCCGACCATCACGCGGCGGGGTGGTTGGTGGTTGGTGATTGGTTGGTTACGACTCAGCACTCGCAGGACCAGGGCGCGTGTATTCGCCGTCCCCCCCGTTACCCTCCCCCCCCATTGTCCCTTCCCCAAACCACCATTACTACACACGCCACTAACGCACACATGTCCCGCCAGCGGGACCCTCCCACCGTCGGACTCTCCTCCGTGTCGATGGCTCTCAGGCAGGCCAGGTTGCTCATCGAGTAGACGTGAACGCGGCGGGAGGTCATCACCACCAACCTGAAGGTTCAGAGTGGCCAACATGATGAGTATCGCCATGTAATATAATAATATGATAATAAACATCTTTTTATTTTTACCATCATCATATCGTCGCAGTAGTGGGGATTCCCTCTCATCTGCTCGCATTGCGGCAGTCATCGTGCCACATCCCATCATCATCATCATCTTCTAAGCTTCTTCTAAGCTTCTGATAAATAAAAATGTATACGATATACGAATACTCATACAAACGTACACGTGTACACATATCCCGTACGTACCGCTGCCGGTTCATTCGTACTGCCAATATGGAGGTCGGGTAGGAGAGCTCTTGGATGGTGCGGCTGGTGCTGGTGTTCATCACCGTCAGCTTGCGGGGGGTCAGCGCGGGCTGCTCCCCTGGGGGGCAACGGCGGAGTGTCCCCCAGGGAGAAGGAGGCATTGAGTGTTAGCTCCTTTAGTGAGGGGAGGTAGAGAAGCCAACGCAAAAAGGCGCCGGAGGTGGAGGTGGCTGGTGTGTGCGTGTGGAGGATGGGGGGGGGGGAAATACCGCCACCGGCGGGAAACTGGGGTGACCAGAGTTGGGTAAGAGATGTATTTGTGTGTATTTATGTGTGTTTATTGTGTGTGTTTGTGTGTGTGTGTACACGCGGACACGATATGGGATATTTCACACGCAACAATCTGCACACTCCTAAAACCCCATTATCCATACGTGCCCCGTTACCTCATAACCCTCCATTTCCACCCGTACACACCCATGCCCACCCATACACACCTATACACACCACAACACAAGCACCCAAAAATCAGTCAGGAGCTCGCTGTCGGGGGACGGAGCCTAAGTTACCGTGCACGTACCTGCCCCTACGAAGCCCACGAGGCTGGTGCAGAAAAGCATCTCCACAATGCTGCGGGCGCCATTACAAGCTGAAGTCACGGTAAGTTAAGGTTTTGATGTGATGCGGGGCGGGTGTTTGTGTGTGCCGGCGGTAATCGCACCTGACAGCCCCGATGGCGTAACGATAACAGAGCTTATGTGTGTCGACATTGTAGATATGCACGCCTTGCTGGCTACCAAGCGCTACGCATGTGCAGTCTTGGTTGAAGCTAATGTGTAGAACTCCGCTTTTGCTGCAGCTTGGCAGCGCCATGCTGCTTGGAGTTGTGGGTGACAAGTCTTGCTTGCTAGCCCGGAATAGCAGCGATCATTTCATCAAAAATCACGTCATATTACATAGTTATTCAAATTGCGATTGAAATTTGGGTTCTAATCAAAATTGTTCAATGCCCTGCGATGTCGTGCGGCTTCGCGTGAGGGTTCGGTTGGCATTATTATTTACGGTGGTCCGAGCGAAGGTCACCGTACCGCGCGCCGAAGTTTACTTCTATTGTCACTTTTCACAGTTATTAACGCTTCGAAAATCTGTACATGGAGCGCGTAATGTAGCCTATAAAATAGCGATCGGCAAAATTTCATTAGAAATTAATTTTTGCACACCTTGCGCTAACCTGGCACACGAGGCGGCAACTACATATACAGAATTGTATCGGGTACACTATCCGCTAACATAAAGTAGTTTTGTCTTATCCCACCCTGCTGCGTAAGGCCTTCACCTTTTCTGCTGCATCGCAAATCTGCTGCCTGGTCTTAGCGACGAAGTCCGCGTACTTGAACCCACGAAGTGGCCGAAGTTCTCTATTAGGATTTCTGGCTCTGATAAGTAAGCTTCCCAGAAGGGGCCCGCCATACGCCATATCGGCTATCCAGCCTTTGTCCGCCTTGTTTACTCATATCTCCGTCCGGGCAATCGAATACTCGCTGTACATACACGCATTCCACCACATCGGTGGTTAGCATACCCAGCTGCATCTGCGCGTGATGCGTTGCCGGCGGTGCGTCTGTATAGTACCATCCTATTGGGGTATTTTCATCAGGGGAAATGCGTGCTTGTCACCTTCCTCAGGCCGTGCAGGCTCCTTGACCTTCTGGAGGTCAAAAAAATACTTCGTTAGCACTAGTCGTACGTCGGTGTCTGGCGAAAGCACTGCACGCACCAGGCAGGGTGACTTTGATAATAATGGCTCACCTACCAAGATGTACTGCAATTCGTGATTCTGCATCTCGTGATATTATTCTACATGTTGTTTAGTTAGGTATCGATCATGCTTACAGCCGCATGACTATCTGTTAAGATTGGTAGCTAGGTAGGCCGGTCCTGGCCGGTCGTGTTTCATTGTGGGAACTAACAAAGGTAATATAGTTTGCTGCTGCTGCTGCTGCTGCTGCATCCCCGTCATGTTTCCATAGATAGCGATACAGCATGCACACACTGCTGCTCTCTGGATGGTGCCAGCAATACCATAAGCATCTTTTCCTGGGCGGGCACTATGTGGACGTACGGCGGAGAATGAAAGCACCTGCTGCTTCCAAAGGACTTCTGCGCAGCTGTAACTTGTCAGAGGAACGAATTGAGGATGGACACGGCAACATGATCACTTGCATGCGGGTGGTTGTACATACGCATATACAAATACGTGCATGCAGGGAGCTTGTTAGTTCATTCACGATCTCGGCGGCTTGCTTTTCGTGTGGCTCTGCACACATACAGGTATGTGGCAGCAGCGCGTCGGGCATCATGGCAGTTACTGTTAGTTACAGAGTTGCCGATCTTAGTTATGATATACGTACATACGTCTCGGAAACCAGGATTGTGGAATTTGTGTAACGTGAGGTAACGTGAACCAGTTATGTTACATACGTATCAGTACTTGAAATGAGGTTGGCGGGTATACATTAGATGGCACGTGTCCCGGACCAAGTGGTCAGGGCTATCCTTGAGCATGTCAGACATAATAGTATTGTAGGTTGAGGTTGAGGGAATGGAGGTCGAGGGAACGAAAGTCATGAAGAATTAGAATGAAGGATTTATGAATGTAGTACTGGTGCGTGCCGGACGGAAAAACGTGCCACGTAACATCAGCTATGTTTCTAGGTAACGTGGAAAAATAAACGCAATGCGGCATGTAAAATCAATATAAACCCTATCATGCAGTCGTACACCACGACTGTCGTGTAGCTCTCAACGGTCGAGTGGTAAGGAAGGTAAGTTATTCCAGTGGAAGCCATACGGTTATCAAGATTATATAATATAAAATATGGCCTGATTTACTCCTTAAATCGTATGCCGCTGTGGCATTTTGCTTTTTATATATACTGGAATATTTATTGGACGGGCCCGTTGGAAAATAGGAACCCTGATATTAATTTTGTTATTTTAGAGGCGCTTTATTAAGAGCTCTACTCCTGGAGACGTTGGGCGTAAAAACAATTTGTATTAGTGGTTGTGACTAAATGCTTCTGAGTTTGTGCTTTGCGGGGACCATGTGGATTTCTTTAGAAGCTTAAGTTATTCGACAACTTTTCATTATGACTACTTTAGCCGCATTACCAACACATCTTCTCCAGGTCATCCTCAGCAACTCTGGCAAAGGGGGACCGGCTGCAGCGATGACTTGCAAAACGTTATCGGATGCTTGGAGGAATGCCCTGACACTTGTACCTTTGGCAGCACGCTATCTGCTGGCGCGATACGGTCCATTCACTGCGGCCCGGCATCTGTATCTTCTGAGTCATCACACCCAGTTATTGAAAAGGGCGAGTTCCAGGAAGCACGATGGAATTATGGTCCAGCTATTACAGCAGCTTTGTCAAGCGGGCGCTGAGGTGCGTCAGACGTTTAGCCTATGAGCAGTCGGGATGGAGATACTCGACTTAACCGCGACATATTGTATTGTATTGTACAAGACATTGAACCAATGCATTAGAGGTTTTAATTTTATGCGCCACATTTGGTTCAGTCCGCTTGACTGGGAACCCAGCATGACTCGCTCTTTGCAAAGTCATCCGTTTTTTGCAGTTTTTAAAACTAGATCGCCAAGTCCTGATACCTTTTTTCCTCAGACCCGTGCAAGAACCTAGCTCCGGGCCGAAGAGTTCCTGGCGCTTACGCTGCTCACCACTGCCGGGCTCCGCGAACCATGCCGATCCAACCGGCCACACCGCATCCTTTTCCTCCGCAGGTGGCTCTCCACGACGCCCTGCTGTTGGTGCAAGCTGCTCGCGCTGGTCATGCCTGCATGGTTCTGGAGCTAACATGTGCAGCAAAACCCAGCATTTTCGCGCTCTCTCGCGCGCTAACAGCAGCCGCTGAGACTGGCCGGCGTGACATTGTTCGCTATCTCCTGAAAGCAGGCGCGCCGCCGGCAGCCTATCAAAGTGCTGCGCTGGTCGCAGCCGCCACTAGTGGCGATAGCGAGGTCGTTTACATGCTGTGCGCAGCCGGCGCCGACCCGACTGTGGACGACAGCCGGGCCCTGCGACGTGCCGTTCAACTTGGTCACACAGAGGCAGCAAAGGTTTTATTGCTGTACGGTGCTGATGCACGGGCCCTGTGCAGGTAAGCTTTCTGCTGCAGGAGCCACTGTCATGATGCCGTTCAAGCGTTGTGCTGCCATAACAAAATTCCCACTCATCACTTCCCACATAGAGACCGGGTTGGCCCATCCGCACGCAAATCAGCCATGCCCACCCGGTCTTTTCCCTTTTCCCCCATTTCCCCCCCCCTGCACCTAGTGCCACTCTCCTACACGCATGTGAGGTACCTCCATCCATCAGCATGCCAGAGACCCAAAGCAGGGAGCCCACCAGCGCTGGCGCCAGGAAAGGCACTGCGGGGGACAGTTCCTTAGCCGCTACGGCTACCGCTGCCACTGCTACCGCCACCGCCGCGGCTTCTGGCGGCGCCGCCAGCTGTGACTCCCCCGGTCCAGGCAATGATGGGGATCAGGTAGGCAGCGATCACGAAAGGCGTGTATTGGAGCTGCTGGAGCTGCTGTTGCGTGCGGGTGCGGATGCCCGCTCGCACGGTCGACCATCCCTTGAGGCGGCGGCGGCGCGGGGTTACACATGCGTGGTCGCGGCGTTACTGGCAGCAGGGGCGGACCCGGCGGCCTGCAACAGCTCAGCTCTGGTGGCGGCGAGCATTCAGGTGCGGGAGATCGGGCCTCGATGTTTGTTTACCGACTTGCACGTAGCATGTACAAGCTACAAGCTGCGAGAGACGGTTTGATCATTGTGGTTGTGGTTAAAATAAGGTCGTGATGATAACGGTGGTAGTAATGGTGGTGGTGATGGTGGTGTGGAAACGGGGTTCCGTAATGAGGACATTGCTGGCTGTTCCTTTCCGTCTTAGGAGCAGCTTGTGCTTAAACGCATCGCATCACGCATCACGCACCAACGTTTCTCCATTCCAGAAATCTTTCCTGGATTCGACGCGACATGATTACTTGACGGTTTTTATTACGGCCGCCCTCCTCCGCAGGGACACACAGGAGTCGTCAGCATGCTGCTCGAGTCCGGCGCCGACCCATGGGACGTCACTGACCTGGCGCTTTGCACAGCAAGTGAGCGCGGCCATAGGCCCGTGCTCCGAATCGTTCGTGCAGCGCAGATCGCCGCGAGTACAGCCGAGGAGTTGCTGCTGGGATCCAGCTGCGGCACCGCAGGCTCGATCCCAGGCTGTGGCAACAGCGGCGGCGGTGGTGGTGGTGATGGCGACGGCGGGGTTGGCACCCCGCGCCTGGTGACCAGGCTTGGGAGCAGCAGGTGGTCAGTCTCACCATCGCAAGGAGCGGCGGCCGGCCGTTGGTCATTGCATATGGCAATGCAATCGGGGTATGCGATGGGGCTGCTGACGGCATCCGGCGGCGCTGCGGGGCTGTTCCCGATGGAGAAGGCGTCCCTAGAAGCTTTCTTGTCGAACATGTAATAGCGTGTAGCAGCGATAGAGCGTAGCTGCGCGGGTGGGGGTTTGTGGGGTCTCTTAGGGTTTTCCTAGTCTTCAGAAAACGATCGACTTTGGAAGGAAGGACCTGAAGACGTTGGGAAAACAGGCGATCTGGGTCAATCCGATCTGGGGCAATCCGATCTGGGGCAATGACAGCATTTATCGATGACAAAATGCGATCTGGGTCTGTTTTTCAGGATCCGGTCACCGACATCACCAGCCTGGCTGGCTAGGAGTCAATAATTATCATGCGGGATCAGCAGCCGGGTCTTGTATGTGGATCTTCCGATTGTGCGGGCCGTTACCTCATGTGATGTGCCGAATGGGTGTATGGGCTCGCTTACCTTTTTCGATCCCGGCCGAACAGAATACGAGGGGCTGGCTGTCGGTCCACGATTCGGTCTTAAGCTCCTAGTGAGTTTGGGGTAACTGTGGGTCGCAGGTGAGGGTAAAGCCTGCGTTACGGCCGTGGGTGTATGCATGCATGTATGTATATAAGGGGTGTTACACTGTGCGTGGGCGACTCGCCCTGCAAAGACGAGCGAGCACTGGGGGCCCTGACCGGACCGAGCCACAGCGCAGGGGATGGGGACTCTCTGTCCTGCCACGTGCTCCCCCTCTCACTCAGACCAGCGAGAGCAAACAAATGTATGCATGCATGTGCGTATCTCGTATCTGGGCGACAAGCATAGGACCAAATACCCAAGTCGGGGTAATGCCGCGCGGTTGCTGAGATGATGCCGCCTTCGCATGTTTATTTATCGAACAGTGTTTGCGAACTGCTGCGTGGCTGCGTTCCTTTTTCTCGAATTGCAAAATAGCACCCAAAAAATAATGCTGTCGCCAGCTGCGGCATGGCTCCAGCTATAGCCACAGCCGTGCATGCAGGCGTGGCGGCTGTCCGGATATGCGTAAGGCTTGGCTGCCGATGACTTTGAAGAGGTTTTGAAGGAAAGAGGTGTAGCGCTCGCAGGTTTGTGTATTTGTGATCATGGGTGTGTATTTGTGGTATTCATCAGAAGTCGCAGTGGCCAGTATTGGTGCCAACAAGGGGTTTATGGCTTATGCGTGGACACGCTGGAAGAGTTTGTTGCGATGGTCATGGCAAGGACAGTAGTGCCAGAGCGCTGGTGATAAGGCCAGGGTGGTCCGGGGCAGGTTAGTGTTAATAGATTATGGTGGGTGGATGGATGGATGGATGGATGGATGGATGGATGGATGGATGGATGGATGGATGGATGGATGGATGGATGGATGGATGGATGGATGGATGGATGGATGGATGGATGGATGGATGGATGGATGGATGGATGGATGGATGGATGGATGGATGGATGGATTAACGGACGGAAATGTCCTTGTTGGAAATAGGTTATATCGGTTTTTTGCTAGGTTTCGGAGGTTGCAGGTAGCGGTGGTTGAGTTAGCCATGGCTGATGGAAGGATGGATCGATGCGGTGCGCACTGGATGACTGGAAGCGACCTCTTTTAGATAAAAGGATGTCCGGCGCAGCTGCACTGACTAGATTTCGGAAATTATTGTGCGCAGGTGGGAAAGAAGGGGTCATGTGCCGGGGTCCGGATTGTGTATCCTCCTCCCCTTCTTCTTCCCCCTCCCCCTCCCCCTCCCCTTTCTCCTAGCTTCTCTTCAATAGTACCAGATTTCGTTTATGTGCTGCTCCTCCCCTTCCTCCTTCTCCCACACACTCTTAAGTGCCTTTTTGTTCAGGTGTCCGGGTCCGTTGCCTATCATAGAATCCTTCCAGGTACAGATGCTATATGTATTGTTATATTCATGGGGTTGATGTGGGTTGGGGGTCGTATTTGGTTGACTCCCCGGGAACGAGATCACCACCGGGGATAGCGGAGAGTTGGTTGCTGCGGCGGTCGTTTATTGTTTTCATCATGTCGGCATCGTGACGCAATACAATGAAACGGCGCTCAAACCCGAAAAACCCGAACATTGTTTTGTTCTCAATCAATGATCGATAAGGGCGCCCAACTGCTGGCGAGCCCCCTAGGGTATCTTGTAAGGGCGGCTAATAGCCGCGAGTTGCCAAGAATGTTGGAGTGTTCCTGTACAAGTAGTCGGTCTATGAAGGCACTTTGGGTGCATCCACACGGTTAAGCGGCCAGCCCCGGGTACCTGGCTGCCATGTGAAGCGCGTGGTCGTGTGGACCGGGGACCGGGTCGCAGGCAATGGGGTAGGCCAATGGGGACATGTGAGTGCGGTCGGCTGTCCTCGCTTCTGGTCGGCTCTTCGCCAGTGCTAGGCACTAGTCGTAATGTGCCCTCTGTGGAGTGACCTGTGGTCGTAAGCGGCGCTGTGTGGTCAGGAAGGGGCATTGCGGTTGCGGCCAGAAGGGGTTGTGGCATAAGCGAATCGTGTGCTCCGAACCCGGCCACACCATCAGGCCATCGTAGGATGGGAAACGCATATAGTTATCAGCGTGAGACACTATCTCATTTATCCTTTAATGCATCAATTAACAAAAATTAGGCGCCATGAACTACATTTCAGGCCTGTGCCTGTCTATCTGTCTGTATGTATGTGGGTGTGTAAATGAATGCCCCTCATTCGCCGGCTAATAATATAAGACGGTGTATGAGAGGGTGTTACACTGTGGGCGACTCGCCCTGCACAGACAGTAAACGTGTTTTTATTGCCGTACCTAACGGGTTGCAAAGTTCGAACCTCGCATCTTCATGATGTAATTGATGCTGGTAACAATCATAGTAATTATGATGACGACGGTGGTGATGGTGACGACGACGACGACGACGGTGATGATGCTGATGATCATCATGGGGGTGGGGTGAGGTTAATTCAACTCTTTCAGCTCCCCATGATCGTACCTGGCCTGCACCTGCTTTCATTGAGCACGCGACAATCGTAACACCTGTCTGTTTCTCTGTTCCTCGGGGGTCTTCAACGGCGAGCAAGCGAGCGCATATTGCCTTGCCTGGGTATGGCGGAGTGAGTGGTGGGTGCTGGCGGGGTCGATGTACGGATATATGGACATGTAGAGTGTGTGTGTGTGTATATCTGTGTGTATGTATGCATGTATGTATATGTGTGTGTTTCAATCACCATCTGCAGCCAAAAATGGCAAACTCCCTCTGGCGGGAGGAGTACAAGGAGGCGCTCCTTATCCATGCACGCAAACGTGCTGTTCAGCCCGGATGCCACCCCTCAGTCCCCCCGCCTCCCATCCTTCCTATGGCGGCTGGTTTTGCGTGGCACCAACCGTTTTCGGAGCGGGCTCTGGGAAGAGGAGGCGGTTGGATGGTTTGGGAACCGGCTGAGATGACCGACCTGTAGACAGGCTGCCACCCGAATCCACCCAAACCCGACCCTTCAGCCCCATTTGCTGCACTGCGCCAGTCAGCTTCACGCTGCCTCAACCCCAACCCCACGAGGCGGGGTTCTTGTAGGAATGAATCAACACACACACATGCACACAAGCTGTTCACGCGCCACCCGCTTTGGGGCTCATGCTGTGACAGTGTATGTATTTGTGTATGTGTGTGTGTGTGTTACACGAGGCTTATCATGTTGCTTCACAATCGCTCCACTGTGGTGAGGTGTTGATTTGTTAGATCCGAATTCCTTTCCTAAATAGGCTCAGTTTGTGAGTCCGGCGTTCTGCTTTTACTTAAAAGTCGCGGGACAAAATGGCGGTGTTGTTCTGTCTCTCGCTGTGTACGGCGGAGATGCGTACGGCGTAATGTGTACGTCATGGAGTTCCGTGTCCTAACGCGTATAGCTGTCAGTTCCAGCCACCTCCTTTGGACCCGCCCTGATCTCCCGCTGTAGATGACATGGATGTGGGGAGGGTTCTGGCTTCCACACTGCCGTACCGGGAAGTGGAGCAGCCGTTGGACGGGAGTACGGCAGTACAATATTGACTTGTGAGTTGTAGAGCCCTTCTTGGTGGGCCTTGTTGCGGTCCGTTGAGTCTAACTGACACACATATAAGGCCTCAGGAATGGGAGGCCCGTAGTGATACGGCTAACCCTGAGGTCACGCGCCAGGCGCTTTGTCCCTTCCCTACCCTCATACTCAACCGTGCGATGTGAGCATTATCTGCTTGCGGTTGAAAGGGCGGGAGAGAGCGGGGTGAACAGCGCCAGAGCTGTAAGAGGAAAATTAGAGGAACGATGTACGTACGATGCCCATGTTGTGGGTTTAGCCAACAGGCTGAACTGAACGTCGTGCCACACCAGATGCGGAACGCATTATCATGTAAGAATTTTCGGCTGCCCTGACGTCATGACGTCATGGCATCGGACACACAATGTGTACGTGCGATTCGTACAGATGAGTCCACACGGCGCATCCCCTGTCGTTTGGCTTATGGTACGTTTTCCAGCGTCGAGAGTGTGCGCGGTGTTACACACACACAAACAGACACGCACACAGACATACACACATAAAGAGGTGCAGCAAAGCACACGTCGCCTCCACAAAGGCACAAACCCTTCTCCCTCCCTCTCCCTCTCCCTCTCCCTCGCGCGATTTTGAAGCACACGGTGCCGGGCAAGCCAGCCCGCACGTCTATGTTGTCTGTCATCGCAGCCTTCAGCGCCATGAGGTCCCTCTGGCACGGCTCAACAAGGCTGAGTAGCCAAACACCTGAAGTGCCTTGCCCTGTATCATGAACGCAACGCTCTCGCCTCATCTGCCTACACATACACATACCCCCTACACCGCCGGCCCCCGGCAGCGATGACACCGGGGCAACACCGACCCTACCCCTGCTGCCGCTGCTGTTTTGGTGGCTGACCCAAGCCATAGCTACCGTTGAAGACTATGATGATGACGATGACGACGTTGGGAGTGAGGAGTGCAATGAAGGAGAGGAGAAGAAGAGGACGAGGTGGATGTGAGCGATGATGACATTGATGGTCACGACGACGGTGGCGACGACGGTGACGACGACGGTGACGACGACGGTGGTGACAGCCCCTCCAAGACATGTGTCCGCCACAGCACGCCATCCAGCGCAGCCCGCATGTACCTGTCCTCCGTGTCCG
The DNA here is from genome assembly GCA_019650235.1 of Volvox reticuliferus. Lineage (NCBI taxonomy): Eukaryota > Viridiplantae > Chlorophyta > Chlorophyceae > Chlamydomonadales > Volvocaceae > Volvox > Volvox reticuliferus. Next base: position 182,557 of record BNCP01000056.1, read on the forward strand.
GACAGCCCCCCAGGCCCCGCCACTCGTGACCCGGTACGGACAGCACCCGCCAGCCGCGCATTTCCAAGCAGCGCCGCTTGGCCAGCGTGCGGCCCAACGGTCTGTCGTTGGCAGTTGGCAGTTGGGAGTTAGGGGAAGAAACTTTCCTTGGGTTATCGGAGAAGTTCTAAGCGAGTGGAGGCAGCTTGACGGATATATATTGTCCCCATCACGTGTCGAAAGAGGATCTCCCTCTCTCTCTCACACATACACATATTACACACAAACACACACATATTTTCTCTCTCATCACCACCGCCACCATTTCCACCCTCTCGAGACAGCAATCACTCCCCGCAGTGGCGGCTCCTCACCTGTACGGTCGAGAGCAAGTGAAGTGGGAGGGTCCGTCCACCTCCACCGCCACCCGCCTGGCCAGGTGTGGACGCAAGCCCACCGGGGGTTCGGGCTTTCACGGAGTCAGCGCTTTAACGTTATATGCATCTTCAGAGCTGAGTGGTTTCGGAGGCGTAAATTTCGCGGGTGGGGCCTTCTCGGGACGAATGTACATGCAGGGGGGTGTGGGGTGCGGTCTGTGTGTGCGTCTGTGTGCAGGGGTGAGGGTTTTTGGGTGGGGAGGGAGCTGGGTGGGTGGGGTCGGGTGGGTGGGGTCGGGTGGGTGGGATGGGGCGAGGTGAGCTTCAGCTTTTCCATCCCCTCTTCCGATCGTCAGAAACATCCAATAATAGTCAATACTTTCCACAATTCATATTTACACATAACAAATTCTGGTCGTTGTGATTTAAAACGAAACCCAACAGACGTCGGATCAGTGTTGGCCATTTGCTCCCCCCCACCCACCCATCCAGGGGGCCACTCGGCGCATCCCCGCATCCCCCCACCCGAAACCCGCTTCCCCCCTCCCGCACTCGCACTCGCCTGCCGCCCCACTCCAGGGAGGTATCAATTGAAAAAAGGCCGTCCAGCGTCACCCGCTCGCACCGGGGGTTGGTCCCCAGGCGCTGCAGACACGCCACGACGTCCCGCTGGAGGCGGGAGACGGTGGTGGCGGCGGAGCACACGCGCTGCCAGGTGGCCCGGGCGAACTGGGGAGGGGGGGTCAGGGGTCGACGTCCGAAAGATAACCGCGTCGTGAGAGGGGGGGGAGGGGGAAGGGCAAGCGGTGTGTGTATGTTTATACATGTGTGCATGAGTTAGAGCATGTCGTTGCACGGTTCTTCCTCTTCCCCCCTCCCCGGGAGGCCCCCCACCGCAGCACAACCCTTCCCATGTCGAACACGCCGCTCCCTAATGGTATATGGGTAAGGCCGCCACAGCCCCATAACCGCTTTTTAACAACCACTAACCTCCATCTGTGCCTGTGTCAGGACCTCAGGGGGTTTGATGATATCGCCGTACAGATCCTGTGGACGAGATCGTCGTACAAACCGCATTGCAGTACGTAAAAGGTAATAAGCGGCGGCACGGAAAGAGACGCAGCAACGGGGGCAAAGAGCAACGATTGGCCTCCCCCTTTTCTTTCCCCCTCCCCTCCCCCTCCCCTTCACCAAACACAAGAACCACAGCATAACTGTGTCCGGGATGTCATTGAGATGTATTGTCGTACTCGTACTCGTACGCCCCCAGAGGCAGGACCTTACCTGGAGCATCACTTGCGTTTGGCACAGCTGCATGACGGCTGCGGCGGCGGTGACAGGAATGGAAGGTGGGCGCCGGGGAGGTTAGGAAAACAAAAGCGGTTACGTTAGTTGGGGAAGTTGTAAACAGTTGCCATTATGATTGCGCGTCTGTCACTCATCCACCTCTACACATAACCATAATCTCAACTCCCGTTGTTGTTTGTCGTAACCCCGTACTAACCCGCTCTTCCCGCCTCCTTCCCCTCCCTCTCCCCCCCCGCTCTCCTCCCTCTTCCCTCTCTCCCCCCGCACCCCTCCCCAGCTGCCTCTTGGGCCCACCAGGCATTCCCAGCGCGCGGATGTCCAGGCCCCGAATGCGATCCAGCAGCGCCGCCAGCAGCGCCTCGTCGACGTGACTTAGAACTGCGAAACTCCACAGCAGGTTCACCAAAGCGCGCGGCGGCAACCGCCATGACCCTGATGCCGCCGCCGCCGCCGCCGCCGCCGCAGAAGCAGCAGAAGCAGCAGCTGTTGACGGACGCCGCCTGCCACCGCCACCGCCACCGTTGCCACTGGCGGCAATTTCCACGGGCTGCGACGGCGCCGCTTCCGCCGCCACTGCCATCGCTGCTCTTTCTGCTGCTGCTGCTGCGGCTCCTGTCACTGATGCCGCTGCCGAGGCTGTTGCGGTGCGGGAGAGGGTCTCTCGCGCCAGCGCCCGAAACAGGGCGGGATCGTAGTGGTGGAACTGGGCCAGGCCGGTCGCCGCCGCCACAAGATCGAGTGGACTGCATTCCGCTAGTCGAGGCCTGCGAGAAAGAAATCCGTACGACAGGGATCCGTACGTAAGGATAGTGCCGTACGTACGACTCCGTACAGCGCGTGCTGGTACGAGGTGGTAGCGGAACGGAGCCCATAAAATATAATTCCAATGTACGGTAGACACACGTCACGCGGTAGTTGTGAAGACGCGAAGCTTTGTTCAAATGCACCGCGTGAAGGTACGACGGCCTGTACGGTCACACAATGTGCCATGCCAAACTGTTAGCCGGTGACCAAGCATACGATCTCCCTCATGTGTACGACATATTGTGTCGTACGATATGTCATACGATATGTCAATTTTGCACCTGATGTAGTTGGAGAAGGCGGCGAGTAGTTGATGGCTGTAGTGTCTTGCCCTGGCGGTGCTCCAAACCAAGCGGCTGGCCAGGACAGGACCATAGCGCTCCAGGGAGCGCGCCGCAGCGGTTGCTACAGCCTCGTACAGCTCTTCGTTATAGTAGTTACTGGTGGCTAAGCAGTAGCAGATGTTGGTCAGTGCCTGTACGACGTAGTGCACCCGCGGAGAGGAGGGGGTTATAGGGTGTGGGTGAGGGGGCTGAGGAGACGGCATCAGGAAGGCGCGAAAGTCAAAGTCAACATCTCATTAACATCTGGAGCGCCGAGCCCACTGAGCCGAATATACGGGACCTCGTCTAAACGCATTTAAGCGTCAGTTACCAAATTTCAGTTGGGACATGACACCGTTAAATTCGTACGCGAGGCTGTTAGGTTTGCCAGGAAATGTCGTTCCTAACGAAATGTACGGAAGGCAACTTTTATTGGAATCAAAACCAACACACTTACCTGGGGATCCATTTCCCGCTGCTGTAGCCGATGCAGTACTTCCTGCCGTACACCACCTACCAGCGCCGCGGAGTAATGCCGTACGCGAAAATGCGCCATCAACAGCATCGCGAGATCCTGGTCTCCGAATGCCACCAGCCCCGGACGTACGGAAAGTGCAACGGATAAAACCGCCTCCAAGTACGACACACAGAGGGGGTGCCCCCGCGGCGCCACCTGGGCAAGCGACCACGCCAGCACCGACATGGACTGCGGGTCGTGCCGTTGTACGTCATCCCCATGGGTAAGGTGCCGTACGAAGGGGCCATCCCGCCCACCAAGCTCCTCCTCCGCTTCCACGTCAGCAGTCATAAGGCCCCTCATATTACTAAGCACAGCCGCTGGCGGCGGTACCGCCGCTGGCCGATCGTCCGGCAGCGCCGCGGCCGCCATTGCCGCCGCCGATGTCAGCTCCGTAGCCCGCACGCACACCGCGGCCAGCAGCCGCCGGGCCGCCGGCTGCCGTACATGCAAACCCGCCGTCACCAAACTCCAGGCTACATTCGACAGATGCTGCATCGTCATGACGTCGATCAGCGGCGTCGCCAATCTTATCAGCATGTCGTACATCTGATCGTACACATCGCTGAAGCCCCACGTTCCGCCGCCATCGGCGGGGACGCCGCGCGCGCGGGTCCCAGTGCCGGGGTACCCCATTGAGCTGAAGGCCCAGAAGAGGCTGGCAACACCCTGAGGTCCGTACCTGTACGGCGGCAAAGTACGACACATAATCCTTTCATCACTTACCCGAGAACCTGACCAGAAGGGGTTCTCAGTGCTGTACTATCACTTGTAATCGTGCTGCTGTGGAGATACCTGCTGTCCCGTACTGCCGTACAATCACAACTAATGTGGGGCCCACCTGGTTCGACGTCCACGGGCAATGCACTCGGCCGCAGCTTCCAGCAGCTCCAGGTGTCGTTGACCACACGTGGCGAAACCCCACAGCGTGTTGCACAAAGCCTGACCCATGGGTCAATGCGACGAACAGGCAAGAGAGAAAGGAATCATAATTACAACAGGCGGGTCGTATCGGTGGCCCGGCGGAAGGGAGACGAAGGAACGAAAGAAGTGGAAGCAATCCACGCTTCCAACATCCTGCCCTCCCTTAACTCCTGTTGGCCGTGAAAAAATCTCCCACTCGCCTCCTGTCGTGCAATAACGTGTACGACATGTACACGTTATTGGCGATACGACAATTTCTCACCTGTGGTGGCATTTGCACCCGCCGGATAGCCGCCGCCGCCGCCAGCCCCAACTCCCGCCACCAGCGTAGTTGCAGCGCTCCCCAGTCGTCCGCCGCCGATGGCGATGACGTCAGCATTGGAAGAGCCGTCTCATTCTTAGCTGAGGTCGACGGCGCTGCGGCAGTAGCAGCAGCACTAGCACTAGCAGCAGCAGCAGCCACTTGAAGCTCATTGGCAACCAGTAATGCATCACCGCTGGCGCTGGCGCTGGCGCTGGCTCCCGCCGTCACCGCCGCCATTGGGCCTTGAGGTTCCGCAGCCCCGAAACCCAACGCGGCCGTTGTCGGCCTCATCCCCATCTTGGCAACTGCCCAGGCCAATTTGCTCAGATGCTTGGGATCAAGCTCGTACAAACGAACAGCGGATCGCGACCTTGGATTGCGTCGCGGCAGTAATGGCGATGGCTCAGCCGCCGCAGCACTCCGATCATGCCAAAGTGTCCCGTGGGTCAGTGGCCCTGTCGGCGACTCCAACTGCTCGCCGCCGTCCTTCCCTGGCCACGTTCCCTCGGAGGGTTCATCAGTACTGCTACTGAACGCGCCAGCATCTTGCACGGCAGCCGTACTCGTCAAGAGCTCTTTTTGTACGGCAAGGACGAATTTGACGACGGCCGGGTCGCGGGCGCCGGCCGGTCCTAGCTGCGCAAGAGCCCAGCAGCAGTGCGCGAGATCCGCTGCAGGCAAGCCGGGAACGTACGGCAGAAGGTCGGTTGCGATGGACCCAGCCGACTCCAAGTTACCGGGCGGCAGTGGGAACTGGCGGAGGCTCTTGCATTGCCATCCCAGCGCGCCAAGCTCCTCGACTAGCTTCCGCGCTGTTGGGTTGATGACGCTTTGCTTGCGTGAATGGTCCTGTTGTCGATTCGTCTGGTTGGGTTGACTGCGTGGGCCGCGGTGGGTGTGCGGGAACGCCTGTGGGCTCCGCTTGTTCGCATCCCGGGTGCCAGCGGATGGCTGTGCCGCAGCCGCGCAGCTGCAGGAGCGCTGTCGACGCGCCGATATGAGGCGAAGTCGGTCGGAATCGCTTACGTGTTGTGCGTCAAGCCATATTGAAGGTGTTACGATGCGCACTTCCGTTTGCGGAGCACTGCAGCGAGGCACGAATTCCCTAAGTATCATAACTGAAATGCATAATGCTAACAGCTCGATGATAAAAACGAAATTAACTGCATTATAGTGAAACTCATTAATCCATTTTTCAGTACTGTACGACTGCGGCGTGCACAGACACTGCATCCAGAGGACACCTGCTGATATTGAGCTTAGCCGCATTTCGAGCAATCACGCACGTTACAGTAGGTGTGCAATGTCATCAAGTGAAGTCCTATAAAGACAGCTGCTTTTGCCGAGATAATTGCTGGTGCAGTTCTGCCTCAGCGCACCTTCGCGGCTCTGATTAGAAGCTTGTGATCTACAATTTAGTGTTTTGATTGGGCTACCAACAGGCCGTAGTGATTGCTGCTTTCGTTGTCGTGGTTTGCAGTTAATCGTAATCAGCGACACTCTGCGGCATCTTGCAAGCCAACATGTTTCGGGCTCGCATGTCTGGCTTCTTCGTCGGCTTTGGCGTTGCTGGAGTGCTTGCGGCATATCAATTAAGGAAGGACATCCTGAAGTCGCATGACGTGCTGCTCGAGCAGGTGCGACATGATAACTACCTTACTGTCGATGACGCGTTAAATGTTTGTAATATATTGTGGAGGTACTCAAAATGAGGTTGGGGGAGTGGGAACCCTATCTTCCACACGCCGGGACCCGCGCGCATTTCCCGATGATGTTACTCCGTGTCTAGCCACGCGCTTATTCGGCAGCCTCATCCCTGTACTCCTGAAGACCATGCATGGTGCATCCTTTTGCGTGCTTCCGTTGATAAGTTGATGAAAATGATTTTTTTAAAGTTCGAGATAAATCACAACTTCCCACAACTCCATTTCCATCACCTGGCCACATCTCTCGAGTTCTTGCCCGCGTCCGCTCTTTCCTGCTGGCCTCCTAGTCGCCCTCTCCCTCCCCGTACCACAAGCCGGTGTTTGTGTGCACACGATCATACGTACAGATCCGTACACGTTTACACTTATGCACGTATCCTTTTATATTAACAGCTCAACCATAGTAGTTATGCATTTATGTACCCACGGGTAAAAATTTGCTTGCCTGTTCATTTTCAGGTCGATAAGTACCGTAACGGTCTGGAGCGACGAGTGGCGTCTCTTGAGGCGATTGCGGCGCAACAAAACGTGGCGCCCGCACCAGCAGCACCCGCCGCCCCATCCTCGCCACAGCCGCAACAACAGGAGTAGAGCGGTCCTCATGGATATGAGATAAGGCCCCACTAGGTGCTTTATGTTGATAAGATAAGGCGGCACCTAATTTTGAGATTAAGGCTACTGCTGCAGCTGCCTGATTTGGGCGATGTCGCTGCCAGCACAATGTCGTGACACTGGCCCAGTCCTACAAGCTGGGCCGGTTCTATAACCGGGCTGGTGTTAAAGGCAGCTCTGCCAGGCTTCAGGTCCCTAGCGGATTCCGAAGCACCTGGGTTGGAGATCAGGGCTAGTTGGCGGATAAGGCTGCAGCTCCGGCTGGCTCATTGACTGTAGCTGGTCTGTCTGGCTGGGGACATGGCCAATCTGGCTGCATTTGGGAGGTCGAGCGTATGTGGTAGATTTGGGCTGGAACCAACTGATGCGAGTGATGTGATAGAATGGAGTGCGACGTGAAGGCTGCGCAGCTTACGCAGCGCGGTATGCCTTGTCCAATATTATTATTGATGAAGAGCACAGGATTGATCGATCGAACGAACGAAAGCAATCGATTGATCGATCGCTTTCAAAGCCTCCTGAAGCACACAAACATACACGTCCACAAGAGAAAGGCACATACACAAGATATACATTTGTACAAATAAACAAACACATAGATGCACGCGCTCATACAACGTGGAGATCTCACAGGCAGCTGTGGGGAGATGGCTGCCATTGTGCGATAGCGGTGTGTGCATTTGTGTGTGATGTGTGTGTGTATCTTCCCTTGCTTGGATTGGGCGGTCGTCGCGGTCGCCCTAGATTCCTGCCGGTAGAATGTGTCTGTGAATGTTCGAGGTGGACGGACCTGTTACCAGCAGTACTGTCCGCCGGTAGCACCGACTGATGCCGCTAACGGTTCTTTGTATGTGTTCGTCATGAGAACACAAATGTGCAAAAATTGACTGCTGCGCTGCAAATCGAGCATGTCTCTCCCTTCTTGTGTGCTCTGCTCGTGCCGCACAGCCACCCCTCTCTCTCTCTCTCTCTCTCTCTCTGTCTCTCTCTCTCTCTCTCTGTCTCTCTGTGCTTTTACGCGTCTTCACATCAACGCAGGTGAGAGGAGTCATCCACCAATCGATTCCTCTTCCTCATACGTAGCCAACCGACGCATGTTTGTGTATGTCAGCGCTAAAGGGTTGGGAGAGACTGGGGCTTGAGATGATGATGATGACGATGACCGGGAAACCACCCAGATGTTGGTTTAGTACGACACAACGCACGCAGGTCAAACGCACGCAATCCCGTCATGAACGTATGACTCAAAACGTCCGTACAACAGCCCAGTCATAGTATCTTGCTGCTGCTGCCTCCCTGAACCAGCCTCATGAAAACCAAAGGTAGCGGAAGGGGGAGGATTTATCCGATGGCAGCCAGCCGTTGTTGCTGCTGTTACAGCTGCTGCTACAGCTCTACTGCCGTTGCCGTCGCTGCGGCGACTCCTTTTCTGTATTAGGTACTCTCATGCAGCGTGCTCGCTGCCGCTTAGAACGCCGAACGTGGTTGCGCCCGCCGGGCCATACGGGCCGCTGCGCGCGCCGCCGCCAAATCGTCGGAACCAATGGCAGTAGCAATGCCGCCGCCGCCGCCACCGCCGCCGCCAACATCCTCTTCCGCCGTAACCGTCTCGATGCCATCGTCACCATCCGTCTGGCGGCCCGCCACCACAGCAGCCGTCGCCGTCGCCGTGCCGCCACCGCCACCGCGACCGCCCCGCTCAGCAATGCCGCTGTTCGTACGGCTGGCGGGTGCGCCGGACATGGAGACGGGCCGTGACGGCGCCGCCACGCCGCCGCTGTCGCTGCTCGGGGCGACTCCTGTGCCGCCGCTGGCCTCGCCACCGAGGACCGACGGCGTAGCGCTGCCCCTGTGCGCAACGTCGGCAGTTTGCCTCAGATTCAAAACATCTACAAATAGTAATGATTAAATCAAATAAATAAATAAAAGGAACAATTAATGAGCAAATTAATAAAACGACAACATTTATTTCTAAACCTGGCTAAATCATCAGGCCCTCATAACGCTCATAACTCTGTACATATTGCATTCTTAAGCTGCTCCGGTGGCGTGGTCCGCTAACCGACAACCCTAATGGTACGACCAACGGCCTCTGCCGCACGCCTGTGGTGGCTGTGGCGACTGTGTGGTTAGGTGCTTGGGTGCGATAAACGACGGATCCTGGAACAGGAGCCCATACACACACACACGGGCAATTCGTACTGGGGCAGGGGAGTACGACCGAGAGACGTGCCGGTATCTTGGCCGGGAACGGAGGCTCCAATTCCGGGACGCCCTTTCATACACGGCTCGTCTCACCCCTCTCGCGCCGTCCTCTCCCGCTCCCTCCTCGCCATTCGCTCCGCGTACCGGTCCCGTGGGCCTGCGGGCGAATCGTCGGCGTCACGGTTGGTGGTTGGTCGTTGACAGTTGGTAGTTGGCAAGTACGTGCTAATGGAGTGGTGGAGCAGCGAAACATGTGGAACATAATCTTTTTATCATCTTCGTCCACACCCATCCCCCTAACTCTATATTCTACACAACAAGCTCATTCCCCCTCGCCGCCTCGTGGGCCTTACGAGAAAAGCTTCCTGCAGAAGTCTCCGATCGACCATCAAGTTCCTGCGGTTGGGTTCGTTGGGAAGCGGTTAAGGTTAGTTGAATTTCACAGCGTGAGAACATCAACAGGTATGAGACAAATGCACGCAAGAGGAGAATATCGGTTGGGTAGCAACGGTGGGACCACACGGGTGTTTAAAAATAACACCATCCGAAGCCACACCACACCCACCACCACTGATGGCACATACACATACACATATTGACATACAGACATACACATGCACACGTATACGGACGGTTAATTTTTCATTCAACTTCATGACCATCCGAGCAGAGGCTTTCCCGCTGTACGGCAACATGGTATCAAGAAACGCGAGCTAAGTTTGCCAGGCGGCGAGAAGCATCACCTGCGTTCCGGCAGGCTCCGACCCCAGGCGGCCGGGAGACGCGGAAGCACGCATCCCTCCGAAACCACGGAAGGACGAGCGGCTCTGGCGCTCCAGGAAGCTGGGGCTCCTGTGCGGGAACGTGAGAAACGTGTGCGTGTAATAATATGTGTAAGTCGCCGGTAGTTGGTTGTCAATTGGTTGTTGTTGGTTTGGAGAAAAACGGGATGGGAAGCGAAGCAGTTCACAGGTAGTCCTAAGCGACCGGCGGAAGAGGGTGATGACCGCGGCAGATACCCACCTGCTGGTTTCGGAGGGTGCGGGACTTCGGAGCTGGTCCCCGCCTCTCCGTCTGGAGTCCAGCGCCGAGCGGGCGGAGGCCATTCGCTCCTCCCTTCCCCCGCGAACCAGCTTTTGGCCCTCCGTCAGCAGCTCCGTCAGACTGCGGCGCCGCTCCTGTTGGGCAAAACACAGGGCAGGTACGGATAACGTAGGATAACTAAAAACGGATAACGGATAACTAAACCCAGAGTACGGATAAGTACGGGTTGGTACGGGTAGCGTAGGCTTTCATAAAAGGGTGTCGTAGGTGCGGGAGAGGGGGGGTTTGTCGGCGGGGGGAGGGGGGGCCGAAAGGTAGAACATGTAACGCCGCAGGATTACTGCTTAGTCGAGGAAACGGATGGGCGGTGGGATGGTACCCCGAGCTGAAATGAACTTGGAGGGGCTTCTAAAGGCGGCTCGAAGAACCAACGGATCGATCGACCGATCGATAATGTGGCCCCTGCGACAGATAGCTCAATGCGGCCGTTGCAGTAGCAGCAGCAGTAGCAGCAACAGCAGCAGTAGAACCATTAACATGGTCACAGCAGTAGCACTGTAGCAGGGTAGCAGCAGCAGTGGCATCGCCGTACATGTCCATTACCTCCATCATGACGGATTTTTGAATATTGATGTTGAGCCGCTCCAGAGCCGCTACCAGGCTCTCTCCACCTTGGTGTGAAATGTGGGAGAAGTTCTGTTGGTTTGGAAAGAAAGGGGGAGGACGAATAACCCGGGAGGAGAGGTGGAGGAGAGGTGGAGGAGAGGTGGAGGAGAGCGTAGGCGGCGTGTGTGTGTATGTGTGTGTGTGTGTTTAAGCGCAATACATCACATCTATCTGTCAAAAGAAAAAGCATAAAATGTGATATAACAAAAATGCGATATATATATATATATATGATATATTCATAAAAAATAAGTATAACATAATTAATGTATAATACGTATATAAGACAAATATATAACCAGAAAATCATTAAAAAGGCGGTCGGGGAATGAGTTTGTGAATGCGATCAGCTTGATCAGTTTTATATTACCTTGGTGAGGATGCTCAGTCGCAGGTGCACCTCCCCCGTTCCGACCGTGCAGATGAAGGGGCCCGCGTCATCACGCTGCCGTAAGTCCGTGACGAAGCTCTCGTCTTCCAAGCGGGGGATAAGGCCCGTATGCCAACCTGCAACCGCAACAACCATAACCGTTGTAGCAACTGAAACAACAGAAACAAAGGCCGCCGGCCCCGTGGTTGAGCGAGTAGGATGGCAGCATCCACCAATTATGACATCAAAATAAAAAAAATTAATATCTCAATTTTCTCTTTTCTTACTGCTAGGTGGACCACGCTGGCCCTCCTAAAGCTGCAGGTACAGTTACAGCTACAGCCACCACCGTCCATGTACAACACACGGTTATTCTCAACCTCCCAACCGCAAACCACCGATACAAGTCCGGAAGCTGCATATGTGTGATTTGCAAACTCATCATAAGACCCTCACCGAAGAATGTTCGCCCAGCCGCCCGGTTGGTTTCCACCGCAAACCATGTACGGCAGGATAGGTGGTGTAGACCGGGGGTGGTTGGCAGTTTGACGAGCCCGTACGACACAAACGAGTCGCGGTTGTTGCTTTCATCACGGGCGTGGACCCGCAACAGCAACGAGGGCCATCCCTGAGACACGTATACGTGCACGTGTACATGTGTATGTGCGTGTGTGTATTCGAGCAATCGAAAAGTGTGTGTGGGGGGGGAGAAGAGGGGAAAAAAGGGAGGGGGAGGAGGGGGAGGGTTTTGGAAAGGGTATTATGTCCCACTCGTGTGTTGTTGTGCTCCCCTGGCCGCCTTCTCATGTACTGTCGGAATCCGCCGCTTTGAGCCCCCTTCCCCCCCTTCCCCTCCCCCTTCCCCTCCCCCTTCCCCTCCCCCCTCCTCCCAGATCGTCAAGTCTCTCCCCCTGCACCTCCATCCGCATTTCTTTACTGACGGCCCCCCTCACCCAAGACCTCTCTATATCCCCCTCGTGGTGGTTCCTGTGACCCATGGGTCTGTTGTCTATCCTTAATCCCTAAAAACCCCCAAACACGCATTAAGCCTTTCATTCATTCAATGTGTAATGCAGCTTATGAAAGCACGTGAACGACACGAAGAATGTTTTTCCATATTCACTGGGATGTTTAGAATGCTTTGTCCCATGTGCTGACCACACATACACGTATCTCTCTTTCTCTTTCTATAGATAGATAGATAGATAGATAGAGAGAGAGAGAGAGAGAGAGAGAGAGAGAGAGAGAGACGCATACACACATGCACACCCATACCCACCTGCAAGCTCTGCGTCTGCAGGAGGATGTCCAGCGGGTGCTCCCACACCACAAGCTCTTCCTCCTCCCAGCCCCGGCAGCAGGCGTGAGTGGAGCCCTTGTAGGAGGTGACGGAGGGGGTGAGTGGGAGGGTCACCCACGGAGTGGGTGACAGAGGGGGTGATGGAGGGGTGACGGAGGGGTGACGGAGGGGGTGACAGAGGGGTGACGGAAGCGGTGGCGGAGGCAGTGGCGACAGCGGGGTCGCCCGATGCGGCGGCGGGGCGGCGAGGGGTTCGGAGGTATGGGCCGGGAGCTACAGAGAACTGAAGGTTGAGAGAACGGACACGCAGCCCGAAAACACATGCACACACGGCGACTGTGAGTTTACGCTGCCCGCACTGCCACCCCGGCACCACCACCACCCGGGGAGCATAACCCCCAAGGGCCCCCCATACACACACGCACGAACGCAACGCCCTCAACCCACCTTAGTCAGGCCGCGCAGTACTTTCCACGATTTGGCCGGGTCGTACACCAACTCCCAACGACAAAACAGCATCGGGAAACTGAAACCCGATGCGCCCACAATCTCCCCCACCACGTGCATTTCACCCGCGCCGGCCTTTGCAGCAGCCGCTTTGGCGGCGGCGGCGGCACCGCTTATGGACTTGTCCTGCTCGGGTGTACGACATGTCGTGCGGTGGCAGAGGTTCTAAGTCGTACTGCGTGTTTGCCAATAGGAATATGCGCAAAAACACCACCAAAGATGGAAAGTGAGAAAGGTAAAAATCACCCCTATCCCGTGTATGGGTTTCAAAACCTATCCGTACGACCAAACCCCCTTCCCTTCCATCTCCCTTCCCCCCATCCCCTCGTAAAATGAAAGAACCTTAAGAGAACCGAGTCCATACCGGCCCACCTTCCTCCTCCGGTTGGACCCTTGTGACTTGGGATTCTTGACGTTATTTTCCCCCACCCCACCCCACCCCACCCCGGAGGGTAAACAAATACACGCACATACACACATACTCACCGCCCGTCTGAAGCCGCTGCCCTTCCGGTTCGCCCGGGACGTGCTCGGCAAGGACTCCAGACTTTCCCGCGAGGAATAAAGATCCGTACGGGAGATCCTATGCGTGCGTAAATTTGTGTGTGATGGTGGTGGAGAATATTTGTCATTATCGTACAGAGAGGGTAAGAGGGTTGTAGCTGAAATGGTGGGGCGAAGGTGACGTCAGAGGACCTAAGAATCTTCCTCCTCTCTAAATAACCCTTCCCTGAGGACCCTGTGGCTTCTGTCGCCATCCCGTGTGTTTTGCCCTTTCTCCCTCCTCCCCCCCCCCCTTGGCGCTTCGCACCCTTTCCCATCCTCCTCGGACTTTCCCGCCTCAGTCCCTCCTTTCAACTCCCTTCCCCAGGACTGCCGTACTGTCGCACCCTTCCCCCCCATCCCCCCTCTAAGACTGCCGTACTGTCATACCCTCTCTCGTCCCTCCTCGATTTCCATTACAACCTGCGGGATGGGCTCTCCACCTCCGACCCTTGGTCCGATGCTGTGGGAGTGACGGCACTTCGCTGCTCGGGACTCTGCCGCCCCGGATTAGACAGCTGCTGACGGGACGGGCGGTGGGTGGGTGACGTCGTGTCGACTGCCGTGTCGGCTACCAGGCCATACCTGCAAATTGATTTGGGTCAAAGCGGGACGATCAAAATGGGTTAATGAGTATGGTCTGTCAGGCTGGGCGCAATTGGGTTTGATCTGGGTCAACTCAATGGGTTGACGCGAGGTGATCTGGGTCAAACTCGATTTGGGTTGTTTCGTGACCAGTGCAGTTCTGTGATACCACCAAGGCATCATGCACAGACGCCGTACGACACAAAACCCCATTATACCCCATCAGGCTCCCCTTCGGAGACCCCAGTCTGCGAGAGACGATGTATTAGATGATATGCACTTCCACTTCACCTTACCGAGCCATGTCAGCGTTTATCTCAGGACTTGCGGTTCGGATGGGCGGGGGCGTGCCCTGAGGTTGAATTTCAGATTGAGATTGAGGCCGCGAGCGAGTGGGGGTAGTTAGGCCGCCGTCGGGTTCTCCCGTGCCGCTGTGCCGGACATTCCGACCCTCCAAAGGGCTAGCCTGCTTCATTCGTCGCCGCTCCATCCTAGCACCCCGCTGCTCAGCAACTGTTTGCTCATCCAAATGAAGAGATGGAGGGGAGGACGAGGGAGCGCGCTGGAGGCCCTGGGCGGAAACCGGCATTAATTGCTCAGATGGCTGGAACCTGGGGCCCGGGAGCATGGTGGCCAGGTCCGGAGTCGGCCTCTGCGGGGATGCCATGTTTAATATTGGTAATCAGGAAGCCTTCCAACTTGTTGAGTGGTGAGCTGTTAGGACTTGGGCCAGCATGAGTCCAAAAAGTAACTAGGGTCGCTGAAATTGCGGCATATATGAACCGTTAATTGCATACACATGTTATAGTAATTTATAGCAATAGAATTTCCTAAATGAATTCCGAACATTGCACAGCAGCATTATTGACAGTTGATGCACCAAAACGTTTGGTAGTCAACATTCGGCCTACGTGCGTCCACTGCGTTCAAATTGCACCATTTGGTTCCGTATTGGTAGAGCTCCCATGAATTCCTTGCTGTCACTGTCGTCGTTGAGGGCCTCAGCTGTCGTTTACCAGCGCATCGTCGTACTGGTGCATGCCAGGATAAAAATGTTTCCGCCGATACATTCATGACGGCGATAGCATTACATACCATGGAAAAGTACTCTGGACAGCAATATCACTGCGATCAAGATGGGCGATGAAGAGGCGCCTGCCGGCAAGAAGTCCGGAAAGGTACCCGGAAAGAAAATCGATGCAAACGCACTAAAACATGATGTTAAGGCGTTTGCATCTCAATTGGGTTTTGTTTCGGGAGGTGGCGGCGACGACGCCTTCAGCGATTTTGCGCCTAGCAAGGCGAAGCAGAAGATAGCGCCAGGGAGCAAACCTAATAAACGCCAACGCCTGAATGATGATGTGCCGACGAAGAGCCATGGGTCCGGCAAGGCTTCTGCCGACGCTGCTCAGGCAAGCAAGCCGCCAGCAGCGGCCAGCAAGGAAAATGGCGCCGCAAAGTCATCGGAACGCCAAGCCTTTAATAAGAAGAAGGACAAGGAGGCTGAAGGAACTCACCACGCAAAGAACAAGCAACCGAGTTCTAGACCGGCGCAGGCTCATGGCGGCGGTTCGGATGGCCAAGCGGTTGTCGGCGACTTGAAGTCACGGGACTGGAACTTTGGCGTGGGACCAAGACCAGGTGTGTCGGTACGTGACGACTAGTGATATGCCTGGCGCATCCTAGTGCGGGTTTCGAGTTCTTCGACTTGAAGTAAACGCATGTGTCGCGCCGCACCCCAGTTCTCGCTTGGACCAATTTTGGGCTATCTTTACCGGAATTGGATTCATCATCACCTGTTGCATCAGACCGGACCAATCTTGCGACAGTAATTGCATCTCTTGTTTGTACTCTTCGGGCATCGGCGATCGGCCACGCAACCAACTTCTAATTGCTCCGGATTTCCTCCGTAGGTCATCTCCCTGGGTCTCAGAACACTACTTTTGTTATTCTTCGTGGTTCTATCGCATTTCCGATTTGTGTTCAGCTTTTTAACCCGCACGCATGGACTCCTCGCTTCTCACAGCACCATTCTAAATACCCTACTGCCCACAACCCACATCACACATCATCCCCCAGGTGAAGCTAAGGGCTTTCGGTCACTTCTTGGCAAATCCGACTCCAACATCTGGCATCGCGCAGCCGCTGCGCTTTCGGGCACCCTCCCTGCCACGACAATGGCGACAGCGGTGGATCCCGACCTCTTCGAACGCCGCCGCGCGGCCGCTGAGGCCCTCATGGACGCCGAGGCCGCCGCCTTCGAGAAGGAGGTCCTGCGGCGTAACCCCGGCGACGCCAAATGGCTTCAGCAAGTCCGAAGGGCTGGTACCAGCACTGATAAGCTGGCGGCGGCGACGTTGCTTGTGCAGGTCCGGCTGGGCTGGTCTAATAATCCGTTCCATCGCTTAATACGTCCCATCTGAATGCCGCTCGAAGGGGTAAAATTGTGGAATGTTTGTACTGTCACCCATATCATGACCACCACCACCACGGCGAGGTTGCTGTGGAGCATGTAGGAAGACGGCGGGGAGTTCACAGGACAGTGACGGCTGGGGAGGAATAAAGGGGAGGAGAGGAAGGCCCTCTGCGTTCACACTCCCAGGCGGCGAGCACGTCAAATGCCATGAGCCGCTTGGATTTAGAAACGCAGACAGTGATTTTACAGCCGGTCTGGACGTATATCTTGGAGTGGTGGCAACCCGCGTGCGCCATTTGCTCCGTTCCAGGCTGCTGTTGACATTCCACCATTTTGTTGAGTTCGATGAATCTCACACTGCATCATGTGGTTTGAATCTAAATCCTTTACGCAAAAATATATCTTTCATGTAGCATAATAATGCATGTACACATAAGATAGAACAAAAAAGATAAACATACACATGCATATATATACATGTATAACCATGATCACCCTGTGGTTGGCGGCGATGAATTACGTCATGTAGTCATGTACTTTAGCGCATCATTGTGCTAATTTTCACTCCACGCTATAGTCATCAGTATTGCGGCCAGCACTGGCACGGGTCGAGCTAAAGAGAAGGACCGAGATAGCAAAGCAAAGAACACCCGCGCTACACTCCCAGGCGACGAGTCATCACCTGACGCTGAGCCGTCTGGATTTATCAGCGCGGTCATTGACTTGGTAGCCACATTGATAGCGGTAGCCGCAACTCCCGATGGCTCGCTGCTCAGCTCCAGGCCTCCACATTCTCATTACCCGATCTGTTGCCTGTATGTGCGTCCCTTCCTCCGCATTCTGTTGGGAAGACGGTGCATAGCCATTTCCCTTTCTTCCTCCTAGTCCTAGCACTGGTTTTTTTAACTCGTCTTCATCTGCGCTACACTCCCAGACCGCGAGCCCCTTTCTCGGGACCCCCTGAACTGTCTGGATTTCTCAGCGCGGCTAGAAAGGGCGTTGTGCTGCTGGCCACATTGATAGCGGCTGTGTTATATCTCATTGTCGCAGTCCGCTTAGCTCCAGGCCTGTACAAGTCCGTTTCATGAACCCCATATGTGAGCGCATATCGATATCTATCCACATGCATCAACACGTCTCCTTGTGCGTATATCCATACATGTTCATATACATACTTATATTTCTTTCGCACATATCTAAACTGTTATCCACATATCTTCATGTTTTGGACGTTGTGACCTTCCGCAGGAAAGTGTGGTTTCCAATATGAAGGCCCTGGACCAGCTTGTCAGCCTGGCCACGAAACGGAGCGGTGGAAAGGAGCTTGTACGGCAAGCCCTGGAGGCATTGCAGGTAGGTTGGTGCTTTCAGTGGGGAAGGGCGGGCACGGGGGTGGGTGGATCATTGGGGCAGTTGGTTGGGGAAGGGCCGAGCGAAACGAAAGTATGTGGGTAAGGCACCAGAGTGCGGATGGAGAGGGGGGGTTGCATCAAGGTATATTGTGATCGTGACTGCATCGATTGCGGTGGTGGGGGTGGGGGTGGGGGGTATGTGTGGCGATGATGAAGACAATTTAGGAAATCTGGTCCCGTGCGGTTAAGGATCCGGAATGTGATGTACGGAATCCGGCACTGATTAATTTGAAGGTTACTTCCTTTGAGGGTCACCCGCTTCTGATCACGTGCATGACGAATCGTATCCATGCGTGCATCTCGAAGATATGTTTCTCCCCCACTTCACCCCTCGTGTGTGACACGATCAGTGTGTATGCGTGGCCCACATTCGCTCCACCCGCAGGAACTCTTCACCAATGCGCTACTGCCTGATCGGAAGCTCAAGTTCCTGGAGCAACAGCCGCTGCAGGTGTGTGTGTGTGTGTGTGTGTGTGTGTGTGTGTGTGTGCCTTCCCAGCATCTGTATGTGCGTGTATAGGTCAGTGTAGCTTTGCAAGCACAACGCATGAGCAAAGGCACTCGTCGTCCGTAAATGAGTCCATAAATGATCTAGCTCTCCCTCACATACAAACAAGCACGGTTATCTCGCCGGTCTTCTAATACCGAACTGTTATATTTCTTTTGTTTCGTTGTTGTGCACACCTCTCTCCCGTCATCGCGTTCTGTGGAGTCATGCTGGACGTGTCATGTACACACTTGCGCACATACGCATCTTTTTTATACCTACTACCGACCTGGCCGCCCACCAACCGACAGGACCTGCCCCCCGGTC
This sequence comes from Volvox reticuliferus, assembly GCA_019650235.1. Lineage (NCBI taxonomy): Eukaryota > Viridiplantae > Chlorophyta > Chlorophyceae > Chlamydomonadales > Volvocaceae > Volvox > Volvox reticuliferus. The sequence goes on from BNCP01000056.1 coordinate 201,273, forward strand.
GCGACGGTGAGAAGCTGCTGCTGCTTTGGTGGACGGAGGACTGCGTGAAGCGGCGCTATGCCGAGTTCGTGACGGCGCTCGAAGAGCACAGTAAAGAGAACTTGGAGTTCCTGAAGGTGGGGACCTTACAGGCGCTCGGGTCCTAAGAGACCTAGGTCGAGTTTTTAGAGGACGATTGTGGAACGTTGTGGTGACTGAGTTTGTGTTTATGGTGGCATGTGTTAAAAAATGGGAAGGTGGCGGGATTGCCTTGCAAATGTATATTTGATTAATGCCGATCGATTAGTCCCAATAGTAGTAAACGTAATAATAGTCATAAATAACAAGAGTGATGACATATATAGATATAGATATATAACCCTAATATTATAAAATATGCATATGTAATGATACGAATATGTTTTTGATAACCCTCCGAATACCAATTTTTCAATAATCCTACAATCAGGAGAAGAGCATGCGTGTGATGGCGGACTTGCTGTCCTCCAAGCCCGAGTGCGAGGCCCGGCTGCTGGCGGCGCTGGTCAACAAGCTCGGCGACCCCTCCCGCCAGGTGGCCTCCAAGGCGGTCTACCTGCTCATGCAGCTGCTGTCATCACACCCCGTCATGAAGCCGGTCGTCGTGCGGGAGGTGGGTTCGTCTGTCTGTCTGCCTACACATCCACCAGTCCGTCCATCAGTCCGTCTCATCTTCGCAGTACCGTTTCCGGCACCGACTCCGGAACGTCTTTTCGGTTGCTTCGTCACTTCGTCAGGTCAAGATTTATCGTTAATGTATCGTATTGGTCACTGCCTTTCACTACTCATCACTGGTCCTTCACTTGCCCAAATCTATCGGTTCTTTTACACGGAGCGGCATTTATCGTTTCCTCTCCCAATGCTTGAACCAGCTCTTCTACCAGAATCCACGCTAATTTCAGATGAACTGTCAACCACCAACTACCGCGTCACAACCTCCATACTGCCAAGTCCATCCGTGCAGCAGCGTGGCAAGGAGATGCGAATATCATCATTTTGGGGTTGCATGGCTCAATTGCGGGTCGGTTGCCGTGCTCTGTCGCACTGACCCATGGGTCGCGCACCCGAACATCTTCTGCGTAGTGAAACTTTCATAGGGCCCTTGCGGGGAGAGATTTTGATTACGGAAATATACTTTGCATATATGCCTAATTTTCAGCACCACCTCACAAGATTGACCATCGCTATTACTCTAATCATGCGGGCTCTTGTCGTACTCAACCATCAACTACCGCGTCACAACCTCCATACTGCCAAGTCCTCCTGTGCAGCAGCGTGGCAAGGAGATGCGAATATCATTCGTTGGTTCGCAATCCAAGGGGCCGGCAACCACTGTGCTCCTGCTCCCTCGGCAGCGAACCCGGACATCAACCTCACCCATATCGAAGCCTCCACCACGTCTCTTTCCACGTCCCATATCCCTCTATTTTCCTGCGGTCGTGTCCTGATCTCGTTTTCCACCGCCCACCACAACGCCACCCGTTTCACGTTCTTTTCTGACTCCTCTCTCCAGTGTTAGCTCTCAAACAAGATACGTCTCCACACAGTGGCTGCCATACACACATACATCCGCTCACCTAAACACATACTCTGCCCTCTTGTCGCATCCCGCCCGCTTACTCGCTGCTTTGGCTTCTCACGTCTGATCAAATTCGGAGAGCATCATCGTCATCAGCTTCAGCTTCATCACCAACCCCCTCGTGCCCCTCCATACTCACCATTTGTTTCCTCTGTACGGCAGGTGGAGCGATTTGTCTTTCGTCCCGGTCTGGCGGACAAGGCGAGGTATTACGCCGTCATCTTCCTCAATCAGGTGTGGGGAGGCTGCGGGACTTTCGATGCCTCCTTTCAGTGCAAAAGCTTGTACGGCACTTGACCCTTTCCCCCCAGCGCCGCCGGGCTTAAATGTGGGTCATCGTCCGAGAGCCATCTTTGGGCTTTTGACGGCAGCCGTTTGCTTGGTTATCGGTTACTGTCTGCCGTAATTTATTTTTGTTTGATGGTCAACTTGTACGCGTAGCTTGTGTCCGTGCACTGTGCTTGCGTCTTTCTCTGTGACTGTGTGTGGAAGTGTGTTTTTCGTAGCCTCTTTCACTTTTCATGAAACGTTTTTTTATTGATTGATGTGATCAATAACCCGAACAAAAGAGCCACGAGCGCCTTCACGGCCCCCCCTTCCCCCCCGGTGCAGATTCCTCTGAGCCACCGGGCCTCTGAAGGCGGAGACGCCCTCGCCAAGCAGCTCATCAACATGTACTTCACCCTCTTCAAAATGGTGGTGGAGGGGAACATCGGTGCCGCAGCGCAGCTGAGGAAGCAGCAGGTGGGTAGTATGGCGTGCATGTGTGTGTTTGCACGTGTGTGTGCATGTGTAATGGTGAATGGCGCTGTGAATCCTCTTGCGCAGCTCCATCTCCGAGACACCCCCCATGGAAAACAAATCATCATGGTGCATCATGTGTTTTATGGCCCATGAAGGGAATGATGAGTCAATCCTTATCCTCGTTGAAGTCTCAACTGACCCACGGGTCGAAATGTGGATCACACAAAGGCTCTGACCCCACTTTTATAAAATAGCCAACGAGGCGATGGTGCGTTGTTGAGTGGCCAGAGAAGTTTAAGAAATGATACCGGGCATGTAGACGTTGGTAACGGAATGTATTATAATTATCCAAAGTAGATGTACCGAAGAATAATGGCATGTAGTAGTGCATAGATTTTTAAGTGTTAAACATCGAAGTACGACGGTTCTTAGATAACTTCGGTCAAACGCAGAAGACTTCGACATTCTTTGTATCGCAGGAGGAGAAATACGCGGAGGAGAAGAAGAAGTTTTGGCAGGAGCAGCGAAAGGCGGCGCAGGGGGGCGGAGGCGGCAGGGGCCGGGGGCGAGGGCGGGGAGGCCGCGGGGGAGGAAAGAAAGCAGGGAACAAACCCGCACGTCCGCCGCCACCCCCCAAGTTGGCCGTGGTGAGTCTGGGTATTTCCTGAGGCCTTTTTGTGGCCTCAATGGCCGTCTGGCCTCCACGGTGTATTTTCTTTTACCCCTTCCCCGCGTCTGAACATTGCTCATTACATCTGTTTCCATCCCCCGAGTACGGTCCAATTGAATGTCCACCTCGTACGATCGGCAACACATACACTTCTTCCTGATAACCTAAACACATACACCACCTTTTCCCATGTTCCGTGCCGTACACTCATCCCCCGCCCCGTCACGACACCGCATTCAACCCAGTCCGAGGAGATTGATGCACGGCTTTTGTCAAGCCTTATCACTGGTGTACGGCGTGCTTTTCCGTATGTTCAACCGGATGACGTGGAGCCATTGGTGGAGGAGTCCGCTGGTCGGTTGTTTCGGTTGGTCCACACGGCCCCTTTTACCGTTTCGGTCCAGTCGCTGATGCTAATGTATCAGCTCATGTCGGCACGGGCGGCCATCAACGACAGGTGAGAGGAGGAGATAGAAAAGGGGAGGGAATTCTTTTTTTCTTGTGTGTGTGTGGGGTGGGTGGGGTGGAGATAAAGAGGACACTGATGGGGTAAAATTTATATTTGTTGAGTATTATTTCAGATGAGTCAGTCTTCAAATTGTAAGTAACTGTACAGTGATTACGGTAGCTGTAAAATAGGACCGCGGCCCGTTTTGCAATCCTCTCTCTCTATATGCATTTTTTTCATATGGTTAATGTGCTGCAGGTATTATCGGGCCCTATACGCTGCGTTGGACAGAGAGGGCCCCACGACGTCCTCCCGCGCCCCCATGTTTCTGGCGCTGCTCTTCAAAGCGATGCAGGCAGGTGGTGCAGTGCAGTGCAGTGCAAGGGGGAGAGGGACAAGTGCAAGGGAGGGAGGGAGGAGAGGGACCACACTGGCGGCTAGACTGACGGTCCAGTCCTCCGCTGCCAATCTAACTGCCGTACGGATTTGCAGGCAGTGCGTCTGGGAGGATGGGGTGAAGAGGAGGCACGACGCAGATCCCGACACAGCAGTTATGCGTCCTGAGCCCCTGGTTTAACCTCAACCAGCCATGTTCGTCCTTATGTTTCCGTTTTTGTCATGGCCTATTGGTCGTCATATATTTTTTTAATCCAGATGGCACTTCACTTATGTCACTGACATCATGTGTGAATAGTGGTGTTGGTGTTGATGAATAGCACTATGCCCTAGTCCGTCTCCTAACCCCCCTTCCCCTTCATCGCACCCACATCTTGGCGCCCCAGGGCGACGTGTCCGTGAAGCGGGTTGCGGCATTCGCCAAGCGCTTGCTGCAGCTGGCCGCAGCCTCACAACCCAACTGGGCGTGTGGGGCGCTGCTGCTCATATCGCAGGTGGGGGTTTTGTTTGTTAGTTTGGGGAAGGGACAACGGGGGGGGGAGGGTAACAGGGGGGGACGGCGAATACACGCGCCCTGGTCCTGCGAGTGCTGAGTCGTAGCCAACCAATCACCAACCACCCCGCCGCGTGATGGTCGGATGATGGGTGGCCGCTGAGGAAAGTTGTTAAATAAGCAACCGACAAGGTTACTTTTATGATCACACCTTTCATGATCGCACCTTTCATGATCACATGGCCATCACCGGTCCCCGTTCCCTCACTTCCCCCTGCTCCTCCATCGCCCTGCGCCTTGTAGTAATACTTGCTCGCACTCTCTCGCTCTCTTGCCGCTTCTTCAGGTGCTTGCTGTCCATCCCGCGCTCTGGGCCTCGATCACGCACCCAGAAGACATCGCTGGAAGTGGCCTGGAGGAATTCAAAGACACTGACGACCTGAATGATAACTGCGCCGGTGACGCTGACATCGAGCGGTTCCGCGACCATGACGGCCCTCATGAGGGCGAGGACGGGGAAGCCGGGGTCAAGAAGAAAAAGGCTGAGAAGAAGACAACGGAAAAAGGGTCTGATGAGAGGAAAGGGAAGGACGGTGTGGTGGTGGTGATCGCGGGCAAGGGGCAAAAGAAAGCATCGAAAGCCTTGACCAGGTCAAGAAATGAGGACAACGGTATGGACGTCGACGACGAGGACGACGACGACGGTGCGGAGCTAACGGGGCTGAAACTGGATCTGGATGGTGCCCGTCGGCGGACACATGCATTGGCGAGTACTAGCGGCCGTGGCAGCAGCGCCGGTACTGCGGCCGCTGCGGTAGGGTCGTTGGCGGCCAAGGCGGCAGCAGCGCAGGCGCAAGCGGCGGCTCAGGCGGCTGTGTGGCCGCAGCCCGCATACTACCAGATGGACAAAAGGTAGGGTAGGGGTTGTGCATATGTAGGTGGGAGAACGGCACGGATGTTCACCCAACGTTGCAAACCGCTACATGTTCTCAACATAAAGGGGGGCTGTTGGGTTTGTGAGAGACCGCCTAGACCGCCTAGCCTGTGATAATACGGACGTGCTGGTATAATGTTTATGTGTTACCTGTCTTAATGTATCAATTTTCTTCAATGTACCTCAGCATCAGCAGCTTAAAAGATAAGAATTCCGATGTTACATTTCCTCTTTTGTGTCCGTGGATCCACACCTACCAATTTTTCACTCACACCACTCACCAACTCTTGACTTGAGGTACAAAGCTGCAAACATTCGCGGTGAGCTCCCTTGCTTTCTTTCCCGCTCAGCATATGCATACACACGTAGACATAACTCGTCATGTGGACACCACCCACCCCCCGGTTGCTCCAGGGAGCCCCTGTACGCCAACGCGGACCGGTCCTGCTGGTGGGAGCTCACTGTTCTTGCCGCTCACGCCCACCCTTCCGTGTCGGCCATGGCCCGGGCACTTCTCGCCGGAGCGCCTGTGGTGTTCGACGGCGACCCGCTTAGGGACCTCAGTCTGGTGGCGTTCCTGGACAAGTTCGTCAACAAGAAACCCAAGGTGTGTGTGGGGGGAGCGCAATGGGGCGGATGGGGGTGGGAGGGAGCGTGTGTGTATTTGAGTACCAACCACCAACTACCGCGTCACAACCTCCATACTGCCAAGTCCATCCGTGCAGCAGCGTGGCAAGGAGATGCGAATATCATCATTTTGGGGTTGCATGGCTCAATTGCGGGTCGGTCGTCGTGCTCTGTCGCACTGACCCATGGGTCGCGCACCCTAACATCTTCTGCGTAGTGAAACTTGCATAGGGCCCTTGCGGAGAAGGATTTTGTTAGGGAAGAGTACTTAGGACTGGCGCCTGCAACCACTGTGCTCGTGCTCCCTCGGCAGCGAACTCTTTTTGACGTCACCCTCGCCCATATCGAAGCTTTCAGATACATGCGCACACCCAACCTCCTCTATTCCCCTCTCCCCCTTCTCCCGTGCAGCCAATCAACCGGACCCGGTCCATCATGCAGCCCAGCGCGGTGCCCCTCGGCGGCGCGCTCCTGGACGGCACTGTGGATGCAGTCGCACGCGGAACGGCCAAGCAGCCCCCGCCGGCCAGCCTGGCTCAGCTCAGCAGCAACGCCTTCGCGGCGCTCGCGGAGGCTCAGGTGGAGTCCGCGGACCTCTTCTTCCACCGGTACGAAGACATTCATGACGTATTGTACCTGCCTTCGTAAAATGCGCTCATAAATTTGGTTCCAAAAGACGTTTCTTTTAATTAATGTTATGTTTCCCATAAGTGCTCTTTAGCGCATGATTAGAAGCCTTTTTAAGAAATATCTGTAATTATAATACATAATTTTTATATATTATGAGTATAGTTATAATGAAAATGTTGCGATCCTGCTTAGGTAGGGTGTATGTAGATCATACCGTATGACAAGGTTGGATATTTCCGGACATCCAGAAGTAGGTTTAACGGTTTGGGTAACGGGGGCATCATCAGATTTAGATTTAGATTTGGTGGGGCTTCACAGCGGTCAGGGGAAGGTGGGGCCGTCATGCCTCCTCTGTGCGTCCCGTAATAGTCGAAGTATAAATTCATCCCCTCAATATCCGAATACGAATCATTTTATATTTCAAAACTCACTTCTCTGCTTTTTCAGGTTCCTCAATCTGAAGGGCGTCAAGGCAAAGCAAGCAGCTCGCTCCGAAGCCAAGAAACGCAAAGATGGAGGGGAGGACAAGGGCGGAGAGGAGGAGTCGCTCAGCGAGGGAGACGAAGAGGAGGTCGACCGATACATGGAGAAGCAGGTGCGGTGGGAATTACACGAATTAATTGGAATATCCCCCTGTCACTGATTGCTCGCCAGTTGACTGGGAAGAGGAGATGCCTCGGGTCCTTCAAGCTCTCGCCAAATGCCAATTCCTAGATGTTCCAGGGACGTACGGCTGTACGATCTGTTCGCGCTCCAGCCTACCTGTTTGTTCAGAATTTATTTCCACGACTCCTTCCCTTGATTGCATGTCTTCAATGAGAATTCATGAGAATTCGCCTGTATGTTAATTTTGATCTTTTTTGTAATTTCAACAGAATAAAAATAACCTAATTTTGGATGTGCAGGAGGGCATGGTCGGCGACACTAAAGACAACTCCGACCTGGGATACGATTACGACAACCTGGTGAACGCGATGGCGGAGGATGGACTGGAAGAAGAGGACGACGAGGGGCAGGAGGCTGAAAATGAGGATGATGACGGCGAGGACGTCAGCATGGACGAGGAGGGCGGAGAGGAGGACGACATCAACGTTTTGGATCTCCCGAGTGCTGGTGACGATGACGAGGCTGAGGAGGAGAGCGATGAGGAAGCGGCGGCGGAGCGACGAAAGCGGAATCGTGAGGCGCTGGAGGCGGCTGGAATCACCGAGGCTGATCTGGAAGCCTTATCCTCCGACGATGGTGATGAGGAAGAGGACGACGGTGATGATGGCGATGATGATGCAGGGGCATCTTCGAGCGAAGGGGAGGATGGTGAGGAGGAAGAGGACGACGATGACCTGGTCCGCTTGATGGCTGGCGGCGGCAGCAGTGATGACGACGATGACGATGTCCAGGACGGTGACATGGATGACATGGATGACGACGGCGATGATGAGCCCAAGCTGGCACCTCTCAACAAGGGCGGGAAGGGACGAGCCGCAGGAAAGGAGGCAGGAGGCGGCAAGGGAGGGGACAGGAAAGGGGAGAAAGGAGGCCGGCGGGATAAAAGCAGTAGTGGTGGGGGCGGGGGTAGTTTGTTCGCCAGTGCGGAGGATTACGAGGCGCTGATTGACAGGGCGGAGAAGGAGGAGGCCGAGGGGCGGCAAAAGGGAGGAAAGGACCGCCAGGGAGGTGAAAGGGGGAGGGGAGGGCGTGGACGCGGTGGCCGGGGGCGTGGTAGGGGTGACAGAGGAGGGGGAGGGGAGAGAGAAGGGGGGAGAGGGAGAGGAGGAGGGGGAAGAGGAAGAGGGAGAGGAGGTGGACGGCGGACGTAAGGGTTGAGAAATAGGGGTAGGAGAACTGGATGGTTGTGACTCTCTAGAATTGGGCACGCCTGTATTTCCGCAACGTATGCCGTTATCCTGTAAAGGGATTGGGACTGGGAGAGAAGTGCCAGTGAGGTCGATATGAGGGGGGATCAGGAGGAGGAGCGCGAGGCCCCATCTGTGGTGCCCCCACAGTGGTGATGATGTCATGGCGAGTGTCGGGGCTGGAAGACATCCTCACCTCATCTTGTAACTAAGGGTGCGTCACTTTTGATGTTAGCAGCGAGGGGATGATTTTATGCCATTGCTATAATCCTCATCAAAAGCATTTCATGTTAATGCACCAAAATCCTGACAAAAATAATTATCAAAAGTTACGGAATTGGCGGGTAATCAGCAGGAAAGGAAAAGGGTTTTGCCAAAGCATCTAGTGGGACCTGTGGGAAGGCGGAAGGCATGCTTACGAAGGGATTGCGAAAAGAGGATGATACTTTCGGAGGGCAGGTCCAGAGTAAATCGTGAGTCTATGACGGGGATTGTAAAGAAGGGGGGAGGAGTGGACCAGGAACGTTCAGAGCGGCTGTGGTCCTTCTGCCTGTACAGATTAAAAGAGAGCTCCACCCGATGGCCTTTCCAAGCTTTTACATGTTTTATAGGAAATCATGATGTCAGCATGGATATATTTATCTGCCCCTATATTCAAACGATCTTGCTTACTCGTCCTATCTTCGAAAACTCGAAGTTGCCATCCTGCCAACGGTCATCGCATCGGACGGTTGTAGTCGTTGTCTTGATGTACTGCACGGTTGGACTCTTACCAAAGTTGTCGCTGACATGCAACGCATTTGACGTGCGCAATTGAAGCTTCGAATATTAAGTTTCCTCGAAAATTTGGAGTAGAAGTAACAACTTTAAAATATTGTTTGCATACGGCGATATCGAGCGCATTTGCAACGCCTTTTCGTTTAACATTGTCTACATCTAGCTTAAATCACTGAATGATATAATACTCTGAAGCGGCTTCTTTATTAGTTTTTTGATAATGGCCGATGCACAAGAGCAGAAGCCGTCCTTAGCATTCACGTTTCAAAAGAAAAAGTTAGTGCAAAAGGTTGCTGTAAATGTTGTGGAGCAGAAAGATATAGGACAGCTCATCTCGGGTATTGAGGGAGCAAAGATTCAAGTTGTCGGTGGGGACACCGATGCTGAGCTCAAAACCTACGTCATCCCCAAAATCGAAAACACCTACAAATCCGGAGTGGGTCCCAAGAAATTTACGCCTTCATACAAGCCGCCCAGCTCCGATGCAAATGTGGACAATTCCGAGGACCGATTTGTGCAAGCAGCTTCCACAGTTCCAGTCATCACGGAATACGGCTTGCAGCTACGAGAGGATAGACCGGGTAACCGCGCTGCCGGGGACGCCGGGCCATCCAACGGCGTTGGCCATGGGAATCGGGGTGGAGGAGGTAGCACAACAGCAGCAGCCCTCGAGGCGCGAGCATTCCGGGAGGCGGTGGAGCAGCTTCCGGAAGCCATAGATGTTGAGGTGCGGTACGAAAGAAAACGGAAGGGGACCGGGAAGGGAGGGATTAGAAAGCCAGGGACTTTGACCGTATGGTAAACTTCTCTTGAAAACAAGTCATGAGGTGAACGGAGGCCAAAGTCACAGGCTGACGTTGTCGAACGTTTAGGGCTTGTACATGACACGCTGTACATAAACTTGTGGATCATATTATATATATGTGTGTGTGTGTGTGTGTGTACGTGTTAATATGTGTATGTATATGTGTGTGTGTGTGTATTCGTATCCTCACCCATCTCTGGGGTTCTTTCACATCTCTGCACCTTCGCGCCCGGGCCCATCTCCCGGTCCCTTCACCCCACGCACCGGCGCTGTATAGGCTTATGAGGCAATGCCCGTGGAGGAGTTCGGCAAGGCCATGCTGCGGGGTATGGGCTGGCAGGAGGGCATGGGGGTGGGCCGGAACCGGAGGCAGGTGGACGCCATCGAGTATGTACGGCGACCGGAGCGGCTGGGGCTGGGTGCCCAGCCGTTGGCTCTAGGGGCGGACAAGACCAAGCCCGTCAAGATGGGTGGGTTGAAAGGCAGATGAAGGGCCTTATGGTCAAAGGGTTCTCTTGCTCAGTTGTGCGCATGTGTGTGTACGTGTGTATGTGTATGTGTACCTGCGTGTGTGTGTACCTGTGTGTGTGTGTGCACCTGTGTGTGTGTTTATACATGTGTGTATGTGTGCGTGTGTTTTGAGGGGGGTGAGGGGAAAGGGTTGTGGAATGGCTGGGCCGGCGGGCAGCGGCGGGAATTTGCCCACGGCAACAAATTCTTAATTTATTTAAAATCTAAGTATAATTTTTTTAATTTCCTGCTCCCTATGTCTGGTCTTTTCTGGTCTGTTCTGACGCGGTTACATTGGCTTCATGTGCGACGCGGCATCCCCCCTTCCGCCCACCGGAGCTATTATTTTATTTCAAATGTCCCGCCGATATATTGCTTATAACACTTTTCCAGTAAATTGACTTTGTTTTGAAGTAGATTATCCATACTAAATGTCGTACATTCGTATTTTTTTGTTTGCTGCCTCTTCATCAACGCCGTATCATCAGCCAGTGTACGCAGGGTACGGAAAATTTCCATCTGACCTCACCTGCCGTACGGCTCGCGGTTTCATCTCACTTGCCTGACCCCCCTCCCCCGTTTCCTCCTCCTTGCTCTCAGGCGACAAACCCCAGCGTCAAGATCTCGTACTGGCCCCGGATGCGGATGGTCGTCAGCGGAACGTACGGAAGCTGGACGAGCAGCTCGTGGCACGGAGCACAGTGAGGACGAGCTTGTGTATGTGTGTCTGTGCGCTCACAACACGTGTTTGATAGATATTTAATAAAGGGTTGAAAAATTAAGGGTTATGCATTATTTATTAATAAATAAACTTTATGTATATGTATCGTATGTTATGTACACGTTAGTATGTCTTTGTGTGTGTATAGGTATGACCGTTTTGATTTTTGTGTCCCGAATCACCCCCCGTGATTATCCCGTACGTAGTTACGTCACCCTTCCGCACCCACCTTTTCCCCCGGTAATTACCCTGCTCCCACACGTGTGTGTTTTGCCCGCCTCCATATTCCAAACCCGAAAAAGGTTCTTCCCGGGCCCCAGCCCGGCAAAGAGATGCGGATCACATTGGGACCGCATGCCGGCCTGGCCTGTACGGCACTTGAGGTGCTACCCACGAAGGGCGACGCCAAGCAACATGGTAAAGTACGCCGAGTCGTGCCGTACACTATACAAGATGCGGTACACAACTTGCCACACTCCGGCATTCTATTTGTGCACCGTACGGCTATCGAGCAGCGCAGTACAATCGTACAGCCGAGAAAAATAGTTTCGATTGCCATGAAGATCAGGAAGCCATTTAATGAATCGTAGAGGTGCTACTTGAAACTGCACTTCGTGGTGTAAAGATTAAAAAGCTGAAAATTATCAAAATTACAGTAAATATAAAAAAATAAAATAATTAAAATTTTAAAATATAATACGTAAAAAATGGGCGTTGGAGCTGACAATGCAGTGACGGTGCAGGTATGGCCCCCGAATAATTTGCCTGCTATAGAGTTTCGTACAGCCGTACTTTCCGGTACGTCTTCTTACCTACTGTCCCGCCCTCGACTCTCTTTTCCCTTCGCAGAGCGCTGGCTAGTCCGTCTGGCCGCAAGCCAGGAAATGGTTGTCGTACAGGTTTCGGAGTTGGGCGAGAAGTGGGAGCGCGCAAAGGCGGTGGATAAATCGGAGAAAGATGCCGGCGGGGGTGACGATGGTGGCGACGGCGGCGGCGGCGGCGGCGGCCAACCGGAGAGCTCCAGGGGAGCAGGCGGAGGGAGGGATAGGGAAGACCGCCGGTCAGATCGGGATCATGACCGGTCGCACGACAGGCAGTACGACCGAGATAAGGATTCGGGCCGGCAGAGAGGCAGAGAGCGGGAGGAGTGGGGTTGGGCGGATGACGGTGGCGGCGGAAAGCGGAAGTCGAGGGAGGAGGACGACGAGCGGCGGCCTGTCGATGACCAGGTGAGTCATCGACCTAAGAATATTTTTAATCGCGTAACTCTAAACCCTAACTATTTATGTTTGCGCTCCGAATGTTTATTGGAAATTCAGAATGTAATTATTTGGTTAATTTTATTTATTTAGGTATATTCATCATTTAAAACGTATTTATGTAATTTTTCATAAATAGGATCCAAATGTAGATGGATCCTATTTATATGAAACTACCAACGATATTATTCTGGCATTATTCTGGACGCTATACTGCACTGAGTTTTACATTCGACGTCGCGGCTTTGCACAGGATGGCGGGCGCGGCGGCTCCAAGAGGTCCCGTGTGTCGGAGCCGTACCAAAGTAAAGGTGGCAGCGGCGGCATGCGAGGGGACGACAGGCAGTACGACAGTCGGTACGACAATGATAATGACGACGCCAAGAAAGATTCAAGAGACCATCATAAGCACGGGAAAAAAGAAAAGCACAAAAACGATAAGAGAGATAAGAAAGATAAGAAGAAAAAGAAGGAGAAGAAAGAGCACGAAAAAGATCTGAATCGTAATCGCGATCATCGCAGCGGTGGCGGCTGGAGCGACCGAGACCGCGCCAGGGAACGAGATGCGTCGTACAGTCGATCGGAGGAGGGCGATGACTCGGAGGAGATGGTGGAGGAGGAGAAGGCAGTGGAGAAGGGTACGGCGGCGGGTGGGAGGCCCACCTGGCTATTCCCTGCCATCAAGGTGCGAGGAAGGGGAGAACGGGGGCCCCCTGTTGTGTGTTTGTCAGGCACGACTGCCACCTGTTAAAGTCTTTTTTAACTAGTTGCTGTCATTACCTGTTGCTGTTGCGCCGTTTTATTACCATGCGGATGATATGAGGGCGCGATGTGCGTTCAGGCGTTCAGGGGTTCAGGATTTTCCCCCTCTGCCCCGACAGAATATTTTTAAACTTTATACGCACATACGCATACACATACACATACACGCAAACCTCCCACATTTTTAAGGAGTTCGAATGTATCAGGGGATTTCTTACGCCGGTTCACACCCTACTCAACCTCTGCTTCGTATTGCCGCACACCGTACACAGGTCCGCATCGTGGACAAGAGCGTGCGCGGTGGAAAGTTATATTTAAAGAAGGGGACCGTGGTGGACGTACATCCGGGCGGTACGGCAGACGTGGCGGTGGACGATACGGGAGATGTACTGCGGGTGAGACCGTTTGCCGTATTCCGTACACTCTCCCTCCAAAACGCATGCACATAACTTATGACCTAATGAAAGAGTCGATTCTTCTAATGGAGGCCCCCCATCATGGACTCCACATAATTGCTAAAACCGTAGTAGTTGCCCACCAAATGGGAATATCTATTTTCAAATTATCAAATAAAGGGCTCCTTGATGATGACATTAAATGGATCAAATAAATTAATTAATATTAAAATTTAGCATGCTCATTTTGACACACATATTCTCTTTCTCCCCCCCCTGGACTGTCTGTTGCCGAACAAAATACTACAGCTTCCGGAGTCTTCCTTGGAGACGGTTGTGCCACGCCACGAAGGCGCTGCGGTACTCGTTGTGGCGGGTCCACACCGGGGCGCACGCGGCCGACTGCTTCAGGCTAGTACGGCGACCGGTGCGGCGGCCGTGCAGCTGGCGGCGGATTTCTCAATTGTACGACTGATGCTGGATGACGTGGCGGGTTTTGTGGGGGAGCTTGACGAGGAATGACGGGACAGAGGGGGGGAACATATCCAATATGGACAGCACAATTGATTAGTTGAGAAAAGAGTCAAGAAACATAATAGCTTTTAAACTATACGACAATATGTACAACATAGATGCAAGATATGGACCGCTTGTTTAGTCGAGTCGTTTAACATCGGATATTATTATTTTTATTTTTAGGGGTGTCGGACTGTCACTGGTTCTCGGTAGCGGTTGTTTGTGGTGGTTATGGCGGTTGTGATGGGGGGGGAAATGCGAACTGTAAAATGTTATTTTTGTTTCAAACTCTTTTGGGGTGTTGATAAACTTTTCATTTCTCCCCTTCTTTTTGATTCTTTGCATTGTCTTTAGTGCAGAATTACTTAGCGCGCGCACGTGTGTGTTGCTGACATCGTTTAGGTGTTCGTACGTTCCGTACAAACAGTACGATCACGGAATTTGGGGGCGATAAATTGCCGCTCGCTCGTGTGCGCCATACTCAATCCACCCAGCTGCACATATCGCACTGCTCATCGAAGGACTGTCGCTGACCTCCCCGGCACATACAAGAGGCACATACAAACCACACAGGCGTTTTGTCACCAAATGGCAGCAGTAGCCCAGTGGAACATTTCAACGGTGAGAATTCCGCAAACTCTTAGAACATCAAGAAATAGCGAGACTCACAATATGATGTAAATACATTGGGTATGTGAGATGGCGCTGCTGCTTTCTTCATTATTAGGGTTTAAAAATTCTGAGAGGAGTCACACCTGTGAAAGGAAAGGCAAGGAATGCAAAAAGCGCCTCACCATGATGAGAGCACAAAGGGGCAGGTGCACGAGGGGGCAGAGCACGTGCACAAGCTGGGTCTCTCGGGCACGGCTATCCTTGAGGGGATACGTTAGGAAGCAGCAACCCGTATTCGTACGATTGTACGAATCATTGGAAGCCTACCGGTAATGTCAAACTCTTTCATTTTGGGTAATAATAATTATAATAATCCAATATAATGGATCTTATAGTGGACTGTTCGTCGATGTCAACGATGGCAGTGCAGTCAATTGACCACTAGTCTACATAGTCAAGCATTGAGCCCTCCACCATCACCACCACTACCATCACCACTATCACCGCCGCCGCTGCCGCCGCCATAACCACCATACCTTCTCCTCCTCCTGTGCTCTTCCGGAACTAGAAGCCCGCTGAGGAACACCCCTACCACCCCTACCAGCAAAACCTGATGTGTTCCATCAGCACCGCCGGACGCACCACCACCAACACGCCACCCGCCACATACCACAAAATGCACGATCAAGCATATGCCTTGCAGGCCTAGCACTGATAACTGTCAAGTCCCGTAAAAACCCCGGATGGCTGTTTTAGCATATATCTGCGTGTGTACGCCGTACCTGTACCGACTTTGCGTCGTGTGTGTGTATTCGTGCCGTACCGATGTCATAAATCCAAACCGCTGCGTGTCAAATCGTTGCTCTCCCATGTCTGACTCATATTCCCGACCGACCTAATCTACACGTATCCTAGATTAGAGCAAAAACAAAAGCCAGGTACAGGAACCCAGATGATGCAATCACGGGAAGGCGAACTCATGCAGCGCCGTCCACTGATACACGTCTATATGCTACACGTTGACCGCAAATCGAACGAATGTCCGTGAATGGCGTTCGGGCCGATTTGTGGTTTTCAATCTCCCTGATTTCCCAGAGCCAAAATTGGAAGACGCAAAATACCACAGCACCTAAACGCAAACAACAACACGAAACCCCCATCAAGATCGCCAGAATACATTGTGGACGCGTGTGAGTGAGTGAGTGTGTGGGAGGGAGGCAGAGGGGGAGTTAGGTAGCCACCTGAGGAAGCCCATCTCCTCCTCCTCTTCCCATCTCATCATCACGGCTGCATTTCATCGTCTTGTGTCGCGTCTTGCCCGCGGCATGTGATGTCGAATGTCATATCACATCACATCACATCGTAACATGTCCAGATCAAGCCATGATCACGTCGAATCACCTTAACACCGCTGTCATTGCATCAGAGTTGCATCGAATTACATCAGCTAGAGCCGCATCGCATCGCATCGCATCGCATCGCATCGCAAATTCGCACCACCATATCGTTCGCCGTATCACAAGGCACGACAATAGAAGAAAATCACCATATTCAGTCCAGCTACTGCCGAGGAAGACAGTCTCCATCTGGAAATATGTCTCTGCCAGAATTTTCTAGAACCTAAGGCAAGGGGTGAAGTCCGGTATGACAGTGCCTCCTTCCTCCCCGTGCGGTCTTCCTTCTCGCTGGTGCTCTCAGATGTGTCTCACACGACATCACAAACCCTCACCCCCCTCTCCCGCACCCCGCCAAAGGAGATAACCAGGAGCCATAACTCGGACGGTGTTTTGGGCTCCAGGGAGAGGGCCTCAACTCAACTCAGAAAGACGGTCCAGGATAAGGCCCTCTTGTCAGGAGGAAGCCATTTAAGAGCTGCGCGCTCTTTCACGTCACAAGACAGAATTGATGAATGCACCCCTCACGTTTGTTTGTAGTAGAGCTGAAAGCGGCTCATCGGCAAGATATCGATCGTCCATGAAACCGCAGGCCGCACTGCTGTGGCTCAACTCCCCAAATAGAGAGAGGGGGAGAAAGTGAGAGAGAGAGAGAGAGAGAGAGAGAGAGAGAGAGAGAGAGAGGAGGGCTGTAGGGGCGTTGGAGCCAAGTGCTTGAGCCGCACAACGCCTCCACATATTAACTTTCCACCACCATCACCACCACCACCGCATTCAGCACCTATCTTGAACGCCGCACATACCCCGCCCCACATCGAAAAGTACGACCAAGCGCGCGAGAAGACATGGTTCCCCGATGGAGCTGATCCACTGGCGTCATATCACGATTCCCAGCGACCTACCGAGCTCCGTTTCAAGCAGGCTAGCTACGATTCCGGAGCCTTTCACTTCGTCTCATCCGCCGCCACCGCCGCCACCGCCGCGAATTGGTGGTGATCATTCACCGCCACTGTTTGTCCTTCCTTTTCCGCCTCAGCCTCGCCATCGCTCGGTGAGAGCAGCAGCACCACGCGAGCCTCCTGGTCCTCTCCCTCCACAGACGTCTTGCCCGACCCCGGCGCCATCTCTGCCACCGCCGCTGCTGGCGCATCGTGTTCGTCCACCAGTACGGTATTCCGTACAGCCTCGGACAGGATATCCATCAGCTCCGCTTGGCTCTCCACCGTCGTGACGGTGGACGCTAGCGCCGAATTTAAATTGCTGTTCTTATTGAGCAGCCGCTGGAGCTCCTCCTGGAGCATCCCCTGTTGCGCCGTCAGGTGCTGTACTTGCGATGCTAGCCGTCGTACCTCAACTGCCAACAACTCTCGATCCACAAGAAGTTTACAATGATTCACCATGAGGTCGTCGCTGGCCGGGGATGTGGTATGGGTGGCGGCACCTGCACCGCCGCTGCTCCCGCCGATGGCGGCCATGGAGACGGAGGCATCAGCGAAAACTGAGATACCGCCGCCGCGGCTGCCGCTGCCCCGGCCGCCACCACCGCTGCTACCGCCGCCGCCGCGCCGCCGGCCGGCGGCAGCCGTAGGAGATTTTGGCCTCGTTAAGGGCGACATCGATGTGCTCCGAGCCATGCGCGGAGCCGTCGTCGCCGCCGCAGCTGGCGGCGGCGACGTTAATGCGTTCCTAGGTATCGGCACCGCCGCCACCGGCGATGTTGATGGACTGCGTATTACATACCCCGACGTCGATGCCGACGCCGTCGGTGGGGAATCGTACGACACCGTAAGACTGTAGTAACCGCCGCCATCGGTGCGCGGTGCCGTCACGGAGCGCATGAAGTTGGGTCTGGGAGGACGGACCTTGACCTCCTCAGGCGGCGGCGGTGGTCGGGCGGCGGCGATGGAGGCCAGCCTGACGCTGCCCAGGGCCGCCGCCAGCGCCGCTGCCGAGGCAGCTGCCACCAGATCCTCCGACGCCACTGGATCCAGAACCGGGTCTTCAAGCCCAGCAGCTGTAGCCGCCCCCGGTGAGCCTGTTCTTGTGGTGTTGCCGCCGGGAGATGAATGCCTTTTTCCCGAATGAGTTGCTCGTAACCGGTGACGTGAATAACGCGTACGTTGGTGGTCTTCACCCGGGCTGGAGTTGCCCGTCGTGGCAGTCGTCACGTGGAGGTGGTGGTCGCGGCTGGTGGTGGCGGGCTCGCCTCCACCGACGGAAAGGCGGTGAAGTGCAACGCCAGCCATGTGCTTCGCGGCGGCAGATTGAACATCTTGTGTAGGAGCAATTTCTGCATGACTTGCGGATTGGATGTCAGCGGAGTCACGACGCTGTCGTCGACGCTGTCTGTTAGGTCGCTCCCGTGGCGGTTGAGCTTCGACTTCGCTGTACGCCGCTACAGCGTCACAATTTCCAGCTCGTGCTGTTTCATCGCTATTGCCATGATCGATTGTGGAAGAATCGGCTCGTCGGCTGGGCACGTCTGTCTCAGCACCCATGCTTGAAACAGCGTTCTCACAGTGGTCCAGAGCAGCGGCGTCCAGCAATGTGTCTGCTTGCTGTGGATTTAATTCTTCGAGAGTAGATCCGTCCGCCATTTCTATTCAAGTACGTGTGAGTACAAGATAGATTTGATAGGAAGGGATGAGGTTACTGACTACAAAGGCGAAAACATGCGATCAATTACGATAAAACCTATAATAAGAAATCTCAGGGATATGAAGCTTGGTAATATATGTTTCGGCGCTTTCCCTTCGCCGTCAGTACCTTTTTGCCTGCTCGTATAACTGCCTTTATGCCTTCCTGACCTTGACCATATTTTGCCATACATACATAAGAATCACTGTAAGCTTTTCATATGTTCCTGTGGCGAGGACGGACCCGCAGAGACATAACATGCATGCTGACACATCGATCTAAGAAGTTCTTTACATAAAGCTATGCGTACTTGCGGCGATTGCGCTACCACATGCATATTGTTCCTGTTTCTCTTCTTGCGTCGATGTTGCTTGGCCCACCTCCTCATAGATAGCACTGATGTGGGTGTGCACAAGTGCGAGTTCCAGGTACATGCCCTGTGCTCTATCCGGACAGATTCCCGCAATGTTACACCTTCGAGGTCGGTTTCGGGTCGCTAAAGATGCACTGTAGCTTGCGACCTCTTCTCCGCACCCCTACTGGTACAAGCTTGCTACGGCATGTGAATGCGCGGGAAAACCATGCATCAGATGCGTATCTGGGTCTGCACTTCCAACGAAATTGGAAAATAACCAGCATACAACATGAAGCTAGTTACATCCACCTGCGCCTCCCCCTTATCAACGGCTGGGAAACACATGTATTATCGATACGTACCC
Source organism: Volvox reticuliferus (assembly GCA_019650235.1). Lineage (NCBI taxonomy): Eukaryota > Viridiplantae > Chlorophyta > Chlorophyceae > Chlamydomonadales > Volvocaceae > Volvox > Volvox reticuliferus. The sequence continues at coordinate 220,772 of BNCP01000056.1, forward strand.
GATTCGAGGTGTTTGTGGTGAAATGAATTGTCCCTACTCGCGCCTTACCCATTCCACATGGCGCGGCCGCTAATCGCATTATGACGCACCCCTCATCTTCCCATAACAGAACTCACAACTGCTTCATAAAAGTTGCTCCCGGACACCACCAGCAAAACACACACGCCTTCAATCCTCTCCCTTCTTCCCCTCCTTTTTCCCCCTTCCCCTCCCCTCCACCGTGACAGTTGCGCAGCACACACCCTGCTCCAGAACCCCAAACCCCTCCATCACCTGCATTCGTTTATATGACCACGGGTCCACGGGTTCCACGGGTTTCCGTGCACCCGTAGCCATAATAAGCTAGCCGTGCAATCGGCTGTTTTATATTACCCACCCACATCTTTACTCGGGCCAGCTCTTTGAGGTCCTTTCCACTCGTCATTCCGATGTCTTCCTTTCTAGGGTTTTAGGGCTTTAGGGTTTTGGGTTTTGAGTGCCGTTACATCCATCCATCCCAGATCCGGGCCCGCCCCCTCGCGTTTCATCAGGGCCACCTCGGCGACGAGACCGTACGGCTGTACGTCTTCCTAACCGCATGCGTCCGACCGTTAGCTGGTGGCCAGGCATCTGGCGCAGCGATGAAGATGACGACGACAGTTGGCAGTGGCCAGGTCGCTGCATCAGTCCAGGGAGCCCCAGTCGGAGCTGGCGGCAGCCGAGCTCTCGCGCTGGCTGAGGCGGCGCCTCCATCGCTACCGCCACCGCGGTCACTGCAGCCCCCGCTTTCGCCCAACTTGTTCCTCTCCGGATTCGCCTTCATGTCTCTACCTAACCAACCGGTAAATACGACACAGCTACAGCAACCGTTATCTACTCTGCTCTGGGCGGCTGAACGACCACCTGGCGATTACCGACTGCCACAAGAACCTGCGGGTCCCAGCAGCAGTAGCAGCAATAGCGATAGCAGTAGCAATGTTAGCAGTAGCGATGTTAGCAGTAGCGAGAGTACCCACGCTGACCCCAGCGGCAACAGCAGCAGTAGCAGTGGCAGCGGTGGCGGTGATAGTAGCAGCAGCGGTGGCGGTGTAACGGGTGGTGGTGGGTCAGACGCGGCCAGCGATGGCATCCGGCGCCTGTCAGTGCGCAGCCGACGGGGCCTTATGCAGGAAGACGTGCCAGCGCCATGGCCCCCAGGAACCTTCTTCGGCGCTATTTACGAAGCAGCACTGCAGTTGGTGAACGGCACGTACGGTGCAATTAGCATCAGGTACGGCAGGACAATGGCGAGTGAATGTATTGAGATCTTAAAGTTATGGCGGCATCGTTTTGGCATTTTAGATGACGTCGTAGCTCACCAGATTTCGCTCCGCGTGCATGTCAGTTTCGGAGCATCCTGAACCTTCTTGGATTTGATTTTAGGATGGGGCCGTATGATCTTCGTAACCTGCAGGTCAGTGCGCTCGTCCCAGCAGTACGGCGTGCACTTGTCGTACAGGGACCCGGTGCATTGGATCGCCAACCCCAGCCTCCGCCGCGAGCCGGGGCGACTCTCACTGCGTGTCCAACTGAATCCAGATGAGCTGGAAGCTATCACAAATTCCACCGTTAGTACGGCAACAGAATCGACTGCCGTATATTCCGGACCGCCGGCGTTTGAGATTAGGGCGACTGGGTTTGAAGGGACGTGTTCGTACACGCCCTCTCCATCTCGTAACCTGAACTTGGAGCCCGTTGCGGGTCTGCCCACTTGCGGTTGGCTGGATCCGGATCGTGTTGCGTACGACAAGTCGATTTACACAATTTGGCGTAGCATGCAGCAGCCGAATGGCGCATCTGGGCAGCAACAGAAGTGGCGGAAGCACCGGCGGCGGCGGCGGGGAAAGCAGTCGCCACCCCCGCCGCCGCCCCCGCCACCAGCCACCAGCTATTCACCGACTAAATACATGGTCGTATCGCCGTACTTCAACTTGACGCCGTACGATTTCGCGACCGTGCTGATTCACCATTTGGAATATCACACCGCGCTAGGTAGGGATTTTGACGCCTCCACCGACCAATCTAAAGATATTTATATATACATATATTATTTTACTTAATTGCGAAAATGCCTTGCTGGTATAACTTTGGGTGGGAACAACGAAATAATACGCGGCTCCGAAATTCGATCTCTCTTACAGCTACAGCTACAGCTACAGGAGAGATCAAAATGAAATAAAACTCTAAGAATCACACTGAGGGGAAAGCGGCTAATGTTCCAAAAGTGTGAAACCCTAAAATTACCTGAAACCACCCGAAGTCTAAAACCCGAAGTGTGCCCAGCAGAGCATTTCCCCTTCCCTGGAGGGGGTAAACACGAACTGACCGGCTGTCCAGGTTTTGTGGTTGACGTAAAATCCTCATTGTCACTGCTGTTTCCCAGCCCCCCCGAAGCACCTCTTCTGTTGAAAGTACGTGAAAGTAATCTCCGATTGCCCGATCTCCTTTTCGTCTTCGCTATCCGAACCCTTCATGACTGTTTAGCCAGTGCGCCGACTCTTTTAAGTTCTTGGAGTCAAGTGTCAAACATAAGGCCTGCGGCCGCGCCACCCATCTCATCCATCCATAACCCGCTCCCCCCCTGCCCTTTCTTCTCCCGCCCCCCGTCCGTCCCGCCACCTCCCCACAGGCATCCAGCGCTACCTAGTGTACATTGAGGAAGGCGAGGAGGGGCTTATGTCAGATGCACGCCTAACGGCGCTGGCGGCTGCTGGCCGGCTGCAACTAGTGCGATGGCGGGAGCTGCCGACCATCAAATTTGCGGGTACAGCTGAACGACATCCGTACGGCAGTCAGGTACGTACGATCGTAAGTATTTACATAGGACGTCGTGGTCGAAGACTATTTTACAGCTAACAGGCCAATGGACGGGACCCAGGTTGACCCAAGTCACGTTAGAGCCATGGGTCAGAGCTAACCAGATTGGATCAACCCAGGTTGACCCAGATCGTGTTTGACCCAGATCACTTTTGACCCAGATCGACCCAGATCACTTTTGACCCAGATTGACCCAGATCACTTTTGACCCAGATCGACCCAGATCACTTTTGACCCAGATTGACCCAGATCACTTTTGACCCAGATTGACCCAGATCGCCTATTTCCCCACGTTCTCTTCGCGCCCATTCTCCCGGGTTCGTTATTTTCGTTAACCTGCAGATTCTGGTCTACAATCACGCGCTTCTGTCGCTGTGGCACGAGGCTGCGGTGGTGGCTGTGGCGGTGAGAGCAGGGGCCATGATGGTTGTCAGGGGTACAATGAAATTCGAATAAATCAATTCAGATCAAATCTGCAACGGACAACCAGCGACACGATACGTATGTACACGGAACCCTGCCCAGGGCTTGCTCGTTACAAAGCTAATGGGAGCGAAGCAAAAACCTGCGCTGAGGGTGTTTGCGTGGGCAGGAGGGATGTGAGTGAAGAAGTGGTGACTTGTGAGGTGTACGAACGATGATGATGGCGAGGAAGAACCGGTCCTGTACTTGGCACCCCATCTGCGTCAACCTCGTCCTCGTATACAAGCTTTTGTTCGAACTGAATGAGACTTATTATTTTTTACTCTTATATGAAAAGGACTCATTCGCATCGCAGATGACTTGCATATATGATATATTGCCTTTTTTCTGTCGCAAAAATTACGGACAACCGCTCCCCCTCAGGATCTGGACGAGTACCTGGTTACTAAGCACCCCATGGCATTAGAGCAGGTGGGTTATGAGTACTGAATGATGATATGATGGATACTGGATGATGATGAAGGGATAGGACGACGGAATAAGTGGGCCTTATGTATCATATGTGAATTGTTTACGAATTAATAATCATATCAAGCTTGGTCATTTTCACTGTCATTTTGGAGAAAAGATGTGCTTATATATGTATGTGTGTATATATATATATATATACAAATTTATGCATGTTAATGAACGTTATACTTAAAAAACGATGTGCGCGGAACATTTCACGAAAAAGGAAATAAAAGCTGAAGGATGGTCGCCAGCTCGATCGTCCTCCCTGCCTTCTCCTGCTTCTTTCCCTCTTTCCTTCTGCCTTCGGCTTCCTCTTCCGTGCTCCCTACCAATGCCTCGCTCTGCTTCGTCCTCCATTCGGACAGGTGCTGCTGTCCTGCTCGCCCCACGGCCGCTACCCCGCCGCGGCGTTATGGATTCCCCGCCGGTCAGCCATCTGCACATCCTGCTGGGCAGCCCTAGTGGGGGACCAGCCGTATACACCTGTCGTACGCAAATCATCATCACGTACCAACCAACTCGAAGCCAAGGCGCTTCAGGAGCTATCCAATCGTTACATCCATAACGCCACGCTGATGGCGGCGGTGGCCACCCTGGAGCGCCGGCTGTGGCTGACAGCATCAGCGACTAACGCCTCCGCCGTACAACCGCACCATCCGTTGGAGCACTACCGCCACTGGCAGGGGGGATGGCACCACAAAAGCATCATGTACAGCCACCTGATGTCGTACGTTAGCGTACACCTATCGTACAGTGTGCCGTCGGGGCGATGGCCACATACTGTGGCTCGGTTAGGGTGTGCGGTGTGGGTGCACGTAGAGACGCAGCTGGGACCGCGCGTGGGCCTGGCAGCGGTGCAGGGGCAGGGCGTGGGCGGAGATGGTTTCGATGCTCGTGTTAGGGATGGGAGGAAGGAGGAGGAGGCCGTAGGCGTCACCAGGACTGCTGCGGCAATGGGGGCTCAGGAAGCGGGAGCTGAAAACGACGTGGAAGCAAGTGCTGACGGGGAAGATGTGGACGAAGAGGGGGCAGAGGCGGAGGAGAGCGAGGCGGAGGGAGATAGTGGCAGTGGCGGTGGTGGTGGTAACGGTAGTGGTGCAGTAGAGGGGGAAGGGGAAAAAGGGGTAAGCGGGCCTTCCAGTGGGGCTGATTCGCGGAACGGGAGCAACTGGGGCCAATCTGGCGGAGGCGGTGGCGCGCTAGTTGTGCCCGTGGAGTATCGATACTACTGGGCTCTCAGTCAGCGACTGGGAAGGGCGATGCCATGGTCGGTATCTTTAAGGCAGCGGGTCAAGGGCGTAGCGGCATGGGAGGGGAGAGGATGGGGGGAGAGCGGGCTCGGAGGAGACGCACGAGGCGGGAATCTGACACTGGGGGGTGCGGGGTGAGATACGAACTCTTCTAAGTGCATGAGATAAAGCAGGTGTGTGTGTATGTATATATATATATCAATCTGGACAAATTGTTTTTAATCAACAGGATTTTTTTATAATAACAAAGACTTTTTTTACAAAAATCAAAAAAATTGTTTTAAAATTAGCTTCTTTTGTAACGTTTTTTTTATCTAAGTTATTATGGAAATGGGCAAAAAAGATATATATATATATATATATATATATACTGAGACGGGTGGAGGCATAATATATATATATACATATATATGTATATATATAATATGCCTCCACCCGTCTCAGTTACATATTCACGTCGTGCGTGCCGGCCGTGCCACTGCTTTTTCCTTGTCGGTGCGACGGGCTGGTATGTATATTTGAATGCGGCCATGTATGTGGTGGCCCCAACCAATCGTGGCACGTCGTGGCCTCGCTCCGGATAGCACATATGTTTGTTCAATATGATGTGACGACGGACAGGGTTGGGACAGCAGCATCTCGCCGGATCCCTTGCTAGCTAGTGGATAATATATAACAGTGCACTCAGCCCTCACAAAAGTGCGGAATTGAAATCGGCGGAGTTTTGTTGTTTTTCGGAAATCGCATGCAGCCAACCTATCTTTATTTCATATAGTGGTATATATATATTTCTATAACTCGCGTTTAAAATATTTATTATATAAATTTTAAATACTTCAAGAACCTCGAATGGCTGGATAATGCTATGTCTGTATGTGAAAAGTTGACATTTCACTGGTTGACTGATGTTGCCTGTTGTCGGACAGTCAGGAGTTGAGGACATGCAAGTCCCGGCCTGCGTGCTGTCCCCGCCGGTCTTCCTTTCCCATATAGAGGCCGTACAGCAAATATAAGATAATGCCGGTGGGGGCCTTGGTGCGTTCGCAGATGGTAGGTGCAGTAGTGCTTCGTTTGGCAGCAGCTTAGTTGAACTTGCTCTCTACACGGGACGAGAGAGCAGCATCGATGCCTTGCGTGAATGGCCTCATGACTATTTGCCATGGCGCTTCAATTGGCCAGTTTAAGTCTTTGTCATTCGAGGGTAAATGTATCCACCATATCACAGTTGATTTAGCACCATGGCACAATTCACACAGCTAGGTCAGTCTCCCGGCCAAAAACCTAGCTACACGTGGGACTATATACACGATTTGTGGGATCCCACGTATCGTAGGCGCCACAAAGCAAGCCGAGAGTAAGCCAAAGGTCCGAATTGCGACCTAATATGATCGTCATTATACCACTACTTTATGTAAGACAACACGATATGTGAAGGACAGGGAGATAGATGGTGAGTGAGTCCCTTGCTTGCTCACCATCTCCCTGTCCTGTCCTTCCTTGCTTCCCCCCTCTCCTCCTCGCTTCCTCCATTGTTCTCTCTCTGTCAAAATCTTCCTCCGTCCCTCATTCCCTCTCTCTCCCTCCCTGCCTTGCCTTTGTGTCTCTCAACCGCAGGTCTCAATTATTGACCTTCCCCTCCCCGACCACGTCCCCTGCTCCCTCTCTCATTCGCCACCTCCCTTTGCAGTGACACAGAGATAAATTACAGCATTTGATCCCTGTGGGTTGCTATGCAAGGATAATTCGATACCCCGGTAGCCAAGCAGGGTTACATGTTTTGGATGAACTTACATAGTCCTCATGAAACCGTTGTGCCAAATAGAATGGAGCAAGCGTGTTAAGAAGACTTTGCAATAACTTTGGCCCGTTTGCGTCAACGCCATTCTGCGTAGTGTCCTGGATATGGTGTTGTCTTACATATAGTAGTGGTATAATGACGATCATATTAGGTCGCAATTCGGACCTTTCTTGAGCTCGGCTTGCTTTGTGGCGCTTACGATACGTTGGATCCCACATATTGTTTAGTCCCACGTATAGCTAGGCTTTTGACCGAGTGACCTAGCCGATTCGCAAGTCTCAATACAGAACTGGTCAGAATCCAGGGCTGTCCATTTTGGATGCAGGCTTTGGTTCCTCGCTTATCGATAACTCGATATTGTTATAAATTATATCGGCAACTTATGATAAACTGACCTATGGTTTCCCTGTATCATGTTATAAGTTTTTAATCCTTCACGTATATGCATATGTATTGGCGTGAAAAGCACCTGCAGGTTGACGCTGCATAGATACGCTGCAAGAAAAGCCGTTGCAGCCTTGCGGGACTACAATATGGCTACTGCACAAGAAGGAACAGGTCGGACAGTTCGGCCAACTGGAGATGGTCAGTCTGCAAGTGCAGGAAATAACAACAGTCGCTCACCAAGCAAAGTTGCATTCAAGGAACAACGGGAGGAATATGAATATCGAAGTCATTATATAGATAGCGCGAGCAGCGACTCAGAGCTGACATCTTGCAGCAGCAGCGACTACAGCAGCGGCAGCCCAGACCGCGACCGCAGAAGCTACAGGCGGAGAAGCGACCGCGATCGCCATCGACGGCATTCATCTGGGCGACACTGCGCCAGAGACCGCGGACCGCGGCGATCCCGACGTGAGCTGCAAGGTGTGCGTGAGCTGTCAGGTATCCGCCTTAAGATGCTGGGTTTGCATTCAATGATCGATGACGTGGCAGGTAAACCATCCTCCTGGTGCGTTCTGGACTTAGGCAACGTGATAGCCGGCCGTGCGTTTCCGGACAGCGCAATGTCCCTATTGAAGGAGCACAGGAGCTTTTGATCGGGTCCTTTTTTCATGCCACTTGGAGACACCAAAACCATCGTGCTGCTGCACTGTGAAGCTCTGGGGTGGATCCACAGCTCGCCCCACCCATATCTTCTGCAGCACGCACTTCTCATCAAACGATAATACGTCCTGGCGAAGCACCATTAACAGGATGACCCAGATGCCTTCTCCAGGACACATCGCCCGCCGGACTAACTAACTGCCTAAATACCGAACTCAATAAATAACGGATAGACATGATCTGTTTTAATAGGAAGAACTTACACAGGAAATCGCAAAGAAAAGAACGGTCGCAGCTTCGCACGTGAGCGCGTGCACACCGTATACAGCCGCCGCCCAGCAGTGTACGCCGTGCAGCACAACGTAAAAAGTTTCATTTTTTGCATTTTACTAAACGGCGGGGTGTGTATGGGGCTCGTGAAGCTGCAGCCGCCGCACCCATAACCTGGAGAGCTTTATCGGGGTTACAGCGCCTCGACCACATAGTTGCGCCTCCACCGCAGCACCTACCTGTGTATCGATGTACCTAGTGCCACTGTGTAAAACACAGGTTAAGTCCTACCAGTACAGAGTACGAATCCACTTTAGTATTTTATCCGGTAATGAGTACATGTAATACAATATCAATGATTACCTTATGATTGCTTAATAAGGCAAGACTTGAATATCATGTGGTCATCCTTCGTCTCCGACTGCAGGTACATCATCCTCATCTTCATACGATGCCCATGCTGCTACAACTACTGCTACTGCGGCCGCCGCCACCGCCGCTACTGCTACTGCAGCTCCTGGTTCCGCTAGCGCCCACGTTGCTAACGGTGCGCCTTCGGAAGGGCAGTCCACGAATACCGAACTGCTGTCACGTCACGTCATCATTCTATATTAACAATTGTTGTTCTCATTGTCATTATCATTATTATTATTATTATCGCCATTGCTATGGCTTTCCCCTGCCTTTCCCCCCAAACCCACATCGATCAGTCGATGCGGTCAGAAGCCTCAGTCAATAAACCCGCAGCTGACCGCGCCTTGCCATATGCACCTGAGGTGCGCTGCAGCGTGCTGCGGTGTACCTGTACCCTGTGCCCTCCACCGATCATTTTCATGACAAAACCAGCGCACGAAAAAGAGGACCGATCCCCAACACGTATACGGCTGGACGTACGCATGTACGGGTTTATACGGCTCTGATATTACTTCTTCAAGCTTAACTACGATATGCGATTATTAACGATGTTTAACGATGGGCATAATCCCAACCGCGAGCGTGAACGACGTGCGTCTGAGGCTTTACGTTCGCGACCCTCCTCATCTGCAGGTTCCGGTTCAGTACATCCTTGCCAACTGTCCAACCAACCGCTTTCCATGGCATTGGTGCCGCCACCCGGCAGCGGGCCCTTTCCTACGAGCCCGCCCGCGGCACCCAGCAACCCCACCAGGGCGTATACTTCCCCTCGCAGCGCTCACGACCCCCCACCGACGTTACTGCTATCATCGTACGGCGGTCACCATCCTAACTGTCCTGCGGCGGTTGTGTATGGCGCTGCACCCACCTTTCCCGGTGGTGCAGCGGCACAGCCACCAGGGCCAGCGTCCCTGTTAGCGCCCATGCAAATGCTGGCTATGAATGGCGCCGTGGCGACCCCGCCGGCTCCAGGACCAGGATCTCCCACCATGCAGTACAACGGTTGCGTGATGGCAGCGGCGGCGGCTCCGCCGCCGCCCCCGCCCCCGCAGGTCTTACCCCTGCCGCCGCCGCCGGTGGCATTACCGTTAGCCCTGCCAGACCCGATGTTACAACTTCCCTACGCCGTACATCAGCAGCAGCAGGCGGGGCTCAGTATGGTGTACGACGAGACCATGCAGGAGGTCGTATTGGCGGATGCGGTGATGGTGAAGGAGCTGGCTAAGCAGGTAATGAAAACATGAAATGGCGGTATGAGAGCCCGACATAGACAACTGTGGAACTATCGAACTGAACTGTGAAACTAACTAGTTGTAAGAACCTGAACCTGAACCCGAACCTGAACACAGCTGCATGATGATGAGGGGCCAGCAAAGAAGTGGATGGGTGAAGCAACCACGAAGAAGTGGATGGGTGAAGTGGGGTGGGGTAGGGAGGGCGTGAGTGAGTATTCTTTTGGCGCGAATGAGACACTCCAGATATGGTTTGTAATCCGCATACGGCTAACCCTTATGCACAAACCCATCCGTCCAACATGCATCCATCCGTTCGTCTTTCTCGGTTCACAGGGTCATGGGTTGGCTCCTCTGGCAGACGCCTACCGCACCAAGCTGGCAGCCCTCCAAGCCGCTGTCAATGGACCCCTGCTGGCGAAGAGGGAGGCACTGATGCAGCAGCACGCAAGACTGGCGGCGAGGGCTGGGGAGGTGGCGGCGCAGCGAGCGGCGTTGGAGCGAGAAGTGGCGGTGAGGTGGGGCGCAGGGATGGGCGAGAATGGAGCGATGCAGACCATAATACACACAGCAATCTGCATTTATCAGGAGAGGAGGGGCGGGAGGTGTAAGAGGAAGGGACGTATTGGAGAGGGTCCGGACCCAAACGCGCCACCAATATCGACTCCCCGTCCTTTCCCCGACCCTCGTGTTCGGGTATCCGTCCCTCCCCTCCCTTCCACCCCCGGTCACAGCCCCGCCCCCGGGTCGCTCCGGACCAGGGGATGGGGACACGTGCACCCATCCAGTACCCCTTCCGTGTCTGTCTTTTATTAACCATTTCCTTCCAAGACGTGTCAAGGCCAGTCGATATTCTTGAGATGGCAGCTTCTGCTTTGATTGCTGCTCTGCATCTCGACCGGGGCCATTCGCAGGTCTTGACGGAGGATATGGTGGGACGGATCCGAGGTGCCGAATCCCTGAAGCAGTCCGTCCTGGCGCGGGAGCAGTCCGATGTGGGGGCCCAGCTGGATGCCATTCAGCGGCTGTTGGGCGACATCATGGCGGCGTCTGCGGCAGGGCCGGTGGACTTCCTGAACGCCTACAGCCGCCTCACTGACACGTGTCACAGGTCCGGCAGGAGGGAAGGAGGGAGGCGGGGAGGGTGGGAGGCAGGGAGGGTGGGAGGCAGGGAGGGTGGGAGGCAGGGAAGCTGGGAGCTCGCGCACGTGGGTCCTTGGGTCCTTGGGTGGATTGGTGGGGCTCAAGGGCGGGATGGTTGGTCGGGGGTTACAAACCAAGGCCCACTCACCTCCCCCACCACACACCTCACCCCTTGACCCACTTCACACTCTTACCTCACCTCAACCCGCGTCTATAATTTTCTTATCTGTGCCCTTTTGGTTTCCGATTGATTTCTCATCGAATGGACTCAATGACTACACTCTCCCATAACCCCTCTTCATATACACATACATACATTTCCGCATTTTTTTAATCTTAACCCCTACACACGCTCCTGCCGGCCCTCCACGAAGGCTGGTTTCCAAGCCCTTCAAGCAAGTGGTGGATGTGGCGGTGGACGATCTCCCCGCTGAGGCGGCGGTGTACCGGGATCTGGCAGCGTCGCACGAAGCCCTTACACAGCTGCTGGGGGTCAAGGACCAGATGATCTCACATCTACTGAAAGAGAGAGATGCACTGCGGGTACGTGTGTTGGGAGCGGAAAGGGAGGGAAGGGGGCGGGGTAGGTAGGGGACACAAATCGGGCGACAAGGAATTGGATTCGCATACGCGTCTTTGATCCAATGGCTTCCCTCTAATTATAGGGTAGGATAGGGTAGGGTAGGGTAGGCCAGCGCCCGGAGGCGCAGCTTCTTACGCTGATGGCGCCTAAACTCCCCAGCCGACAACAGCAGCTCGCCGCCCCCGCCTTGCACCTCTTTGATGCCCTTAACGCAATCCTCCCTTCACTCTGCTTTCCTGCCTCTGCTGCTCCTTTCCCTTCTTAACCTGTTTCTGTTGCTCTTTTATTTAAGTCTCTCACTCCCAAACCCTGCCCGTGCGGGGTGCCCCTTTTTTCTGCATTGTGGGGATCCTTCATTGCGGTCACACACTGGGGCGTGACTGTCTCCGTTTTGCTCTCGTCCATCATAATGGTAGCTTTATTCTTGTTACTATCGTTGTTTTCATATAACGATCGTAATATTTTATTTCTATTAATTTTTACATCTATCACTATGTAATTTTGTTATCGTCCTAATTATCCCTCTCCCTCCACCGCTGGGCTTTCCGGCGACTGTCAGGACGAGTTACGGCAGGTGGTTGAGCGCTACTCCACGGAGCTATCGGCGCTTGAGTCGCAATGCCAGGGATACTATCAGCGACTGATGGCCTTGGGGGGCACTGCCACCACCACTACCACCACCGCTGCTACTACGGACGCAACAGGGAGGAACTTCTCCAGGTCGCCATGACCGACAGTGCGGGAAATGGAGGCGGCTCTGGGGGCTGCTGGTGGTCCGGATTCGGTGCTGCGGGCATCTCCCTCCCGGACACATCGATAAGGACGTCGGTAATGACGACAACCCGGCACGGGGCACGGGGCAGCTAATTCCGAAAAGAGGAGGAAGTAGCTCAGACCCAAACCCAAACGCTAGGTCAAAAAGGCAACAGCATCCTTTTGCCGTATATTGAGGATGAGCATCCAGACCCGCCATAACCGCGTGGCGGGGTGGTGGGCTGGCCTGACCTGGCCTGACGTGATCTGTATATGATATTACATTCGACTTTTGACATGATGAGGAGCCCCATACGGCAGGAGCTCTACGTGTGCCATAACACATAGTCGGACACACATGCATTTGCAGCGGATCGTTGCGGAGTAGTAAGAAGTGTGGCTCGAGGAAAGAAGGGGGCTTTATGCGGCTCGGACTATAATGGCTGTTCCTCACGCATTGATAAGTCCTCCCTGCATGCGCCTTGGCCATATACCTGTATTCGTTGGGGGCTTGGGGAGCTGTGTGTGTGTGTGTTGGGGGTGGGGAAAGCTGAACTGCAACGACTTGTTTCCTCGTAGTGAATTAGGAAAGGATTTTTGAAATATACGTGCTTTGTTGGGGAGTGATAGCAAGGTAAGAGGATTCTAAGGGTGTAGCGTGCCCGCGCCGAAACGGCTGATCCAATGTGACAGCTTCGCTGAAAAAGCATGGTAATCCACAACAAAATGCCCACGGGCGCGTCCAGTCCCCGTCTATGGTTTTTCTCTTTGAAAAAATGTCTTTCCTGTTGCCTTGGCTATGATGTATAATGTGTAAGTCCACAGCGTCGGGTGCAGTACCCAGAAACGAGACGCCCTCCCGTCCAACGTCCAGTGACATAAGGAGTGGTGCCTCCGGATGAAGACTCCTGAACCAATCGGTATCTGGCTGTCTGCCAAGAGCGCTTTCCCCGTCAAAAACCATTCCACAGGAAAGGCCCTCTTCAAATTAAATGAAGGCGCCTGGCGCCAATCATATCAACACGGCACAGCAGCTCAATTATGTGTGGCACTTTGGTACTCTACGCCTCAAGCCTTGCTTTTCCCAACACACGTCCGCACATCCTCACCCCTAAGCCCCCCCACAGGCAAACGGTAAGCCTCAACCTCGCTGCCGTGACCTCTCGCCATGCAACTAATATCCTCTGCGCCATCCGCCATTAACTGCTCCGGTACGCCAAAAGCACATGATACGACAAAACAACTACCAACATTACAAGAAGAGCACCCCCTACCAAACCAGCCTAAGGCCACCACCCCCGCGTTTCGGAGACCCAGGGTCGACTTATGGGGCCCCCCTCTCCTGTACCAGCCTATCCCTAACCTCCCTCTTCTCTACCGCCATCCCCTTCATCAGCTCCTCGACATTCACCTCCCACGACTGCGCCGCTGGCTCCTTCATCCCAGCCGCCTGCGCAGCCTCTCGCAGCAGCTCCGGCCGCGCAGCCACGTCTGCCAGTAACGCCGACCTCCCGTCCTTCCCCAAGTACCTCTCCCCACCCGCAACCCGCAAGCTCTCAACAAGGGCCGCTACCCCTGCTTCCCCAAGCTGGCCCGGCAAAGCCAGCACCCCCGGCCACGCCACCACTAGCTCCGTGACGTAGGCCCGATCCGCTGCCGCCTCGGCGGCGCCCTCCACCGTACCCACATGATGCTCCCGCGGCTTGCCGTACCCACGTGCCGCAAAGACCGACCTAAGGGCCAGAACCGCGGAGTTCAGATCCTGTGGCGCATAGCGCAGCACGTCCAAATCCGCCGCCAGTAACCGCTGCCCTCCCTGGCGCCCAAAAATCGTTGCAACGGCGTCGACGCGTGCGTCGAGCTCATAGGGCGCGGCGGACAGAAAGACCGACCCAGGGGTCAGTCGTTGCGGATCAAGTGCTATGTCGAGCTCAGCGCGAAGCGCCTTCGACAACGCGTGTAGTCGATGTGCCAAGCCTATGGGATCAGCCACGATGAATTTGCCAATATGGCCCATGAGAGGACCGACGGAGTGGGAGGACCAGAGATCCTGGAACACCATCATAGAGCGCATTAGCTTCGAGGCGGAGTGGCGCAGCAGGCGTGGCTCGGCGAGGACCGCACTGCGGACGTTAAAGCCGTGGAAACGTGGCTCCAAGTCCTGTTTCGGGGAGGGGCAAGATGTGGACAAGGATCCGAACGTAGGGCCAGCGGGTTGGGCAAGAAGGTTTGAGGGGCAGATCGATAGGGCATAATAAAAGATATCTGTTGTAGGGAGAGGGCCGCTTGAGAAATGTCTTATTCGGTACTACCGCTTTGGGGTTGCCCTAACCTTTAGGCGAGGGCAGAGGAAACGCGCCGTTGTTGTTGTTGTTGTTGGTGGTGGTGGTGGTGGTGCTGGTGTGGTGGTAATGGAGGCAGCTCTCGCGGCGTTTAGTCAATCGTCCTTCCTAATCCCCCTCGGTCCTTTTCCCAGCTCCCCCTTTCTCAGCACCTTCTTCCATAGCTGCCCTCCCCGTCTGCTGATCACGGTTGACCTTGCTAGCGGAGAAGGGCAGCTGAGGAAGGAGGTTTACCCATTTCATCCCCATTCATCCCTCCGCTCATGATGGCTATTTCACCTTCCCACTCCGTGCCTTCTCCCTCCCTATACCGACATTCCGCCCTTCCCCGGCTAGTCTCCTTTCCGGCTTGTCCCTGTTCCACACAGACCCACGTGAAGGTGCATGTAGCGCATACGAATGAGCTCACGACTGGCCGGAATCAGCCCCTGCCGTGCCGCCTCCACGAACTTCGCCGCCTCTTCCCCGGTCAACGGCAGCTCCGAATGCAAGTATGATAACAGCATCTCGCCGTATCCTGGCGGCCAGTCCGCGTCTGCCGGTACAGCTGGTGGGGGAGGCCGCCTGGCAGCGGCAACATCGTCCAGCGGCGGCCCAAAGCCAGCACGTGGCGGGCGCGGTGGAGGGCCTTCAAGTTCCGCCGCTGCAGCTGCTGCTTCTGCGTTGGCCTTATCCCATTTAGCCTGAAATTCCTGATAGACTGCGAGTCGGGAGCGGGTGGTTCCCCATAAGAAGGTTATGGTGAGGTTAGGCACATATGTGTGAGGGATTGAAGCATATGAATATCTCGTGGTGAGCCTAAGACAGACGCGGTGACCCAAATGGGCTTTGCACAGAACGAGCAGCGTTGGAGCAGCGTAGAAGCAGGTAATTTGGCGCGTAAGGAGAGGCGGCGAAGGGGAGTGACGAGAGCCAAAGCAGTGCCTGTGCAAAAGGGGTAGGGCCGGATGGCGGAAGGACATGATAAATCCGCGGGGGAAAGATTTTTCTGCAGACTTTCTTGTAACTGTTCAGGTATAGAGGATTGGGTTCAAAAGCGCTGTGCGTGATTTATGCCGTTCCGGGGGCTCTGACATGTGTAAGAATTGACCAAGCCGTGAGTATAGTGGATTGTCTTGGACTCAAACTTAATGGGTTCGCGACATTTCGTAAGACAACATAATTCTCTGTATTCAACCCATTTATCGGAACATTGCTGCAAGCCGACTTACCGTCCCGCTTTGGATCGTAGAAGTTGGACTTGGTCCTCCATCCCTTCCCACTTGCAAAGCATCTTACAAGTTCTTGCAAGTTCTCTGCTACGAGAGGAGAAAGTTTGTGTCGGCGGGATAGTAATCACGACAGCCTTGCAGCGTAGAGTGACTCCGAACCTGCTGACTGGCGTCCGCTCGTGCTGCAAACAGACGTCACGCTTGATCCATCGCGAAGGATCTGCAGTTCAAAACGACGGTCGGAAGGCTGACTCTTTGCTAGTACACCAGGTTTGGTTATGGAGTGTACACACCTGCGCTACGCAACGCTCAGTTGCTCTCCGCATTCTATGTAGATCAGGAAAACTGGAAAAGCCGAGGCCGATATCGCGCCGTTCCGTGTAGTTCCTAAACCTCGATCAACACATGCAAGCTTGAGAAGATATATTGCAACACATCAGCTTTCATTGTATGATCATAAAGTGTCTACAGGACAGATGCCCCAACCATTTTTAGAAAAGTTGTCGCCCGATTGTAACAGATATATAACCACCTGGCAACGGAGCTGCTGGCTAGGTTTGCATTTTACACCACAGTCTTATCGGAGATTATTTTGGAGCGAAATATTTGTTTATAAATCAACATCACTATCATATCTAATGAGATTAACCTGGATTCTCAGTTTCCTTTGCGAATGCGGACATGCTGGCATACAAAACCTCTTTCATCGATTGTAACGACTTTGCATATGTAATTCTGAAGTACATGTTTTCGCCTCGTAAACCCAATTGGCGTATATCCCAGGACGCCTTTGTGGTACGTTGTAACCGACATCGGACATGGGGCTGTTTTCAAGGAACAAAAGGTGAGGGGTCACCATATGCGAGATCTTTACGTCATATGGCAAGCACTTATACACCAAACCTGAATAACATTTACAAATATGTGAGCTCCGCATCACAGATTATCATTTTTCCCAACCCCGATTTGAAACACATTTCGGCCCGCCCGCGCAAAACCTTTACAAACTGTCCTCACAGGCAGCAGCAGCAGCAGCAACAACAACAACAACAAACCCCACGGGAAAAAAGTTCACCACCGCGGCCCGCACCCGTTACTTTGTATGAACCCCTGCCTGCGGCACCTGAACCCCGACCACCTGCGGTTCACCCTCCCAGCAGCCTCAACACTAACTTCCCCCAGCCCGAGCCATCGCCGGCACAATACCAGCAGCGAATTTTCCACCAGACATACCAAATCCTACAGCAGCGTGATCAGCAGCAGGATGCCCCATCATTGCATCAAAATAACAACCATATACCGACGGGCGTGGTCCCACCAGGAGCTGCCGGGCCTTATACGCATCCTGATGCGGCCGGCAGCGCTCCCGCCGTGGGGACCGCAACACTCGCAAACGATGGCGGCGCTACAAGTACGGCACTTTTACGGCAAGCCGTGCGGGCCGCCGCAAGGGAGGGCAAACCCCTGACGTTGAACTTTGTTGGTCAGATGCAGCCCGTCATGGCAAATAATCCGTACGGCATCAGCATGCCACATCAGCATCCATATGGGCCGCCACAGCTGCCACCGCAAGGTTATGGCGGTGTTTTGCCGCCGCAAGGTTATGGCGGTGTTTTGTCGCCGCAAGGTTATGGCGGTGTTTTGTCGCCGCAAGGTTATGGCGGTGTTTTGTCGCCGCAAGGTTATGGCATGCCGCCAGGGCCGCCTGATGGTTGGCAGCCTGGGACGGGGCAGGATCCGTACGACACGATCCGGATCCCTGCGCTTCCGGACATGCGGAACATGCCGGCGGAACTACAGGACTTCCGTGACCAGTGCGCCACAGGTTCGCGGTGTTTCCTGATTTGGCAACGCAGAACCCGGGATCAGCTCATGGGTAATAATCAGGCCTAAGATCCTTTACGTAACCACGCAATTGTATGCTTAATAAAATTAGAATATACTTCTTTGCGCGTTAAGCCGCCTGCTTGGGGAGCATCGAGTTCAAAATCCAGTAGGGGGTTGAGGAGGCAGTGGAAGCTGGAAGGTGAATCCGGTCGAGGAAACCGAATGTATATATTGAGATTCGGCCCATGGCGTGTTCAGCCCTTGGCGTCGTACGTTGCTGCAGGTGTACGACAGGCAGTTGCCATGATAACGGCCATGGAGCACCAGTTGTGGTGGGAGCGGTCTCGGCGGCAGCAGGTACGCACACTTTCAACGAAAATAAATGATGAAGAGCTGGCACGGTATGGGCACTCAAAGCTGTAACTCAGATTAATTGGGAAAAACTCAAACGGGCAAATTTTAAAAAATATGTGAAATGTTTTTAATTCTATTAATTCCACTTGGGAGAGGGGGGGCCAAATATGAATGTGTGAGCCCTAAGAAGCAAAACCCATACATTCCACCCGACATACACACGGATGCAAAGGCGCCGCATGGCGGGGTCTGCTCGCCGGTCTCCGTACGGACATCGCCAACGATTTCCCGCCAAGATTAAGATTGGGGGCTTAGACATTATTTTAAAATAATTTGCGATGGGTCTGAAATATAATATAATAATAATGATGATAATGATAATAATAATAATGACATAACTAAATAATGATAATAATAATAATAATAATAATAATATAGCCCAACAACCGGTTGCGATTGCCGGTGACCAAGCCGCAATGCCCACATGCCGCGGTGCCCGCCCCCCCTGGTGCCCGGAGGCCCTTGTTAATGACATCAACTGTCCGTCGCTTCTTCGCATCCATCACATCCGTGTTTGTCGATCCGTAGGCGGAGGAAGATTGCAAGGTGCTGCTGGCGGCGGTGCAAATGGAGCGCGGAGTAGGGGAGGCGCTGCTTGGGGCTGAGGAGCAGCGGCGGGTGGCGGCGGCGGCCGCAGCGAGCAAACTCACTTTGGCTGCGGACGAGCTGCCACAGGTACATACCCTGGTGCTGTCTTAAGGCCTTGTTAAAGCCTATGTATTAATTGTAATAATTGTATTTTATTTATTTATTTATTATGGTTGTTGTTGTTTAATTATATATGATGTTGGTTTTACAATTTGTGATCATCAGCTGTGATATTCCATCCTCACCACCCGAACACCACCGCTGTACGGTTGTTCGCATTCCGTACCGTGTTACATTAACTTGTGCTCACGTGTTTTCAGTTTTCAGTTTGGCAGTGTCCTCATCGACCTCTCCTTTTACCAGCCCATTTACCTGTTTTTACCCCCGGTGGTTAGGCCAGTGAGGCGGCTACCACCATACAAAAGCACATCCGGGGCCATCTGGCGCGGAAAGAGTGAGTGGGCTGAGCTGCTTTGACCCATGGGTCAGAATCGATATACAGTTGAGCCATAGGCCGTGAATTTATTTACAACTTCACCGAAACAATATATATCCTTATTTTGTTTTCTGGCGAGGACTTGCTGTGACCTGCGCTCGTTGATGGGTCGCAGGTTCGAATCCAACCTTCGTGACATTCTACGCGGTGTGGACCCCTCCCTGGACCCCGCCGCGCTGCCTTCTGCCGCACAGTCCCACATTAGTCACGTCAACTCCACGGGAGCCCCTCACCGCCTTGGGCTGCGGACACTGCTGGGAGAGGTGGTGGGTTGGCAGTTGGCCTGTAACGATAGACTGAAGATGTAAATAGCTGTATGGAATAATCAAAGATTGTACAGCATGTTGAACGTTCCGAGCATGGTCATGGACACCCTTCCATGCTTCCCTCCACTCTCTCTCTCCCCCTCTCTCTCCCTCTCTCTCTCTCTCTCTCCCTCTCTCCCCCCCTCTCTCTCTCTCCCCCCCCCCTCTCTCTCTCCCCCCCCCCCTCTCTCTCTCTCTCCCTCTTTCTCTTCTCACCCCTCCATCCCTCACTCAAAACTCTTACACGTCTCCCCGCCAAAGCACAGGCTGGAGGGCCCTCCAGCAGCACCCTCTCTCCGGAACAAGCAGATGCGACCGCCTACTACCGTCGCCAGGTGGACCGAATCGGCAAGCGCCTGGCGTCACATAAGGGTAGGGGGAGGTGGCGATGATGATGATGATGATGATGTGTGTATGTGTGTATGTATGTACTTGTTTATTTGTACGAAAAGGGAAAGGTGGCTAGCAAGGCTGAGCTCCTAAACCTTCCCCCCCCCAAAGTCGCAACGAAATGCCTAAAAACACATGTGTAATGTGTGATGTAGATCCTCCTGGGCACACATGACTGTGTCTCATCGGATCTCTTTTGCTTTTCCCGTACAGAATCGTCTGGCCTGTTATTGCCTCCCGTAACAGACCCCATCACTACTTATAATATTGTTTAAAAAGCCCATGAAGAGGGGGCACATGTCCCGCGCGGCTGGTCGTACCGGTTATAATGTCGTTTTCCGCACCAGTTCCTCCTGACACGTTTCTTGATTGGCTCCACAAACCCACCCTCCGTCACACCCCCGTTCAACGGTTATATAGTTGTTGCAGAGTTTCCCCTTTTCCCCCCCTTAAGTAATCGCTCGGGGGAAAGGTCGCCTTTCGCATCACCACCCTTCCCCCCCCTCCGGTTTATCTCTCAGACGCCGGTCAGCCCCACCCGGACGACACGTCAGGGGACCCGCTCCATAGGGACGTCAAGGAGCTGCTCTCGGGCAGCTACCCGGCTAGCAGTGCGCAGGTAGGGGGCCGTGTATGTGTGTGTATGTGTATTAGGGTGGGGATTAATATTTTATGAAGGGGTTTGTTATTAATGTCATTATATTATTGTTTTATTTAAATAGTATTTTATTTCAAAAATTCGAGATTGGGAGAAGCCCATGTGGGATAACCCGATCTCATTTTGTTTCCTGCCCGGTAACCAAGGTCGCCTAATCAAGACTCTGCTCCTCGGGCCACTCAAGGCCCGATTGCCGTAAAACTACACATGATAATAATAATAATATTAATAAAGATATTATTTTTGAAATGTTTAGGACATCTATTTTGTAAGTGTAATATGTTTAGGTATGTATGTTCAGTATAGATATGCGTTTTTATGATTTTTTATTTGTGCGATTTCCTCGTGTGCATCAGGTAATTGCGGCCCTGGTACGGCGTTGTCGGGAGCTCCAGGCGGCCCTCCTGGAGGCAGTGGGCGATCTTCAACAGGCGCAGCTGACCATACAGGTGGGCGAATGTACGGCAAAGTACGGCACGGTACGCGTGCAACAGCACGCCACCATCAATGTTTTCTTTTAACTCTCTCATCGCATCATCGCATCATCGGCGACGTCATTCAATTTTTATTTAAAATATTATGCGTCCTTCATAACAATGCATGCCTCCTTCATGACGGATTGTACTACAATTGTACGGCAGGGTTTGAAAGACGCCAACGCCAAGGTCGCCGAGTTGAGCAACGTGCGGGCTGATTTGGAGGCATCACGACAAGACAATTTGAGGCTGGTGGCCATGGTGGCGAAGCTGCGTACGGCACTGGGGCTCCAGGCTGCGGGGGCCGGGGTGGGTGGGAGTTCCGCCGGGGGAGCTCGGGAGAACCCGTACGTGGCAGCCTGGTACCGGAGAGCGTATGCTGACCAGGAGTGGCAGCGGGTGCCTCCGGTAAGTGGCCGGGGGCGTGTTGGGTTGGGTTTTAGGGTTTCGAGTTTTTCATAATATTGGGACTGTTTTTGCGGAATATGGATAGATCAAGTTGTTCAGAGTCGTTGGGGTCGTTAAGGTCGTTAAACTCGTTAAGGTCGTTAGAATAATTAGGGATTCTGGGGGGATGGAATGGATGGAATGCCCTCCTGAGCTTGACTGCTTGTTTATCACTGCTTGAGAGAAAAATATTTTCGCTAAAATGGCAAAAGAGTCGGAGAGAACGCAAGGAACGGAATTAAAAACAAACAAACAAAAACGGTGAACAAAAAATAAACAGAATATGTTGACCAGAACCATTATTCAACCTGCTGCCCGTGCTGTGTGTATTTTGCTATTTTCCTCCCGCCCACCCCACCCCAAATGATTTTTCTCCCCACCAACCCCCCTCCCACCAACCCAACCCCGACCCCGCATCCGACATCCACCTCTTTATAGAGGGGCCCGGGGGGTGTTGCTCTTCTGGACGGTCCGGATACGGCGGTTGAGACCTGGGACGACCTGCGGGCCTCGGTTCCGGAGCCGGTACTGGTGCCCAAGATTGCCGTACCGGGAACCCAATACCGGGACCTCATGACCCTGAAGCAGGTGCGTGCGTGTGCTTGTGCATGTGTATGGGTATGCGTTGGGGCTACTTTGGTTATGGAGAGGGGTCGGGTGGGGCGTGGAGATGGGAGGTTAGGAGGAGCTTTGGTGGCGACTTAGTTAGGTCAGTTAGGTCGTTAGGTTGGTTAGTTGGATACGTCTCGGTGTCACATGCATGTAGCCCTCCCGGACGGGTGGCCTCCTGCCACGACTGTTTTGTCCGCCACGGGATGTGAAAAAGAACAGCCGCTGCGCGCGCGTCATGTACACAAGTGGAGCCGCCAGTGATGCCGCGAGTACCGTTGTGATGACGGCCATAATAATAAAAGCTGCCGTGTTACCCGGGGGGACAAACAAACGAACTCGTCGTACGTGCGTCGTACGGAAACTTTCCAATAAGCCAGAAGCGTGTGCATGAATGAAATAGAGGAATCAATGCTATATAATATATTATTGTCCACACTTAATATTACATATATCCTATATTATCATTACTTTTATTGTTATTATTATTATTATTATTATTATTATTATTATTATTATTATTATTATTATTATTAAGAAGCCTAGATAGGGTTTTACGTTATATATCTTTGCCGGTATTTTATCTTTTCTTTATTAACCCCCCCCGACCCATCTGCCGATCTGCCTGCCCGTATTATTTACGCTGTAGGATATGATCAGAACCGCAGCACAAGGCCCATCGGATCCACTGTACAGCATGTCCGTACCAGACAGATCGGGTTTTATGTACGAGCGTGACACGCCACTTGTCCCGATGCAGTCCACAGGCCCCCTCATCCGGGAGTCCATGCCTCCCGATATTTCCCTGGTGCGTCCTTTGATTGGGTGTATGGATGTATGGGTGTATGGGTGTATGGGTGGATTAGAACGAGCAAACAGAGGCACACCGATGGGTAGCGGAATGAGGGCCGCCCACACATGCATATTCGTCCGTCTGTCCCACCACGTGCTCTCTGCCCTTGCTTGAATCAGCTGGAACACACAAGCCTCGCTCACCAGGCCCTCGCCTGCTAGCTACGCAGCAGAGGTACAGAGCCATGAACGAGCTGCACAGAACCCAAAGAGGGGCCAAAGAGGGGCCAAAGGAGGGGGCAGGAAGAGCCACGAGCTCATCAGCCGCCCAAACTCTAGAGCCACCCCCTCTCCTTTGCCACTACGTACACCCACCCTGACAAGAGCCTGGCACTCCCACACGGGCTCCTTCCTCTTCGGAGGAGAGGAGCCATCAAAATAAGTATAATATCCTTCCTCGAAGCCTAGCATGACAGCTGGACACACGCACTTATAGACGCGGGTAAGAACAAGCCCCATAGGCGCAACGCTAAAAGCCTGCTAGCGGCAGCACCGCCCACAGACAGCCCCACTAGCACTGGCAACACACACAAAGGAAAGCCCTTCGTCACTGACCCTAGCGAACAGGACCCACCAGACCCGTGGCAAGGAAATGGCTAGCAGGCAGACATAGGCAGACGTAGCTAGGCATGCCCCCCCTCTCTCCCCTCCTCAAGCTCTGGACTTTCTCTATGAATAAATAGTTATAGTTATATAGAGAACACCCTTCGTTTAAAAGCAGATACTATGCTTTTAAATAATAATTCAAATTTATTCAAAATCCAATAATTCATAACATTATTGCCAGGGTCTAAACTACCTGGACATCCAGCGGCAGCAGTCGCCGCAGAACCCAGCGCATGCTGGGGGCTCCGGAACCACCCATGTGTCATCCATAGGGCCCAATTATCAACAGCAGCAGCAGCTACAGGGTTTGGAGTCCCAGCAACAGCTTCAGCAGGAAGGGCCCCTCGTTGGCAGCAGAGCAGGGTCGTTCGCTGAGAGCGGTGGAGGGCGCTCCGGAACCAAGGCCATCTCAGGCGGCGGCTGGCCGGGAGGTGGTGGGGGTGTGGGCAGTGTCGGCGGCTCATCATTCCGGTACAACAAGGATACGCCTGTCGTACCGGTATACAGCGTATTGCCGCTAATTCGGGAGGACGAGTTCATACGGGTAAGTAAATGAGCAGTTTTATGTATGTTTTATGACAGGTTCGAGTTTGCTTCGCCTGGGCGGCGACGCGTACTTCATCTGAATATTATAGAATCATATTCTTTACGTTTACTTAATAATCTGGCTGATGCTCATATATTAAAATTGATAAACTTCAAAACTTTCTTCAACCGACACAATTAATTATTCCTCGTGAGTTAATTCAAGAATCTTCGGTCAGTACCAGCTAGCGCTTTTTTCGTACAGCCGTATCGCCAATTTACTTATTAATAGCGAAATGCAGGACATAATAATAATAATAATAATAATAATAATAATAATAATAATAATAATAATAATAATAATAATAATAATCTGGCTGCTGCTTTGTCTGCTCGCTGCTGGCTTTGTCGCGTATTATCTACTTGCACGCAGCGCTCGACATCGCCCCCACGAGACGCGGCCCTTCTACAGCCCGCCACACCGCCACCACTACAGCACGAGCAACAATACTCCCTTACTGCAGCCGCCACTGCCACCCCAGCGACATCTCGCCAGCCATCATATACAGGGTTGCCAACCAACATGCAATATATCCGAGACCGCATCCCAGCAGCGGCACCGACATCAATGTCGCAGTCACCACATCAACTGATTCCTCCAGATGTTGTTGCCGGCGCGGCGGCCGCGATGACGCTTCACCATCACCGGCAGCAGCAAGGGCAATAGCTGCTTCAATACACACACACATACACATGGGAAGCTACTGCCCTTGCTATTGCCGAAGACACGGAAAGAGGAAGCTCCGGCCCCTGGAAGCGGGGCTGGGAAAGGGGGAGGGTAGGGAGAGAAAATAATGGGCCAACCGCTGAGTTGGTGCGCATACTCGGGAATACACATACTCGGGAATACGCAAGCAACATGCCTTTCCTGTCAAACAACTTGATGTGTATATACTTCAGGCGAGAGTGCGACACTCATACCGTGTGATTCACGGTCAGCCTGACAATGTGATGTTATTAACGTATAGCGAGGACCTGTGTGTGCTTTTATGATTTGTACTTATGTAGTATGTGTGTGTGTGTGTCTGTCTGTGTGTCTGAGTGTGTGTCTGTGTGTGTCTGTAGAGGTGACACCAGGGAATAAAGCAAGGCGCGGAAGTGAAGTAAGAAACAACAGCATCAATATGAACAACAGTAAATATGCACGCACGTGCATGTGCGCGTGTGCGTGTTTGTGTCGGAGGGAGGGGCCGTGCGTGTGCTTGCAAACACGTCGTCTGTAAACAAACCCGCCTGGTGATTGGATAGCTAGCTTGGTTTTGGGTCTTAGGTTAGGTTACATATAAAAACATAAGTTGTGACTGGAGGTAGCACTCATCAATGGTCATTGCGTTTACCACTGTCGACGACTACCTCCTACTCACGATTCTTAACGACTTAAGAGCAACTCGTTGAAACCGCGCAGCAGGCCGTAGTCACTTGAAATTAAATGAAATGACATGGGATAAGACTAATTTACTTAAATTTATATATAGGGGTTTGTGGATTTGTAGACGGCGGATGGTGGCGCAGGCCACTGCATTCGTCGCTGACGGAAGTTGTATGTAAAATTTGTAGATTGTATAGAAATCTGGTTTTATAATTGCCTTGAAAGATTTGTAATTCTACGATCCTGGTAGTTGGCAATGCAAGCAGCCGTAAGGATGACGCATGCAGTTAAGGCATGGGTGGCCATTTACGCATCCAGTACGACAGTGAGAATACCTTGAATTCGGAAGCAGGGCAAGCTTCCAGAAGAGGTGTACGCAGCAAGATTCAACTAAATACGTGAATATTTGTTGTGTTTGAAGGATTGTATCAGAGCACATATCGTCTTTGGCCTTATTATATAAATTGAATGGAGTTTGGCAGTTAAAAGGTGACATTGTCGCGGGCCACGACAATGGAGGCGCCTGCTGTGACGGAATCATCCGGGGATGCTGTGCTGGCCAGTCGCAACGCACCTCTCAGGCGGAGGCGGAGGGCGCAAGCACCCGCTCAGGATGCTGGGACCTTGGGATTTGAGGATATGCCAGATTACTTACAAGACAACGAGTTTATTAAGGGCTACTACAGGGCTCCAGATATGCCTTTCAAGCGGACGCTCTGGTCGTTGTTTGACATCCATAATGAGACGGGCAACGTCTGGACGCACTTACTCGGTATGCTTCATGATATGTTTGATTGCCGAGAGAAGATATTGGCAACCCCTATTGAAAATTTGTAATGCTTTTCTCAGGATTCCTTGTCTTCGCTGGGCTAACGTTCTACGTCATAACGCAGCCACCTATGCCCTTGGCATTTGGCAAGCGGCAGCTGGACCAGCTTTGGCTGTCGGTACAAGACCGCGTTCACGGGATGGCTGACCATTTGCATAACTTGCAAGGTCGTTTGCCACATCTGCCGGACCTCTCCGCCAACCTTCATCAGTTACAGGAGCGTCTGGTTCACAACGTAGACTCTCTGGTGCATGAAGTTCAGGAGGAGGTGCAACACGCAGCGCAGGCTATACACAACAGGATGCATAGCATCACTGATAACTTCCACTACGCGACGGAGCGATTGAACACGCTGATCCACGAGGCGGTGTTGGACGTGTTGATGTGGCCGGTACCGCGCTGGCCAGTCTACGTCTTCATGGCAGGTGCCATGATATGTCTGTTCCTCTCGGCCGTCTGCCACTTGTTTGGCTGCTGTTCCAAGCACTTGGCGCAGATTATCTGGAGATTCGATTACGCCGGAATTGCTATCCTAATCGTCACGTCATTCTACCCACCCGTGTACTACACGTTTCTATGCCAATCGTACTGGCGGATTTTTTACCTAATCACCACCTCTGTGATGGGTAAGCAGCACATCGCGAACAGGAGTCCAAGGAGCACATGTTTACCAAATAAGGGCCTTGTACGCTGCCGGGACAAGCACTTACACCGAACAATACAAAACCGACAATAAAATTTGCTGTACGGTTGAAACGCAACGTACCGTAACCCTGGTCACTACCAAGTCGACATCTGGCGCCGTTTGGGCCTCTCATCGCGTTTGCAGTCTGTCCCTTGCCTGCTAAGCCACCTTTGCTTCCACATGGCCTCGCTCGGTAATACCCTCCCCCTAAATCCGTGGTGGTTTGGGCAAGCAATAATCTCCACACCCGCAACCGCACTATCCACACCCTCTTTCTTCCCTGCCATCGTCCCTAAACCCCCATCTACCTCATCCAAAGGCGCTGGAGCAGTGGCAGTGTCTCTCCTGGACGTGTTTCAGAGGACGGAGTGGCGCGCTTTCCGGGCATCGATGTTTGCGGGCTTGGGGCTGTGGGGAGTCGTGCCGCTAATCCATGCCAGCGTGGCGCACGCGGACATTGCGGCTGTGAGGGGCGCCACGGCGCTGGACGCCCTCATGGGTGCCCTGTACTTGGTGGGTGCGATTTGGAGACCCATTTGTATCCTGCTGGAGTAGGTGGACAGAGGACTGGGATACAGATGGGGATAGGGATGTGGATGCATTGGGGGGAGTGATTGGGGGCATCTGCTCTGCACCACCTGATGGGTGGCTCTGGGGGTTATTGAACCAAGCAACAAGTGATAAGAAAGCAGAATCGAACGCACCGGAGATTCCACCAACACGCGTTGACGGGCCGCAGGGCAAAACCCGGGTTTGACGTCTTTTGATGAAGACATTTCGGGTTCAGGCGGTGCCTGGCCCTTAGGGTTCTGGGCGGGAGAGGTTTACGTCAGGACCCAATAGGACCCTAAGAGTTTAGTCTCTGGAGTAGAGGACACGGGGAAGGGCACACATGGGTCGTGCTATGTACGGCTGTGTGTGTGTGTGTGTGTTCAATTGAATGATGGCGACTTGTCAGTATAGGGTCGGTGACCCAAGGGTCCTTTAAGGAAAATAGTGACCTGGATTTACCCCAAATCTGGAATCTACGTATTATGATTAGCCGCATTTAAAAAATATCAAAGCTCAAATTATCACAAACCCACATCCCCCCACGCAGCTGGGCGCTGTCATCTATGCCACCCGTGTGCCGGAACGGTGGCTGCCGGGCCGCTTCGATGTTTGGTTTCACGGCCACCAGATCTTTCACATCCTCATCGTGCTGGCCGCTCTGGCCCATTACCGCGCCGTCATGCTGCTGCTCCATTGGCGTGACGCCAGTGGTGGTTGCGCTGCATCCAAGGTGGCACCAACAGGTGTTGCTGATGGCGGCTTCGGACTCGACCTCGGACTCGGGCTGCACGGCAGATTCCCGGAGTCGCGGAGCGCAGTATTAGGAGGGGCAAGTGGAGGCGCTGTGGCTGTAGAGCAGGTTGTAGAGACCTTGCGGGAGTATGCCTTGGAGTACCTTGGTGGGCTGCTGTCCAACGGAGGGGGGCGGCCGATGGCGACTGCAACGGCAGCGGCACCACAGGGTGGCGCTGCGGGATAGTGGCCAGGCGATGAGAGAGAAGATGAAGAGCAGCAGCAGCAGTTGTTATGCAGGGGGAACGGTATATACTGCTTTGTGGGAACATGGATGGGGTGGGTGGGAGGGCGACACACCAAGGTAACATACTGGCATAGCACCTGCCTCTGTGGCAGCCTATCCCACACCCTCGGTGTATAAAGGCCGTTGCCGCCCTGGGGACCGATGAACGGTTACCCGGGGTCTTCGGTCATGCATGCGGGTGTATAGTGGTGAGGACGGTGACGAAGGTGAATGCAGGGAGCGTCTGTGGCGGCATAGTAGTGAACTAACGCAGCAAACGAACGAATGTGGGGGGGGGGCAGAGGGGGCGTGGTGTTTGGCTTGGCAGACCTAATAACTGGCAGAGGAGTGGCGTGTCAGCTCGCAATCCAGCACAGGGGTGGTGAAGTGGCTGATTCAGGACCTCACCCACTCTCTCTTGTGCACACTCTATATCTCATGATGGTGGCGGCGATCAGGGCATGGCGGTGTGGCAGCAGCAGGAGGGTGCTTTTCCAATGCAGCCGAGGGTGGCTGAAGGTGGTTGAGCGGGAGAGGTTTGGAGGGGCCGGGTCTGTGCGGAGGGGCCGGGTTCCGGAGCTGTGGTGTGCCGAGGGTGAGACGGTAAAACAAGTAGCGGAATGAAGGCTGCGCAGGCAGGCATTCACCCTGTACACGTGCATGGCTAATATCTCTTTTGTATTTTTCATCGTAGCAGGTATATGGTTGTCGTTGTTGCCGTTGTCGATAATGGTTTGGTTCGCATAGGCACAGCAGCCACAGAAGCAGCAGAGGCGGCGGTGGCGCCACCCGCCGAGGCCCCTCCCTCTGTTGCCAATATATATGCTCAAAATATGATGTTGTCATAAACGCAGGGTCATTAAGCTACTACTTGGTGAACGAAACAGTTACCGTTGGATGAACCGTGCATGGCTGGCTACCGACATTATTACTGTCAGATGCGTGGCCAGTCTTTGTATATAATCGCCAGCAGCTAATAACCAGTTCGAATGTATGTAGGTACGTATGGGTCGATCAGTCGTGCGTTGGAACCTACCGCCCACCGTCATATGCATGAGAAGAACCTACTTATCGCTGGCGATTTGGCCGTCGTTGCCCAAACATTGTAGGTCAAACAATCCTTGTAGGCAGCTCGGGGCCATGCGTGGATCTGGTCCTTCACCGCCTATTACAATAGATCTCATGTGTGGGCTATTTTGGGTACCGGAGCATTTGCCGTCCTTTCCCATGCTTAAGACGTCCGAGACATAAGCAGACACATCAACAAACATATCAACAGACACATATGACATAGACGCTGCCAGTTTGTTTCCGTCCTCGTTCGATGGAAGCATGTAGCAAACCTGATATATGACATTGAAGTCCGTGGAGATGCAGCTGGCGGCTGACTGGGAGAATGCCTTACCCAACTGTACCATATTAGCCGCTGCTTGGGCAAAGAAGCTTATCCGACCTGGGAATAGCTTACAGGCCACTTGAATGATATTGATGCTTGGCAGGCAAAGTTTGAGTAATAACGATCACACTCCATCGTGCATGGAGTGGTGGGTGGGGGTGGTGGAGCCCTGATATCATTACGTGGTGGAGGTGGACTTGGAGACGGACGTGGAGGTGGGGGCGATAGTTTTGTTTGTGATGGCGGAGATCGAGTTGGAGAAGGTGAAGGGGGGGGATCCTTGGGTCGCCTAAGGGGTGGAGATGGACGTCCTGAGCGACCGTCCAGTGATAATCGACGTCCAATCGCACACTCAATCTGTTCAAGGACCGAAGGCAACAATGCCTTCACGGCTTGCCGCACTGACGACAACCGCCCACCTGCTAGTTCCGACTTCCCAGGTGGAGTCCCCTCCAAACCGTCCTGGGCAGTCCCCTACTTCGGCTGCTGAGCCAAAGGCAGCACAGATCTCATAGTTGATATCTAGTTATTACTGCATCTACCTTTGAATCATACAAACCTGACAGCTATGAATGCCACGCATGCATCGCATCCAGTTCCCCCAATTATGTAAAAGTTACTGACCAAGTCTCGATTCCAACCATTGACCTCTACCTATAACATAGGTACCTAAATACATTGAATTTTTAGACTTTTAAATCCCGAGTCGTGAAAGGGCATCTACATATATAATTAATGATATTAATTACTAGTTGTAATTTGTATTGTTAAATATAATCAATAATAACGTCTATGGATGACGTTATGTTATCTTGATTCCGAGTCGTGATTGTCATTGGGATAGACAAATGAATAATGACATTATTGTGGCGTACAGTGTTAGGATGCCACTGCTAGATAGGCCTTGTTACTCAGTGTTTAACACAATTTTGATGAGGACTACTGGTAGGGGATATTTGCTTGCACCACTGCTGTTTCTTGATGAAGTCAGGCATACGTGTCATCAGGCTCAACACATTGATAATAATAACTCACTACATGTAACTACCCGACGGATGAACAGAAACACACAATTTGTTCATAGCCGATCATTACTTGTGGTTCTTGACTCAGAGTGTAACGTTATGATGACATTATGGGTATCTAGGTACCTGACCAGCAGATTAAATCATCAGACACTGTCCAATTAACCCAGCCAGGCCCTGTTAGGCATTGTTTGGAATCAATGGCAATTTGCGCCTTCCATAGACTGGGTTTTCTTGGCCCAGGGCCCTGCTTGTCAGGCTTAAATATCTCAGCCGCCCTTAATAATCCTACAGCCGGTACACGGCATCCGTTGCGGAAAAGCCTGGGCAGCATCTGCCGGATGAGTCATAAAGATATATCCTGCATACAAACAAAACACAAAACAAATGCATACAGTGAGTAGAAATTCATAATTATATATACGGACTGATCATCTGATGGTCCAGGCCTTTGCCTATGGCAAACAACATAACGTATGACAGACAGGTTCCAACAGCCATATGCATGACGACAACACAAGCAAGGAGCAAGAGAACAAGCTGTATGCGACAATTGGCGTCCTATTATTAGCTGGCCTTATGCGTACATTATCCTCAATCAACCCACTGCTCAAAAGTAGGTGGTTCGGTTTAGGGGTAGGTATGTAGCTACATACGTAAACACATGTATGTGTGTATATGCACATTGCCCTATTGGCTGCTGCTTGATTGTGTGCAGCAGTGCACACACACCAAGTAGATAGGGTAGCTCCTACTACCATACACACGTAGGTATGTTATTTATTGCAAGCACAATAAGCTCACCAGCATTTTGATATTTTAGGGAAAGCCGAGTTGCAAATCGAACCCAGCTTAACCTGGTTGTCTATCTCCATGCAGATCTTCCCACCATGTACTTGCTTCGAATTCCAATTGATAGGTTCAACCGTGAAGATGTTCTTCCCTTCAGCACCCCAGGCGGGTTGTAGAACTGTCATGTCTTCTCCACGCGATGACTGAATACGGATGCTTTTGAGTGCCACAGCCTTGCTGTCATCTGCCAAAATCTTTGCTTTGCGCAACACGCGGCTCTTACCACATCCGGTCTGCAATCATGGCATGGCAATAATCACACATGGCATGGCAAGCAAGTGACTGTAACAGCCTGTAACACTGGTGCAATAGCGCGTGATGCTGGGGTGCGAAGTCCCCCGTTACAATCCTCCCCGCCTTGCAGCGAACGTCCTCGGGCGCCCCTGGCACCCCGTAGGGCAGCTTGCGCCTTGCACCCGACGGATGGGATTCTTTTGTTTTCCCGGCATTACCGCAGCTTTTCTTTGCTAATTGCGGCGGGTCGTAACCCTGACGCAGCGCCAACCCGGGCATCCACCTTAAGGCTGATTGGATTCATGCGCATCCTGTCGCGAATTGTTCAACCAGTGTGCTCTAGTCCGGGTTCGACCCGAGGAACTTAGGTCAGATCCTAGCAATTCGCACCAATGTAACACTGGTGCAATAGCGCGTGATGCTGGGGTGCGAAGTCCCCCATTACACAGCCTACCTGGTACCTTAGGAAGAGACTACTAGCTTTTGTCAACTAGCTTTTTCCAGTGGAAATCACCGACCGTGGAGCAGAGAGAGCAGAGCAGGGTTCTTAGGGGGGGTGTTTTG
The DNA here is from genome assembly GCA_019650235.1 of Volvox reticuliferus. Lineage (NCBI taxonomy): Eukaryota > Viridiplantae > Chlorophyta > Chlorophyceae > Chlamydomonadales > Volvocaceae > Volvox > Volvox reticuliferus. The sequence continues at coordinate 253,363 of BNCP01000056.1, forward strand.
AGGAGGAGGAGCTTAGAAGGGGGAGAGAGGAGGAGAGTTGGAGAGAAGGGGAAGGCAGTCTAGTGTTTGAGGAGGGGCAGGGAGAGGGTGGAGGGTCTCGTGGCTAGAGGAGCCTGTATCCAGGCACCGGATTCTGAGGGTTTTGGGGGGGGGGCGACAGTGAGAGAGGTCTTTCCCTCTTGTGCAGTGCAGGAGTTTGTGGGGCCAGCTGTGGGTGGGGCCGGGAGGCTTTCTAGGGGGGCGCCATTTTGGCTTGTCATCCCCCCCTCGGTCTTTAGCTTGGTTCTTCCTTCTTGGCTGTGTAAGAGTGTGCTCTCCTGTTGGCGTCTCTCCTCTGAGGGCTTCTGTGTGTCTTTGTCAGGCTCGTGCTAGGTCAGTTTTGTGTTGGAGGAGAGTGGTCCCCTTCTTTGTGCAGTTAGTTGCCCCCTGTCCTCTTTAGTTCCCTCCTTGTTTTCGTGGGGCTCCTCAGTGCTCTGTTAGTGGCCAGGCTAGAGCCTCTGAGTCTTCCTTTGCTCTAGCTGATCCGAGTGAGAGGGGGATCACGTGGCAGGACAAACAGACATTGCCACGTGCCCCTCCCCTGCGCTGTGGCTTGGTCCAGTCAGGCCCCCCGGTACTCGTCTTTGTAGGGTGAGTCGCCCACAGTGTAACACCCCATAAATCATCGCTCCTATTAATAATGAGGACACTACATACTGGGCAGAGATGGGCTACGTCTCCCGGTCCTTCTTTTGGCCAGCTCCAGCTCCATCCCGCTCCTTAACAACCCTCGACTTCATTCCTTCAACTGACCGCTCTCCTTCATAATAATGGACCCCTTCCCTTATAAGAAAGAAAAGCGCCCGGCCCTCGGCCGTATTACTTCTTCCACATTCCCTTGGAATACCACCGTGTGTCGCTCATTCTCAACAATACCTCTTTGACAAATCGCCCTTATTAACGTCTTACTCTTGCTTAGGCTCCTGCAAAACACTTACATCAGCATTGTCCTCCGGCAGACTCATTGTTATCCCGAAGCAGTATAGAACAGTGTTGGAGCTGTAACCTGGAAGCTTGGTTATGCTTTTAGATGCCGAGAAAGGAGTGGCCCTCAGGTCGGTGTTGCAACTGTGAAATCGCAACATACAGGAAAGCGGAACGTATGTACATGCATGCATGCATACGTATGTTTATAGCTAGCAGATATTTAGTCAAGGCACGTTGTGTAGTTTGATTATAATAATGCATGATTAAAAAGAATCCTAATTTGTCATTATTAACTCATTTGATGAGCGCTTAGATTAATAAAAAGGAATAATGTATACAAGAGGATACGCGCAAAACATTTTACCTTCGTTACTTCCGATTAAGCTAATATGTAAGCATGAAGATATATGCACTCTTTCCACAAACATATATACCTACCGTTATCATACATCAACTGAACCAAACACTTGCAATAATGAACCGTGCATGGCTGGGTCAGCTACGTGGCCAGTCTTTGTATATAATCGCTAGCAGCTAATAACCAGTTCGAATGCATGTAGGTACGTATGGGTCGATCAGTCGTGCGTTGGAACCTACCGCCCACCGTCATATGCATGAGAAGAACCTACTTATCGCTGGCGATTTGGCCGTCATTGCCCAAACATTGTAGGTCAAACGATCCTTGTAGGCAGCTCGGGGCCATGCGTGGATCTGGTCCTTCACCGCCTATTACAATAGATCTCATGTATGGGGCATCTTTGCTACCAGCAGAGCATCTGCCATCCACTCCCGTGGGAAAGAGGTCCCAGACATCAACATACAAATATGACATAGACGCTGCCAGTTTGTTTCCGTCCTCGTTCGATGGAAGCATGTAGCAAATCTGAGATATGACATTGAAGTCCGTGGAGATGCAGGTGGCGGACGACTGGGAGAATGTCTTACCCAAATGTATGCTTTGAGCCGCTGCTTGGGCAAAGACGCTTAAGAAAACTGGGTATACCTTACAGGTCGTTTCAATGACACTGATACTTGGCGAACCTGCAGTAGCAACAATCGTACTCATGCACACCGTGCACGGAGTGGCGGGTGGGGGTGGAGGAGACCTGATATCATTACGTGGTGGGGGTGGACTTGGAGACGGACGTGGAGGTGGGGGCGATAGTTTTGTTTGCGATGGCGGAGATCGAGTTGGAGAAGGTGAGGGGGGGGGATCCTTGGGTCTCCTAAGGGGTGGAGATGGCGACTGCATCGGTGGAGGAATCATTTCAATTGGTGAACTGATTCTGCTGCTGTTGTTGAGGATCTGAGTCTGCTGTGGAGGCGGAGGAAATGTTGTTGGTGACGGGGAAGGCGCCAGAGATGCTTGGGGACTGGGGGGCCGCGGGTAGTTGCTGCTTGGGGATATAGGGGGAGGGTACGGAGATGGAAGCCGCTGAGGTGGAGGGAGCAACAGCGCAGGTGGCCGTGGAGATGGGGGTCGTGGAGATAAGGTTGCCAAGAAGGACACTTCCGATCGGTGTTTTGATCTAAATGGTGTAGGTAGCGTTATGTGAGTCACATCATCAGCAGGTGATGGTGGTGGTGATGGTGGTGACAACAAGAGGGGATTGTATGAGAACGAAACCTGCTGCTGGTCCTCCACCGAGTCCTCCAATGTGGTAGAGTCCTCCACGGCTACACCTGTATGCATTTCCTAATGCGGCATTCATCTATTGTGAATCAAGGGGAAGATGTGTGTGTATAGATATACATATTTAAACATATGAAATCAGAGATAGAAACAGAGATATGTACATCCCTAGCTAAACACCATGTATACATATGCATGTTTACATGTATATGCATGTATCTTTGGGGTGTTACACTGTGGGCGACTCACCCTACAAGGGCGAGCACCAAGGGGCCTGACCGGACCGAGCCACAGCGCAGGGGAGGGGCACGTGGCTTTGTCTGTCTGTCCTGCCACGTGCTCCCCCTCTCACTAAGACAAGCTAGAGCAAAGAAAGACTCAGAGGCTCTAGCCTGGCCACTAACAGAGCACTGAGGAGCACCACGAAAACGAGGAGGGAACAAAAGAATGTATATATATATATGTATATATATGTATAACATCGACCATTGCTGTGTATAATATTGACAATTGCTGTGTCTGAGCTGGGGTTTGCACTGAAGAAGAGCCAGACAGGCAAAGCACCAGGTTGGGATAGCATCCCTACGGGTCTGTATTGTAAGTTCTGGCCAGTGATTGGCCATACCATGGCAGCCCCCTTCACTGCTATCGGCAAAATGGGGCAGGTGCCAACAGGCTTCCTGGATGGTATCATTAAGGTGCTTTATGTAGAATCCTGGGGTGTATATGGGTAGTATCCGAGGTGACACTGGTTCATCTTTCGATTGAGCCTTTGCTGCTGTAGGCGGATATAACAGAGATACAAGACTTTACAAGAAGGGAGACCCAAAACAGCCTGGTAACTACCGCCCTATTACACTGCTTTGCTCGGACTACCGCCTGCTGGCCAAGGTGTTGGCAAGCAAATCACCTAAGGCCGGCCCTGGGGCAAATCATCAGCCCTGAGCAGTCAGCGTTTTTGCCCAAGAGGCTCATTGGGGCCCGTCTTCTTTTTCTACACCCACTGCCTCATCGTTTGCATAAATTGAACTGCCAAGGCCTGCTGGCTTTCCAGGACTTTGCGAAAGCTTATGACAGTGGACCGCAACTTCCTGCTGGGGGCTATGGAGGCGATGGGAGCAGGACCACGTGGTGTCGAGGCATTTTCAGGAGTCGAGATGCCGTGCATTTAGTTATTAGAAGTGTAACGTACGGAGGACAACAAACAGCTGCACGGTGCTGTGAAAGTCACGTCTTTGGACCAAAACCGAATCCATGTTTCCTGTGACACAGCGGTCAGCTTGTTAAAAAAATACGTTGCGCCTTAGATGGACCAGCGACATCGATCATCTGCAAAACCCCAATCATTTACAATAATACGCATTTTATTAGATGCAATTTAAGCTTTTAGGCCCGGCCCCATACCCTACACGCATATACCAGCCACATACGTAGTAACCCTACCTGCATACAGGCAAGGTACATCATCATCAATCAATCAATCAATCTCATATGTATGTGGAGGTATGCAATAATGAATTTACGGCAAGTAGTAGTCGAGTGCCAAAAATGCCGCTTTACATGCTGAGACAGTGCACTTTCTGCACTTTATTATATTGTGTTTGTTTGGGGTGTTACACTACTGTGGGCGACTCGCCCTACAAAGACGAGCACCAGGGGGCCTGACCGGATCCGAGTCACAGCGCAGGGGAGGGGCATTGTATGCTATACAGTGTACGATTACTACATAAACGACTTTTCGTTCATAATCATGATTGCCGGCAGTTCGTTGCAGTTCTAAATCATCACTGTCTTCCCACCTTCCAAAGCTCTCACATCCTTGGCTGCTGCACGTGTCCATGGAGAAAGATGCAACGTCGGCCTGCAAGATATGAGGTGATAGAATGCGATACAGGTAAGCATACTTGCATGTTGGGTGTAAAGTCCTGTTGTGTGATTGGGTTACACCTTCCAAACGGGGGATTTGACTTTTTGATGGATGAGTCAAAACCAATTTATACAATTTGACATCTAGAACCTTGGTGTGCTTGCAGCAGGACAAGATATGAGCAATCAATATGTAGCTACTGGGCGACCCTTGACTCCTACCTATCTCTGCGTGTTCGCATTTCAAACACGATTTCATTATTGCAGCATTCATGCGAGGGTGGAATGGACATCCCAAAAACGCGCCTTGATCGAATTGGAGAGGACACGAATCGTTTCACAGTTTTCGTTGGGCTTATACGGCGGAAATTGCTGTACAACAGTAATGGTGGATTGATGGACCTTCAAAACTCTGTTATCAATTTTATATATTTAGACTTATAAAAAACCTATTTATAATTTACATTACAAGAAAAAATTGTGTTTTTGCGCTGCTGAGTATTTTCGGGTGTGTAGATGGCCTATTGCCGATATGGGCCACACACGGTCGGCAACAGTCGCTCACATGATTACATAATGACTATGAAAATGATAAGGGAGTTACATTGACAATCTATCTAGATACCGATCAACGGGGTGCTGCTTATGATGCTGCCGACGGTGAGCAGCAGCAAAGAGTCCGTATTAGAAACGGACGTGAGATCATATAATATCTATAGGTAGATAGATAGATAGATATGCTCATGTACGGCAGGGTGGGTGGGTGGGTGACGGCGCCTGGGCCATTATTCCAGTGCATGCCCCTGCAACTAACGCCGTGCACCATTTCTGCTAGGGTTAAAACCTTTAGTAGCTTCATCCAAACTGCTCAGTTTTGGGGTGATACACTGTGGGCGACTCGCCCTACAAGGACGAGCACGGGGGGGCCTGACCGGACCAAGCCACAGCGCAGGGGAGGGGCACGTGGCTTTGTCTGTCTGTCCTGCCACGTGCTTCATGCATGGTGAAGAAGCGCTAGCTTGCTTCTGCTCTTCACTGCAGTGTTGACCAGCCATATTTTGTGATTGGAACTGATATAATGGACACATATATACATATATATTATTATACATACATATGAGCACATATATATATATAGTTTTTTATTTTATATATAGTTTTTATATATAGTTTTTTGTTTTTGGCCTGCTGAGTGAGAGGGCGGGGGGCCAGGACAGACAGACAAAGCCGCGCGCGTGCCCTTCCCCTACACTGTGGCACGGTCCAGTCAGGGACCCCGGTGCTCGTCTTTGCAGCAGGGCTAGTCGCCCACAGTGTAACACCCCTTAATATTACACACACACACACACATATATATACCTATATACATTCTGTGCGTGATCAGTTCTTCTCTGAACTGTTTGGATATATAGGTTTAAGACTTATTTATTTAGCTCCCTAGTTTAGTAGTTGGTGTTGTTAGTCAGTTAAATAACGGTATATCGTTACGGTTGAGCCGAAGCTAATGTACATGCATTCGTTCCTTTGGTTGTAAGCAAGTTGTGCAATGGTGGATCAGACATACAGATAGATAGTAGATAGAAGTTGAAAGCTTCAGGATGCTAATGGATGGTTGCATACGCGCATTAGCTAGTGCGTGGTACAGCAGGCTCTGGCTGGAAACGTTGTTGTAAAGTTAGATTGGATTAGAAACCATGTATAAAAAGAAATTCCCCCCCTCTATCGGCGGGCGAGGTTGTTTATTTCAGCCTTTCATGAAAACCAGCTATGCGATCCAAAAGCATTCATTCATGATTTCACGACAAAAATTATATTCCTTCATAAACATCCACTTTTATGGAATCCAAGAGCCCAGTGTTCCCAGAGTGATTTACTTGGATTAACAAATAGATTTGAGGCGTATGCAGCAGGGCTGACAGACAATGATAGCGTACGTCCAGGCAAACTTACAATGAAGCAAGGGATGGCCTTAATTTTTCACGCATGCCTTGCTTCTTTCGTTGGAATGAAGTAAGCAAGCACGTTTTAGCTAGTGTAATTGCTACCGCTTTTATTAGCTAGCCTAGTCATTTTTAGTTGCTTTTAGTTTATTTAGTTTATTAGTTGCTTTTAGTTTATTTTTTCGTTGCTTTTAGTTAATTATCGTACATTCATTATCGTACATTCAGCCGCCCCTGTAAGGAGTGCTAGTCATGTAAGGCCCCTGAGAATTTTTAGAGTCGTCTGCCCCTGTAAGGAGTGCTAGTCATGTAAGGCCCTCGGGAATTTTTGCAGTCGCGAGGGAAATGCAGTGATTTTTCATAGGCAAATTCTAGGCTATTTAAAGCATTTTCTGACCTCTTTACCTAGGTATTTTCAGTCTTTTGTTTCATGTAGTTGCTATGTATCCTGCAGGGCATTGGCCAGCCCTGCAGGACTCGTACTCTAAAGTTCTTATTGTGACTCGTAATATCAAAAGCTGCTAGTGAACTGCCTGTTAATAAGTCTAGCAAGGAACTTGACAACATTAGTTGACAGTTGATCTCAATCTTACAGCAATGATGATCAGCTTTAATGGCCTGCAAAATCGATGGACACTTCTCTGATTTTTAATCATTGGAGCTACCTACTTGTTCATTATTGGAGCTATCTATTGCTGTTTTCTTAAGGACGAGGATTGTTAAGAGCGCCGCCAACCTGCTGGTAAGCATTGTGGCTGACTTAGTGCAAGTTGGCATAACAGCTTTCTAATTGATTGTTATATTCATTACAGGTAATGCAATGGAGGAATACCATCCCAAAATTCGCCTACGCCGACCTACCAGCTCAAGTTTGCCTATAGTGATCTTGGGCATCGTGGTTCTTGTCGCGCTCTTTGGTGTGACGATTGCTGGAGCTACTCGGCAAGGTAAACCGTAAAATAGTTATGAAAAAATTGCATGCATTTCTGGGATACTCTTAGGTAGTGCTTTGCCATTGCTGCCCGGTGTGGCTGCCGCACAATAGCCACACCGCGTAATTATACCGTGCGATAGTGATACCATATAATAGCTATTTTATGGTATCACTATGGCACAGTATTACTATCACGCGATGTTGCTATTGTGCGGCAGCCGCACCGGGTAGCATATCGTGGTGCCATGCTTTTTCTAAAAGGAAAGCTTGCTTAATTGCGTAATAAAAATAGAGTATTTGTCCATGGTAATTTATGTGGTATCGCGTGGCTGTAGCATTGTGCTCAATTCGTTCCGTGACGCGCCCGTTTCCACTAGATATCGATTGCACGCTCGTTATCGGTTCTCATAAATCACATGCCATGTGTATCCGTCACACATTGCACGCGATTTGTGGGAATCGATCTCGAGAGGGCTATGGAAATGCACCGCAACAATATCGTAACATACGACAGATAGCAAGCTATGTACACATCACTGTTAGTGCTATAATAATTAATATAACCTAATAATGCTCCAAATTTATTTTGTTCATGCTCTGAAATGTGTATGCATGTTTGCTGTTGCTGCTGTTGCTGCTGTTGCTGCTGTTGCTGCTGTTGCTGCTGCTTTCATGTGCTCAGGTCACAACAACAAGCGCTCACTGAATGCCGGACTGGACCAGCAGCCCACCTTGCATCGGCAACGGTGTGAATCAGAGCAAGATGTTGAAATCGGCAGTGAGGATGACCCGGACGATGGACACCTGTCACCTCAAGCCCTGGCCAATAATAATCACCCTACCCAGCAAGTTCCACCACCTCCTACTTCACCACCTACAACGTCACCGCCTATCGCCACTCCAACACTTGACGCCTCCAATTTTCAAGCTATGATGACTGCCATGTTGACAAGTCCCATGTTTCTTCAACAGATGGCCATGGTGAGCTGCAGTGTGTGCTTGTAAGGTGCTGACCTAGGTTTAGCCTGTTTAAATATATTGTTTGACTACTTGCCACTTGCCTGGGGTATGGCCTGATCATTCTTCATCAATAATCTGCTGGTGTATCAATTTCCTTTTTTTTGGCAACACATGTGCTGTAAACATTTTTTTTGCTTAATGTGTGCAGGCTCTGCAGCAAGTGCCCCAAGCACAGACTACATTTGTCCCAGCAACTGAACAACCTGAAGCTTCAGCTGTCCAGCAAGCCGGTCCCTCATCACCACCATAACCTGCACCACCTCCAGATCCTATGGCTGTCAATGCTCCCACACGTGAACAAAGTGAGTGGCAATGGGCCTGTGCTTGTGTTGTATCTCTGTCATATCCGCCTAAAGTAAAGGCTTGATTGAAGGATGCCAGACAACTGGCCAACCTGGATATTAGCCATGAGATACCCCAGGATACTACAGCTTGCACCGACTGTGACATTAGCATTTACATTGAAACTACTATCTTATTAGATGCTTTCATTTTTTAATGCTCTAAAATGTGTATGCATGTTTCCTGCTGCTGCTGTTGCTGCTGCTTTCATTTGCTCAGGCCGCAACAAGATGCAGTGGACCAGCAACAGCCCAGCTTGCATCGGCAATGGTGTGATTCAGAGCAAGATCTTGAAATTGGCAGTGAAGACGTGTAACCTCAAGCCATTGCAAATAATAATCACCCTACCCAGCAAGTTCCACCGCCCCCTATGTCACCACCTACAACGTCATTGCCTATCGCCACTCCAACACTTGACACCTCCCAAGCAATGATTGCTACCGCTTTTATTAGCTTGCCTACTCATTTTTAGTTGATTGTAGTTTATTTAGTTTATTTTTTAATTTTAGTTGCTTTTAGTTTCTTATGTCGTTTAGTTTTTGTTATTTTTGTTTTCGTGTCGTACATTCAGCCCTGTAAGGAGTGCTCGTCATATAAGCCCCTCGGGAATTTATGCAGTCTCGAGGTAAATGCACTGATTTTTGTTAGGCAATTTCTAGGCTATTAAAAGCATTTTCTGACCACTTTCTGACCTCTTTTTTGACCTTTTTTAGTCTTTTGTTTCATGTAGTACCTATGTATCCTGCAGGGCACTGGCCAGCCCTGCAGGATTCATGCTCTAAAGCTTTTATTATGCTCTAGATAATATTTTCTAGTGAGCGGATTGCTAACGTAACAAACAATAAAAATCTGTACAATGTTTAGTTGCTTGACTGTTAATCTGTATCGTGGGTTTATGACTTATGTATGGGTGTTACACTGTGACTTATGTATTGCACTATTTTGGATGCCTGAGCTGATGCTACTTCAGAACAATGCATGTATGTAAGTAATTCTTCTCTGGATACACCTTTTCAATATTTAACAATAACATTTTATTCTGATAGCATAGCAATACACATTACACAGAGATTGGCAATACCATGGCAGCCCTCTTCACTGCTATCGGCAAAACAGGGCAGGTGCCAACAGGCTTCCGGGATGGTATCATTAAGGTGCTTTACAAAAAGGGAGACCCCAAACAGCCTGGCAACTACCGCCCTATTACACTGCTTTGCTCAGACTACCGCCTGCTGGCCAAAGTGTTGGCAAATCGCCTAGGGCCAGCCCTGGGGCGAATCATCAGCCCTGAACAGTCAGCCTTTTTGCCCAAGAGACACATTGGGGCCAGCGTTCTCTTTCTGCGCCATCTGCCTCATCTTTTACGTAAATTGAACCGCCAAGGCATGCTGGCTTTCCTGGACTTTGCGAAAGCTTACGACACAGTGGACCGCAACTTCCTGCTGGGGGCTATGGAGGCAATGGGAGCAGGACCTCAGCTTTGCAGGTGGACCCGGCTGTTGCTCAGCAACACACGGGCACGAGCCATGATGAACGGTTTCAAGTCCAGGCTTGTCAAGATGGAGGCGGGGGTGCGACAGGGATGCCCCCTAGCACCCCTGCTGTATCTCTTTGTTGGCCAGGCCCTGTTCTGCTGGCTAAAAAGCCAAGAGCTGGGCCTCTGCCTCTTGCCTTCAGATGAAGACAGGGTCACAGCCTGTCAGTTTGCTGATGATGCAGAAGTCACTCTGGAAGGAGAGGAATCCGTGCCAGCCTTCCTTGCAGCCATGGGTACCTTCGCCAGGGCGTCTGGTCAACACCTTAACCTGGATAAAGTGGAACTTCTGCCTATAGGGGCTACGAATGACCGACGGCAGGGGCACACTATCAACGGCCTTAAGGTGGTCACTACTGCAACAGCCCTTAACTTGCCTATGGACAACCAACTGCAGCCACCTCAACCGGACTGGCCTAAGATGCTTGCTCTGGCCTACAAGAGGATGCAACGTCTAGCCCATTATCCGTGTTGTACCACGCGTCACTTTTCCTTGTTGTATCACTCCTCATAATCGCCCATTGATTCTGCGAAGAACCAGGCTCAGTGCATCATGCTCGATTATATCAGAACGTACCAATCGAGGCAGCGGAAGTCTTCGATGCAAGGAGTTACAACGTATGTTCCAAGACAGGCGTAGATGACGTGATAGGCTATCAGTGCCTAGCCGAGGCAATCATCATCTAACCGATGCAAATCGGTGCTCGGGCTTATCCAAGAAATACGACCATAAGCGATATAAAAGGTGCAAGCTCCACCAAAGAGCGGTTAGCTTATATAAATGTCAATCACAATGTTCGCGTGGCGATTCTCTCGTATATTCATACTTAGGCCGTCAATGCGCATAGCAGATATACTCGCAACGACGGCTCACGGTACAAGAGATCTGCAAGTAGTAAGTGTACTACCGTGATCCCGCGTGCGGATATTGCTATATAAGCCGTCATAGCAATAATGCAATGTTCTTTACTCGCGTAAAGGTGCCGACTACGCCATCACGCGTAGTGTTGCATTCGACGCGCCGCATCGCTCGAGCCATTGCCTCGCGACCTCAAGGTACACTCGCGTTATCATGCTCGTGCGCGCACGTATGCATAATGCACGTGTTATCGTTAGTGCGCGTTGCCATGCAATGCCTCATGCGTTTTAGACCGTCCGCGACCAAGTCGTCGGACCCTGCGCACTTATCGCGATGCCGATCACGCAATGCACGCTTGTAGCGTTGTGCACAGTGCATTAGGCGATATGCTCATTGCGGGTTGCTTGTGCCCTTAGCCAGTGCGCCTAACGTGTGCGGTGCGACGTGCTGCGTGACATGCGTGCGACCGCGTCGCGCCCGCTGCCGTACCACCCCGTGTGCATCCACGTACGACGGCTGACGTCATCGGTGCTGTACCGCTCCGTGCGCATCCACGTACGATGGCTGACGTCATCGGTGCCGTACCGCTCCGCGCGCATCCACGTACGACGGCTGACGTCATCGGTGCCGTACCGCTCCGCGCGCATCCACGTACGACGGTGCCGTACCATTCCATGTACGATAGTGCCGTACCGCTCCGCCGCGCCCACGTATGACAGGGTAACGTGGTGTCGTGCGCGATAGGGTGATGGTGGGTGCAACTCTAGCAGGGCTTAGGAAAAGTGACGCGTGGTACAACATTCCTAAGCTTTGCTAGAGTTGCACCCACCATCACTCTGTCGCGCACGGCACCACGGCACTGTCGTACGTGGACGCGCGGAGCGATACGACACTGTCGTACATGGAATGGTACGGCACTGTCGTATGTGGGCGCGCGGAGCGATACGGCACTGTCGTACATGGAGTGGTACGACACTGTCGTACGTAGATGCGCGGAGCGATACGGCACCGATGACGTCAGCTGTCGTACGTGGACGCGGGGAGCGATACGGCATTGGTGATGTCATCCCTGTCGTACGTGGACACTTGGAGTAGTACGGCAGTGGGCGCGACGCGACCGCACGCATGCCACGCAGCACGTCGCACCGCACACGTTAGGCGCACTGGCTAAGGGCACAAGCAACCCGCAAATAGCATATCGCCTAATGCATTGTGCACAACGCTGCAAGCATACGTTGCGTGACCGATATCGCGAATAGTGCGCATGGTCCGACGACTTGGTCGTGGACAATCTAAAATGCATGAGGCATCGCATATCCACGCGCACTAACGATAACACGTGCACTATGCATACGGGCGCGCCCGAGCACGTTAGTGCGAGCGTACCTTGAGGTCGCGAGGCAATGGCTCGAGCGATGCGGCGCGTCGAATGCAACACTACGCGCGATGGTTTAGTCGGCACCTTTACGCGAGTAAAGAACATTGCACTATTGCTATGACGGCTTATATAGCAATATCCGCACGCGGGATCACGGTAGTACGCTTACTACTTACAGATCTCTTGTACCGCGAGCCGTCGTTGCGAGTATATCTGCTATGCGCATTGACGGCCTAAGCGCGAATATATGGACGGATTCATATGCAATCATAACGATTGGCGCTAAGACAAGCTAACCGTGCTTTGTTTGAGCTTACACCTTTTATGTCGCTTATGGTCGTATTTCTTGGATAAGCCCGAGCACCGATTTGCATCGGTTAGATGATGATTGCCTCGGCTAGACACTGATAGCCTATCATGTCATCTACGCCTGTCTTGGAATATACGTTGTAACTCCTCGCATCAAAGACTTCCGCTGCTTCGATTGGTACGTTCCGATATAATCGAGCATGATGCACTAAGCCTGGTTCTCCGCAGAATCAATGGGCGATTATGAGGAGTGATACAACAATCCGCTCTCTGCCTTTGGCCGGGCTGCAGCAGTATCAGCTTATTGTCTGCAAACAGTCACTTGGCATATGGAGCATGGTGGACCACCTCCAGATACCACCCTGAGCAACATTGAGCATCTAGCTGCTCGCCTTGTTGATCGGCAACAGGGCCCCGAAGATCAGGGGCAACACTTCACTGGAGTGCCTAGCAGACTCTTAGTAGGACATCCCTCTATTGGTGGTTTCGGCCTACTGCCACTCAGGCAACACATCCGGGCAAGGCAAGCAGTGTGGGCTGTGCGCTTCATCCGAGGGACTCTGATGGCCAGGAGTGCGGGAGAGAGGGTAACACCCGTGGGATCTACGATGGCTACAATAGCTGAGGAAGAGGAGGAAGAGCTGGCTACTCATGGTAATGATCATAGTATCCACCCATGGATCCGGACCCTGGCCACCTACCTGGAGATCACTCATCCAGCTTTTAAGCCTTGGGCCCTTACCACTGCCCATGCAACTGGGCCTTGGCTGGGTGGAGAGACCTTGCCTGAGGATATCAGCCGGATTGTAGGGGCCTTGGCACATCTACCACCATTAGAAGATGTCAGCAACCCCCCTTTAGCCCCCGGAGACTGGTGCTGGGCAGCTGCCCTGTGGGGTAATCCATTGTTGCCCAACAATGTGGATGCTGGGAGAAGTACCAATGGGCACAACTTCCGGCCAGGCCTGGAAGCACGACACCCGCTGCTGGCTTCTTGCAGAAAACTACTTACAGTAGGCGACCTGGTAAGGGTGTATGACATGCTGGAGCACAGCCAAACACCCCTCCCTCGAACAACTAACTGGCTGGATTGGACCCTCCAGTATCTAGACCCCATAGTTAACCCCACCCAACTGCGAGACAAGGAGTCTACCCATAGGGCTCTTTCAGCCTTATGCAATGATATCAGCCCATCATGGCTAGCAGCAGCACGGGAGGTCGTTCATTGCTTACAACCCCAACAACAGATCAGGATGGAGGACAGAATGCAGCAGCAGTTGCAAGCACCACCAGACTGTACCACAGTGATGGCCATGATAGTCAGGCGGTTGGGCTGGAGATTGCCAGGAGACTCGGGTATAGTGCCTTTCTACCATCTTACGGTCTGCCAAGCTACCCAGCTGCAAGGAGGTTCAACTACGGAGGAGCGTGTGGAACTGCTGACAGCTTTTGTGAGGGAGGCTCTAGGGGTGTCAACCGATAGCCCAACTCCTCCCTACCTTGCCACCAACCTCCAGCACTTTCAGGCAACCCTAGCTCGGCTATGGACAGCAGTTCATTGGGAGAACAAAAACAAAGAGACGCTGTGGCGTTTGGTGGTTGATGGGATACCCTTGCCGGGCAACACACACCTTTCCAGGGTGCCCATCAAACCCTGTGAGTGTGGGAGCTATGGAGGAGATACTGATCAGCCTTACTCCCCACGCATGCATCACTTCTGGGAATGTCCAATAGCCAAGGCGGTGCGAGAGCAGATTGACAGGCATCTGCGACTGCTGTCACCAGCCACCATAGAGGGGGGCATAACCAGGCAACAGCTGTGGCTCGTCCAAGCGCCAACCGGGTGCGAACAGGCACCTTGGGACGTGATAGCCATGGCTGCTTTGTCTTCTATGGAATATGGCAGGTACTGTCTCCGGGCTGCAACCCGGGAACAAAGGCAACAGGGGGCATCTACCCACGGACGGCAGCAACAACCACAGACCCGGACAGCAGAGCAGGGACCCCGTCAACGGGCTATTACTGACTTCTTCAACCGGTTAGGGGGCTTTACAAAAGAGGAGGATGAAGCTGCCAACACACGTCCAAGCATCTACACGACACAGCCAACTTTGGACAATGCAGTACAAACAACAGCTTCTCCCCTGGACCAAGCACGGGCCCGTACAGTTGCTGACTTCTGGACTCGCTTGCACTCTTTTGCAGCGCTGGGTATCCCTAAATATGGCTGGGATCGGGTGGGACCGCAACATCCCATCCTAGCCATAGTTGGAGCTCAGTTGAGATGTGATTCTCCTATGGAAATCATCGACCGTGGAGCAGAGAGAGCAGAGCAGGGTCCTTAGGGTGGGGTTTTGAGGAGGTTTGAGGGAGAAGTAGGGGGAGAGAGGAGGAGAGTTGGAGAGAACGGGCAGGCAGCCTGGTGTTTGAGGAGGGGCAGGGAGAGAGTGGAGGGTCTCGTGGCTGGAGGAGCCTGTGTCCAGGCACTGGGTTCTGAGGGTTTTGGGGGAGGCATTGAGAGAGGTCTTTCCCTCTTGTGCAGTGCAGGTGTTTGAGGGGCCAGCTGTGGGTGGGGCCAGGAGGCTTTCTAGGGGGGCGCCAATTTGGCTCGTCATCCCCCCCTCTGTCTTTAGCTTCTTCCTCCTTGGCTGTGTTTGAGTGTGCTCTCCTGTTGGCGTCTCTCATCTGAGGGCTTCTGTGTGTCTTTTTCAGGCTCTTGCTAGTTCAGTTTTGTGTTGGAGGAGAGTAGTCCCTTTCTTTGTGCAGTTAGTCGCCCCCTGTTTTCTTTTGTTCCCTCCTCGTTTTCGTGGTGCTCCTCAGTGCTCTGTTAGTGGCCAGGCTAGAGCCTCTGAGTCTTTCTTTGCTCTAGCTGGTCTTAGTGAGAGGGGGAGCACGTGGCAGGACAGACAGACAAAGCCACGTGCCCCTCCCCTGCGCTGTGGCTCGGTCCAGTCAGGCCCCTTGGTGCTCGCCCTTGTAGGGCGAGTCGCCCACAGTGTAACACCCCAATACATTACACATTATATATATTACTTCCTAAGTGATTCATCAATGCCAGAGGAGACCTATTTTTTTACCTTTCTGGCCACCATACATGTCTAACAGGGAAACCAGGGATATGCTGAAACACATATTAATTATATGAATTAGATTCTAAGTGCTGCCTCTCTACTTACAATGTTCACTTTTAAACCTTATAATGCAACAAAGAATTGACTTTTAACAGCCTACCTGGCACCTTAGGAAGAGACGACTAGACTGAATAATATTTTAAGTACTGATGTGGTCTGTTACAGTACTTTTCTGCTTTTATTTATCTGAATGAGAATCTATTTTGAACCCCAGTACATCAAGATGGTGGAAGTGTGGGGGACCAGGGCCGTAAATCTACTTTGGATCCCAGTACACCAAGACCGTGGAAGTGCGGGGAACTGGGGTGGCAGGCCCCAGTCCCCGCACAACCACCGTACACTTCTGGGTGTTAACAGCATTTAAAGCGGTCGACAAATAAATATTTAAAAGCATTATTTTTAAATCATGCTTTTAAATATGCATTTGTCTACCGCTTTCAATGCTGTTAAGACCCCGAAGTGTACGGTGGTTGTGCGGGGACTGGGGCCTGCCGCCCCAGTTCCCCGCACTTCCACCGTCTTGGTGTACTGGGGTCCAAAGTATATTCATTGCCCCAGTTCCCCACACTTCCACTTGCCATAGATGTTTCACCCTAGGTATTCGTCTGATTTTTCTCTTAGTTGTTTGTGGTGGTGTGTATGTAGCTAATATTTTGGTTCAACATTTTCCCACGTTGTAGTCCAGGGGGGGCATCCAGGCCGCCCTCCACCTTCATCATATCCCTCCTTTATTTGGCATTCATGGCTCACACTGTCCATATGTGTACATTTATTTAGCTTCAATGCGCCATCCATGAGTTTGGAAATGCGACTTATTAAAGAAATAAGTGGGAGCTGCACTGCGTGGCAGCAGCACCCTGCAGTGGGAGCTGCTGCAGTATCCTGGGGTATCTCATGGCTAATATCCAGGTTGGCCAGTTGACTGGCATCCTTGGATCGAGCCTTTGCTTTAGGCGGATATGACAGAGATACAACAGCTGCACCATGCATCAGCGGCAGCACATGGCAGCTGCACCCCTTGCAAAATCCAGCAAATCATCGATGGATGAAAAAATCGTTATCGTCATCTACCTAATCAAATGAAATTAGCAGCATATTGTACTCTCTTCATGATTAACTTTATCCCAAGCTTCTTTATTTGTTTAATGGCCATTTAGCCTATAAATAATATATAGGCTAAATATATATTAAATATATCAAATACACCAAACTGACTTAATATCCACTACATAACTTTATTATATTGCTTTAGGGTTTTCCTGAATCAGACAGGTTTTCGTTAATTATTCCATCCATAATTAAAAATGAATGAAAAATAGAGGTATAACAATACGAATTCTTGGGCTCCAAAATAAACTTTCAAAATCAGTCGATATTATACCAAAGAGCTTGGCAGGTAATGGGAATCTAGTACTTTGTCCGAATCAGCGATAAGTTACATGAGCCAATATTATTTTGAAGTTATTCATCCATTTATTGGATTGCTTTAAATGCCTAATATATATAAGTACATATTTAATGCACACATATGAATATTAAAATCATGAAATTTATGCAGAAATAACCAACCTTAAAGATCTGGAATCGGAATTAAATAATGATCAATCTCATGAGTATGAGCTGCCTAAATATCATGTAAATAATCATGCAACTGATATTCCTAAAGTTAATATTTTTGAATTTATGCAAAATGGATGCGGCAAAATATCTACAAAAATGTTGATTGCAAGAGTGATAATGCAGTTAAACTTGGTGCCGCTGTTGAATGTACTCATATGGCTAGCAAACCCTTGGGTCTAAATTAAATTTAGGATGTCACGTGGCAGCTGCACTGCACGGCAGCAGCACCCTGCAGTGGCAACTGCACCATGTGGCAATGGCAGCACACTGCAGCAGCAGCACGCGGCAGCAGCACAGTGCGGCAGCCGCAGCAGGTGGCAGCGGCCCCACACAGCAGCAGCACTGCATGGCAGCTGCACTGCATGGCAGCAGCAGTGCATGGCAACTGCACTATGCAGCAGCGGCGGCAGTGTGTAGCAGCGGCACCGTGCAGCAGCAGCAGCACACAGCAGTGGCAACATGTGACAATGGCAGCGCATGGCAGCGGCAGTGAGTGGCAATGGCAGTGCACGGGAGCAGCAGCATGCGGTAGAGGCAGTGCGCAGCAGTGGCACCAAGCGGCAGCTAGCAGCAGTGCATGGCAGCTGCACTGCATGGCAGCAGCAGTGCATGGCAACTGCACTATGCGGCAGCAGCGGCAGCACGCGGCAGCAGCACCGTGCAGCTGCAGCAGCACATGGCAGTGACAGCATGCGGCAATGGCAGTGCACGGTACCGGCAACATGTGGCAGCGCCAACTAACATGTGGCAGCTGCAACATGCGGCAGCAGCAGCGTTCTGAAATCACATTTAGAATTATATATATATATTTTTTATTTGGAGACTTACCTGAGCGAGTAATGCTTACCCTTCACGAGCAGAATGGCAAAGGCAATGTTGGCAAGATCCAACGAATTGCTGAAGCTCCAAGTTTGGCAGCCAAAATGCTTAATATCTATACAAATTGCGGGCTAAAGATGAAGCGGTAGCTATAACAGCGGACAATAATTGCTGTGCGATACAGATCAACTGTCAACTGAATGTTGTAAGGATATTTCTTTCTAGACCCATTAGCAGGCCATTGACTAGAAACATTTTTTATCCTAAACAAAAATAAAACCTTAAGAGCATGAATCTTGCAGGGCTGGCCAGTGCCCTGCAGGATACATAGCTACTACATGCAACAAACGACTGAAAACACCTAGCTAAAGAGGTCAGGAAATGCTTTAAATAGCTTTAAAATTGCCCAACAGAAATCATTTCATTTTCGTCGCAACGGCATAAATTCCCGAGGGCCTTACACTACTAGGTCTCCTTACAGGGCGGACGACTGTATAAATTCCCAGGGGCCTTACATAATCAATTACATAACTGACAAAAAACTATAATAACAAAAACGAAATAAACTAAATAAAAAAACTAAAAGCAACTAAAAATTACTAGACTAGCTAATAAAAGCGGTAGCAATAAGGTGATGAGCGGTCTTTTTCTGGGTCCATTTATTTGAAGAAAACGTTGTGAAGGAAAGTGCTGAGCCAAGGATAGATAGCAATACGCAGCAAAATTATGACAACCTATTCCTAGGTATGTAATTACTGAATTACATAGAGCCTTATATAGCTGCATGGAACTGCCACAAAGTTGATTATGGGAAGCAGGGCCAGGCAGGGCCCGGGGATCTGATGTTTATTGCTAGCATGCACCCCCTGCTACATGAATGCTGAGGGTGAATGCATGAAAGTCAGGAAACGGTGGGGGTGGCCCCTCGGCTTCGTCTGTCTGTCCTGCCGCGTGGCCCCCCTTTAGACAGGCCAGCAAGAGCAAACAAAAACGCAGAAGCCCTAGCCTGGCCACTAATAAGCACAGAGCAGCACCAAGACGTCACAAAAGAACCCTATGAAAAGGGCTCTCCTCCACCACGACTCTGATCTGACCTTGCAAGAACCTGACAAAAGCACACAGATAGAATCCCTCAGAGGAGAGACGCCAGCAGGAAAACACACTCCTACGCAACTGAGCTGGAAGGACCAAACTATGGACGAGGAGGGGATGATGAGCCAAACTGGCGCCCCCCTAGAAAGCCTCCCGGCCCCACCCACAGATAGTCCTACAAACTCCTGCACTGCACAAGAAGGAAATACCTCTCTGGCTGGGGCCGCCCGCCAACACCTACCCTCAGGACCCGTGGCCAGGACACAGGCGCCTCTAGGCGGCGAAATCCCTCCACCCTCTTATAAAATATAAGTATCCCCTGCTTACAGCAATATAATGAACGTCGTGACAAGGAGTATGTTAGCCAACAGCTTCTTGTTTAGCGCCAGCAGCCGCCCCCGCATAGGATGGCTCCACACATGTATCATTATTATTACTTCCTTGTTTCAACCAACAATTGCTGAACGATGGAATTATATATATATGGACCACTCACACAAACACGTTTGCTTGAGGCTTAAATAAGGATAGACCCCGGTATGTAAGGAACGATGAGCCGACACATGAGGGATCCGCTAAACAATACGACAGGATAACATAGGTTGCGTGTACGAAGCAAAAACTGAGCCATTATTTATGCTGGCACGGGCTGCTGGTACAGTACGTACGTTGGTGCCATGCATGCCGAAGATACACAGGCAAGAGAACGTTTACAAATAAAAAATATTTTGACTTTCAAAAGATACATGCTACCAATCGTGCTTATAACGCAAAAGTCACTGGACCGACTAACGGCAACACACGCCTCGTTCACCTACAGCCGTACACAGTGCGCGCGAGTCATTCAGGCATGCAGCCTTCAGTGTGCAGCAGCAGATTTCTGTACTTAAAAATGCAGGCTATTCATTGTGATGTTGTGCAACCCCGTGCGATGAATTTGGTGATGCACCCCTCGCAAACGTAGCCTGCTTCAAAAGCCGACAATCCCTGTATGTAGGCGTCGGTGATATTATTCCTTAGCCGATGCAGCAATTATGGAGGCGAAAAAGGTACACAATGCTGCTGTGGAAATCGGCGTCTTCAGAGCTCATAATACAGAAACTGAATCCACGCTTACAGTGACACAGTCGTGGTCAGCTTAATAATAATTACCCAAAATGATAGGCGTACCTGCTGGTAGCTAGGTTTCAACCCAACCAATCAACGGGACCGTACGTACACTGGAAGTACGATCATCAGGTAGATAGACTGCAGCTTAAGCAAGGCCGTAGCACGCATACATACGAAATGGACCCATGAATGCGCGCTGAGGAGCTATAATTAATGATTACTGATTACAAACGTACGTACGTATATATGCTGCTGAAAAATAAAGTGCGTGCTGTAGTTTATTTCATAATTGACTTATTTGATTCATCAGAGGAATTAGTAGAAATAGTACATTGCTGCTGCTAGCTAGCGGTGATTTTTGTTTAACCGTTGCTGCACTACTATTTTTGGAGGAGGAAAAGGTACACAGCGCTATAAACTCGCTTTTTGGAGCCATTATGGAAACTGAATCCACTTTTACAGTGACACAGCTTAATGATGCTTTTAGATATTCCTGTGTATGTGTCGGTATTACATGTGCGTGTATACATATGTACTCTCCTTTACACCTAATCGGTGCACCCAGCGGGGGGAGAGCGAGAGGCCGCAGGGCTTTCCAGTCACGAGTTCCGTTGATCTGAAATCGTGATTTATTATGAGCTTTATGTGTTCTATGATGAGCCCGGTGACCGGCGCCCCAGCCCGGCTCTCCGGGCCCCCTTACTTGGGACGATGGCCACGGGATGGTCGTGACCCCTCCCCTTCGTAACCATGAATCCAACCCAGCGCCGCTGAGTTCCTCGGCGCCCTCACCCTCGTAAGTGCTTTGGGTCGTGAATTCCTCGACCGTTGACCGCCCTGGGGTATCAGTGAGTGTCTATTATGTCTATTTTATACAGCTTCCGCTGTTTCTAGAGCCACAACCATATTAGCCGTACCCGCTTTGATAATTAGACCATCATAAAAAACGGGATGCGGCTTCTGCTTGACAACAAACAAAAAAGAAAGGAAGCGATAATGAAATGCCATTTTATTTAAATCCTCACACACACCCTTCTCGCTAATTTACCTACATACCATCATCAGCAGTACGCCCCTCCTCTCGTCCGTACATCCCACATATTCCCACCCCCCTCTTCCATGCATCTTGACATATCACATATAAACATCAACATCGCAACAGTAATTTCTGTTGAACCCTTTCCCCCCCTGTAGCCGCCACCGATATCACGCCTATGCATTTTTCTTATGAACTACTTTTTGATTTGGAAGTACTTCTTTGGAATGCCGTACTGTTGCATGATGAAATCCGCCACTTGATCCACGAAAGAGCCCTGGAGGATGACCTGCAGCAGCGCGTCGTCGTACGTGATGTACAGGACGTATACACACACAGCAGTAAGGAAGGTAAAAGTGTAACCGCATTTCTTTTGGGGGGGGAAAGGGGAAATGTATCAACACACGACATAAAATAAATAAAACACATAACGAATGACATGATGGAGCATTGACCCTCAATGCAGTTAATATAATCTTATAACCATATAATCATATTAAAACTATCATGTTAAAGTTATGCGTATCATCATTTAAACACTCACTGTAGTGCCGCTTGCCTCGGGAGTGAACCGGGCCCCACCCTGTTCGATTCCACCAGCATCATCAGAACATCAGAACGCCCCCCTCTTTTTCCTCCCCGCGCACTCCTCCCACGCCTGCCCACCTCGTGTCCCGCCCCTTTCCCCGGCAGCTCCACCAGATTCGTTGAACATGCAAATCGGCGCTGACACTCCCCGGCGACCTGGGGGAGGGGGTGTGATGGGGTGGGTGAGGGGGGTGGGGTGAGAGGAGACCGGGAAATGGAGGGTAAATGGACAAACCACATACATACACATACACACACACACACGTCCCGTTTCATCCAAGCCGTCCCACCTGCTCCAGGTCAACGAGAAAGGGCTCCAGTCCCGTCACCTTGGTAACACGTTTGTTCCCCTGCCGTTTTTCCGTGCTGATCTGTACGGCGGGTGGCTGGCCTTTCCGTACGACCTGATGAGCAGAAAAAGGATGAGAGACAAAAAGGGGACGAGTTCGCCGCGGTCGTGTGTGTTAGCATTCGGTTTTAAGGAGGATAAAGGTTTTAGCGCTTTACACTCCCCATCGAATCGTCCCCTACCTCGTACAAACACATACACACGCATAAATATACAGAACAACATCCACATCCGTATTTACATATTCATATGTTCATATTGATATTTTCACACTAAATTAAAACAATATTAAAACAAACATTAAAACAAAAACAACAAAAATGCATATGTCCACATACACATACACACATACACACGCACACGCACCTGTTGTTGGCCCCTCGAGATTCGGCACTGAAGGTGCATCCTCCGCATGAAGGCCTCCCGCAGATCCGCCTTGGCCAGGTGGGTAGGGTAGGTCTCCCCCTTCTTAATAAGGCCCTGAAGGGACACGGCACGAAAGGAAAACCCACACGGCACGTGTGGGTAATGCGGTGCTTTCAGGGGTGGGCGGGCGGAGAGGGCGGGCGGGGGGGAAATAACCAATGTACGATAAAGATTCATGCCGTTACATGTGATGCTTTAGTAATGGAATTGGATTTGGAATATAAATAAGGTTTGGATGACCGCCACTGACATCCTGCGAACCACCAACCTTGAGCTGCTGATGGAATGCATCTCTCTCATCTCGCCCACCCAACATTACTTCGCATGATCGCATCGCAAGTTCCCAACCACCAACCACCAACTACCAACTACTAACGACGAAATCTCTCCACCTCGACGTCTAGAAGCATTGGCAGTCACTGGCAGTCCGAATCCGCGGCTTCCTAGTCCGACCAATACCCCCAGTCAAGTACAAGTAGCTTCATCGTTGGTTCCACTCGTACAAATCCCCAAACCCCCCAAAACCCCCCAAAACCCCCCAAAACCCCCCAAAACCCCCCCAAAACCCCCCCAAAACCCCCAAAACCCCCCGAAACCCCCCAAAACCCCCCAAACCCCAAAACTTACCACTGCCGGGGCCCCCCCGTACACACGCCCATACACACGCCCATACACACACACACACATCCTTCCCTCCACTGACCTTGAACAGCGCGTCGCACAATGTGGGATTCAGCACAATGGTCCGGTTGTCTGGAGCCCCTTGCTCCAATCCCGCGGCCTTCACATAACCGAACGCCACTTCTCCAGCTCCTGTAGAGATGGAGCATGGATCTTCAAGGAACAGCAAGGATATGTTAATGATATTGTTTGTTAAATACTGGCAACTATGAAGGTCTCATTAAGGAGATATGGCAGCGGCGTGAAATTGTAGAAGCTTTAAACAGAGACAAGCAAACACAAAAAGCTAACGGCGAATACTCGTGATAATGTGAAAAAGTTCTTGCTCACTTGTCCAATTGTAAGAAATATTTCACGGAAAAGTACAGCACAAAAAGTTGTGCCATACTCGTTCGCGAATGAACGACCATACACTTGCACCGTTTCGTAACACGGACTCAAAAATATCGAAGTAAAATAGAATTAATGTAAGATTCGAATTCACGACCTCATGGCTCATCACGATTTTGACAAAGATGAATTATTGTATGACCTATCAAGCACTTTGAAATAACTCAAATACTTAACATCTTTATTATTTACTTTTATCCTTAATGTACGGAAACGACCATCGCGACCATAGGTCGCTTTCGTACAGTAAGGAGAAAACTGGTAGCTTTTGCATTTCATGCTAGATTGCAACTGAGCTGGCTTTTAATATAGTGATAAAATAATCCCTACTGGCAAATGGCTCCAGAGAAAGAGTGTAGGAGATACAGGGAGGCAGAGGGGGAATATGATGCCCAGAGCAAGCAGATAGAGGGAGGGAAAGAGGGAAGGACGGAGCATGCGGGAAAGAGGAAAGGTGCAGGAGGGAAATAAAGACGGAAGGAGTGGGTGGAAGAGACGGAAGAAGCAAGAGGGAGAGAAGCAGTGAAGGAGATACTGTACACTGAAGAAAAGAGGGAAGGAGAGGGGAGGAGGGAGGGGAAAAGGGAAATAGGGAAGGACATACATATCTAGAGGGTGGGAAAGAGGGAAGGAGTGAGAGGGAAAGAAGGATGTAGCAGAAGGGAAAGAGGGAAGAAGGGAGGGTCCACTGCTTCATGGCTATCTACAGAGAAGTGTGGACACAAATAACAACAGCAAGAAGGCAAACTTACCGATAACTAGACAAGTAAGTTATAAATGCATGTTTTCATTTGCACTTTGTTGCTGGCCTGAGTGAGGGGGGGAGCGCGTGGTTTATGACCTTAATTCACTGCTGCTTTTTGTGTATATGGCCTGGCTTGTAATTTTTTTGCCTATTGCAATTTGCCTTGCTGGATATTGAGGTAACATATTTCATGTATACATAGGTTACAGAAATGTTTACTACAGTAGCACTTGCAATCAATTACAAGATTTAAGTCCCATCCAAGATAGATTCATTAACACCACCAAACAGCCTAAAAAATGCCAAAACACCATCAGACAGTCATATATAGTAACCAACAACATGAATTCTTGTTCTACTTTGTCAACATTGTTGTTGATAGCCAGATGGACCTACACCTTGCCCAAACACCATCAGAGAACTCCCGATTTGTTAGAGACCTCTGTTACACTGACATTTTCTAACAGGCAAGCCAGTTAGGCGCTGTTATCCCCCCTATAAGTTGGTAGGGATGTTGCATAAAATGCAAAAAATATAAACTTTAAAGAATTCAGTTGCCATTATTATTTACATGATATTTAGGCAGCTCATACTCATAAGATTGATCATTATTTAATTCGGATTTCAGACTTTTAAGGTTGGTTATTTCTGCATAGATTTCATGATTTTAATATTCATATGTGTACATTAAATATGTACTTATATATACTAGGCATTTTAAGCAATCCAATAAATGGATGAATAACTTCAAAATAATATTGGCTCATGTAATGTATTGCTGATTCGGACAAAGTACTAGATTCCCATGACCTGCTAAGCTCTTTGGTATAATATCCACTGATTTTGAAAGTTTATTTTGGAGCCCATGAATTCGTATTGTTATACCTCTATGTTTCATTCATTTTCAATTATGGATGGAATAATTAACAAAAGCTGTCTGATTCAGGAAAACAGTAATATAAAGCTACTTCGCAAGTGGATATTAAGTCAGTTTGGATTCTATAGGCTAAATGGACATAAAAAATAATGAAACTTGGGATTAAGTTAATCATGAAGAGAGTACAATATGCTGCTAATTTCATTTAATTAGCTAGAATATGATAACGATTTTTTCATCCATCGATGATTTGCTGGATTTTGCAAGGGGTGCAGCTGATGCATGGTGCAGCTGCCGCTGCAGGGTGCTGCTGCCACGCAGTGCAACTCCCACTTATTTCTTTAATAAGTCGCATTTCCTCATGGATAGCGCATCGAAGCTAAATAAATGTACACATATGGACAGTGCGAGCCATGACTGCCAAAGGAGGGATATGATGAAGGGGGAGGGCGGCCTGGATGCCCCCCCTGGACTGGAACGTGGGAAAATGTTGAACCAAAATATTAGCTACATACACACCACCACAAACAACTAAGAGAAGAATCAGAGGAATACCTAGGGTGAAACATCTACGGCAAGTGGAAGTGTGGGGAACTGGGGCAGTGAATCTACTTTGGACCCCAGTACACCAAGATAGACAGTGGAAGTGCGGGGAACTGGGGCGGCAGGCCCCAGTCCCCGCACAACCACCGTACACTTCTGGGAGTTACAGCATTGAAAGCGGTAGTCAAATGCATATTTAAAAGCATGATTACTATTATTATTATGATGATGATGATGATGGTTTGGCGAGCGAGTAGACTGTGTGTATGTGGGATAGGGGGTTTGGCTTCACCAGTGGCCACTACTACTACTGGCAGTCCCTACCTTCCCCAGTACTGTATTTCGGGGCATCCTCATCCATTCACCCTCATCCGCTGACTCCTCCAAAATTAACAATTTTCCCCACAGGTTCAGCATCCACCACCGGCATCCAAGTCATTCCACACATCATCCAGTTAATACTTCAAAAAGAGTCAATGCATCTGATGAGAAAAAGCCTGGGCAGCATCTGTTGGAAGAGTCAAACAAATAAATCCTGCATACAAACAAAACACAAAACACATGCATACAGTGAGTAGGAGTAATATATGTGTGGAGAACGTCTGATGCATGGTCCAGGCTCTTAAAAAAAGGTAGACGATATAACATACAGATAGAAAAACTGCAGGAGACGGATAGTCAGCAGGTTCCAACAGCCATATACATGGTGACGACACAAGCAAGGAGCAAGAGAACAAGCTGTATGTGACAATTGGCATCCTATTAGCTGGCCTTATCTATACATTACCCTCAATCAACCCATTGTTCAAAAGTAGGTGGTTCGGTTTAGGGGTAGGTATGTAGCTACATACGTAAACACATGTATGTGTGTATATGCATATTGCCCTATTGGCTGCTGCTTGATTGTGTGCAGCAGTGCACACACACATGTACCAAGTGGAGCAGCTCCTACTACATACATACGTAGGTTTATAATATTGCAAGCACAATAAGCTCACCAGCATTTTGATACTTCAGGGTAAGCCGAGTTGCAAATCGAACCCAGCTTAACCTGGTTGTCTATCTCCATGCAGATCCTCCCACCATCTGCTTCCTTCAATTTCCAATTGATAGGTTCAACCGTGAAGATGTTCTTCCCTTCAGCACCCCAGGCGGGTTGTAGAGCTGTCATGTCTTCTCCACGCGATGACTGAATACGGATGCTTTTGAGTGCCGCAGCCTTGCTGTTATCTGCCAAAATCTTTGCTTTGCGCAACACGCGGATCTTACTACATATGGTCTGCAATCACGCACGGCATGGCAAACAAGCGACCACATACTTCTGTTGACCTCACGGCGAGTGAGGCTCGCTATGAAATGAATAACCGGAGAAATATCTAGCGTCATTAAAACCTCATCCTGAAAAATGCAGTAATATCATATAAGGTTGCCCAATGTTTGAAATCTAGAGATACGTAAACCTCACTGAATGAACGCTTACATACTGCCGCCAGGTAGCTGGATTACACAACATCAAACTAACTACATACTGGCAATATATATGGGGTGTTACACTGTGGGCGACTCGCCCTGCAAAGACGAGCAACGGGGGCCCTGACCGGACCGAGCCACAGCGCAGGGGAGGGGCACGTAGCTATATATGTATATTTATGTATAGCTAGGTATATAGTAATGAAAGAACCTATTTATCCACATAAAAATGATGGAGCACACGCAACCTGTTTTTATGCATGTCCTAACATGCATGTCCTATATGTCCTAACTTCGTTGCTGCCGACCTGTGCTTCTGAGTTAATTGCCTCCTATTAAGTTACCCTGCCTACCTTTGTAACGGGGGATTTGACCTCCCCCCCACCATACGCTATTGCACCCTGTGTTATAGCAGCCTTTGTCCGCTGATTTTTGTTTGTCGTACATACATGTGTGACTTGTGTTTTTCATTTCTTGGGGCATTGTACGGCTACAGTCCATACACCCACCGACGTATGCATGCACACCCATACAAAGACGCTAATATGTTTCAACAGCAGTTCCTAATAAAGGCGCACAAACCTCTAGACATTTTATGTTATGTTATGAATGCCAAAGCTAACCATCATGCCATCGCTGCTATTAATGAGGACACTTCGCAGAAAGGGCTTAGCTACGTCTCCTGCTGCGCGGTTCTCTTTTTGGCCAGCTCCAGCTCCATCCCGTTCCTTAACAACCCTCGGCTTCATTCCTCCAACCGACCACTGTCCTTCATAATAATGGACCCCTTCCCTTATTATATATCTCCTTGACAGATCGCCCTTATTAACGACTTATCCTTGCGTAGGCTCCTGCAAAACACTTACAGAATTGTCCAGGGGCAAACGCGTTCGTATCTCGAAGCAATACAGATCAGTGTTGAAGCTGTAATTTGAGAACTTGTTCAGAATTCGATCTGTACTGAAAGGAGCGGCCCTCGGGTCGGTGTTGCAACTGTGAAATCACAACATACAGGAAAGCGGACTGTATGTACATGCATGCATGTTCAAGCTAGTAGATATTTATTAGTCAAAGCACGTTGTGTAGGTTTGATTATAATAACGCATGATGACTAAGAATTCTAATTTGTCATTATTAACTCATTTGATGAGCGCTTAGATTACTAAAACGGAATAATGTATACACACAACTCATATATAACTTTCGTTATTACTTGCGATTACGCTAGCTGACATTATTACTGCCAGCTACGTGGCCAGAAGTCATTATATATAATCACCAGCAGCTAATAACCAGTTCGCATGTATGTAGGTACGTATGGGTCGATCAGTCGTGCGGTGGAACCTACGGCCCACCGTCATATGCATGAGAAGAACCTACTTATCGGTGTTGGCGATTTGGCCGTCGTTGCCCAAACATTGTACGTCGAACGATCCTTGTAGGCAGCTCGGGGCCATGTTTGGATCTGGTCCCTCACCGCCCATTATAATAGATATTTGATGGCCGTTTAGGCTACCGGAACATCCGTCCATTTCCTTGCTGGGGACCAACACCATGAAAAATATCAAGGGATTTATCACAACAGAGACAAGCCCTGCCTGTTTGCTTCCTTTCTCCTTCGATGCAAACATGAAGCAAACCTGAATTATTTCCTTGAGGTCCGCCGTGGAGATGCAGGTGGCGGCTACTTGGTAGAATGAATCTGTCATCTCTGTCTTCTGCGCCACCTGACCCATAGAGTAAGAAATTATATTTTGGGTGTACGTGCAGCCACCAAACCCGCGCTCTATGTCATATTGATCACCAATAATGCTCACACACACCGTGCATGGAGTGGGGGGTGGGGGTGGAGGAGACATGATATCATTACGTGGTGGAGGTGGACTCGGAGACGGACGTGGAGGTGGGGGCGATAGTTTTGTTTGTGATGGCGGAGATCGAGTTGGAGAAGGTGAAGGGGGGGGATCCTTGGGTCGCCTAAGGGGTGGAGATGGCGACTGCATCGGTGGAGAAACCTTTTCAATGGGTGAACTGATTCTGCTGCTGTTGTTGAGGATCTGATTCTGCTGTGAAGGCGGAGGAAGTGTTGTTGGTGACGGGGAATGCGTGAGCGATGCTTGGGGACTGGGGGGCCGCGGGTAGTTGCTGCTTGCGGGTATAGGGGGCGGGTACGGAGATGGAAGCCGCCGAGGTGGAGGGAGCAACAGAGCAGGTGGCCGTGGAGATGGGGGTCGCGGAGATAAGGTTGCCAAGAAGGACACTTCCGATAGGTGTTTTGATCTAAATGGTGTAGGTAGCGTTGTGTGAGTCACATCATCAGCAGGTGATGGTGGTGGTGGTGGTGATGGTGGTGATGGTGATGGTGGTGATGGTGATGGTGGTGACAACAACAGTGGATTGTATGAGAACGAAACCTGCTGCTGGTCCTCCACTGAGTCCTCCAATGTGGTAGACACGGCTGCACCTGTATGCATTTCCTAATGAGGCATTCATCTATTGCGAATCAAGGGGAAGATGCGTGTGTATAGATATACATATTTAAAGATATGAAACCAGAGGTAGAGATAGAGATATGTACATCCCTAGCTAAACACCATGTATACATACGCATGTTTACATGTATATGCATGTAAATATATTTGTATATGTATAACATCGACTATTGCTGTGTATAATACCGACCATTGTCTGAGCTGGGGGTTGCACTGAAGAAGAGCCAGACAGGCAAAGCACCAGGTTGGGATGGCATCCCTATGGATCTGTATTGTAAGTTCTGGCCAGTGATTGGCCGTACCATGGCAGCCCCCTTCACTGCTATCGGCAAAACGGGGCAGGTGCCAACAGGCTTCCTGGATGGTATCATTAAGGTGCTTTATGGAGAATCCTGGGGTGTATATGGGTAGTATCCGAGGTGACACTGGTTCATCTTTCGATTGAGCCTTTGCTGCTGTATGTAGGCGGATATAACAGAGATACAAGACTTTACAAGAGGGGAGACCCAAAACAGCCTGGTAACCACTGCCCTATTACACTGCTTTGCTCGGACTACCGCCTGCTGGCCAAGGTTGTTGTACCACGCGTCACTTTTCCTAAGCTTTGCTGGAGTTGCACCCACCATCACTCTATCGCGCACGACACCACGTCACCCTGTCGTACGTGGATGCGCGGAGCGATACGGCACTGTTGTACACGGAATGGTACGGCGCTGTCGTACGTGGACGCGCGGAGTGATACGGCACCATCGTACGGAACGGCACGGTACGACGGTACGGCACGGTACGACGGTACGGCACGGTACGACGGTACAGCACGGTATGGCGATACGGCACTGTCGTATGTGGGCGCGCGGAGCGATACGGCACTATCGTACATGGATCGGTACGGCACTGCCGTACGTGGACGCTGTGGAGCGATACGGCACTAATGACGTCACCCCTGTCGTACGTGGACGCGCGGAGTAGTACGACAGCGGGCGCGACGCGATCGCATGCATGTCACGCAGCACGTTGCATCGCACACGTAGGCGCACTGGCTAAGGGCACAAGCAACCCGCAAATAGCATAACGCCTAATGTGTTGTGCACAACGCCGCAAGCATGCATTGCGCGACCGGTATCGTGAATAGTGCGCATGGTCCGGCGACTTGGTCGCGGACGATCTAGAATGCATGGGGCACCGCATATCAACGCGCACTAACGATAACATGTGCATTATGCATACGCGCGCACACGAGCATGAAAAGGCGAGCGCACCTTGAGGTCGCGAGGCAATGGCTCGAGCGATGCGGCACGTCGAATGCAACACTACGCGCGATGGCGTAGTCGGCACCTTTACGCGAGTAAAGAACATTGCATTATTGCTATGACGGCTTATATAGCAATATCCGCACGCGGGATCACGGTAGTACACTTACTACTTACAGATCTCTTGTACCGCGAGCCGTCGCTGCGAGTATATCTGCTATGCTCATTGACGGCCTATGCATGAGGAATACGTGTGCATTAATACGCAATCATAACGATTGGCGCTAAGACAAGCTAACCGCGCTTTGGTTGAGCTTACACCTTATATGTCGCTTATGGCCGTATTTCTTGGATAAGCCCGAGCACCGATTTGCATCGGTTAGATGATGGTTGCCTCGGCTAGGCACTGATAGCCTATCACGTCATCTACGCCTGTCATGGAATAAACGTTGTAACTCCTTGCATCGAAGACTTCCGCTGCCTCGATTGGTACGTTCTGATATAATCGAGCATGATGCACTAAGCCTGGTTCTCCGCAGAATCAATGGGTGTTTATGAGGAGTGATACAACAAAGGTGTTGGCAAGCAAACTACCTAAGGCCAGCCCTGGGGTAAATCATTAGCCCTGAGCAGTCAGCATTTTTGCCCAAGAGGCTCAATGGGGCCAGTCTTGTTTTTGTACGCCATCTGCCTTGTCTTTTGCATAAATTGAACCGCCAAGGCCTGCTGGCTTTCCTGGACTTTGCCAAAGCTTACGACACATACAGTGGACCGCAACTTCCTGCTGGGGGCTATGGAGTCGATGGGAGCAGGACCATAGCTGTGCAGTTGGACCCGGTTATTGCGTAGCAACACGCGGGCAAGAGTCATGATGAACGGGTTCAAGTCCAGGCTTGTTAAGATGGAGGCAGGGGTACGACAGGGATCACGATAACTGGCTGCCTCGACCAAAGAGTGTGAAGCCAGCAATGCGACCTAGGTTGTCCTTTCAAGGTCCGGGAGATTAGTGTGATGTATCTACTGTTGTACCACGCGTCACTTTGCCGAAGCTCTGCGAGGGTTGCACCCACCATCGCTATGTCGCGCATCACGGCATCGCACGGCACCGATGACGTCAGATGTCGTACGTGGACGCGCGGAGCGGTACAGCACCGATGACATCAGATGTCGTACGTGGACGCGCGGAGCGATACGACACTGATGACGTCACTGTCGTACGTGGACGCTGCGGAGCGATACGGCACTGATGATGTCACCCATGTCGTACGTGGACGCTGTGGAGCGATACGACACTGATGACGTCACCCATGTCGTACGTGGATGCTGTGGAGCGATACGACACTGATGACGTCACCCCTGTCGTACGTGGACACTTGGAGTACTACGACAGCGGGCACGACGCGACACGACATGCATGCCACGCAGCACGTTGCACCGCACGCGTTAGGCGCACTGGCTAAGGGCACAAGCAACCCGCGAACAGCATAACGCCTAATGCATCGTGCACAACGCTGCAAGCATACATCGTGTGACCGGTATCGTGATAAGTGCGCATGGTCCGACGACTTGGTCGCGGACGATCTAGATTGCATATCAATGCGCACTAACGATAACACATGCACTATGCATACGCGCGCGCTCGAGCATAATAATGCGAGCGTACTCGAATGCAACACTACGCGCGATGGCGTAGTCGGCACCTTTACGCAAGTAAAGGACATTGCACTATTGCTATGACGGCTTATATAGCAATATCCGCACGTGGGATCACGGTAGTACACTTACTACTTCTCTTGTACCGCGAGCCATCGCTGCGAGTATATCTGCTATGCTCATTGACGGCCTAAGTATGAAATATGAGCGAATTGATACGCAATCTTCACGATTGACGCTAAGACAAGCTAACAGCGCTTTGGTTGAGCTTACACCTTATATATCACTTCTGGTCGTATTTCTTGGATAAGCCCGAGCACCGATTTGCATCGGTTAGATGATGATTGCCTCGGCTAGGCACTGATAGCCTATCACGTCATCTACGCCTGTCTTGGAATAAACGTTGTAACTCCTTGCATCGAAGACTTCCGCTGCCTCGATTGGTACGTTCTGATATAATCGAGCATGATGCACTAAGCCTGGTTCTCCGCAGAATCAATGGGCGTTTATGAGGAGTGATACAACAAAGGTGTTGGCAAGCAAACTACCTAAGGCCAGCCCTGGGGTAAATCATTAGCCCTGAGCAGTCAGCATTTTTGCCCAAGAGGCTCAATGGGGCCAGTCTTGTTTTTGTACGCCATCTGCCTTGTCTTTTGCATAAATTGAACCGCCAAGGCCTGCTGGCTTTCCTGGACTTTGCCAAAGCTTACGACACATACAGTGGACCGCAACTTCCTGCTGGGGGCTATGGAGTCGATGGGAGCAGGACCATAGCTGTGCAGTTGGACCCGGTTATTGCGTAGCAACACGCGGGCAAGAGTCATGATGAACGGGTTCAAGTCCAGGCTTGTTAAGATGGAGGCAGGGGTACGACAGGGATCACGATAACTGGCTGCCTCGACCAAAGAGTGTGAAGCCAGCAATGCGACCTAGGTTGTCCTTTCAAGGTCCGGGAGATTAGTGTGATGTATCTACTGTTGTACCACGCGTCACTTTGCCGAAGCTCTGCGAGGGTTGCACCCACCATCGCTATGTCGCGCATCACGGCATCGCACGGCACCGATGACGTCAGATGTCGTACGTGGACGCGCGGAGCGGTACAGCACCGATGACATCAGATGTCGTACGTGGACGCGCGGAGCGATACGACACTGATGACGTCACTGTCGTACGTGGACGCTGCGGAGCGATACGGCACTGATGATGTCACCCATGTCGTACGTGGACGCTGTGGAGCGATACGACACTGATGACGTCACCCATGTCGTACGTGGATGCTGTGGAGCGATACGACACTGATGACGTCACCCCTGTCGTACGTGGACACTTGGAGTACTACGACAGCGGGCACGACGCGACACGACATGCATGCCACGCAGCACGTTGCACCGCACGCGTTAGGCGCACTGGCTAAGGGCACAAGCAACCCGCGAACAGCATAACGCCTAATGCATCGTGCACAACGCTGCAAGCATACATCGTGTGACCGGTATCGTGATAAGTGCGCATGGTCCGACGACTTGGTCGCGGACGATCTAGATTGCATATCAATGCGCACTAACGATAACACATGCACTATGCATACGCGCGCGCTCGAGCATAATAATGCGAGCGTACTCGAATGCAACACTACGCGCGATGGCGTAGTCGGCACCTTTACGCAAGTAAAGGACATTGCACTATTGCTATGACGGCTTATATAGCAATATCCGCACGTGGGATCACGGTAGTACACTTACTACTTCTCTTGTACCGCGAGCCATCGCTGCGAGTATATCTGCTATGCTCATTGACGGCCTAAGTATGAAATATGAGCGAATTGATACGCAATCTTCACGATTGACGCTAAGACAAGCTAACAGCGCTTTGGTTGAGCTTACGCCTTATATATCACTTCTGGTCGTATTTCTTGGATAAGCCCGAGCACCGATTTGCATCGGTTAGATGATGATTGCCTCGGCTAGGCACTGATAGCCTATCACGTCATCTACGCCTGTCTTGGAATAAACGTTGTAACTCCTTGCATCGAAGACTTCCGCTGCCTCGATTGGTACGTTCTGATATAATCGAGCATGATGCACTAAGCCTGGTTCTCCGCAGAATCAATGGGCGTTTATGAGGAGTGATACAACAAAGGTGTTGGCAAGCAAACTACCTAAGGCCAGCCCTGGGGTAAATCATTAGCCCTGAGCAGTCAGCATTTTTGCCCAAGAGGCTCAATGGGGCCAGTCTTGTTTTTGTACGCCATCTGCCTTGTCTTTTGCATAAATTGAACCGCCAAGGCCTGCTGGCTTTCCTGGACTTTGCCAAAGCTTACGACACATACAGTGGACCGCAACTTCCTGCTGGGGGCTATGGAGTCGATGGGAGCAGGACCATAGCTGTGCAGTTGGACCCGGTTATTGCGTAGCAACACGCGGGCAAGAGTCATGATGAACGGGTTCAAGTCCAGGCTTGTTAAGATGGAGGCAGGGGTACGACAGGGATCACGATAACTGGCTGCCTCGACCAAAGAGTGTGAAGCCAGCAATGCGACCTAGGTTGTCCTTTCAAGGTCCGGGAGATTAGTGTGATGTATCTACTGTTGTACCACGCGTCACTTTGCCGAAGCTCTGCGAGGGTTGCACCCACCATCGCTATGTCGCGCATCACGGCATCGCACGGCACCGATGACGTCAGATGTCGTACGTGGACGCGCGGAGCGGTACAGCACCGATGACATCAGATGTCGTACGTGGACGCGCGGAGCGATACGACACTGATGACGTCACTGTCGTACGTGGACGCTGCGGAGCGATACGGCACTGATGATGTCACCCATGTCGTACGTGGACGCTGTGGAGCGATACGACACTGATGACGTCACCCATGTCGTACGTGGATGCTGTGGAGCGATACGACACTGATGACGTCACCCCTGTCGTACGTGGACACTTGGAGTACTACGACAGCGGGCACGACGCGACACGACATGCATGCCACGCAGCACGTTGCACCGCACGCGTTAGGCGCACTGGCTAAGGGCACAAGCAACCCGCGAACAGCATAACGCCTAATGCATCGTGCACAACGCTGCAAGCATACATCGTGTGACCGGTATCGTGATAAGTGCGCATGGTCCGACGACTTGGTCGCGGACGATCTAGATTGCATATCAATGCGCACTAACGATAACACATGCACTATGCATACGCGCGCGCTCGAGCATAATAATGCGAGCGTACTCGAATGCAACACTACGCGCGATGGCGTAGTCGGCACCTTTACGCAAGTAAAGGACATTGCACTATTGCTATGACGGCTTATATAGCAATATCCGCACGTGGGATCACGGTAGTACACTTACTACTTCTCTTGTACCGCGAGCCATCGCTGCGAGTATATCTGCTATGCTCATTGACGGCCTAAGTATGAAATATGAGCGAATTGATACGCAATCTTCACGATTGACGCTAAGACAAGCTAACAGCGCTTTGGTTGAGCTTACGCCTTATATATCACTTCTGGTCGTATTTCTTGGATAAGCCCGAGCACCGATTTGCATCGGTTAGATGATGATTGCCTCGGCTAGGCACTGATAGCCTATCACGTCATCTACGCCTGTCTTGGAATAAACGTTGTAACTCCTTGCATCGAAGACTTCCGCTGCCTCGATTGGTACGTTCTGATATAATCGAGCATGATGCACTAAGCCTGGTTCTCCGCAGAATCAATGGGCGTTTATGAGGAGTGATACAACATCTACCGGCCACTGATGGCAACGGTTTTGCTAACGAGTGTATTGTAACAGGTCAGGAGGCTGTTATGGAGACATTGATGGTGTTGTATCTCTGTCATATCCGCCTAAAGCAAAGGCTTGATTAAAGGATGCCAGTCAACTGGCCAACCTGGATATTAGCCATGAGATACCCCAGGATACTACAATTACCCCCCCTTCCAATGGGTGTATCCTCACACCCACAGGGGCAATCGTGTCTCAATGGCATTCTCATCCCTGATGGCCTGATGAT
Source organism: Volvox reticuliferus (assembly GCA_019650235.1). Lineage (NCBI taxonomy): Eukaryota > Viridiplantae > Chlorophyta > Chlorophyceae > Chlamydomonadales > Volvocaceae > Volvox > Volvox reticuliferus. The sequence continues at coordinate 290,426 of BNCP01000056.1, forward strand.
TGTGGATGCATCTCCCACGCACACATCAGTTCAGCCATCCATGCATCCACACTGATGGATGGGGAATTTGAACCCGGGTCAGTCACCACCCGCTCGATACCAATTGTTGTAACTCTGTCATATCCGCCTAAAGCAAAGGCTCGATCGAAGGATGCCAATTCACAGGCCAACCTGGATATTAGCCATGAGATAGCCCAGGATACTACAGATGGCGGGGTTGAGGCATTTTCAGGAGTCGAGATGCCGTATATTTAGAAGTGGAACTTACAGAGGACAAGAAACAGCTAGCTGCACGGTGCTGTGAAAGTTGCGTCTTCAGCAGACTAAAACCGAATCCATGTTTCCTGTGACACAGCGGTCAGCTTGTTAAAATACGTTGCGCCTTAGATGGACCAGCTACATCGATCATCTGCAAAACCCCAATCATTTAAATAATAAGCATGTTATTATTTGATGCAAGTCAAGCTTTTAGGTCCGGCCCCATACCCTACCCGCATACATCACATACCTAATAACCCTACCTGCATACAGGCAAGGTACATCATCATCAATCAATCAATCAATCGATCTCATATGTATGTGGAGGTATGCCATTGTCGTATGCAACGTCCTTTAAAGGTCCGCTGACCTAAGTCCTACACTGACTGGTAGGCAGGGCTTCACGTGAAGCTTGGTGACATACGTCACTGTGTTGTATCTCTGTTATATCCGCCTACAGCAAAGGCTCGATCGAAAGATGAACCAGTGTCACCTCAGATACCCCAGGATACACACTGGTAGTTCGGGATTTTGACTATACTATCCCACCGCATGAACCCATCTATCGGTTGATAAATAAATGTCGAATCTTTTATTAAGACCACGAATATAACTATCTCGATGATATTCCAATCCACCGTATGGGATCTCGTACAAGCACAAATAAAGGTCTTACACTCTATCAATCGATAGTTCTCACTACCACACTACTAAGTTCTCACTTCAACGTTTCTATAAATGTTTTTAATTGTTGTATAATATAACAACAATAATGATGATACGACGAATAGTAGTCAGTGCCAAAAATGCCGCTTTACATGCTGAAACGGTGCACTTTCTGCACTTTATATTGTGTTTGTGTTTGTGTATGCTGTACAGTGTACGACTACTACATAAACGACTTTCCATTCATAATCATGATTGCTGGCGGGTCGTTACAGTTCTAAATCATCACTGTCTTCCCACCTTCCAAAGCTCTCACATCCTTAGCTGCTGCACTTGTCCATGGAGAAAGATGAAATATCGGCCTGCAAGATATGAGAAGGTAGAATGCGTTACAGGTAAGCGTACCTGCATGTTGGGTGTAAAGTCCTGTTGTGCGATTGGGCTACACTTTCCAACGGGGGGGTTTGATTTTTGACGGATAAGTGAATGAAACCAATTCATACAATCATCTAGACCCGTGTCGTGCTTGCAGCAGGACAAGATATGAGCAATCAATATGTAGCTACTGGGCGACCCTTGACTCCTACCTATCTCTGCGTGTTCGCATTCCAAACACGATTTCATGATTGCGATTGGCCATGCATCAAGCAAACTGTCTTTATGTAACCCCAGAAAAGGGTGAGCATTAAAGATGCCGGTTGCTAGCTTGCTGTGTTGTGACCATGCTAGCTATGTGTCTGCATGCATGATCACCCTCATGTTTTGTGCCTGTTCTGGGCCCATCATCATCGTCATGCCACAAGCCACACATACTTGTGAATATATTATATACACAACCCGGGGACATTAGTATCATTTAGAGCTGCATGCAATAATAATTTATCCATTCTTCAGAAATCACGGAACGGGCAAGCTAGCAACGCCAAATAAAAATGAACCGATTTATTTGCCAGCCCCATAAAGCATTTAATAATGTACACATACTTCTATGATAAACTATCTCTTACAGTAGTTGCTGGCAAATAACGTTTGTTGCAGTTAATTGGAATGATGGAAGCAACTCGCTTGTATGTATATATTGTAGATCGTATTGATTCCTTTGGGCTAAACATGAATTCCATTCCGCATTCATCATCGGCAATGCATGTGACACCATGCTGCTATCGAATAATTGGTAGTTCATTAGTATGCTAACCGGTATAATCCCCCCGGAAATAAGGGCGATCAATAATTTATTTAGCACATAATCGGTCGCTTCCTCCATCCAAATTTTGCGCATTCCAAATTGACCGGGCCGAGCCACAGCACAGGAGAGGGGTGCTCGGCTTCGTCTGTCTGTCCTGCCGCGTGGCCCCCCTTTAGACAGGCCAGCAAGAGCAAACAAAAGCCCAGAAGCCCTAGCCTGGCTACTACTAAAAAAGCACAGAGCAGCCCCAAGATGTCACAAATAAAAGAACCCTATGAAAAGGGCTCTCCTCCACCACGACTCTGATCTGACCTTGCAAGAACCTGACAAAAGCACACAGATAGAATCCCTCAGAGGAGAGACGCCAGCAGGAAAACACACTCCTATCGATCTACGCAACTGAGCTGGAAGAACCAAACTATGGACGAGGAGGGGATGATGAGCCAATCAAACTGGCGCCCCCCTAGAAAGCCTCCCGGCCCCACCCACAGATAGTCCTACAAACTCCTGCACTGCACAAGAAGGAAATACCTCTCTGGCTGGGGCCGCCCGCCAACACCTACCCTCAGGACCCGTGGCCAGGACACAGGCGCCTCTAGGCGGCGAAATCCCTCCACCCTCTTATAAAATATAAGTATCCCCTGCTTACAGCAATATAATGAAGGTCGTGACAAGGAGTATGTTAGCCAACGGCTTCTTGTTTAGCGCCAGCCGCCCCCGCATAGGATGCCTCCACACATGTAGCATTATTATTACTTCGTTGTTTCAACCAACAATTGCTGAACGATGGAAGTATATATATGGACCACGCACTCACACAAGTAACACGTTTGCTTGAGGCTTAAATAAGGATAGACCCCGGTATGTAAGGAACGATGAGCTGACACAAGAGCGAGGGATCCGCTAAACGACACGATACGAGAGTATAGGTAGGTTGCGTGTACGAAGCAAAATTGAGCCATTAGTTATGCTGACAGGGCTGCTGGTACAGTACGTACGTTGGTGCCATGCATGCCGAAGATACACAGGCAAGAGTAATTTTACTAGGACAAATAAAAAATATTTTGACTTTCTAAAAGAAAATCAAAAGATACATGCTACCAATCGTGCTTATAACGCAAAAGTCACTGGACCGACTAACGGCATTACCGAAGTACGACATTATCGTACTGAGGGAATCAGCCAGGAAGAGACGGAGCTACTCCCTGATGTGGTATCAGTTTAATCGTTGTGAGAAAAGTTGCAAACCTGATAACAATCGAGTAGGAGGAAGTAAGGGCAACTACGACGTTACCAATTTCGCGGTTAGTTCGCTTTGTGAATCATTTAACCGAACCCAGATACCAACTTAGCAATCGAACGCATCATAATAGTAGACGTCAGTCAGTGCAACTTCGCGGCTCTCCTCATCAAGCAGGCGGCGACTTCGGGCGGCGTCATAACATGCTGATAAGTCAACTCCTTTCTGGAATGGTTGGGTTGGGGGGCGTTTACTTCAGTAACTCAACTAGGGGGGCGCTGTGTGAACAGAGACGCCTCGTAGGTTAGGCGGACTGAGGGTTAGGCCTCGCACAGTCTCGCTCCGCCTTTAAGTTAGCCGGGCTTCCTTGTCTGCTTGTCGGTTGTTGTCCGCTTTCAGTCAGAAAACCTTTAGCGCTGCTGTGAATCCCAGCGCGAATCAGTTTCCCGGTCGGGTGGAGCTACTAAGTTAACCGACTCACAGCCATCCTCAGAGACCTCCCGAACCATTACAGAATGAAAATCCAATTCATGAATAAGCACACGCGAACCCAAGAGCTTGCAGGTGGGGATAGGAGCGACACACAAGACCTAACTTTGCTCAGATGGGAGTATCCCAGGCCCACGTCGGTGGCGCTGCATCCGCGCATAAGACCCGCCGCATGCGTAGCGCCGCCTCGTCGAAGTCCACGACAGTTACATCCCGCCCGAGACCTGCTGCGGCAGGTGGCGCGGTGTCTGCGCCCGTGACCCACAGTGTGGGTGGCGCCGTTCCGTGTCAGTTGATGTCCCGCCCGAGACCTGCTGCGGCAGGTGGCGCTGTGCTTCGCGCTTGAGACCCCTGCAGGGGGTAGCGCTGTGTGGTAAAGTCCGCGGTTGCGGCATGCGTGTTCCCAGGGACGCCGCTGCGCTGGCGTTGGGACGTTTGGAGTTCATAGCGGCAGTGTTCAACTTGAATGGCTGTCAAAGGATGGCGAAAGGGCTGACATACTTGTACAAGCATGCGGCGCCCGACTGAAGCGGAGATCTGGCGTCACTGTTTGTGGACGTGGCCCAGGAGAGGCTAAACCGGCGAATGCAGGGGCGGGCAGTCCGGTGTGAAGAGACCTTCTGGACAACCCCATGTGAAGACTAGAGGTATAAGGAAATGCAGTTCGTAGCTGGCTATGTAACGAACAAAGGGGCACCTTATTGGCCGCAGATGGAGACCGGGGTGGGGCAGGAATTGCAGCGTGGGACGGGCCTATTGATGATTACAGAAGTACGGCACCATCGTACAGAAGAAATCAGGCGGGGAGAGGCAGTGCTACGCCCGAAGTTGCAACACTCAAGCCATCGGGCGCAAAAGTACAAGGGAATTAATTATTATATAGAGGAAGTTGCAGATAAGACATTATAGAGTTGCTCCTCCCGACAACTCAACCGCATTGATCAAGAACAAGGCAATCCAATATCAAATGGAGTGACAGTAAGCTTAGTTGGGCCTCTTGGGACAGAAAGGAGCCAACAACAGTGTGCATTTGGTGAAAGGCCGCCTCGTGGATAGCTCTCAATTGGGTTGTGAGATGGGAGGGTTAACCACGGACGAGCTCAGTCCATTAGCAAGGAAATAGACATGAGTCAGTGGTCTCTGAATGGCGAAATCTACGGCAGAATCCCAACCCGACCCTGTTTATGAGGGAGACAGACAAAGGCGGATTGTTTTGCAGATTCGTCGAGCTCGAAGGTACCAGGACGGTTCTACTTAGACACCTGGTCTCCAGGGTGTATTGGAGTGGACGCCTTTGCTCAGGCGTGGGGTTGGTCGGGGGAGCTGCCAGAGCCGCTGTTCTGTATCAACCCGCCATTGTCACAAGTGGGAAGAGTACCAGTGGAGGTCCGGGATGAACAGCCGGACCTACCGTGTAACCATCTTGCCAGTATGGCCGAGGTGGTGGGTAGCTTTGCTCAAACAGCTGCCAGTAGCAGACTTATGGGACCTACCGCTCAGGCCGGTTCTGTTCAAGCTGGGACCCCTAATGGGGCTAATCACCTCACGTGTGCCGAGGTTCAAGGTACAAGCATATTACATATCGTGGTGACGAGAAGTACGAGAAGAGCTCAGACGGATATGAAACACTGAGTATGACTTGGTTGGTCGTAATGAACAGATTGATTATTACGCTGATGGCCAGAGGGGGACGGAACTACCCTGATTTATGGCGGGTAGAGGTCTGTTTCAGAAAGGCAGAGCAAGTGTGATGAGATGGAAGGAGTACTGCACTGGCAGCAACCAAGTATAAAGGAAGTTAGGGAATGAGTTCCTGTAGTGCTTATGCAAGTTGCCGGGTAGTGGCAAGGGAAGCCTCAACAGTTTGGTGATGGAACATGGAGGAAAGGCCGGAGTAAGACAATGGCTTAGGTCCAACATTTGAGGCACCTATGGGATATGAGGTGACTGATGGTGAGGTGCGCTGGACGCGGATAGTCGGGGTGGAGGGTGGGGGAGGGCCGTGCATGGTGCGAGGGGCTCGCGAGAGTCAGGAAGATTACAACCAGACAGAAGCAAGTTCTTCGTACTATATGATCTATCGCCCAACCATTCCAGCCCCTACAGCATACGGGCACTTGCTCTGCAGAAATGGAATTTCGCAATTCCCAACGGGACGGCCCTGCGCTCGCAGTGACCTAACCGACCTGCAGAACGCCGATTACCCTTTGTATAACCCCGAACAATGGTGCTGTCACATGGGTTCCCTCGACCGCTCAAATGGTCGTAAGGACCATCACGGCCGAGGAGCTGGAAGGCAGTTGAGAGATGAGAGGTGACGGCATCCAGAGCACTGGCACTCGGACGACGGTCGACACGTAGACGACACGGGTGCCGGTTGACCCAAGACCCCTCGAGATACTCGACTATGAGAGAAGGCTCACACGTGAGGAGAGTAGATGGTAGGCGACGCTCCAATAACCATTCGTGGAACTCTTGGCTGGAATTTTGTATCTTGCGCCAGGTGTCTGGAACCCACTGGCTGCGGTGCAGAGCATATGCCGAGGCTAGTGCCGGAGGTAAAGGAGGTGGTGGGGTCTCAGCGCCCACTAAATCATGAAGATACCGAGCAGTCCAGGGATCTAACGAGGGAGAGACCCGGTTAACCAGTGCGCCAGCTGATCCAGCGACGGTTGGGATAGCGCCCACCGCCTCAACTCGATTCAAGGTAGGTTCCTGTTAAGTCATGGTATCATCAAAGGTGAACCACGCATTCAGATAAGACAGAGTCGACTGACCTGACGAACTAAACTGATCAGAGGCCTGAGAGCATTCTGAGACCTGGATAGAGGAGATCAGAGACGAAGTGATGGAGCAGCGGGCTGATTGCTACCGCTGTATATAGCTGGCCTAGTAATCGTTATTAGTTAGGTAGTTATTTATTGTTTTTAGGTAGTTGTTTTAGATTATTAGTTGTTTTAGTTTAGCAGATTTCCTCTGTCGTACTGTCACCCCTATTACCGAGTCCTAGTAGTGTAAGGCCCTCAGGAATTTTGGCCGTCGCCAAACGTGATTTTTTGTTCGCGAAATCTTCTTTTATTTAGCTGATCTAGAATTCCTAGATGCTATCTTCTAGCTGTGACCTTTTTTCCCTCTTTTAGTCAGTTTAGCAAACTTTTGTCTGTCATACCTTCACTTCTTTTACTGTAGATGAATTTTTAACTATGATGTTTTATTTATTTTCCCTTTGTATTTTACTTTAGCTATGTTACTCTGACGCTGATGCCAGACGAGGATATGTTGGGGAAGGGGACGGACAAGGCAAAGGCCATGATGAGGGACAGGAAAAGGGGAGGGATCTCAGAGAAATATTAGTCAGGACGGTGGCAGTGCAGGGAACGAAGTGGGGTAGCAGACCCCACAACCTGCACGACCACCGTAACTTTCAGGGCCAGAACAGGAGTAGAAGTGGTAGCCCCATGGATATTTAAAAGTATGATTGTTTTGCATGGATTGAGATCAATGGTTAAAAGGCGGAAGAGGAATAGGCGCGATCCGGATGACGCCCGCCTTTTTGTTTCAGACCGGTTTCAGTGTTCCGCAATGCTGTTCGGGGCTCTCCTAAAAAACGTCCATGGTGCGAGGGGCTCGTGAGAGTCAGGAAGATTACAACCAGACAGAAGCGAGTTCTTCGTACTATACGATCTATTGCCCAACCATTCCAGCCCCTACAGCATACGGGCACTTGCTCTGCAGAAATGATTACTGATTACAAACGTACGTACGTATATATGCTGCTGAAAAATAAAGTGCGTGCTGTAGTTTATTTTATAATTGGCTTATTTGATTCATCAGAAGAATTAGTAGTAATACGTACATCGCTGCTGCCGTCTGTATTTTGGGAGAGCAGCTATAGACGAACTATAGTCGATCAATAGACGATGCTTTTATACGATTTTTTATCGTCTATAGTTGATTCGACTATAGTTCGTCTATAGTTGAATCAACTATAGACGATTCAACTATAGACAGCTCGTCTTATAGACGGTTCAACTATAGACAATTCGACTATAGACGATTCAACTATAGACGATTCGACTTATAGACGGTTCAACTATAGACGATTCGACTATAGACGATTCAACTATAGACGGCTCGTCTTATAGACGGTTCAACTATAGCTGATATCTATAGATGATACTGAAACACTTGCTGGATCCGGGAGAACTAGGGTCAACTGTATCAGTTGTATCCATCAGATCAGTTACATATAAGATGTCATCATGCACCACAAGTTTATACGCCTTCATGCAGTAAGCATATAGATGTGCCTCAAATCCTTGCCTCACGCATATCACACAGCAAGCAACGAATAATCTAATCTATCATGACCTTCGTTACAATTCATAAACAACACCAAGATCCTCTATTGCTTGCTAGCTGTGCAGCCCCATGTCATGATGCCTTGCATTCCTCTGCAGCCATGACTGCTGCTAACCTTGCACTGGCCTGTGATGGGCAGAGCCCTAGCTCTTTTACTTCCTGCCTCACAGTGTCTGCAATTTCGTCTGGCACCACCGGCAGCAGTTCCTCAGGTGGAGGGCCAACCAAAGTGTTAAGTACAAACTGCGACGTGATCTCATCATCCCTAGCATCTGTTCCTGCTGCTCCAGCAGAACCACGCTTTCCTGCGACCTGCCTTGGAATTCGGACAATACAGACACGCTCGATGACTGCCTCCAAGGGAATGCACCCATACGACTCAGATGGTGCACCTGGTCTCCTGAGGGAGGTCGGAGAAGGAGGGGCGGGTCCCGTGAGGTTATATATGATCTCTTCCTATCCCCTGTCCTATCAATCTTCATTCATTGACCCCACCTGTGCCACTGCAATGGCCTAAGGTTCAGCTCCCTGTTCCACTCCTCTTCAGGTGCTGTGAACCACCTGATGTACAGCAGGTCCAATTTCTTCATCTCATGGGTGACACTTAGCAAAAGCTGTACCTGCGATCATGGAAATTGATGGAGTTTGTCGGTTAATGCCAATAAAGGGGTGATAGAAACTGTTAAGCCACAAACATATTACCTCACCCGTCCATACCATGCACCATCTTCATCACTTCGCATGGACACATCACACACGGTCGGCTGTGTATTATTGCTGAATAAGGCCCCCGCAATGCGGCCACCACGCACATAGGTGACGGTGTCATATGGTGCAAAATATAAATAGCATACCCGTCTGAATGTCACCTGCACAAATGAAATATCTATCATATACATTTAAATATAGAGCATATAGTACAGCTACATGATACAGTTTAGAAATAAGTGTCTGGCTTGCCTGGCAGAGCTCCAATTGGCTTTTATGCAGGCCCCATGCATCCTTCAGATGGTTACTGAGGCAGACAGGCAAATACTTGGCACCATCACTCGCTATAGCGGCTAGCTAGCGGTGATTTTTGTTTAACCGTTGCTGCACTACTATTTCTGGAGGAGGAAAAGGTACACAGCGCTATAAACTCGCTTTTTGGAGCTATTATGGAAACTGAATCCACTTTTACAGTGACACAGCTTAATGATGCTTTTAGATATTCCTGGTATTAGCACTTTTCCTGAGGGTTATCCTGGCCCTTAATAAGGGAACGCTGGTCGTGCAGATCGATAATGGGATGTGTGTGTGTATGTGTGTGTGTGTGTGTATGTGTGTGTATGTGTCGGTATTATATGTGCATGTATACATGTGTACTCTCCTTTACACCTAATCGGTGCACCCAGCGGGGGGAGAGAGGCCGCAGGGCTTTCCCAGTCACGAGTTCCGAGAGGTCACGAGTTCCGTTGATCTGAAATCGTGATTTATATTGAGCTTTATGTGTTCTATGATGAGCCCGGTGACCGGCGCCCAGCCCGGCGCTCCGGGCCCCCTTGGGACGACGGCCATGGGATGGTCGTGACCCCTCCCCTTCGTAACTAAGAAACCAACCCAGCGCCGCTGAGTTCCTCGGCGCCCTCACCCTCGTAAGTGCTTTGGGTCGTGGATTCCTCGACCGTTGACCGCCCTGGGGTATCAGTGAGTGTCTATTTTATACAGCTTCCGCTGTTTCTAGAGCCACAACCATATTAGCCGTACCCGGCTTTGATAATTAGACCATCATAAAAAACGGGATGCGGCTTCTGTTTGAAAACAAACAAAAAAGAAAGGAAGCGATAATGAAATGTCATTTTATTTAAATCCTCACCCCCCCTTTCTCGCTTATTTACCTACCATCATCAGTACGCCCCTCCTCTCGTCCGTACATCCCACATATTCCCACCCCCCCTTCCATGCATCTTGACATATCACATTTAAACATCAACATCGCAACTCTAATTTCTGTTGAACCCTTTCCCCCTCTGTAGCTGCCACCGATATCACGCATATACATTTTTCTTATGAACTACTTTTTGATTTGGAAGTACTTCTTTGGAATGCCGTACTGTTGCATGATGAAATCCGCCACTTGATCCACGAAAGAGCCCTGGAGGATGACCTGCAGCAGCGCGTCGTCGTACGTGATGTACAGGACGTGTACACACACAGCAGTAAGGAAGGTAAAAGTGTAACCGCATTTTTTCGGGGGGGGGGAAAAGGGGAAATGTATCAACACACGACATAAAATAAAATAAAACACGTAACGAATGACATGATTGACCCTCAGTGTAGTTAATATAATGTTATAATCTTATAACCATATAATCATATCATACTTTTAAACATCCATGGGGCTACCGCTTACAATCCTCTTGGGCCTGAAAGTTAGGGTGGTCGTGCAGGTTGCGGGGTCTGCTACCCCGCTTCCCTGCACAGCCACCGTTTTGTGTGACATGTTTCTGAGATATTCGAAATCTTAAGTTATATCGAGGTTCAGAATTTACCCCAAAGGCATTTAAAGTTCTTGAAAAGCATTTCTCAATATCAGTGGCAACAAATGACATTGTCAGACTCCGGCAAAAAGCAGCTAGGTGGCCAGCCATCACATATACCATTAGCTTTCTGCAGTCAGAAGTACATGTAGTCGATATCCTAAAGCATGAGCTGACTATTGCATCGCGTCGGAAAGAGAGCTCCGGCCTTAACTGTGCAACTCTGTAGGCATCCGAGTACCTATTTATCCTAACCCTATATATGGATCAGCACGACACTTTACGATAAAGCTGCATTAATGATAAATTGCTTCGTAGAAAGTTTGTTACATGTCATAAGGCCCGGTCGAGCCAAGCAAGCATACATCGCCGACTGCCTAAATTCCCGAGGGCCTTACACTACTAGGACTCGGTAATAGGGGCGACAGTACGACAAAGGAAATATGCTAAACGAAAAAAAAGAAAACGCAATTCAACTTCCAAAATAAACTAAAACAACTACTTAAAAACTAAAATTATTAATACCTATTTAACTTATAATTAACTATTAACGATTACTAAACCAGCTATATACAGCGGTAGCAATTAAAACTACCATGTTAAAGTTATGTGTATCATCATTTAAACACTCACTGTACTGAACATCAGAACATCAGAACGCCCCCTTCTTTTTCTTCCCCGCGCACTCCTCCCACGCCTGCCCACCTCGTGTCCCGCCCCTTTCCCCGGCAGCTCCACCAGATTCGTTGAACATGCAAATCGGCGCTGACACTCCCCGGCGACCTGGGGGAGGGGGTGTGATGGGGTGGGTGAGGGGGGTGGGGTGAGAGGAGACCGGGAAATGGAGGGTAAATGGACAAACCACATACATACACATACACACACACACACACGTCCCGTTTCATCCAAGCCGTCCCACCTGCTCCAGGTCAACGAGAAAGGGCTCCAGTCCCGTCACCTTGGTAACACGTTTGTTCCCCTGCCGTTTTTCCGTGCTGATCTGTACGGCGGGTGGCTGGCCTTTCCGTACGACCTGATGAGCAGAAAAAGGATGAGAGACAAAAAGGGGACGAGTTCGCCGCGGTCGTGTGTGTTAGCATTCGGTTTTAAGGAGGATAAAGGTTTTAGCGCTTTACACTCCCCATCGAATCGTCCCCTACCTCGTACAAACACATACACACGCATAAATGCACAGAACAACATCCACATCCGTATTTACATATTCATATGTTCATATTGATATTTTCACACTAAATTAAAAACAACATTAAAACAAACATTAAAACAAAAACAACAAAAATGCATATGTCCACATACACATACACATACACATACACACATACACACGCACACGCACCTGTTGTTGGCCCCTCGAGATTCGGCACTGAAGGTGCATCCGCCGCATGAAGGCCTCCCGCAGATCCGCCTTGGCCAGGTGGGTAGGGTAGGTCTCCCCCTTCTTAATAAGGCCCTGAAGGGACGCGGCACGAAAGGAAAACCCACACGGCACGTGTGGGTTATGCGGTGCTCTCAGGGGTGGGCGGGCGGAGGGGGGGGAAATAACCAATGTACGATAAAGATTCATGCCGTTACATGTGATGCTTTAGTAATGGAATTGGATTTGAAATACAAATAAGGTTTAGATGACCGCCACCGACATCCGGCGAACCACCAACCTTGAGCTGCTGATGGAATGCATCTCTCTCATCTCGCCCACCCACCATTACTTCGCATGATCGCATCGCAAGTTCCCAACCACCAACTACCAGCTACTAACTACTAACGACGAAATCTCTCCACCTCGACGTCTAGAAGCATTGGCAGTCACTGGCAGTCCAAATCCGCGGCTTCCTAGTCCATCCAATACCCCCAGTCAAGTACAAGTAGCTTCATCGTTGGTTCCACTCGTACAAATCTCAAGTCTCCCCCCAAACCCCCCAAACCCCAAAACTTACCACTGCCGGGGGCCCCCCGTACACACGCCCATACACACGCCCATACACACACACACATCCTTCCCTCCACTGACCTTGAACAGCGCGTCGCACAATGTGGGATTCAGCACAATGGTCCGGTTGTCTGGAGCCCCTTGCTCCAATCCCGCGGCCTTCACATAACCGAACGCCACTTCTCCAGCTTCCGCCATGCCGTACAGCGCCTCCGAACTAAAGTACGAACAAATGTACGGCAAAACCGATCTTGCGGATTTTGTAAAATGTTCACGATCGCTTCGGATTGAACAGACCACAAATGCAGTTGGTCAAGATATGGCACATGTTTGCACATTTTTATTCACGTTTATGATATGTATAAAAGTATATTATGTATATGCTTCTTTATCTGTTATTACGTGTAAAAAATGGAATGATGACGTACGACAAAGTACGACCATTTTAGGGAGACTAGAAATATAAAACGCTCAGAAATAAAAAAAGATTTAATAAGGATATAATGTGAAATGCTCACTTTAACCCAACTTCTTCGAAGATGGATCGCAGCTCTTTGCCTGGCTTGTACAACTCATCAATGCGCAACTCGGCAACGGACGAACCCCCTGAGGGCCCTATGCACCCAGCGGCGCCAGCGGTGGAAGAGGCCGCCGCTGGCCCTGACCCGCCGCTGGCGGCAGCGGCGCCGTTACCGCCAGCAGTGGCGGTGGCAGCCTCCGCGGCGGCGGTGCCGCTGACTTTGTACGGCCTGGGAGGAACGACAACACGAAGAAACGCACGGAGGGGCCGGGGAGGGGGGGGCAGGGGGACGGGAAATAAAAGAAGGTGTTTGGGGGCGGGGAGATGGAAACCCTCCACGAGTTAAAACCAGCCAATCGAAAGGAATGTCATGTCAAAATATTTCTGACATATTTAACGACAAATATAACGTTTGATTTTGTCTCATTTTATTTACCATTGACATATATATACATATATACATATGCATATCCGATGCCATTTTTAAAAGATACGAAGTTTAAGGCTTGCGGCGATGAATGATGAAAGAAGTTTTTAGGCGGACTAATCTTAGAACTTACATATATGTGGAATATCCAATTGCGTACGGTGCTAATGTATAAGGATATGTACGGATGTACGGACAGACCTGTATTCCGTGTACAGCGGCGAGTTGCGGTTGACGGACGTAACGATGACGTCACCTGAGTGCTTGTCCTCTTTGCACGTCAGGAGACCTTGCTTGCCGTACGACTGTTCGCCGCGTCCGGTATTTTTTCCGTACCATCCCGTACCATCAAGATGGTCCAACATATCAAAAGCCACAAAACCAAGAGGCAGAAGGCGTACATTATAAAAAGACATTTTTGTATCTCCATAAACTGATTTAACCGATTTAACTGATTTAACCGATTTAACTGATTTAACCGATTTAACTGATTTGGCCGTATCCTAACGCTGAGAGATATTGAGGATCGGCTCACATTTAAATCAATTCAATTCGATAATGGCCGGTCATATGTACGGCACAACATTATGTGGCGGCATGTGTGACATCAGCATACCTGCAGGAATTTAGACATTTTTTTGTGTTTCGACTTTTTCACATCCAGGGTGGTGCCGGCGGGCCGAGCCGGCAGCACGTGTTGGTTCCACAGCACCGAGGAGTTCAGCGGCAGGTCTGTGGGGCATCGAGGTCAGGATGGAAGGGAGGGAAGACGAGTCGACGAAGGACCTGGTGCTGCTGTTGGAGCACAAATTACTAAGGACCGTGATCAGGGGTGTATGTGTATGTGTATGTGTATGTGTATGTGTGTATGTTCCCCGCACTCACCCGCATCTTTGACGCTCTTATGGAGCGCCTGAAGCAGTACCGCCTCCAGCAGTGAGTCCATGTCCACCGCTGTCCTGCCCTCCTCAACGCCACCCGGACCACCCGGACCAGCATCGCCCGATACCGAGGAAGCTGATGCGCCGTCAGGATTGCGGTTATTATTACCGTTATTACTGTTGCTGTTATCGTTGTTCGTTGTGCCGAGGCGAGAGGGAAGCTCATCGGGCCTGCCTCCAAACGCGTCGTCGCCGTCGCCGTCGCCAGCAGTGGAAACCGACCCAAGGGTCAGGTCCTTGGTGATCCGGGCCGCCGCGTCGCCTGAAGCGGATTCGGCGGCGCGCTCTGAATGAGTGAGTGAATGAGTGAATGAGTGAGAATGAGTGAGAGGGCGCCGCGTCGTATGTAGCGAAAGGCCGCGAGGGCCGCGAGTCTTTTGAGCTGTTCGGATGCTCGCTTACGTCATCATTGAGTCATCAGCGCCGGCATGCACCCCCCAACGTCTCCCGCCCTCCAAAATAACCCACCGGCTCCGTCCTCCCCTGGATCGTTGTCCCCACCATCATCCGAGCCTCCCTGCCAAACCACGTAGGGGGTTAGGTTGTTGGGAGTTGGTTGGGAGTTAGTTAAAAGTGGCGCTGGCACAATAGGCATACATATATAATATTATATGATATCATTTAAGCGATTTTGTTGATTCTGACGGTGGTATTACGCATCAGTGCATGAAGGTGACAAAAGTTTCATGTATGTCAAAGGAAGCGGGAGAGCAATTATCGGGAGAGCAAACTGGCACTGGCCGTAGCAAATCTCCACTTACTCACCCACCCATCCAGCGACCACTTCCCCCACTCTGCCTAACTACCTAACTACCTAACTACCTGTGTCAATGTCGCCTCCACGGACGCAACCCCCACCGGCACCACGCCGTCCGGCAGGAAGCCCTCGTTCGGAATGCCTCGTGCGCCCACATCTGACCAAAGATGATCACCATAGTACTGCCGTACAGCGAAGGGCAGACACGGGTGAGAGGGGTGGAGCCGCGGGGATTAGCTAGATAGCGATCATATCAACGCTGAGGATACGGCATTTTGAGTCACACACACACATACACATACACACACACAGACACACACACAGACACATACACATACACATACACATACACATACACACACACAGACACACACACACACACACACATGCACACACACACACACACACACACACACACACACACATGCACACACACATGCACACACACACACACATGCACATACACACACATGCACACACACACACACACACACATGCACACAGCAGCTCATTCGTCTCCCCCCCCCCGCAAATGAATGCCCCACACACGTCCACACCCATTGGCAGCTCGTCACGGCTTCTTGCCCACTGGCCTTCTCTCGGCGTCTATTCACGCGGCCTTAGTGGCGGCGGCTAACTAGCCTTGGTTCAAACATTTCTTCCCCCCTTGCCCACCAGAGTGGTGGACACGAGGCCTGGCGCCACCCATCATCCGACCATCACGCGGCGGGGTGGTTGGTGGTTGGTGATTGGTTGGCTACGACTCAGCACTCGCAGGACCAGGGCGCGTGTATTCGCCGTCCCCCCCGTTACCCTCCCCCCGCCCCCCGTTGTCCCTTGCCCAAACTAACAAACAGAAAAAACCCCACGTTGCACCTGCAGAAGCTCCACGAGTTTGCCCTTGGGCCCCGCCGCTCCGGAACCACGAATACGTGCTGCCGCATCGGTTGCCGCCATCGTGGCGGTCCCCACTGCCACGGGGGCGACATTCCCTGGACTACAAACCGCCACGAGCTGCTCTTTCTCAAAGTACGGCAAGCCCCCGGATGGGAGCAGTACACCCGGAAGCATCAGGTCAGCGCCGCCGACAATGTAACGGCTAACGGCGGGGTGTTTGACGTACACCTGTGCAGTGGGGTTGGTGGCAGTTAACGAAAATCTTTCCAAAGTGCAAGATGGGAACGTTCAGGCTCCGGGCCGAAGGAGCGAATTACATAAGGCCCTCAGGGCTGTGTTGGAACGAGCGCTACGAACATCTGAGGGTTCGTACAAACTCATATTTATATATATACACACACACACGGAACGGCACGTATCGAGGGGCCACAAATAACCACTACCCGTTTATAAGACGTACACACAAACAAGGACGGGGGGAAGGGAGGGGAGGGGAGCGCGGCCTGAGACAGCAGCACGTGCCTGCGGTAGGAGCGTCGGTAGCCGCCACAGTGCGAAGATGGTGGGCGCAAGGTCCCCCTTTCCATTTGGGTCGATGAGAATTGGCTGTCCGTCATGCAGGTACAGCACCACCCGGGAGGGTGAGGCCAGCTTGGCGCACTCCAGCTCCCCAGCCTTGGCCGGGAGAAGCGCCTCCAGGGCCTCCTCGCTGACGCCGAAGGCCTTCTCCAGGGCGCTGCACTTAGATACGGGTGAGGGGTAACGGAAAACAACGAAATCGGTTATCAATGATCCAACGAACCCGGTCACGACTGATCAGCCGTTGCGGGTGAGTGTGGGAGGTGGGGGGAAGAGGAGTTGGGCTAGACGGTTATGAAAGCAACCCCGTTGGATACCGGTATAGGGTGGTCGGTTGGTGGTTCTTAATAATACAACCGATTTAAATTGGTGGCCGTACTTTAAAAGTAGTTAGCGGTTGGTAAAGCTGCGCGGGATGTGTGCTTGGGTTGTGTCGTGGTGCCGTATGTTGGGGGATGGAAGGTGGGGTGGATGTAGGGAATGGGTAGTGTGACGGGTGGGAGGAGGTATTTGTACGACAATACACTAACACGGGGCGGGGGTAAAAGACGGAGGCGCGCGCGCGCGTAAGGCGTTACCGCGTCTCTCACCGTCGAAGCTTCTTTCGGTCGGCACCACTGACTTTGTGCGATTGCCCAATTGAAAACGGCTTCTTAAACATATTCCTCCAGCTTTGATTAATCAAAGATATATTTCAATTTGAAAGTTGATTTCGGGGCTCTAAAAAATGAGTATCGACCGAGTAATGGCGGAGTCACGATCTGCGCTTAACGTCGTGCGCGTCGTGTTTCTAGCTTGCCAGCTTGAACGTTACTCAGCAAAGTATCTTCTAAGATGAGGTTTAGTCGATGCCACGAATACACCGCGCCAGAATGTGCGACTTGAAGGGAGTGACGATGACGAATGGCACACGACCGGCGGACCGGGACGACCTATCGGCGACACTCCCTGTAGTAGAGGCGTTATAGCATATCGATATCCAATATACCTGACGGTTTGTTCAGTTGCGATTGAATGAGATAAATTCGAATTCGTTGGACGTTAACGCAGTACGTTTATACATTTAGCTTGATCTTAGTAAACGATGATCCCCTATGTAAGACCTGACCGCACGGGCGGCGCACCCGTGAGAGGACCCCTGACTCCGGATCATCCAATAAGCAGAACATCTTTGGATTAACGTAATCTGGCAATTCTTTTCTCACTAAAAATATTGTTTTTTAATGTTCAATAGCAGCGAAATTGCATATCATCTACAGTCCGGACTAGGTGGATCCATCAAAGGTTTCAAGGCATGTATACTAGTCCGTCCGTCCGTCGGTCCGTCCGTCCGTCCGTCGGTCCGTCCGTCCGTCCGTCCGTCGCAAAGCACATGCCGAAGAGAGGACACATGCCCCTTCTCGGCTGCTTAAAAGAAGGCACCACCCGCGCATCTACCACATAGCCACATGCCACCATGAACCTCACCCCCGCCGGCGCTTGCCCCCAGTCCGGCCGTCGAGAACGCCCCCCAAAAACACCTTCCCCGCCTGATTGCAACCGTGAACCTTCACACGAGAAATGCCACGTGTGATCGTTACAAAGTAAAGCCGTTAAGGACGCAAACTGACAACAAGATCGTACGGCTTGGGGTGACAGGGGAACGTACTCGGCTCGACCATCCACCACTCAGTCCCGCGCTGATTTGACCCAAATAATCCGTACGGCACAGTACGGCACGAGGACGGGAGAGATTTCATATCAGCAGACTTCAGCCATAATCCGTACGGCACAGTACCCGGCACACTGACCCTGCCATGTTAGCTAAACCCCAGGAGCCCCGAGCTGTCTCCCACCGCTGTCTGCCTTAGTCGATTGTCAACCGTCTTTCCAACCGACCCATCCGACCCATCATCGGAAACCTCATGTCTTATTAAATCCCTACCCGATGTTTCTTCGAATGGGCTTCTGTCATCCTGTGCTGGGTCCTAAGCCAGCTGTGGGTCCGTTATCGTTCGGATCTAACTCTCCGCCCTCTTGCTGTCCTGTCCTTGCTGTCCTCATTGTCCCGCCCTCTCCTCCCCTCCCCTCTCCTCCCCTTTCCTTCCGCCCCCTCCTCCTCCGCCCCCTCCTCCTCCTCCTCCTCCCCCCCCTCCTCCTCCTCCCCCTCCTCCTCCTCCTCCCCCCCCCCTCCCCCCTCTCCCTCTTCCCTCCCCATTCTTTCCCCCTTAGCCCCCCTCCTCATCTCCTGCTCGTAAACTCGGCAGGGGCTGCGAAGCCCCGGCCCTTCTCCTTCTTAATGCGGATGGCACGCTTCAGCGGCACCACGTCATCCTCCTCTCCGGCAACAGCACTCGTCCTGCGGCGCAACAGGTAATGCGACATGCGGCCAAGAGGTGAGGTGAGGTGAGGTGAGGTGTGGGTGTGGGTGTGGGTGTGGGCCAGGGTGCATTTGTGCTACCAGCATCCCAACCTCTCCTTCCCGCCGGCCTCCCCTCCTGCTCCACTCTTCCCCTTCCCCTTCCCCTTCCCCTTCCCCTTCCCCGCACACCGATCCCTTCCCCTCCCCTTCTGGGAAGCGATCAGGAGGACGCTCAGGCTGCGATGGTGATTTCGGGGCGGTGTCCCGTGGGTCGATCGCTCCACTTAACTTCGTTCCATTTAATCCCCATCCCTCGCGGGGTCCTGTGCCCCAACAGGGGATTTGTTGTTTGTTGTTTACGCTGATCACCCACCCCACCCGCAAGCCCACCCCGCACCCCCATCACGCCCTGCACTATCGCCCGGCGAGTGAGCCCCCTGAGACCTCACCCGGACGCGGCATCGCGGGCAGATGGCCCCTCCTTGCCCGCCTTATCTCGGTCCTCTTTCTCCTGCCTGTTGTCGAGCCATTGGCTGATGTTCATGTAGGCCACCTGCGAGGGAGGGGGAGGGAGGGGGGTTTGAACCAGGAGAGATCAACATACGATGCAATCGGGGGGAGGAGAGGGGAGGAACACTACCGAAACGCGAAAAACACAGTGGGGCAATCGAATGGATGAAGAAGGTACAGAGACAATGTTTGACCGATCACATTCACATTCCGCCTGAATCCCTGGGTTTGTTTCCTCATTGCATTCTGGTTGGATTAAATTTTTGGTGCGCATTGTTTACTAGATGTTTGATTTTGGGGGTCTCGATCAAACCAACTGACAACTGACGAACACAAACAGGGCGACGCTAATGAGCCGGGAGGGGGCGACTTGCGCACACAGGCTCGTGCGTATAGCGAAGACGAGGGAGAAAGAGGAAGCTCCGACGCGCAGTTGAGAGGAGCGGAGGGGGAAAGAGCAGACAAGACAGGATACGGCACATCGGATACGGCGTGGCCATAACAAACGTAATATAACAGAGGGCCAGAATACAGGGTATACGGCAGGGAGCTCCTCCTGGAGCCTAAGGAGGCGGTTGATTGGCGCAACACAGTGAGATGGGAATTGGCCTCATAAATGGCCTGAAATGATTCCTGACGACTTACCCCTCCCGTGACGAGCACCAGAAGGAATACTACCACACCAAAGAGCAGTGATACCACAACCTGGTCGATGCCGCTTCCAGTGCTACTCGCTGCCAAAATTTCGATATCTTCAGGACTAATTGTTGGAGAGCTCTTTGCGATTGCTTCTTCAGCGAAAGCACGCTGTGCCGTAAGGCCTATTGCGGTCATCGCAATAGAAATTGCTGCGAATGGGAGGTTCGAGGCTGGGGCAGCAGGCGCATGACGGTGATCAAAATTCTGAACGAAAGGTATTTTTGCGTGGCTACAGCATTTAAGTTTTAGAACGCGCATGCGGCAAGGCACTGCTGCGACGCACCGCGCTTTGGCAGTGGCAGAGAAAGGCCTAACATTACGCTGCAAGGTGCTTGCAGCCATTGTTGCGTAATCAGGATGCAGTTTACACAATTGAGGTATGGAACTGCTGTGCGCTGCCCTGGGAAAGATCCGTGGGACGTTCGTCCGGCAATGGCTAACGACAGCGGATCTGGCCCTGCGACATACTGGCATGTTGTTGAAACAGGATAATCGTCTAGGCGTGCTATGTAAAGGCATTCACTTTATATTTATGGAAGTTTGACCTCCATGAACTATAATATGGCTAGCAGCTATAACTTTGTGAAACTCCTTATGGGAACATCGTTTACGCATCGTTCCGCGCAAAGCTTCGCCATACACTGTGTACCTTTCGCTCCTCATCGTCTTATACTGCTTAAATCAAACAAGAACATTAGCGGTGAAGCCACTACCGAGCGAAAGCGCAAAGCACCACTCTAGGCGACGGTCGGCATGTGCTGGTTTGCCATTTTGCATTCGTGCAACATGCTTTTTACCACAGCCTCAAACCCAGCCCCTATCCAGAGCGATAGTGCCTAACAGGATAACCCTCCCGGGAAGTATGAAGCGATTGCCACGAACGGTCTTATTAAAATTGGGATATGAGGGTTAACATTTCAGTTTGGAATTGGCTAACCAGGAAACACAGTTAAGCATTCGGAAGTACAGCATTATTACATGTGTTCAGCGTGCATGATTGAATGCCTATAACCTTGGGGGCTGACTGTTTCGATTGGGGTAAGGCAAAAGCCTCGCAAATAATGATGATATGCGCCTTTGGTGAGCCGTACTCGCTGATCTCTTTAGTAAAAGGCGAAAGAGATGTAAGTTCCGTGAACGGCTCAGCGCTATGTGAGATCATGTCCAAAATGGAGGTATGGTTGGTGACCTGTGCCATCACGCCACCCTCTGCCCGATGGTGGGTCAGATTCGGAACAGCCACTGCCTACAACCGCAGCCCTGGCTTAACCCACGCATAACAAAGACATATATAATAACAAGGTAATAAAAATATAACTTTCGAGAGACCTTCAAAAATAGACATTTTATCGGTTTGCATATCCCGCTCTTATGCAGCGGGAAGCAAGGTATGCCTGCAAATCTCTTCCGTCTGTAAGGATCGCCTAAGATGTATCCGCTTTTCCGATTATCTGTGCCGCTTTCATTATTCCGATTCAACCCGGCGGCGCTTTTCCACCGTTATTAAAGTAAATAGTTAATTAGGTTATTTTCTGTTGGTTGGTAAAATGGTTCGCCCCCCTAAGGAACCACGTCAAGTTGTTGTCGCATAATAAGCAGCTGTGGAACAGTGGTCGTGCCTCCAGCTCCCGCACGCACTCCCCTGCCCCGCGGGAAGCTTCTGGTCATCCGCAAGCCGCGGGATGTCGTGCATACAGTCGTATCCGTAGCCGTACACGTAATCGTTCACATGCGTCACAGTGGGCTTCAACACACCGCGAACGGTAGGGCCACAGTGGCAGCGGGAGCCGGAGTGCAGCACACTTACATTATGTCTCGCACCTTCTCGCACAATGCTGCAACGGAGAAAACTTACGCGACGGCGACCGCGACCTGGTGGAAAATACAACACCCGAGCGCAGCAAAAGAAATGGCTCATGGTACGGCTGGCTGATTAAATCTAGGAGTACGACAGCGGTTATTAAGGGGTGTGACACTGCGCTGCTGTGGGCGACTCGCCCTGCTGTAAAGACGAGCACCTACCGGGGGCCCTGACCGGACCGAGCCACAGCGCAGGGCGGGGAGGGGCACGCGGTTCTTATTCGGTAAATAATGGCTCCAGGTCCAAAACGAACGGGTGTGAGTACGGGTGTCCCTGGGTACGGCGGTAAAAAAACATTTACAGCCACCCCGCCGCAATTCTGGACGAAGTTGGCTCCGAAGAGGACCAATGACCAAGAGAACCAATGTGAGGCAATGACCATCTTCCGTGGCTCCTACGTACGGCTCGTGATTTGCGCTCCTCAACTGCCGTACAACCAGATCTCATCTACTTGTCTTCCTTTTCCTTGGGCCCCCACAACATCACACAGCCACACAGCCACACAGCCACACAGCCATACACACACAGAGGTTAGCATCTTGCGAAGGTGCAAATATACCCCACCCAATAACCGACAACCGACTGATGGTGGTTCCTGGCTTGCAACACAACTGATTTCTCGTCACACGGGGCGCGTTCAGATGCCTGCATGTTTCCTGCAGGATTAACCGTACAGTTAGTTAATTCCATGTACGACAGGATCCGGACACGTGTACGGATTCACAGGAGTAGTACGTGTGCAGTGCATTTCAGCGCTGTGCACGAATTCCATTCAAATGTTTGATCTAACATATATAACAAACCGGAAAAAACGAGAAATGACGATCTAGGTCACCTCCTGGAGGAGACTCACAATGAGCTAATTACGCGGCCGTTGTCATTGTCGATATTGCTCTACTGCTGCTGCTGCTGCTGCTGCGTTACGCAGAGGGTGCTTCACAACAACCTCACTAACCACCAACCACTAACCACCAACCAACAAAATGAAACGTATCACATTAAAAAACTAATAAATCCCCGTGAAATGACCAAATGACCTTTTATGTTTAGTCTTGCCTTCCCTCTTCCGGCCTCCCCCGCCCCTTCCTATGTGCGTAAAAGACACATATCGTGTTAAGCGCGTGGACACAAATTCAATGCGCGTCCAAATCGTATTCATGCGAGGGATAAGGGTGTTATGTCGTACTGTACGTCGCCGTACGAACCCATAGCTTGTCTAAGACTGGGTATAAGTGAGGGGACCGCAATCGACCATGGTCCCATCCAGAAGGGCAACGAGCTCCAAGGCCGACATTCGGCTGCATCCACAACCATGACTTGATAGCACAGCCGATAGCCTCCTGTACGGCGGGGCGATTTTCCAGCCCCCCATTCCCTACGATGATGCTACAGCCAACCCACCCGTCCGTGTTAAGTGACGCTGTCTCTTGTCTTTTCCCTCAACATTTCCTAATTAGGAATCTGATTGGGTCGTATCTTTATTTAATTGCGTTAAGCCGCCTGTCCCTCACCCCAGGGAGTGAATCGCTGCGTCGCCAGGTCAGATGCTTTTCGGATCAACCTGTACGAATTGTCGTACATCGTACGACTTATTATAGCTTGGGGTCAGCCCCGCCGTACAAAACCTTTTACAGCAGCACAGCACTCAGCAGGTAGCTCATATCAGCCCCCGCCACCACCTCGTGGCGCGGCGCGGCAGTGGGCAGGCTCGCCTCCTCACCCTCGCCGCCTTCGAGAAGCGGTACGGCGCTGGGGGCCAGGCCGCTGACGCCAATAGCGCCGCCAGCCCGTGGCGGACCTGACGTCGACGGGCCGCCGCCGTCGCCGCCGCTGCCGGTGTTATGATGCCTGTCAGATCCGGCAGCACCTTCCAAGAACAGCTGCTGCTTCGCCTGAGAATGGTGGGAGGGTGGAAGGAGGAGCGTTCTTCAATTATGTTTATTAAAAAATTTGAAAATTGACATTTAATCAAGATCAAGATTAAGAATATTTAAAATCATTAGGAAATTAAAATTAATAAATATCTCAAAATGTCCAAATTTTTCTTTCCATGTACTGCCCCTGCCCCGATGATTGCCTCATCCCAACTGCACCTGAACCCGCTGTACGACACCCGCTCCACGGCCCGAAGCATCGCCCCCACGGAACCGAAACCACCGCACCGAAACCACTGGGCCCCGCACGGTCAAACCTTGAGCATCCTCATGACCGCCTCCTCCACCGTGCCGTCCACTAGCAGCCGTGTCACGGACACGTCACGGGTTTGGCCGATGCGGTGCACCCGTGCCACTGCCTGCTGCTCGATGGCGGGGTCAAGGGAGGGCTCGAGGAGGAACACGTGGTTTGCGCGGACCTGATGGAACAGGGGAGTGACGAGGAAGGGGGGGACAGGGCTTAAAGGGGCTTTAAGGGTTTCGACCAAATTTCCCCCTGAAGGAACCATACGGGGATTTTCTTTGGAAAAGTACTGTCGTACTGTCGTACTGGTATCGTACACTCGTACTAACAACCTTCCTCACCAGGGTGAGACCGGCAGCGCCTTGTCGAAGGCTCAAGAGAAATACCCGGCACGCGTCATCATTGAGGAATGCCGACATGGCTGCCCGCATCTTGCGGCCCGTCCCCAAACACACATAGCCGATGTCGTTCCTTCGGAGGCCCTGCTCAACAAGCTGTGGGGATGTGTATTGGGGAGTGGGGGGATGGAGGGGTGGGGAAGGGGGAAACGGGGGGGAGGGCAAGAAGAGAGCGGTGAGGGCTGGGCGGATGGGTGTATCGGCTTGAACTGAGTGCGTGTGCGTGTGCGTGTAAGAATGTGTGTATGTGTGTATGTGTGTGTGGTTTGTAGTTGTGCGGAGAGGGATGATGGAACTGCCGGAACAGAATGCTCTCCCCCTTCCCTCCCCGTCCCCTTTTCTCCTCCCCGCCCCCATCCCTTCCCGTCCTCCCCCCTCCCCTCCCCTCCCCGTCCCCTTTTCTCCTCCCCTCCTGGCCCCCCCTCGAACCTGCAGCGCATCCGACCACTGGCTAAACACCAAACTTTTCTCCGTGGGCCGGTGGTCTCGGAGCCACACCAGCCGCCGCATGAGTGCGCTGATCTTGCACATTAGCTCACTGCCGCCCACAATCTGAGGTGCGAACGAAGGGGATACTTATGAATACATGATAATATATATGATATTTCATTTGGATGAATGGAAGTGAACGATCGTGCGATATAAAAGGAAACGGAACACCGATCCCAAAACACTAAAACATGCATGATATATATATTTATATATTTATATATTTATTGCCTAAATAAATATAATATATCTTTATATTTCAAATCTGGGAAAAGGTGTGTGTGTATTGGCGGGGGTGAGGGGGTTGTTGTGTGGGGTCAATAAATAGTACAAGGTAATTCACGACATATTGTACGACACATTACACGAAATGAAGACCTGGCAGCTTCGCCGAATACTTAACACCCGATGGGATAGCACTCAGTCAGTCAGTCAGTCAATCAGTCTGTCTGTGTCTCTGTCGGTCGGTTTTCGGGATTGTACGGCATTCTGTGGATCTGTCCCTCTCACGCACATCACACTCACCTTCACGGAAATGATATGCTGGCCCTCCGGCGGGTCGACCTCACCCCCGACCAGCCGCAACCGCGCCGCCGCTTCGCCGGGACCCCCCCCACCGCCGGCGCCGGCGCCGCCGCCGCCGACACCAACTCCAACCACTTTGACAACAGAGTCTTTGTCCCGGATGTCCATACGGCAGGTGGGGCAGCGATGCTTCCCCCGAGGGCCCAAGATGGTTTCGGAGCATTCGGAGCAGTAATAGTGGCCGCAAGGAAAGAGCTGTAAGGTCGCAAAGAAGTCGAGGGAAGGGGCCGAATGGGGGTGGTTGCGGTTCTTAAAATGTACGACAAATAACCCACGAAAGTACGGAAAAAGTACGGATGTACGGAATTACGCAGAGTGGTTGGAAACAAGAACGCATAAGAACATTTTTTGAAGATAAGAGAGACATTGATGCTCCCAGGAAATATCAAATCGAGGGTGAATTCCGTACAGCTCTGCCGTACCCGGATGTCAGTCTTGAGCGGCTCGGCGCACACGGCGCACGTAAGGCCCTCCTCCTCGTCGCGGACAGCCGCTTCATTGTTTTTGCCATGACCGACGCCATTCATCGGGCCCTGGGCGTCCAGGCCCAGTCGAGCTCGCGCTGCTGCCGCTGCCGCCGCTATAGCCTTCTGCGCCGCCGCCGCCGCGGCGGCTGCTCTCGGGTCCTGGATCGATTGAGAACCGATTTGTCTCATCGCCGCCGCCGTCGCCGCCGCCGCCGCCGCATTGCAACCCTCAGAAGACAATTCGCTGTTGACCCGTGGGCCTGTTGCCGCCACCGCCGGCATCGAATCCAGCTCATTCGCGCCTGTTAGATCCATCACCTCCAATGCCGTACACCCTCCCTCCCTGGCGCTTCTCCCTTGACGTACTGGACACTCGTGCCCTCGTCCTGAGCCCATGGAGTGCCATTGCTCCCAAGGATAGAGGCACGACAAAATGCCAGTACGACACGCCACGCCTACATGTGCCGTACGGGATAAGATTGTACGATGTACTGTTACCGCGGTCGTCGATGAAGTGCACGACGTGTCGGAGGAAGGCCCAGGTCCAAGCTCTATGCTGTCGTACTGCTGCACAGCGGTGGTTTCGGAGCCGGTGGCGACATCGACGGCCGTGGCGGCGACACAGGCCGGACTTGCCATGGCTGAGCTGCGAGAGGGCTGATCCATACCGACGGTTGCCGGCGCATCATTACACTGCTGTTGCTGCTGCTGCTGCTGTTGTTGCTGCTGCTGATAATCTTGAGAATGTGGCTGGCTGCGGTATGGGGCCGCACATCCAGCTGCTTTGACCCCCACTGACCCGCGGGTCGCTAAGCCCCCGGCGGCAGCTGCTGCGGCACCGCCGTGGCGCAGGCGGCTGGCCTCCATGTACTGGTTCTGGAAGAATGCCTTCTTGTGACGCAGGTCTTCACAACGAGCCTGCGTAAAAACAGAGAATATTTAGAGCAAAAAATTAATTATTTCATTTAAAAAATAAAAACAAAATATATTAATTATTGAAAAAATAAAAAAAAATAATGCAATTGATTAACAGACTAAGCCATGCCATTATGTAATCGAGTTTTTACATTCCTTATAAGGCTTCCACTTGCCTTAAGGATGGACACCTGGTTTCGGAGCTCCTCTTCAGACATGCGCAACAGGGGAGCCATGCCGGGCACCTGCCCCTGAGCCGCCGCCATCACCTCGCCAGTCACCACCTCACACTGGTGCTCCGCCAGCTCCACCTGTGGGGCATGTACGAGGAATCTCCAATGATACGACAGGGTACGATACAGTACATTTCATATGTATTTCTCAATTCACTCTTAATTATAAATAAAGACATATTGATGTACATCCGTACGTGAAAGGCGTGATGGCGAAACCCAATTACCATTTCCCCCTTTTAACAAGCCCTTTACTCCGTCCTCCGGCCCCGCTCCCCCCCCTTCCCCCCGCTCTTCCCCCCCCCGCTCTTCCCCCCCCCGCTCCCCCCCCCGCTCCCCCCCCCCGCTCCCACCAGCAGCTCCGCCGTGTTGAAATCGCGCCAACTTCGCAGCAGCTCGATTCTGAGCCGCACCGCCTCCACAGCGGGAAGCAGCATCGCCAGGCCCAGGGCTGACACGCGTGGCGGAGGGCGAGGAGGGAGAAGCGGCAGACCGACGGACATGAAGATGGACATAAGAAGGGTTGGTGCGAACGGAAGTGTACGACATAATACAACATCTGAAACCTAAGGCTACAGACGGAGGGGTTACACGGAGACAGCAACAGTAAAAACATTACAACTAAAAACTAACAACTAAAATGATAACTAAAGACGAATCAGTTAAAGAGGAAACGTGGGAGAGAGGGCCCCGGGGAAAGGGGTTTGATGCACTGCGCTGCAATGATGAAAGCACGCATGTTCTTAGACACAGACACACTATGTATGCTTAAGAGAGAAATCCTTGTTATGTCCCCATTTTATCAAAACCCCCGTGCCGTATCCTTACTAAACAAATCAACCGTCAACTGCTAACCGACCGTGTCCTTCCCCAACAGTTCCCCCTCACCTAGCAAACTCACGGTGTCCCGTTCCGCTGCGGTCTTGCGTTGTTCCTTTCGTACGGGGATAGTACATTAGTACGAAAATTATGTGATAGGTTCTTTGATAATAATGTGTACGGAGGCGTACGGAAGTGCCGTACAAGTTTAAGGACGTGGCTAGGCAGTACAACCGCAGGGCGACACGGCGCAAAGAGATATTTGCTTATTATGCGAAGAGGTAATAAAATATAAAATAAATAAAAAGACAGAATTAATGTAGGACAGTAATAAAGGGCAATTGTCGAAGGCGAGATTATCACAGGAAAAACTAGAAGGCAGCCATGAATGGTAACCTTGAGACCTCGAGGGAAGGACTGGAGGCACGAAATAACCACAATCCAGGGTATTGCCGTACAATTATGCAATACATTTACAGTTCACCGTTATCAGTGCCAAACAACAGTTTTCCCCCCTCTCTCCCCCTCCACGCACCCAACCACCGCCACCTCCCCTCAACAACAAAACACACACGCGCGCACAACCGTTACCTGAAGACGGATCTCGAGCATCTTGATCGGATTTCTCAGGTGCCGCTCACACTGTAAGAAAGCATGTGTGTGTGTGTGTGTTTGGGGGTGGGGGGAGAGGTTACAAATGTAAATGTACGGATAGTAAAAACTAAAAGCGATTCATTCTCAAGCATATATTCTCAAGAATAAAACAAAAATACGACATAATTTCTCCCCAGCCGGTGCAACAATTATGAATGTGAAACAGCTGCATGACGCTTTTTTTCATATTGCATCTTCGGAGCTAATACGGAAACTGAATCCATGTTTCCTGTGTTTACAGTGACACAGGGGTCAGCTTAATGATCATCAGCTTGTTAAATTTATTATTGCTCGTTATGAGTTGAGCCGGGCCAGGGGGTGAGGGGGTGAGGGGAAGAGGGATGAGTGAACGTTGGCGATGACGCCGAAAAAGGGGGGGAAAGCATGCACGGAGCATGTATCACAGGGTCACGGTTGCAGTCCTATCAGCAGCAGTAGCAGCAACAATGCAGTAGCACTACTTTTCTCACCAGCAACACAGTCATCTGGTCAAAGCCATGGGCAATACCTCTGGCTGTCGCCTCCACCGCGTTCACCTCCAAGCTGCTCATGACGGCACACCTCAGCAGCCCCAGCGCAGGAGGGTACGACAAGCACCATTCTGAGCGGGCCGCCAGGAAGGGGTCCGGGTCCACGAGGGAGGTACCCTCGGGCGGCAGTAGCATCGAAGCACCGCCTGGGTGGGGTGGGGTGGGATGATTGTGACGATGTATGTGTGTGTATGTGTGTATATGTGTGTATATGTTTGTGTATGTGTGTGTATGTGTGTGAGTGTGTTTTAAGGGGTGGGGAAGCTGCGATGTGGGTGGGTGGGTGGGGCGACATGTAACGCAGGTGCACAGCGCAGTGGTGGTGATGAAGTACGGAAGCCCTAATTCGCAAAGCCGATGAAAGACATCGAAGTCCACAACCAATCACCCCACAGGGTGCACCGAGGCCGCAGTTCAGCGAACCACATTTAACCCCAACGATACACCAACGCAAACACAAACACACACGCTTTTTGACACGGTCACCCCAACATCCCCGTTCGGTATGTCGTACCCCCATCCAGCCACTTACCAACCAGCACCGTCTGCCAGTTAGGTCCGGGTATGACACCAAGCTGTCCGCATCCACCCCCCATCAACCCCTGCCCCTGCCCCTGCCCCAGACGCAGGCCCCGGTCCGCCGCGCGCAGGCGCTCCAGAGCCGCTGCTACCAGCAGTGATCCCGCCGCCGCCTCCAGCCCCACCCGCTGCTTTACGACTAGGGTCTCCTCGGACGTTAGCAGCGCCGCCACCTCCTTGCCCATTAAGGCCAGGGTGGCGCCAGCAGCGGCGGCGGCCTGACGGCACGTATAGCACAAGAGTAAAACGCACATACATAGATGACATCACGGGGCACACGCAATATACGAACATGACGTAATGCGAAAATGAAGAACACAAGATAATGCAGTACATGTCAAGTTAGATGTTAACACGAAAGTACAGAGATCAAAACACATAAGTGTAGCTTAAATAAATTAATGATGACATGAATTAAAACATAGGGAGCTTAGAAGTTGTGATGTAACGGTTAACAGGTCGTTAGGTCGTTACCTGTTGCTCCGCCCGTCGTTCTGCTTCTACGTGCCGTGCTGTCGTCAGCCTCGCCTGTACGTCCTCCAGCCACGGCCCCGGCTCCGGAACCAAACCGGGGGGTAACCCATGTAACACGGCCATGTCGTACGCCTCCACGAGCTGAGCCCCAGCGGGATGAGGAGGGAAAGAGAAGCATTGACGTTGGTTCAGGGTACTCCTAAATTTACGGATATCCAAATTATAATTATATAGATATAGATATAGATATTAATCAAATAATAATGATTTTCCTGAAGCTATTTTTCATCCCCATTTTCCACCACTTGTCTAGACATCATGATGCGTGTCTCCTGGCATTAATTTATTTTATTTGTCCTATTTTAGCAAAAACCATTTCTGAGTCTTACATATTTCCTCTATTTTTATTTATTCATCCTTCTCCCTAAAATTAAATTCGCCCCAAATTAACTCTATAACAACTTTTTCTCCCAACTTCCCATCCATTTATCTTTTTATATTTTCCCTCCTCCAAAATTTCCCCCAATTTCCATAATTTTCACAATTTATCTAATAATAATATAATATATTTTTTATAATTTATTTATACAATTTATCTCTATTTCCCTTATAAGCCACCAAATCCCCGCAAAGTTCCCATACCATAATTACACACACGCACAAACACACACGCACCCCATTTCCCCCCCCCACACACACACACGCATCGCACCCCATTCACCTGCGCTTGCAGACGAGCAATGTTTGCGTTCACCCGATCCAACCGCTCCCGAGCCCGGTCCATCTCTCTATCCGCCGTCGCGCGTACATCCGTCACTCGACTGGCCACATAGGCACGCAGCTCCGCCGCCCGAATACTAGCAGCGGCCGCGGCGGCATCATCTGCCGCCGCTGCAGCGGCACTGGCCCCCTCGCCGGTGTTCATACACGCGGTGGCCGCGGTGGCCGCATCCCCCCGCTCCCCCCCCACGTACACGTGTGGGTTCGACGTGATGAGACCAGCGAGCAGTTCGGAGGTGTGCGCCTGGGGGAGGGAAGGGCCATGGCGGGGACGAGCTCGGGAGTCCGCCGGATCTCGATGAGGGGTTGCTGTCTGGCACGTTTCCTCTTGGTGGTGATGGTGGTGGTGGTGACGGTGGTGATAGTGGCGGCGGTGGTGGTGATGGTGGCGGTGGTGGTGGTGATGATGGCGGTGGTGATAGTGGTGATGATGGCGGTGGTGATAGTGGTGATGATTCCGGTGGTGATAGTGGGGGTGGGGGTGGTGATGGTGGGGGTGGGGGTGGTGATGGTGGCGGTGATGGTGGCTTGACTCTGGAGCCCGCCTAAGCACAGCAACCAAGGACCAACGACCTTAACAACCATCAACCACCGGCCTTAACCCCATCATCAACCATCTCGCAGTCAAATTTCCAAACCAAACCGTTTCTAACCGCACCTGGACGAATCGCCAGCTCCTGATGCTCGCCGCCGCCGCCTTGATATCCATCTCGAGTCCTTCGCCAGCCGCCGCCGCCGCTGCCTCCGCCGCCGCCGCTGCTTCAATGCCATTCTCGCCAACATTCCAACTGCACTCCAGAAACTCCTTGCATTCCCGAAGCATGCGCTCCGCATCCGCGAACAAGGCGGCTGCGGCCGTTGAGAAGGCGGAAGAAGAATGAATGACGGAGCGCGTGCGGTGGGGTTGTAAGTTGGTTGTAAGTTGGATGTTGGATGTGGGACATGGGAAGTGGGTTGTTTGAGATAATACCACATTATAAGCAGGAGGAATGGAAGCGGAGGGGATAATACATTATAATACAAAATAATTAAATATAATAAAAATAGAAATCAAAACAATAATGAAATATTATATTTATTTAATATTTAATGATTATTATTAAAATGCCAAAAGATACAATCATCATGACCCGAAGGAAAACCTGATGGCAGAACGTGATTTTGACACGTGTTTAATTTCAGTTATTTTCAGGTTATAGTTAAAATACCGTTCAAGAAGCTGCCGCAGCAATACGCACCGTAGAACCCTTCTCCCGCTCCCGTCGTATGACGCGCTGTTGTCACACGTGCTGCCCGCATACCTGCCGTCTTGCCACTTGCGTTGAACCGAAACGCCGAAACCACATTCTCAACCCCGCCGCCGCCGCCGCCGCCGCCGCCGATACCCGCCGCCGCGGCGCCGCCGGCCTGTCCATCACCATTGCTCCCATTGGACTTGGGCATATCTTCCATACCATCATCACCATCACCATCTCCATCATCATCATCATCACCATTATCATCATCATCATCATCATCAGCAGCAGCAGCAGCAGCAGCAGCTCCGCCCCAAAGATGTGGGCCCTGTTGCTGCTGGCCGTTCCTCCCTTTCTTATGGCGCTTCTCGCCGCTCCGCGTCGCCGGCGTTCCCCCCGCGTCAAAGTCATCATCCTCATCGGCGGCGATCGCGGCGACCGCAGTAGCACTAGCAGTAGCAGTAGCAGTAGCAGTAGCACTGCCGCCAGGCGACGCCGCTTCCTGTATCGCCCGCCGCGCCGCTATGGCCTTCACCTTCCTCGCGGTGGCCACGAGGCGGCTGGACAGCGCGTTGAGCGCCATGCAGAAATCTCGCTCGCCATTCTGAATGCGTGCATAAGATTTACGTACGGCACGGTACGGAAGAATACGACCATTTTACCGACCATAAATACGTACGACCAGCTAAAAGTATTAAAATGATTATTCGCGCAACGCTCTTGGCCACACGTACGTACATAAATACATGCACGCATAGGTGGAGATGTGTTGTTATATTGAAGTACAATGATGCAAGCTCAAGAAAAACCGAAAGATGGAAGGTAAAAAACCTCACGATTAAATAGAAAACCCAAAGAAACCGTACGACAGGCGTGATGATATTTGAACAGCTTATGAAAGCGGTTATGCCGTACTCAAACAGCCGTCCTCATCCCACCGCACTCCTCATCCTCACCCCACCTGTAAATGGAGTTGCGCTTGGTCCCTCAGACGCGCCATGACATCATCGATGGCTGGTGGCTGCCCGCCCCCCGCCCCCGGCCCGTGGTGCCCCCCGTGATGCAGCGCCAGCTCCTGCCCCAGCTTCTGCCAGTATCGCGTCAGCTGCACGTGGACACAAGCCAGACGTAGCTGGTGCAATTCGGCACCGGCGACTTGCGCAAGAGCTTCGCCACGATCTGGGAGGACGAAAGAGAGAGGGTAGTTAGAACGTGTGCTAAGCGAGTGTTAATCGACTTCGACTCAGAGAACTCCTCCACCCAAAAAGGAACAAAGACCGCGGAATCAATGCGGGGGGGAGGAGGGGAGGGGAGGGGGAAGCGGGAAATGGAAACTCGGGGGAGCGGTGCGGACCGCGGAGGCGGGAAGTAAGAGATTCAAGAGATGACCCATTCGTACGTAGTATGATTCGTAACAGTACTCGCAATTCTTATTTCTTTGTTGTTATTTTAATTTATTATTTTTTAAATTTTTTAATTTTTTTTGTTTTTGTTATAAACAAGGGAAAATTAAATAAAGCGTTCGCGCCCCGAGACGGTCTGACTCATCCGACTCGTCACCTTGCTGTTGGGTCGCCATCCGCCTACCTTGCCCTCTCCGGCGTTTCCCGCGGCCTGGCGGACCCTTCTTCGTCCCCGCAGCAGCCGCCGAGGAGGCTCTACCCCCGTCAGTGAACAGAACGACTCTCTGAGTACTACTGCCACCCTTAGCGCCCCCGGTCTGTTCCTCCCCTTCCCCCTCCCCCTCCCCCTCCGTCTGCTGCTGCTGCTGCGCCGCGAACTGCTGCTGCGAAGCCCGCATTCTGGTTTCCTGCAGTTGGTGGTTGGTCATTTCGTTGTAGGCCTTACGTGTCTCGTCCAGGATGACGTCATAGAAGGTCTGTTCAGCGGCCGAGAAGCGGAGGTGCGCTTCCTGCAGTGGACGGACACACGGACGGACAGGTAAATAAACAGGTAAACCCTAAGTTAAAAGGTGGGCACAATTTAATTATGAAAAGCAAAATAATAAAAGTAACAATAACTAAAATTATTAATTATTATATAACAATAAAAAAATGCAAAAGTAATAATTAAAAAACCTGCACAACGGAGTACTCCTCAAGGTACGTATGAAGTTTCGTTTGCCGAGCTCGGTCCAGCCCAGCGACCCACATCCCGCCTTCCGCTCACTGAGATTGACGAACGAGCAGCGGCAGCGCACAACCAAACAAGGGACTGCGCAAGCAATGGCCCACCTGGAGGACGCGTCGCGGCAGCGGGTGGTCCTGCGCCGCTACGGCCTTGCTGTTGCGCCACATGATGGGCTTGATGAGGGAGGCCAGCCGCGAGTGGCCCTCCGGGGTGCCGGTCCGGTACGGGTCAGCGATCAGGTGCCTAATCAGGCATACATGCACACATGCACACTTAACATAAAAAACAGCGTAATATGGACACACATATGTGCAATCATACAGGCCTGCTTAATGTAGTTAAGTCACGAGCATGATTGATTCTGCATGCATGCATCACAGCCATGGATAATGCCAGGCGGTTTCGTGCGCGCGGAGAGAAACTGGACTCTGTGTTGTGTGTACGACACGGCACGACATGATACGACACGATTCTAAATACGACACGCAACGCGTACATGCCACGGCTAGTCAGACGCGCACCAGCATATGCAGTACGAAATTACAACTATGAACCCTATGCCGTACAAAAGTAAACCCACATGGCTTCGTATGAGGTTCGGTATAAGCATGATTGGTGCCGATATCCGAAGGGTGATACTTTTCCCATTCATTTACAAAGCCATCCCGAACTCCTAAATGCCGTACTTGAAAACACTGGCGTCATCGTACGGCTTGTACTTCAGGACGCATAGCAGACCAAGAATGTCGTACAGGCCGCCCGCACCGATGGGCGTCCCCGTGACACACCACCTGCGCATGTGTTTATGTGTGCAAACTGCGGTCGCATTCCCGAGGGGTGTGTGTGTGTGTGTATGTGTTATACAGGGTGGTATTTAGGGTTGGTATTTACTCCTTCACGACGGGCTGGGGGCCCGGCAGGCGCATAAGGCCCGCTCTTCCTGACAGCCAACAATGAGCCCTCATCGGGCAGCGCTGAGAGCTACTTATTTCTGTTAGCTCTGTCAGGAGGTAGCGGAGAGCTTCGGAGCGTACGTACGGCAGACTGGGCTGCGAATGCGACACACCTCCTTACCTGTGCGTAGCCTCAATCCTGGATGCCATCTGTACGACATTCGAGTACGAGCCGCCCACCATCTGAGCCTCATCCATCACCAAGCGATGCCATTGCACCTGGTGGCATTACGTCAGGAATAAAAATATATGTTAATATATGAAAAATATAACTCATAATTTATAAATATTATTCTTGCTAAAATTTTCTTCACAATTGTTTAAAACATCAATACTTATTTCTAAAATGAAAATATATGTCTTTATCCCGCGTACGGTAGCAATCCAATGTACAACAAGCCATCCTGCCATAAGGCGTGATTGGCA
The DNA here is from genome assembly GCA_019650235.1 of Volvox reticuliferus. Classification (NCBI taxonomy): domain Eukaryota; kingdom Viridiplantae; phylum Chlorophyta; class Chlorophyceae; order Chlamydomonadales; family Volvocaceae; genus Volvox; species Volvox reticuliferus. The sequence goes on from BNCP01000056.1 coordinate 326,471, forward strand.
GCAGGGAAAGGTGGGGGCCCAACCGCAGATCAACGACCCTCGTACGACAACTCACCCAAGCTCCACCACTGCACCAAACATGAAAACGGCAGCTGAGGGCTAAAGCCTTCACACGCACACGTACACACACATACACATATGTAGATGTTATCAACCAAATTAATATGAAAATTTGGGGATGCGGGGTCGTCGGCGAGGTCATCGTCGGCGAGGAAGGCGGCTGCTCGCGAGGGGAGGAACACGACCTGGAGAACCCAGTGAGAGCCACTGGGTGGGTATAGTCCGCTTCCCCCTCCCCTCCCGGAGGATGATAGTGCGAAGTCGATCAAAGCCCATCACTCTCACTCTCCCTGATAGCGTACGACACCGACCTGCAGCAGGGGTGACTCCGGCACACTGTACTTCTTCTCGTGGCGCAATCCGGACAGCACCCGGTTACTGGGACTGTAGTGTACCTCCTCCTTCAATACCTGCCGTACAAACGATGATCAATGGCGCGAAGGGTCGGGTCCTCACGGTCGGCAAAGAGGGCTGATGGGGGGATGTCCACAACCATCCGTAACCTATCTTCAACCAATTACAAGTACCTTCAACCACATCGGCCTAACTCCCCTAACACATAAGAAAGGCGCTTTTACGGCCTCTTCGAACGAGCCACATCGAAATCCGTACTCACCGAGTACGTCGTTAGTACGACATCCGCCTCCAGCAGCTCCCCCACCGCCGCATCCGCTTCTGCCATTGGGTCGCAGCTTGCCGGGCACATTGGCGTACCCGCGTACATTGCCGACATGAGCTCTCGGTGATACAGCTCCATGCGGCTCGGGGCCGACTTCCCCCCTACGTTCAAATTGGAGCCGCCAGTGCAATTGACGCCAGCCGCTGCTGTTGCTACTGCTGCTGTTGTTGCTGTTGCTACTGCTGCTACGTCCTCACCCGCGGCTGCATCGAGTTCCGCATCGTTGACATTAACATCGACAGCTGCTGTTGTTGCGCCTGCTCCTGCTGGCGCTACCTCTCCTCTTAATTTGACTACTTCTGCTGCAGACCCGCTGGGCCCTGTTGCACCCTGTGGAGACGTCCCACATGTCGATCGTCCAGCTCCGGAACCAGAATCCATGCTGGCGCCCCTGCCGCCGAGGTTGCCGCAGCCATTACTGCCATCACCGGCGCCAGTGCCGTTCTGTCCGCCTGCGAAAGCGAACCTCACCCCTAGCTTCACGCGAGGGGAGCGCATGTGGCCGCCTTCACGCCGACCTCCCGCCGCGTCTTCGGCCTTTGGCGGTGACAGCGCGGCCTGCGCCAGCGGGGCCACCTGCAGCAGCGCCGCCGCAGCACCAGCGGAGCCGTTCGCTGCGGAGGGTGTTGGATGAGCTGCATCGTCTGAGCTGCTTAGCGTGCCGTGGGCAGCAGCGTGGGTACCGTGGCTAGGGACACCCTCCGAATGGCCCCTGCCAGGACCTCGCCGTCTGCACTCACTTTTTCTAATAGCAGCCGCCGCTGCCACCGCCGCTCCTTTTCCCCCAGCCCATGCCGCTCTCTTCTCTCCCTCCTCCTCCTCCTCCTTCTCCTTGCTGCTTTCTTCTCCTGAACTCTCATGACCATGACCATCATGATCATGATCATCATCGCTTTTACCACTGTCGTCCTCACCAAAGCTATGTGCGCGCCGCCGAGCGCCGCCGCGGCCGCGACCGCGGCCCGACCAATGGGACTCAAACTCGCTTCTTGACCGTTTCTGCCGCTCTTGCCGCGAGCGCTGTGCCGCCGCAAGCGCAGCCGCTCGCTCGGCCATTCGCCGATTGCGCTCTTCTCGCTTAACCTGCTTATCACGCTCCGCTGCCTGCCGCTCTTCCCGTTTCGCCTTCCTGCGATTAGAGGAGGGGACATACGTACAGCGGTGACGTATAATGTTCGTATAAGCTGATGGAAGCATTAATTGTGGTAACAAACCAACAACTCATCCCAATTGCAGGGGCGGGAGACAAAGGGGACAGAAGTAAGTATCAAGTTTGAGGGTCATGAGAGAACCAGAGTTTCATCCAGAATGTATGGAAGATGGGAATGACAAGAGGGAAGAAAACATGGACTCACGGACCATGAATCCTACGGGAAACCCCCAAAAATCTTAAATCAAGAACCAAGTACGGTGTAGTACGACAGCCAACGTGTAAACTGGACGACCAGAACACTTGGTTCCGGAGCATAGAACTAGCGTTGACTTTACTAGATATGGCTCTATCTCGTGTTATTATCTCTACCACAAGAAGTAAGTAACAGAAGGAATTCGTGATCTGTCTCCGTCTCGGTACTCAGGACCATTAATACAACAAAATAACCGCAAACAACGGAAGCGCGTGTGGACGTCTTTATAAGATCTAGAGCTAAAATCTTATCTACATAAGACTATCTTTTGTCTGACACATACAGTGAAATATGAGAAATGTGAGAATTGATTTATCAATGAGTTTCGGTTAGATTTGGGGTTTCCGCATCTTACATACGCGCTTTCAAGGTCGAATCCAAACTTGAATAAATCAATCAACAAAAGCCAGAACAGATGAGACCAGATCCTTGCTGCGTACGTAAGTAACGCATAAGGCCTTTCGATCCGCTTCAATTGGCGGGAACAATTTCCTGTATCGCGGCACGAGCAAACAATCAATGCATCGAACAAACTAGGCTCATGTCATGAGCGTGGCAGCAGTGGAGGATTGCGTGTATATCAAGAGACGGCATTCTCTACTTACTTGATCTGCTCCTTCTCTTTGTCCGCCATCTGTTGCCGGTGCCATCTGAGGCCGTCATATACATATACCTGGCATAAAATTGCATTAGTAAAAATCATAGTGAAGGATAGTAAAAATAAGAAAGGGAAAAAAGTAAAATAAATAGATACGAGGAGCGGGAGGACAAACGCGGACACCAAATATCTGATCAATAAACTCAGCAGGAGCGGGACGACGGAAGAGCGGCTGAGAGAAATACGACTCCTTACGACTCAGTCCCGACTCACAAATCATAAGATGCGGCCAGCAGGACAGAGGTCAGGTCGCACACACTGGGACAAGTCCCTCTCCAACCTGTTGCTTGTCATTTTATATTGTCCGATCATGTTTTCGATGCTCGTCCAACGTACCTTCAAGTTGCTGTGATTCGCGATCTCGTACGACCACTGCTGGAGAATCGACGGCGGCGTCACGATCAGGTTGGCCCCCCTGGGCCGCCCACCTCCAACAGCCGCTTTTCGGCCAGCAGCAGCACCAGCGGTAGAAGCATCCGCATCAACATCAGCAGTAGCATCAGCAGTAGCGCCCCGCGCTCCGGTCACGGAAATACGCCGTCCTCTCTGCAAATGCTGCTGCTGTTGCCGCCCCAGCGCCACCGAAGGCGGTGGCGGCGGCGATGGCGGTGGCGGCCGGGACAGCATGAGTGCAATCACCTCCACTGTTTTGCCTAGACCCATTTCATCCGCCAAAATGCCCACGCGCTGCAGCCGCGGTGGCGGCGGCGGGGCCGTCCGTACGCCGCCGCCGGGGTACGGATTCACCCACAGCTCACGTCCTCCCACCACCTCAAGCCTCCGCCAAAATAAGTTCTGAGACGCGAAGTCTCCGAGGTGCGCCGTGGGGGCGGCGGCGGCGGCAGCGGCGGCGACTGCCGCCTGCTCGTCTAACTTAGCCGCGCCGTCACCGTCAAGCGAGTTGATGCCATTGCCGCCTTCGAGCTCTGGTTGTGTCTCCCGCCAAATCATCCAGGACAGCGCGCGTTGCTGGTACGGAAAGAGCTTACACTTGAGGCCTGGGGGGGCAAGTAGTGGGGGGAGGTGAATAAACGAGTCCTGGTCCCGGGTCACTGTGGGATGAAGTTAACCACGAAACCTCAAAGTCTGCGGAAATAAAGCCAGTCATGGCTTCTTGCTACCGATGAGGCCTGGCGGAGGGGTGCAGAGGATGTGACCTGGCGGAGTGTGTTTCCCTTTCACCATTCGCTTCTGGATAACCCACCGGTATGAGATGCTGCATGATGTGTATTGGCCTTTAATATAACACTCTCACTCTCTCGCCCCCCTTTTACCTTCCAATCTTTAATTGCTACCGCGTTAATCAGCTAGCCTAGTAATTTTTAGTTGCTTTTAGTTTAAGTTGTTTTTCTTTTCGTGTCGTACATTCAGCCCCTGTAAGGAGTCCTAGTAGTGTAAGGCCTTCGGGAATTCATGCAGTCACGAGGAAAATCCCCTTCTTTTAGGCAATTTCTATGCTATTAAAAGCATTTTCTGACCTCTTTAGCTAGGTTTTTTTCAGCCTTTTGTTTCGTTGTTGTAGTAGCTATGTATCCTGCAGGGCACTGGCCAGCCCTGCAGGATTCATGCACAATTAATGACACTACTCGCCAATTGGTTACAGTAAATCAATACATGGTGCAGCAGCCATACGGTGCCGCAGCCCAAGATGCCACAGCCCAAGGTGCCACAGCCATGGGGTGCCTTACATGCTCGCTGCCTCAGGTGAGCAGTTCCGCCGCCGTGGAACTGGCAGTGCACTATTGCTGCCGTGCACTGGCACAGCCACATGCTGGTGCAGCCATGTGGAGCCACAGCTGTGCGCTGGCACAGTCGTGTGGTGCTGCAGCCATGTAGAGCCGCAGCCATGCAGAGCTGCAGCCATGTGGTGCCACAGCCGCGTGGTGCAGCAGCTGCGCAGTGCAGCAGCCACACGGTGCCGCAGTCGCATGGTGCCGCATCCATGGGGTGCCTTAGCCGCGCAGCGCCTCAGCCACGTGGTGCTGTGGCTGGTGGCACCGCCACCATTCAAAGGTTTTAAACCATTGCCGGCACTGTTGAAAGGTTTTTAATGTCCTTTCAAAGTTCAGTTGTCAGTTAACCTGTATCGTTTTATAATGCAATTTTACGATAAAATTATAGGATGCAACTTTAGGATGCTATCGTGGGGTGCCGCTGCTGCATGGTGCCGCTGCTATGTGGTGCCACTGACGTGCAGTGCTGCTAGCGTATAATGCCGCTGCCGTGTGGTGGCTTTGGCAAGTGGTGCCACTGATACGTGGTGCTGCTGGCATGCCGTGCTGCTGCTGTGCTGTGCTGCTGGCATGCAGTGGTGCTGGCACATGGTGCCATTGCTGTGTGGTGCCATTGGTGCACGTGCTGCTGCTGTGTGGTGCCGCTGGCGTGCAGTGCCCAATTATCAGGATACACCCTTTCAATTTATTAGGATAACATGCTATACTGATAGGATGACTATCATATACATCATACGTAAAGTAAATTACTTGCTAGCTAGCTGATGAATGAGATGCTTGAGGTGACCCACTTTATTAACTACATACAGATCACCACAAATATCTAAAAGAGAGAGAGATAAATCGGGGGAATACCTAGACAGAAATTGTAAATAAAAAATATATTACAACGGATCCCTCTTTACATACAACATTGCCTTTTAAACCTTATAATGCAACAAATAATATAATATCCTGCCTTTGCTTGTCTCAACGAGAATCTACTTTGGACCCCAGTACACCAAGACGGTGGAAGTGCGGGGAACTGGGGCGGCAGGCCCCAGTCCCCGCACAACCACCGTACACTTCTGGGTGTTAACAGCATTTAAAGCGGTCGACAAATAAATATTTAAACACATGATTAATTTAAATAACACATTTATTTATTCTTTTATTCTGATTGACGGATTATATTGTTCTAGAGTAACTACAGGCAAATTATATTGCCATACCACCTTCCTCGCCAAGATTGGTATTATTATTATTTGTTTCGCCGCCGTTACACTGGCGTGTGTTATAGGGAACCCTGGAAGGGTTATAGGGAACCCCAATCAGGCAAGCGTACCCCTGCTTAGATGAGGCCGCTAGATATCACTTGGTTGTTTGATATCGCAGATTCTCTTGCCCTCTGCGGCCCCTATCCATGTGCCAGTCCTGACTGGACCTCCTGGCATTTCGGTGGATATCAATCCACCCCGCACCACATGGCGCCCACTTAAGCCCAAGGATTCGCACGTCACGGGCGGAGCATTCAACCACAGATGAGTCCTACCAGTGAGGGTGGACAAGGACGCGGCTAAAGAGCCGTACTATCCCTGCTGCTCAAAATCTCACTGGGGCCCCCGCAGATCCTATCCACCCCGTTTCTCATTAAAAAACAAGTCGTTGGCAGTCCGGATCTAACATGCGACTGCATAGTAGGTGCCCTAACATGGCGCCCTAACTCTCAGGGCATCTTAGGGGATGCGAAGATTGGTACATGCTCCGAAACCAAGCATGAGATAGAGCCCCCATCTCTTCACTAGGCTCCACTAGCAATCACGCTCATCGTGGAGGCCCGCCGTCCTTACCCCTCCACCCACACACCCTTTCGCTCCCCACCTTGAGGGTCCAGTTGTGCAGAGTGCCAGTCGCGGGGTGCGACAATATCAAAAATTTCATCACGTACATCGTTGTAATACTGCTGCTGCTGCTGCTCCGCGTCCTCCTCAGCCACCCCGCCACTTGCCGCCGAAGCTGCTGCTGCTGCTGCTGCACCATCTGCTCCTTCTTCTACACCACCGCTGCTGCCACCTTCACCTGGCTCCAAAATGCGCGCCCCAGCCTCACCAAGTTGATCTGGGTTGCATTTGGGGTCATACGTTTTTAAGACATGTTTGACTCCTTAATTTACATGGAATAGAAAACATGCGAAAACTGGGGCAAACGATGTTGCTGGTGATCCGTCGAAAAGGACATGACGGCATGGATTCGTACGCATGTCATCTGACCCCTGGCGGCAGGGTCCTAGAAACTACCACATCGAATGCAAACGTCTGTTGCTGCTCATTGCCGTCCTGTTATGTGTATTTGATCATAAGTGAAGACACAAGAGCGCCTGGTGCCCCCAGTCCCCACCCAGTCCGCACCCAGCCCCAGCCCCCACCCAACCTCCATCACCACCACCCGGGAGACCACATCAATACTTTTCTCTTCTTCCTCGTTCCTCATCCCTCAGGCTTATCATGTTTTGTGTCGATCAATTATCAACAAAACCTCATACTAATAAAGTTGTTAACAACGAGTGATGCTTAGAGCAACGAAATCGGTTCATGCTGCTAAATACTGCTGTAGTACGGTTACGAGTGACATACATACCCGCAGCACGACAAAGATGCAACAGATTTACAACCTCCAAAAGAGATCCCGCCACAGTAGCAGCAGCAGCAGCCGCGGCTGCGCCATCGTCCAGGTATGCCACCGCCCGGGAGGTCTGCTCCGGAACCATGACATCAAAGGCGGCTGGCAGCAAGTGTACGGATACGCGTACGGCCAGCACGTCAGGGGAGGCCACCGAGGCAGAGATGACCTATACACGTAAGAGGGAGACCATTACTGGTTAGAAGATTAACTACCTAACTGTGGCCGTTAGACATTTAAGCGGGTAGTTAGCAAGCATGTGAATGTGTCGTATATGGTGGTGGAGGTGGTGATGGTATTCCTCACCAATGACCTGGTGGGTAGAGCCCTGTGTCTATGTGTGTATGATGCACGCTGGGAGATAATACGGGAGAAACCCCGGGGGCCCCAAGCGCACGATACAATAAAGGTTAAAACTAGAATACAGAAGTACACGAGATCTATCGGACCAGCCGAGATCACAAGAACGGTCGGCAGAAGCCGTCGGGTAGGGGGGTACGTATACTTTAGTGCGGAAGGGGAGAAGGCGGGAGGATGTGGGTGCGCCATGTGGCCGCCGTTCCTTCATATCATGAAGGAATAACCCCTCAGGTTTCTCAAATCCAGATAGATGTGCGCACCACCGCACCTCACCCATAGACAGAAGGAGTCCTTGTGCGAGCAGAAATGGGGCGCTTTATTTTCAGGGGAAAAGAGTAAAAAGATCCAAATTAAAACACAGTACGAGACAGGAGCCGCCGGGAACAGGAGCCAAAGGAAAAGGGGTAGATGTCCGTGCGTGCTGTTCCGGTGCGGCAGTGCACCCAGATACCTGTAGGTCCGCTAAGCCAGCTCCTACGACGCTCAATAGTTGGCCAGCAGGGTTTGACACTCCAACATGGTTTTGTGGCAGCTGTGGGTCCTGATTTGTTAGCTGGCGGTCAACGACCGCGAGGATTTGCGGTGTGCCGTCAACCTGTGGCATGGTGCGGTGTAGAAACGAACATAATTGGGTGCGTGAAGTAGAGATGCTTCCAACAAAAACCTCTCCGGATTCTTTTGACAAAATAATGTTGCAGATCCGCCCTAGCTACATATGCGCGCACAACCCATTTTGCTTTGGGAGCTGTCTCTGCGGGAAGCTACCCATCATGTTTGGACAAGCTACGTGCGTGCGCACCGACCTGCTGCGGTCTCCACAATAGCTGCAGGTTCCCCTTCCTTCCTTGCCCTTTGAAGTTAAGATTCAGCTCAGCTGGTGCTGGCAGAAGGCTGCAGGAGCAAGGCCGCGACAAAAGCCAAGCTTGAGGTTGCGAAAAGCATCAATGGTCAGCTCCCTCATAGTTTTGTTTGCTAGAATATAAGTTTCTATATTTTATCAAGTTGCTGGTAGGACGCACCGGCCAAAGCCGCCCTTGGCAAGGAACACAAACTCGCCGAGCTCCATCGGGTTAGAATGTCGTTAATCGTCACGTGCAGATACCAATACTATGAATGTTAATGTCATTGCGTTGTCCAAAAGTAACGGCGAATGAAGACACCATACGCCTCGGGAGGCGACTACAGATACCTTCTGAAGAATCAAAGTTGTTAAGGGTGACCAAGCACAGCATTGTCTAGTGTTGATCCGGCAGGATTTTCGAGATAGTAGCAATGTGCTCTTGCCCAGCAGCCAAGCCAGCACCGAGCAGGCATTTGGCTCGGTTAAACCGGTAGTTCGTTGGCATGTGTCGTGGGAGTTGGGCTTTCGGGTGTTGCTCCGTTCAATCCTCATACGGCCATAACTTTTCATGGCCTTGTAAACTGCCATCTTAGGCCCTAGGTTTCAGCTCACAAACTTTCCAGACCGTCATGTTTCCTTGGTGCTTCACGATTTCGGCCTTTGCATCTGACATAGGAAATGCGCTGAAACGTGTGCAAGGCTTAACGTTTGGAGAGGAGATAGGCCAAGGTAGCATTTGCAGGTTGTACGCTGCTGTCCCGTGAGCGGCCAGGAGCCGAAATACAGAAAGCGAACATTCCTTGCCTTGCTTTGCTTCGAATGCCAAAGGACCCGCGAACAGGGACATAGCCCATCACTTTTAATAAAATATTTCATAGCGTATATGTATGTATGTGCTGAACTCGCCGAAGTTGATCTTCAAACAAATTTCAGCGCCCAGCCAACAATAATCCACCGCGCATGCATCCATGCATGCCCATTGCCGCCGCCGTGCGTGGGGTCGCCGCAGAGTGTACCAGGCGACGTGCCCAGTCAGCCACGAACGCTTTGCAGTCAAGACGATCCCGCTGCCAAAGCCTGTCTGCCAGCGCGCGGAAGTTCTGCAGGTACGTACGTACGTATGCCATCCACTCGCTCCTTTCCATCTCACCTGTTATCATGCATCTCGTCTCCAGCTTAACTTCGTTCTCCATCCGGCGCACGCACGCCAGTCTTTTCGCACCTGCCTCCTTTTCCAAGTTATATCATGTGCAGGCGGCAAATTAGCACATGATGTGGCCTTTTTCTCTCCAGTCTCAACGACCAAGTAATGCTGTGTTAACACGATTACGATATAGATAACTATATGACTTTAATTTCAATTTCAATTTTCCTCTTCCTCCAAAACACATGATGAGGTTTAGGCATGATGGCTGTGTGTGTATAAGTACGGCACGTATTCGCATGGAATTGGTCGTACCCAAATAAAGCCTGAGGTGCTTTGCATGAGTTCGACACAGGGTTCCTCCTCCACGCGCCCCCCTGTCGTACGTTAGCCATCACGCTGACGCCATCCCGTGCCGTACTTGCAGCCGTCATACCGTGCTTACGTGTGTCCCATGTGTCCATTTGCTCGTCCGCATTGCTTAGTAATGCGCCTTACAGCACTCTTGTCGTATCACCATTACAGAGAGCCGCTCGGGAGGCAGCGGCAGCACGGGTGCTGTCGGACCTCGTGCCCCACCCCGACGAGATTGTACGGCACTTCGCATGTGTGTACGATGAAGGCGAAGACGCAATAAAAATGGTGATGGAGGTAATAGATCAGTTACCGATGACATAATATTTAAAAATTTAAACAACCCATTTGAGGCAAGATGTAAAACGACACCCTTAATAATGACCAACTAATTTTTGCACGTGCATATAAAACGGTAATGTCATCAAGTGAGGGGGTGCTGTTACGTTGGGGTGGGAACAGGAAGAGGCTGCGGGACGAGAGCGAGGGGTGTGTGTGTGTGTGTGTGTGTGTGTGTGTATGTGTGTGTGTGTGTGTGTGTGTGTGTGTGTGTGTGTGTGTGTGTGTGTGTGTGTGTGTGTGTGTTACACCAGGAAGCACGGCCCCTCCCGCCTCGGTACGGCAATTGAGCTGCTGTGAAACCCCTGCTGGGCTCGTTCCCCCTCGCTCAAATTCCCGTGCCCCTCGCCCTCGGCTCCCAACGTATACTGCCATTATGCACCAGCTGTGCCGAGGGCCCTGTCTCTCGAAGCTCCGAAGCCAAGCAAACTCCGGTCGCATTCCTGAGGTGCGTGTGTATGTGAATATGCGTGTGTTGGTGTTACCGGGTGGTGGAGGTTTGGTAAATCTTCACCAGCGGCCCACTGACCTGCTGGGCGGGGGCTGAGCTGGCCCTGCGTGCTTCTCCTGCTAGCTAGCTGTAGAGACGGTACCACATCATTCATCTGTTCAACCAAATCGACTTCAACATGTGCGTCCATTGGGGGTTGATTGCACACCACCACAAGCGTGTGTCCAGCAGGATCGATAAGTGGATCTCATCAACAGTGCAGCAACACTGCTCTCGGTCAGCAATCTCTTTATATGGATCTATTTCTACTTCTATCTGGAGACATTAGTCACACAAGGTTACATGTATATAAATATATAATGTGTACTATAATGTGTAATTGCGTTAGTTTGTATACATTTCTATGTTTGTCGAACAAACCTTTATAAGTCACAGCCCACTGCCCGCTGCCCAGTGCCTGCTACTTGCCGTACAAAATGTGCGTGACCCCGCTATGCTTTGGTTGCATTTCCAGTCACGTGTTCGAAAAATGGTGGCAGCCATCTCGAGGGCATTGGGTCATCTCCACGACATCGGCCTGCTGTATGTGGATCTCAAGGTACGGGCTGTACGGAAACGAAGTATGTACGGCAAGGAATATAATTATCGACCAGGTCAAACTGTTATTGACTATGAGAACGAATATGACTACGACTCGGCACATTAGCCGACCCGGTTTTAGACAAAATGGTGTCCAAGTTGAAAGCCATGCATATGTAAGAACACCATTCACCAACTTTTCAGAAAAAGACCAATTTTCAGGATTCCAATGACTGACACTGTTCCAATGATGTTGAGGTCTTGAGGTCAAGGATGAGGATGTACTGTATACGCCTTGGCATGACTGTTTTAGGTCGACGGGACGGTAGTTTGGCGTGACAGCCAACATACACATACACATACACATTCGATCAGTGCCATTTATCCCTGCCCCGCTTCCCCTTTTTTTCAGACGCACACGGTAACGTGTACTGCAGTATAGCGTTTCAGATTTGCGGGATCGATGCGGGATCGATGTGGGATTGATGCGGGATCGATGATGAGGCCTTTGAAATATTTAATCAATATTTGAAAAAGGCCTATTTAGGTTCGCGTTGATTTGCATGCATGATGGTGTCATTCATTTTATTTCTTCTCATCATTTCGCTTCGTTGGGCTGCTGCCGTACGTGTCCACAGGCCGAGAACGTCGTCTTGGACCCCACGGAGCAGGTACGGCATGTACGACATCTGTACGATGGTTCCACTAGCCCAACATGCAGTATGTAGGGTCATCTATTATTAGGATGATATATTGGACCTGAGATGCAGAAGTCGTAACGTAACGTATGTCATGCATAGGAAGTACGAATATGTACGTACAAGTGCGTAGATGAAGATAAGTAAGCTGCTGCACTCGGTGCTGTTGCATGTATATATTCATTTTCCCACATCTTTAAAAAACAATCTCCCATTCTCCCGCTGGAGTTGTGCCATATCATTATTAAGCTGACCACGACTGTGTCACTGTAAACGTGGATTCGGTTTCCGTATTATGAGCTCTGAAGACGCCGATTTCCACAGCAGCATTGTGTACCTTTTTCGCCTCCATAATTGCTGCATCGGCTAAGGAATAATATCACCGACGCAGATACAGGGATTGTCGGCTTTTGAAGCAGGCTACGTTTGTGAGGGGTGCATCACCAAATTCATCGCACGGGGTTGCACAACAGCACAATGAATAGCCTGCATTTTTAAGTACAAAAACCTGCTGCAATATGATGGCTGCATGCCTTGAGATTTTGTGTACGGCATGAAATGAGGCATGTCCGTCAGCTGGGACAGTGACTTTTCGTCTGCTGTGACATCCAACCTTAACATGCAGCAGTCACAGCTAAGCTCACTTTTTTCATGCTTTTCATTTTAACTCTTCACAACATTTTTAGCTTGTACACTAAATGCTGTCCAGCCCTGTCCAGCCCTGATACATGCATACATCTTCTGTAATGTTCTCGCTGGTGTCAGCTCACCGGTTCATTTTAAATGTAGGATCCTGATCGTGTACGGCTGGTGGATTTTGACTTATGCCGCGACATCCCAGGACGACATGTCAGCAGCTATGATGAGGCAGCCACTGCCGCAACGGTTATTGCTTCAGTTGATCCAACTGCTTCATTAACCATTTCAACTACCAAGGTCCTTGTTCCCAACGGTGGTGATGACTATGATAATTCCCACATTAACAACGACAACGAACGCCTCTGGGGTACTGCAGAGTACTTGGCCTTTGAGGTCCTTCAGGTGGATGTTGCTCCGAAACCCTCATGCTAAAACAATCCCTTACTTGACGGCGTCAAACATTTCTTTTAGGCAGATAATATTATAGTTAAATTCATTAGCCTGGAGAATTGCGTAACCCTGGCAAAAAATGTGTAGAAATCTTGGTTCGTTGATTGGTCGGTCAATTTTAGCAATACATTTCTTATTGTGTCGTACACAATAGATTGCATAACGTACCTATGACATGATACACGTATACTATATACCATATCATTTGTGTGTACATATATGTGTATATATAGTTGCCATACACAGTACACATTATGGTATAAAAACTCCAGAACCCTATATCTTCATGTCGTAGATCCACTTCTATTGTAAGGAGTTCTATCTAGTCATATAAGGCCCCCTTGGGAATTTTCACCTTCGCTGAAAATATTTTTTCCTGCACTGACTGGTTCGCGAAAATAAAAATGCGTTATTCCATCCGTGTTTGTGCAATTTAATACTTTTTGCTATTTATAGCGTTTTCTGCAAGTCTGTAAAAGACGGTGGAAGTGCGGGAAGCTGTGGCAGCAAGCCCTGCCCAGTACCCAGTACCCAGTACAACTAACATTATGCCTGTACGGGCAATGCTAGGAGGGCGGGGAAAGTGGTCGTCCCAGGAAGATCTAAAAGCATAACATTCCTGAACCAAATTGATTGGTGCAGGATGGTGCAGCAGCATACTCCACTGCAAGTGACTGGTGGTCTCTTGGCATCCTTTTGTACGAGCTTCTGTACGGCAAGGCTCCCTGGAGTGGCCCGTCTGTGGACGTGATTTTCCATCGCATGATGAACCACCGGTTGATGTTTCCCGGGCCCAGCCAGGGGGGCCCCCAGGTACGGGTACCCATCACATGTTCTATAACTCTAACCTACCGCTGTAATTGTGCACATATATTAAGGGGTGTTACACTACTGTGGGCGACTCACCCTGTAAAGATGAGCACCGGGCGGGGGTCCTGACCAGACCGAGCCACAGCGCAGGGAAGGGGCACGTGGCTTTGTCTGTCTGTGCTGCCACATGCTCCCCCTCTCACTCAGGCCAGCAAGAGCAAACAAAAACTCAGAAGCTCTAGCCTGGCTACTTACAGAGCACAGAGTAGCACCAAGACAACGCAGAAGGACCCTAAGGAAAGGGGACAACCAGCTGCTCAAAAGACGGGAACCACTCTCCTCCACCACATACATCTTTATATATTCAACGGGTGTTACACTGTGTATAAATGTATATATACATGCGTATATGTGTGTGTGGGGGATAGCTAAGGTGCTCCCAGTTCCCGCTACCGCCACCCTTGGGGACGCCACCTTATTAGTTCCTCATATTCCAGAAGCCTGCCATTTGTTGTTCGTCCTTCAACATAAAAAAATAAAAGTAAAAGGTTTAATTTTTAAGTGTGTTCTTATATGACGTATGGGGTCCCACGGAACCCAACAACTGTCCGCCATCCACAGCAGGTGAGCACCGCCATGCAGCAGGTCATCCGTGCCCTTCTACGGTACCTGCCCGAAATGCGCTTGGGAAGCAGGGGCGGAGCACGGGAGGTGCTGGCGCAAGCTGCATTATCACTGCAAGAGTCATCGGGGACGTGAGTAGTGATATGTATAGTAATGCATATTAGGAAATCGATGACCTTTATTACATCCCATCACAGCTGTGATTTTTAAAGAAATAGAAATAGAGATGTAGAGATCGATATAAAGAGACAGGAGCCGTGGCAGAGGGTATATATAATTCGACTTATGTCCCCAGATAGAAAAAGAGATTGAGGTTGAGATCTTGAGAGATATCGGGTCGTGCGTGTAGGACGCCATTATTATGGTCGCTGGCTTATTAAGAGCTATTGCTGACCGGGAGCAGTGTTGCTGCACTGTTGATGAGATCCACTTATCGATCCTGCTGGACACACGCCGTGTGGTGGTGAGCAATCAACCCCCAATGGATGCACATGTTGAAGTCGATTTGGGCGAAAGGATGAATGATGTGGTACCGTCTCTCCAGCTAGCTAGCAGGAGAAGCACGCAGGGCCAGCTCAGCCCCCGCCCAGCAGGTCAGTGGGCCACTGCTGGTAGGTGATGAGGAGTACATATGTACCACACACCACCCTGTATGTAACACACACATAACACACACATATACCGGCCGTGGAGCAGAGAGAGCAGAGCAGGGTCCTTAGGACGGGGTTTTGAGGAGGAGGTTTGAGGGAGAAGTAGGGGGAGAGAGGAGGAGAGTTGGAGAGAACGGGCAGGCAGCCTGGTGTTTGAGGAGGGGCAGGGAGAGAGTGGAGGGTCTCGTGGCTGGAGGAGCCTGTGTCCAGGCACTGGATTCTGAGGGTTTTGGGGGAGGCAGTGAGAGAGGTCTTTCCCTCTTTCCCTCTGTCTTTAGCTGGGTTCTTCCTCCTTGGCTGTGTTTGAGTGTGCTCTCCTGTTGGCGTCTCTCATCTGAGGGCTTCTGTGTGTCTTTTTCAGGCTCTTGCTAGTTCAGTTTTGTGTTGGAGGAGAGTGGTCCCCTTCTTTGTGCAGTTAGTCGCCCCCTGTTTTCTTTTGTTCCCTCCTCATTTTCGTGGTGCTCCTCAGTGCTCTGTTAGTGGCCAGGCTAGAGCCTCTGAGTCTTTCTTTGCTCTAGCTGGTCTTAGTGAGAGGGGGAGCACGTGGCAGGACAGACAGACAAAGCCACGTGCCCCTCCCCTGCGCTGTGGCTCGGTCCGGTCAGGCCCCTTGGTGCTCGCCCTTGTAGGGTGAGTCGCCCACAGTGTAACACCCCATATACACACACATGAAGATAGATTGCTTACATACACCGTCGTCTATCAGTTGTCATATATAACACACACATGTGTGCCTTGATTTGTACTCAACGATGTCTTACATACCTACACAGAATATGCATGTACTACATGGGAATGTTGAAGAACAGGAAATGCAGCATGCCGTAAGCCCCAGCCAAGCAACTCCTTCCATGCATTCACATGTTGCATCTATCATGATCCCCTGTTGATAATGAGTAGTGTTCGAATGGAAAGCGCCCAGATGTAGGAAACTACATTTACCTTCAAACCAGCCTAGATAACCCGGTTAGCATGATGCCTAACCGAAAATGAACTAAGTTGTAAAAGCAGACTGTAGTACATCCCGGTAGGGAAACCAATAAAGTCACCCTGGTGGAGTGCTTTGGCCAAAAATACTGAAGTATTATAATACTAAGTATTCAGAGTTTGAGACTCTGCTGCCACCAGACCACATTGATGTACCAAGTTTGCAATCTAACATACTTGCATGCTCTCGCCAACCCATATAAGAAAATCTAAACTTAGCATCGTTAGAACAAACACTGCTACACCAGCCCTCGCTGTATTATTACTTCTTTTCTTTTTAGTGACATACATACATATTTGTGTGTCGCTCATCGATTCTCAACAAGTAGCCAAACAAGAAAGGCAACCTATGTCACAACAACATTACCTTGCCCGGTGGTATACCACCAACTTATAGGGGGGATAACAGTGCCTAACTTCTTAGGCAGGGCTGTCAGATGAGCTCATTATCAGCTCTGGATGATAGTTGTTAGCAATGCATAACAGCCAGCTAGAGGCCAGTTAGAGGCTGTCTTGCGCCAGTTTGGACTTGTGACACACCCGATCCTGGAACCCAACCTGTTAACATTGGTTATTGTTAGATACTGTTTGCAGCGGTAAGGACCCTTGAAGGAATGAATGTTGTCACAACAGAAGATGTTGAAGGCTGTTGAGGAATAATGACGAGGCAGAGGGATCACTGTTTACCATCATCAACATAGGTTGACAATGCCCAGGGGATCATTGTTAACAGACCCTTGAAAATGGTTAGGCTTAATGCATGACAGGCAGGATGAAAAACGGTTATATGTTTTACTGCCTATATATTACAATTACTGGGTAGGTTGCCGAACTATAGCTGAAACTTCATTAAATTCTGTTGCAAAGTAGAAATATTTAATGTTATTTTAATGTTACATGCTGTCCAGTCTATGAGAGACATGCATGCATGCTGATATCTGTCTAATACTGTTTGACTCATTCATGTCTGTATCTGGATTGAAGCATGTACTGCATGCATGCATGGCCCCAGAAATGATTCCAGACCCAAACCATATTCCTTGGAAATATCCATAATTTTACAGCTTTACATTCAATCAAATGAACGTGTACTCAAATCTCACACTTTATTGCCTTCAATATACCATCTCATGGCCACTTCTCCGTCTTATATACAGCACTGCACACACAAGCACAACATAAAGTGCATAAAGTACCATCTCAGCATCTCCAGTGCATTTTCAGCACTCAACTACTTATGTGGTGCCGCTGGCATGCGGTGCTGCTGGCATGCGGTGCCACTGGCATGCGGTGCCACTGGCATGCGGTGCCACTGGCATGCGGTGCAGCTGGCATGCGGTGCCGCTGGCATGCAGTGCCGCTGGCATGTGGTGCCGCTGGCATGCGGTGCAGCTGGCATGAGAAAGGAAAGGGGAGGGCGGTCTGGATGGGCCCCCCTGGACTACAATGTGGAAAAACGTTTACCCAGGATATTAGCTACATATAGACCACCACAAATATCTAAGAGAATAATCAGGGGAACATCTACGGTGAAACATCTAGGGCAAAGTTAACAATATGGACTATATTACTCTGCTCCCTTACCTACAATATTGCCTTTTAAATCTTATAATGCAAGAAATAAGATACTACTTTGGACCTACGTTCTACTTTGGACCCCAGTACACCAAGACGGTGGAAGTGCAGGGAACTGGGGCGGCAGGCCCCAGTCCCCGCACAACCACCGTACACGTCTGGGTGTTAAGAGCATTGAAAGCGGTAGTCAAATGCATATATAAAAACATTATATTATTATTATTATTATTATTATTATTATTATTATTATTATTAACATGTTATAGAGCCAGGTGAGCCAGGTGAGCCACTGCCATGCGGTCCCACTGGCATGCAGTGCTGCTGGCATGTGGTGCCACTGCCGTGCAGTGCCGCTGCTGCATGGTGCCTCTACCATGCCGTGCCACTGGCATTCAGTGCCACTGCCGTGCAGTGCTGCTGGCTTGCAGTGCTGGATTATCAGGATACACCCTTTTAAACTATTTGGATAACATGCTATACTGATAGGAAGACAGTCATACACGTGATTCATAAAATATATCATTTGCTAGCTAGCTGATGAACGAGATGCTTGAGGTAACCAAAAATATTAACTACATACAGACTACCACAAATATCTACGAGAAAAATCAGGGGAATACCTTAGGGGAAATACCTAGACAGAAATTAATAATAAGAAATATATCACAATTGCCCCTGCTTGGCTTACAACATTGAATTTTAAACCTTACAATGCAACAAATAGTATACTATTCCGCCTTTACTTGTCTAAACAAGAATGTTTCTAGGCAATTAAAAGCATTTTCCGACCTCTTCGTTTAACTAGTTTTTTCAGTCTTTTGTTTCCTGCAGGACTCATCATCTTAAGTTTATATTAATTTTTATGCTCCTGAATATTAAAATTTTGTAGTGAACGGCCTGCAAACAGGTCAAACAAGGAATATCCTTACACCTTTAGTTGACAGTTAATCTGAATAGTACAGCAATGATTCACTATTATAGCTACCGCTCTACTTAAAGCCTGCAATTGTATGGATACATCCTTTTTTGTGTACCAATTATTGGAGCTTCAGAAATTACTCAGATCTTCACTTAATAGAATTGCCAACATTGTCTTTGCCATCCTGCTGGCAAAAGGTAAGCATTAGTCGCCAAGGTATGTTGTCAAGAAATTTTAGACAGCAATTTAAGAAACAAGTTTAGGATGTTAGGATTTTAGGATGCACAATGCTGCCACCACAGGGTGCCGCTGCCATGCAGTGCCACTACTGTGCAGTGCTGCTAGCAATGCAGTGCTGGATTATCAGGATACACCCTTTCTGTAGTAGTCGTACACACTCTAGCATAATATAGATGTGCAAATACATGCCCTTTGCGGCTCTCAACTACTACAATCGGAATGTCAGATTCAAATCCTGAAATTGCCGGTTCGATACCTACAGACAGTGATGACTAGAATCTGTCGTGATTCAGGTTCCCAATCTTTTAAGTCTAGATGTCAGAAAAACCGGTGAGAGCTATGGCGCATGTTTGGTCGTGCATGTCGCGACGTGGGATTGAGTAAACCTTCCCATGGCCAGGGTAGGCAATGGTTAACATCAGTTGATGGGGCCTGAGCGCCCGAGACGTGCCCTCCAGAGGGGGGGGAGTGTAGTAGTTGTACACACTCTAGCACAATATAGATGTGCAGATACACGCCATCAACATCTCGAGAGGCCTTTGCGGCTCTCAACTACTACACTTTCAAACTATTTGGATAACATGCTTTACTGATAGGGAGACAAGAATACACGTGATACATAAAATATGTTATTTGCTAGCTAGCTGATTAACGAGATGCTTGAGGTGACCAAAAATATTGACTATACACAGACCACCACGAATATCTAAGAGAACAAATAAACCTTACAATGCAACAAATAATATACTATTCCGCCTTTAATTGTCTAAACGAGAATCTACTTTGGACCCCAGGACACCAAGACGGTGGAAGTGCGGGGAACTGGGGCGGCAGGCCCTAGTCCCCGCACAACCACCGAGCACTTCTGGGTGTTAACAGCATTGAAAGCGGTAGTCAAATGCATATATAAAAGCATGATTTGTTACTAGCTGGCCATATGCACAGCTCCATTGCTTGCTTGAGATGTATATACTGTAGTATCCTGGGCTATCTCATGGCTAATATCCAGGTTGGCCTGTGAATTGGCATCCTTCGATCGAGCCTTTGCTTTAGGCAGATATGACAGAGATACAACATATACATGTGAGAGGCAGGGCTATGCATGCATGCTCTTATATAACATAAGCAGTGGGGTGTATGTGTGTTTATCTAATAAGGCCCAGATAGATAGATCGCACAATCCCGTCCTGCCTGTCATTTATTTTATTTCAGTAAAATAAGCTTGAATCTGACACCTTGCCTGCTTCACGTTCTTTCACATACAGCATGTATATGCTCAGCAAGTACAACGATTTATTTTATAGCATCTCTTAGGATGAAACGTCGATTACATGATAATAATAATGAATTCATAATTCGTTAGCCGGCAGAAAAATGGCTTGTTTTAAGTCGTAAATTCCTCCTCAGCGGTAATAATGATGTTTTATTGTGTAAATCTACCTGAATCATTGGCAATTTCGTTATTCTGTAATGATCGACATGTATGTCATCCTGATGATGAGGATGAAATGCTATAAAACTCGCTGTACCTGCTGTACTATGTATGTATGTGAAGGATGGAGAATAATGAAGCTTGCTAGATAGCTAGCAGGAGCGACGTACAAATTACATCACTATTTATTTCCTCTGATGAATCAAATTAGTCAATGATAAAAACTACAGCACGCACTTTATTTTTCAGCAGCATACGTACGTACGTTTGTAATCAGTAATCATTAGTTATAGTTCCTCAGCGCGCGTTCATGGGTCCATTTCGTATGTATGCGTGCTACGGCCTTGATTAAGCTGCAGTCTGTCTACCTGATGATCGTACTTCCAGTTTACGTACGGTCCCGTTGATTGGTTGGGTTGAAACCTATCTACCAGCAGGTACGCCTATCATTTTTGTTAATTATTATTAAGCTGACCAGTGTGTCACGCACTGTAAACGTGGATTCAGTTTCCGTATTATGAGCTCTGAAGACGCCGATTTTCATACCACCCTGTAACTTTTCGCCTCCAAAATTGCATGAACTGTTAACGAAAAATCACTGACGCCTACAGGGATTTTTGGCTGGCGAAGCAGGCTAAGTTTGCGATGGGTGCATCACGAAATTCATCGCACGGGGTTGCACAACAGCACAATTAATAGCCCGCAATTTTATGTACAGAACTCTGCTGCTGCATATTGAAGGCTGCATGCCTGAATGACTCACGCGCACTGTGTACGGCTGTAGGTGAACGAGGCGTGTGTTGCTGTTAGTCGGTCCAGTAACTTTTGCGTTATAAGCACGATTGGTAGCATGTATCTTTTGATTTTCTTTTAGAAAGTCAAAATATTTTTTATTTGTCCTAGTAAAATACTCTTGCCTGTGTATCTTCGGCATGCATGGCACCAACGTACGTACTGTACCAGCAGCCCTGTCAGCATAACTAATGGCTCAATTTTGCTTCGTACATGCAACCTATGCTATCGTATCGTGTCGTTTAGCGGATCCCTCTTGTGTCAGCTCATCGTTCCTTACATACCGGGGTCTATCCTTATTTAAGCCTCAAGCAAACGTGTTTGTGTGAGTGGTCCATATATATAATTCCATCGTTCAGCAATTGTTGGTTGAAACAACGAAGTAATAATAATGCTACATGTGTGGAGGCATCCTATGCGGGGGCGGCTGGCGCTAAACAAGAAGCTGTTGGCTAACATACTCCTTGTCATGACGTTCATTATATTGCTGTAAGCAGGGGATACTTATATTTTATAAGAGGGTGGAGGGATTTCGCCGCCTAGAGGCGCCTGTGTCCTGGCCACGGGTCCTGAGGGTAGGTGTTGGCGGGCGGCCCCAGCCAGAGAGGTATTTCCTTCTTGTGCAGTGCAGGAGTTTGTAGGACTATCTGTGGGTGGGGCCGGGAGGCTTTCTAGTGGGGCGCCAGTTTGGCTCATCATCCCCTCCTCGTCCATAGTTTGGTACTTCCAGCTCAGTTGCGTAGGAGTGTGTTTGCCTGCTGGCGTCTCTCCTCTGAGGGATTCTATCTGTGTGCTTTTGTCAGGTTCTTGCAAGGTCAGATCAGAGTCGTGGTGGAGGAGAGCCCTTTTCAAAGGGTTCTTTTGTGACATCTTGGTGCTGCTCTGTGCTTATTTAGTAGCCAGGCTAGGGCTTCTGCGTTTTTGTTTGCTCTTGCTGGCCTGTCTAAAGGGGGGGCACGCGGCAGCAGGACAGACAGACGAAGCCGAGCACCCCTCTCCTGTGCTGTGGCTCGGCCCGGTCAATTTGGAATGCACAAAATTTGGATGGAGGAAGCGACCGATTACATACCAAATAAATTATTGATCGCCCTAATTTCCAGGGGATTATACTGGTTATGCAAGTGTAGGTCGTGTCCCCTATGCATGGCCCCACGCACAAGGGGTTGGGTCATCTAGTTTACCACCTCAATATATATGTACATATTAGGTGCAGCCACGCACCCGAACCAAGACGCATGTTGGGGCGGCCCAGCCGCCACCCCCCACCGTGTCCTGACTTTCATGCATTCACCCTCAGCATTCATGCAGCAGGGGGTGCATGCTAGCAATAAACATCAGATCCCCGGGCCCTGCCTGGCCCTGCTTCCCATAATCAACTTTGTGGCAGTTCCATGCAGCTAGATAAGGCTCTATGTAATTCAGTAATGACGTACATAGGAATAGGTTGTCATAAATTTGCTGCGTATTGCTGTCCTTGGCTCAGCACTTTCCTTCGCAATGTTTTCTTCAAATAAATGGACCCAGAAAAAGACCGCTCGCGTTATTTATAAATTACACTAGCTAAAACGTGCTTGCTTACTTCATTCCAACGAAAGAAGCAAGGAATGCGTGAAAAATTAAGGCCATCCCTTGCTTCATTTGCCTGGACGACGTACACTATCATTGTCTGTCAGCCCTGCTGCATACGCCTCAAATCTAATTGTTAATCCAAGTAAATCACTCTGGGAACACTGGGTTCTTGGATTCCATAAAAGTGGGCGTTTATGAAGGAATATAATTTTTGTCGTGAAATCATGGATGAATGCTTTTGGATCGCGCGCATAGCTGGCTTTCATGAAAGGCTGAAATAAACAACCTCGCCCGCCGATAGAGGGGGGGATTTCTTTCTATACATGATTTCTAATCCAATCTAACTTTACAATAACGTTTCCAGAGCCTCCTGTACCACGCACTAGCTAATGCGCGTATGCAACCATCCATTAGCATCCTGAAGCTTTCAACTTCTATCTACTATCTATCTGTATGTCTGATCCACCATTGCACAACTTGCTTACAAGCAAAGGGATGCATGTACATTAGCTTCGGCTCAACCGTAACGATATACCGTTATTTAACTGACTAACAACAACAACAACTAAACTAGGGAGCTAAATTAATAAGTCTTAAACCTATATATCCAAACAGTTCACAGAAGAACTGATCACGCACAGAATATATAGGTATATATATGTGTGTGTAAGATTAAGGGGTGTTACACTGTGGGCGACTAGCCCTGCTGCAAAGACGAGCACCGGGTCCCTGACCGGACCGTGCCACACCGCAGGGGAAGGGCACGCGGCTTTGTCTGTCTGTCCTGGCCCCCCTCTCACTCAGCAGGCCAGCAAGGGCAAACAAAAACTATATATATATATATGCACATATGTATGTATAATAATATATATGTGTCCATTATATCGGTTCCAATCACAAAATATGGCTGGTCAATATGGCTGGTGAAGAGCAGAAGCAAGCTAGCGCTTCTTCACCATGCATGACAGACAAATGAGTAATTTGGATGAAGCTACTTAAGTTTTTAAAGGAGTTTTAACCCAAGCAGAAATGGACCTGTACGGCGTTATTTGCTTGGGCTTGCACTGCAATAATGGCCCAGGTGTCGTCACCCACCCACCCACCCATCCTGCCGTACATGAGCATAAATATATAAATACATGTATGTTATATGATCTAACGTCCGTTTCTAATACGGACTCTTTGCTGCTGCTCACCGTCGGCAGCAGCACAGCAGCCCCCCCTTGATCACTAGATTATCAATGTAACTCCCTTATCATTTTGATAGTCATTATGTAATCATGTGACCGACTGTTGCCGACCGCCGTGTGTGGCCCATCCGGCAATAGGCCATCCACACACCCGAAAGTACGCAGCAGCGCACAAACATAAAGTTTACCGCTTTTATTAGCTAGTCTAGTATTTTTTAGTTATTTTTAGTTCAGTTATATAGTTTATTTCGTTTTAGTTATTTTAGTTTTGGTCGTTGCTACCGCTTTTATTAGCTAGCCTAGTAATTTTTAGTTGCTTTTAGTTTAGTTATATAGTTTATTTCGTTTTAGTTATTTTAGTTTTGGTCCTTTGTTTATGTAAGGCCCCTGGGAATTTATACAGTCGTCCGCCCCTGTAAGGAGTCCTAGTAGTGTAAGGCCCTTGGGAATTTATGCAGTCGCGAGGTAAATGCACTGATTTCTGTTAGGCAATTCCTAGGCTTTTAAAAGCATTTTCTGACTTGTTTAGCTAGGTTTGCTCAGTTTTTTGTTTCATGCAGTCACCATGTTTCCTGCAGGGCACTGGCCAGCCCTGCAGGATTCATGCTTTAAGGATATATAATGGTATAGAATATGAAAAATATTAGTCAAACACTTCCAGCCTCGTCAAACAAGAATTATCCTCACAATCCTAGTTGACAGTTAATCTTAGTCGTACAGCATTAATCTGCTATTGTAGCCTGCAAATTGTATAGTCAGCTACTTTTTTGGCTGGTACATATTGGAGCTGAACTATTGCTGAACCTTTCTGGAAGATGATTATCAAGCCACCGCCGCCAAGCAATCTTGCTAAAGGTAAGCATCATGGCCAACTTCTTAAGCATAATAAAAATTTAGTTATATAGGAAATGATTTGTTCGGTTCGGTACTCGCGCAGTAGTGGTACTCATGCACCGAACCGCGCGCGGGAAAACGCGCACGTTGTCGCTCATCGTCGCACGCGTTGCCTGGCCGCTGAAAAGGATTATGGCATGAGATATTCATTATCATTATGTGCATGGAGCGGGTTTTGACCCCTCACAGTCCACATTCATGGCTACCTCAGTAGAACTCTATGTCATAGATCTTGAAAAGATATATAACTATAACATTATAATAATATTATCTTCCCCCCATATGAATGGGGGTGGCACATATGGAGCACGTGCTAGTGCTATCACCTCTGCTGGAGTTATGGTGCAAAACAATAAAACACCCCATTCAGGTAGTGTTCATCATGGCATGTTGCATCATTACCACTGCAAAGGCAAGGAGATGGCATAGGCTTAACTACCCTTGTGTCATTTAATTGCTTCCCTTTGCAGAGCAAGAATGGTATGTAATGGCTGGCCACCTCACACCACCAATCACATTTTGCTCTGGTAATGTCTTGTTATTTGCTACTGCTTTTATTAGCTAGCCTAGTATTTTTCAGTTATTTTTAGTTTATTTATTTAATTTATTTATTTTAGTTTTCACCGTTTATTGCTACCGCTTTTATTAGCTAGTCTAGTAATTTTTAGTTGCTTTTAGTTTTAGTTATTTTAGTTTCATGTCGTATATTCAGTATGTAAGGCCCCTGGGAATTCTTAAAGTTGGGAGTCCCTGTAAGGAGTCCTAGTAGTGTAAGGCCCTCGGGAATTTATGCCGTCGCGTGGTAAATGCACTGATTTCTGTTAGGCAATTTGTATGCTATTAAAAGCATTTTCTGACCTCTTTATCTAGGATTTTTCAGTCTTTTGTTCCATGTACTAGCTATGTATTCTACTGGACACTGTCCAGCTCTGCAGAATACATGCTCTAAGGCTTTAATTATCCTCTAGAATATTGAATGTTTCTATCTAGTGAACGGCTTGCCAATGGGTCAATCAAGGAATATCCTTACAACGTTATTTGGCAGTTAGATCGAACCGTACAGCAATGATTGTCCGCTATCACAGCTACCGCTTTTATTTATACCCACTTCTTTGATTTCCAATAAACGGAGCTTCAGCAATTTGTTGGATCTTCACTTAGGAGGATTGCCAACATCGTTAATTTGCCATTCTGGTCACGAAAGGTAAGCATTACTCGCCAAGATAAGTTTTAGAAAGCGAATTTAGAATGAAATTTAAGGATGGATCGCCCAGTGCCAGTGCCACGATGTGCAGCTGCAGTGTGGTGCTGGTGCCGCACAGTGCTGCTGCCACGCTGTGCCGCTGCTGCGCGGTGCCGCTGGCACGTGGTGCGGCTGCCGTGCAGGGTCACTGCCGCGTGGCAGCTGCACCATGCAGCAGCTGCACATCATGGCGGCAGTGGCCCTGCACGGCAGCTGCACCACGTGCCAGCGGCACCTCATGCCAGCGGCACTATGCAGCAGCCACACGGCGTGGCAATGACACCGCATGCCAGCGGCACTGAATGTCAGCACGGCATGCAGTGCCACTGGCATGCGGTGTGGCTGCCGCGTGGTGCCGCTGCTGGCACCCGATACCGCTGGCATGCATGTGGTGCTGTTGGCATGCCGTGCCACTGCCGTTTGATGTTGCTGGTATGCCATGCTGCTGGTGCCACTGCCACATGGTGCAGCTGCCACGTGGCACCGCTGCCGTGTTGTGCCGCTGCCCCACGGTGCAGCTGCAACGTGGTGCAGCTGCTGCATGGTGCCGCTGCCGTGCTGTACAGCTGCCGTGCTGTGCAGCTGCTGCATGGTACTGTGTACCGTGGTACACTCATGTACCATGTGGTATCCTATTGTAGGGTAATACTTTTCCTAATGATAACACTTCATTCAGCTACTCTTGTAATCACAACTATTATAATTTTAATCAATATCTCTTGGTTGCTCTTTGAGTATTTATTATTATTATTATTTATTATTATTAGTATTATTATTATTATAAACATGTTATAGAGCCAGGTGAGCCAGGTGAGCCACTGCCATGTGGTGCCACTGGCATGCAGTGTTGTATCTCGCTAGTTCCTGGGGTTGACCAGGACGGGTCAAGGTTTGACCGCCACCGGTCAACTGTCCCAACGACCTTCGTTGGGATCCCCAACGGTCTAGCGGATGGTGTGCGTGGTGCGGCACGACAGGAAGGTCGTGACACGGTGCTGCATTTCGCTGTACTCATGACTGGGTACACCGGGGGCCATTCCACTCGGCGGTGGATTGGTCGTGACTCCGGTCACTGGTAGTGGTTGCGGGCTGCGAGTCGGGACGAGTGGCAATACTTGTCATGGCTGGCGGAGCCGCAAGGGCTTCGGTCAGAACCGAAGCCAGGCTAACGGTTGGTAAACGGAGTCATGAACCGTGGCGGCTAGCGAGGCGGGCCCATGGACAAGACCCCCGCAGGTCCTACCCTCCCTTGAGTACGATCAAGTGCCGCTCTGGGCTTATTAACTCGCTCATAAACCAACCGGTAGTTCTTACTACCACCTATCTTAAGTTTCTAACTAATTTCCCTATCCTATATAAGTATTTCTGTTTGTCTATCGCTTCCACATCATCATAATACAACATGCAGTGCCGCTGGTGCACAGTGTCGCTGTGTGCAGGGCCGCTGGCATGCAGTGCGCTGGCATGCAGTGCTGCTGGCATGTGGTGCCACTGCCGTGCAGTGCCACTGCTGCGTGGTGCCTCTACCGTGCCGTGCCACTGGCATACAGTGCCACTGCCATGCAGTGCTGCTGGCTTGCAGTGCTGGATTATCAGGATATATACACCTTTTTAAACTAGTTGGATAACATGCTATACTGATAGGAAGACAATCATACACGTGATTCATAAAAATATATCATTTGCTAGCTAGCTGATGAATGAGATGCTTGAGGTGCGGTGACCAAAACTATTAACTACAAACAGACCACCACAAATATCTAAGAGAAACGTCAGGGGAATACTTTAGGGGAAATACCTAGACAGAAATTAATAATAAGAAATATATTACAATTACCCCTTCTATTTATTGTCTACTTTTGAGTTCTTGTAGCACTGGTTTATGGAAGTTAACGGGCAACTAACAGGACAAAAGCGAACTGATGTCACAGACACACATGTTTTCACTCTCTGTATTGAAAAAACTTAATATCTAACGAATATTTGCAGGACTTTACATCTGCACTCTTGCCTTCCATATCGATTTTATGGAACTCCATATCGATTTTATGGAACTCCATACCCATTTTATGGATCCAACAGAAAATATGGAGGATGGCTTTTCCCCGAGTGATAGTGCAAGTTCGCAGAAATGCTTCGAATTAATGCTTCTAATCCTTACAGGTTATGCAATGGGGGCAAACATGTTTTCAAGGATGCGCATACGCTGACAAACCAGCCCAAGTTGGCTGTTGGTGGTCTTGGGCATCGTGGCTCTTGTGGCGCTCTTTGGTGTAACTATTGCGTGCTGGCGCTACTCGCCACGGCAAGCAGTAAATTATCTTCTTTTAGCACGCAATTCCATGGTACTTTTGTGTTGTGCGTTGCTATTGCCGTGGTGCCGCTGCGGCGCGATAGCCACTCCGCACGATAACAAAGCCATAATGATACCAGGTGATAACAAATGGTATTGTTATCACGTGGTATCACTATGGCAAGGTATCGCTATCATGCGGTGTGGCTATCGCGCCACAGCGGCACCAGTATCATAACCACGCTTTTAGAAATAAATAGCTTTGTTGAATGCATTAAAAAACTTTATATTTATAGGTAATTAATTTTTAATGCGGTGCCGCTGGTACATCGCGTGGTATATCTGCTAGCGCGACGTCGCTACCCGCGCGATGTGATATTGAATTGAACGGGTAGCAAAATCGAATCACTGATGTACAATTGCTTCAGGTTCTATGTCGAGAACGCATTGCGATGCTGTGCGAGATTTCGTACCCGCAGGATTCAATATAGAGCATTCGTACCCCACAGGAATCGACATCGAGCGGGCTGCAAATGGTTCCATCAATATGTCGACTACACAGCATCGCTATCTGCATAACGTTATTTAGAATATTGGATATATTTATATAATAATACAAATAATAATTATTACTAGAAATTATCCAAAACCCTCAAAAATGTGTATGCATGATTGCTGCTGCTCTTGTTTCTGCTGCTTTCAAATCCTCAGGTCGCAAGCGCTCACTAAATCCACCGGAACAAGCATGCTTGCGTCGGCAACGCTGTGAAACCCTGGGGAAACCCTAGGAAACCCTAACCCTGGAAATTGGCAGCAAAGATGAGCTAGAGGAGGGACTAGTGTCACATCAAGCTGCTGCTACTAATATTAACCCTCTCCAGCAACCTCCTCCACCACCTCCAACTTCACCACCTATCACCCTTCCTACACCTGATGCTTCAACTTTTCAAGCCATGATGACTTCCATGTTGACAAGTCCCATGTTCCCTACCAAAATATAACCGTGTTAAGAACATTCTTAAGCATTCTTACGCCATATAAAAGTTAAACGAACATTTCTGTAAAGAACGTTCTCCAGCAGATAGCCATGGTGAGCTGTGGTTAGTTTACCTTGGGTCAGGCATTGACCTAGGTTTAGCCTTATGAAACATGTCTTTTAACTGATAGTCATTTGCCAAGGGTCTGGCCTGCTCATCCTTCATCTATGTTACCCTGCTAGCAGGGTAACATAGATTATGGGTAACATAGATTATAACATAGATTATATAACATAGATAATTATTATATAACAAAGATTATAGACTATATAACATAGATTATTATTATAATTAACATGGTTTATCAAGATGAGCTGTGGTTTGTTGAGCTTAGGTCAGGCATGGACCTAGGTTTAGCCTGATGAAACATGTCATTTAACTGATAGTCATTTGCCTAGGGTCTGGCCTGCTCATCCTTCATCTATGTTCCCTGCTAGCAGGGTAACATAGATTATGGGTAACATAGATTATAACATAGATTATTATATAACATAGATTATAGACTATAGATTAAAGACTATATAACATTGATTATTATTATTAACATAGTTTATCAAAATGATCTGTGGTTTGAGAATCTATTTTGAACCCCAATACATCAAGATGGTGGAAGTGTGGGGGACTAGGGCCGTAAATCTACTTTGGATCCCAGTAAACCAAGACGGTGGAGGTGCGGGGAACTGGGGCGGCAGGCCCCAGTCCCCGCACAACCACCGTACACTTAAGAGAGGTAACAGCAATGAAAGCGGTAGTAAAATGAAGATTTAAAAGCATGATGCCTTTTATTTCTACCACTTTTATTAGCTAGCCTAGTCATTTTTAGTTTATTTCGTTAAATTGTTTCGTTAATTTTTAATTTTAGTTGCTTTTAGTTTTTTTATGTCGTTTAGCTTTCGTTATCTTAGTTTTCGTGTCGTACATTCAGCCCCTGTAAGGAGTGCTAGCCATGTAAGGCCCTCGGGAATTTATGCAGTCGCGAGGTAAATGCACTTTTTCTGTTGGGCAATTTCTAGGCTATTAAAAGCATTTTCTTACCTCTTTACCTAGGTTTTCTTTCGTTGTCTCTTGTTTCACATAGTACCAATGTATCCTGCAGGGCACTGGCCAGCCCTGCAGGATTCATGCTCTAAGGCTTTATTATGCTCTAGATTATATTTTTTGGTGAACGGATTGCTAACATATCAAACAATAAAAATCTTTACAATGCTTTGGTAACTGTTAATCTGTATCGTACAGCCATGAGTTTCTGCTGTTATAGCTACTGCTTTATTTCTAGCCTGCAATTTCTATGGATATATCCTTCTTTGGATCTTCAGCAATTTTATGGAGCTTCACAGAGGATTCTCAACATCGCCTATCCTGGTAAGGATTACTCGCTAAAGTAAGTCACCAAGTAATTTCATAATACAATTTAAGAATGTAATCTTTGAAGGAATAATGCGGTGCCGCTGCCATACGGTGCAGCTGCTGTGCGGTGCAGCTGCCGCGTGGTGCAGCTGCCGTGAGATGCAGCTGCTGCGCTCTGCCACTGCCTCACAGTGCTGCTGTTGCTTGGTGCCACTGCCATGTGGTGCTGCTGCCATGTGGTTCCATTTGCATGCAATGCCGCAGGCATGCGGTGCAGCTGCTGCATGCATAGTGCAGCTACCTCATGTTGCTGCTGCTGTGCAGTTCCATTGGCATGCGTGCAGCTGCGGTGTGGTGCCGCTGGCATGCGGTGCCGCTGGCATGTGGTGCCGCTGGCATGTGGTGCCGCTGGCATGCAGTGCTGCTGGCATGTGGTGCCGCTGGCATGCGGTGCTGTGTGTGATACCACTGGCATGCGGTGCTGCTGGCATGTGGTGCCACTGCAGTGTGGTGCTGCTGGGATGTGGTACCAGGTTACCAGGATTCACCCTTTCTATGTATTAGGATAACAAAACCTATACTGTTTGGATGACAATAGTATGTATCATACAGAACATACATTCCTTGTTCCCAAAGCCAGGTGCCCCTCGGCTCGGTCTGGTCAGGACCCCCAGTGCTCATCTTCGCAGGGCGAGTCGCCCACAGTGTAACACCCCTTAAATTCCTTGCTAGCTCGCTGATGAATGGGATGCTTGAGGTGACCAAAAATATTAACTACATACAGACCACCACAAATACCTAAGATGAAAATGAGCGGCGCACATAGGGGGAAATATCTAATGGGAAATTAATAATATGGACTATATCATAACTGCTCCCTCTTTACTTTCAACATTGAATTTAAAGCCTTATCATGCTTTTAAATATGCATTTGACTACCGCTTTAAATGCTGTTAACACCCAAAAGTGTACGGTGGTTGTGCGGGGACTGGGGCCTGCCGCCCCAGTTCCCCGCACTTCCACCGTCTTGGTGTGCTGGGGTTTCTTGTTGAGACAAATCATGCTTTTAAATATGCATTTCACTACCGCTTTCAAAGCTGCTAACACCCAGAAGTGTACGGTGGTTGTGCGGGGACTGGGGCCTGCCGCCCCAGTTCCCCGCACCTCCACCGTCTTGGTGTACTGGGGTCCCAAGTATATTCATTGCCCCAGTTCCCCACACTTCCACCGTCTTGGTGTTCTGGGGTCCAAAATAGATTCTTGTTGAGACAAGTAAAGGCAGAATAGTATATTATTTATTACATTATAAGGCTTAAAATCCCTAAGTAAAGACAGGCAGTTGTAATATAGTCCATATTTGCTACCGCTTTTATTAGCTAGCCTAGTAATTTTTAGTTGCTTTTAGTTTCAGTTGTTTTAGTTTTCATGTCGTATATTCAGTTTGTAAGGCCCCTGGGAATTTTTAAAGTCGGGAGTCCCTGTAAGGAGTCCTAGTAGTGTAAGGCCCTCGGGAATTTATGCCGTCGCGTGGTAAATGCACTGATTTCTGTTAGGCAATTTGTATGCTATTAAAAGCATTTTCTGACCTCTTTATCTAGGATTTTTCAGTCTTTTGTTCCATGTACTAGCTATGTATTCTACTGGGCACTGTCCAGCTCTGCAGAATACATGCTCTAAGGCTTTAATTATCCTCTAGAATATTGAATGTTTGTATCTAGTGAACGGCCTGCCAATGGGTCAATCAAGGAATATCCTTACAACGTTAGTTGGCAGTTAGATTGAAGCGTACAGCAATTATTGTCCGCTATCACAGCTACTGCTTTTATTTATACCCACTTCTTTGATTTCCAATAAACGGAGCTTCAGCAATTTGTTGGATCTTCACTTAGGAGGATTGCCATCCTGGTCGCGAAAGGTAAGCATTACTCGCCAAGATAAGTTTTAGAATTTAGAATGAGAAGCGAATTTAGAATGAAATTTTAGGATGGATCGCCCGGTGCCAGTGCCACGATGTGCAGCTGCAGTGTGGTGCTGGTGCCGCATAGTGCTGCTGCCACGCTGTGCCGCTGCTGCGCGGTGCCGCTGGCATGTGGTGCGGCTGCCGTGCAGGGTCACTGCCACGTGGCAGCTGCACCGTGCAGCAGCTGCACATCATGGCGGCAGTGGCCCTGCACGGCAGCTGCACCACGTGCCAGCGGCACCTCATGCCAGCGGCACTATGCAGCAGCCACACGGCGCGGCAACGGCACCGCATGCCAGCGGCACTGAATGTCAGCACGGCATGCAGTGCCACTGGCATGCGGTGTGGCTGCCGCATGGTGCCGCTGGCAAGAGGTGCCACTGGCACGTGGTGTGGCTTGCCGTGCAGGGCCATTGCCGCGCGGCCCCAATGGCATGCCGTGCTCCTGGCACATGGTGTGGCTGCCATGCAGGGCCGCTACCGCGTGGTGCCGCCGCTGGCACCCGATACCGCTGGCATGCATGTGGTGCTGTTGGCATGCCGTGCCACTGCCGTTTGGTGCTGCTGGCATGCCATGCTGCTGGTGCCACTGCCACACGGTGCAGCTGCCACGTGGCACCGCTGCCGTGTTGTGCTGCTGCCGCACGTGGCAGCTGCATGGTGCCGCTGCCGTGCTGTACAGCTGCCGTGCTGTGCAGCTGCTGCATGGTACTGTGTACCGTGGTACACCCATGTACCATGTGGTATCCTATTGTAGGGTAATACATTTCCTAATCATAACACTTCATTCAGCTACTCTTGTAATCACAACTATTATAACTTTAATCAACATCTCTTGGTTGCTCTTTGAGTATTTTATTATTATTATTATTATTATTGCTACCGCTTTTATTAGCTAGTCTAGTATTTTTTAGTTATTTTTAGTTTGTTTATTTAGTTTATTTTCTTTTCGTTTTTTTAGTTTTCGTCGTTTATGTAAGGCCCCTGGGAATTTTTTCAGTCGTCCGCCCCTGTAAGGAGTCCTAGTAGTGTAAGGCCCTCGGGAATTTATGCCGTCGCGAGGTAAATGCACTGATTTCTGCGAGATAATTTCAGAGCTATTTAAAGCATTTTCTGACCTCTTTAGCTAGGTTGTTTCAGTCTTTTGTTTCAGGTAGTTGCTATGTATCCTGCAGGGCACTGGCCAGCCCTGCAGGATTCATTTTCTAAAGTTTTTATTATGGCTTAGGATATGAAAAGTTCCTAGTCAACGGCCTGCGAATAGGTCTAGCAGGAAATATCCTTACAACATTAGTTGACAGTTAATCTCCATCGTACAGCAATGATCTGCTTTTATAGCCTGAAAATTCTGTAGACAATTACTTCATTGGTTGTTAATCATTGGAGCTCATTTACTGTTGGTTCTTTAAGGAAGAGGATTATCAACTACGCCGCCAGCTGACATAGTGCAAGTAGTTTGCCGAACTGCTTTCTAATAAATTCGTATATCCTTTACAAGTAATGAAATGGAGGAATACGTATTTTCACGGGTTCGCCACATACCAGCCCAAGTTGGTCTTTGGTGATCTGGGGCATCGTGGCTCTTGTGGCGCTCTTTGGTGTAGGGTTGCTGGCGCTACTCGCCAAGGTAAGCCTTAAAGTAGTTATGACAAATTTATTATCTACTTTTGCATGCATTTCCATGATACATTTGTGTTGTGCGCTGTCATTGCTAGTGCCGCTGCTGCTGTGCGATAGCCACACTGCACGATAACGAAGCCATACTGATACCAGGTGATAAGAAATATTATTGCTATCACGTGGTATCACTATAGCAAGGATTTGCTATCGTGCAGTGTGGCTATCGCACGGTATCACAACCGCCTGGTACCACGCTTTTTTGAAATGAATAGATCCTTTGATGCATAAAACAATCTATGTATTTATTTTTTTAATGTGGTGGCGCTGCTACATCGTGTGGTACCGCTTATCACGTGTGGTATCGCTGCCCGCGCGGCATCCCTACCCATGGTATCAATGTAGGGCGGGTAGTGCACTCCTATCTTTCGCTATCCGTGGGTTTCAATATCGAGCGGGTGGCACTAGCGTGTAGGTTACGACTCCACACGGGCATCAATCACACAGTACATAGTGATATTTGCTTTGTGGTATATTATTTTTTATAATAATAATTACTACAAATTATTCGAAGTGAAAGCTCGACTTGAAAACCTTCTCCTTGTTGCATTTTAAATGAACGGATGAATTACCACTTACAATGATATGAAAATATTTTTTATGATGCACTATGTTTACTGAAAATGGAAATCTGACGCAGCATGCACCCTGGTGCAGAGAAGCCGTTTCAGTTTTGTATTTCAGCGTTGGAAATAACCACAAAAACCACAAAAGCTCCATATAGATGCATGAAATAGTAAATGCATGCCAAAACGGCTGGATTGCCATGCTCTATTGGAATACGTATAGGGACTTCTTCGAAAAAGCTCTTAACTGATGCTAGACATATGCATAGAGGTCCGAGTGAGAGGGAGAGCACGTGGCAAGACAGACAGACAAAGCCATGTGCCTCTCCCCTGTGCTGTGGCTCGGTCCGGTCAGGCCCCTTGGTGCTCGCCCTTGTAGGGTGAGTCGCCCACAGTGTAACACCCCATATATTCCTAGATATGTTGCCCAAACATAATGCTGTGTAAACACAGGCAAGGCTGTTAACTTTCACTGCAAGCCATTATGGAACCCAAACCCCACACACAATGAACCACGAAGGAAGGCTGAACTCATTTGGGCTAGCTGTACCTAGGTAATACAATTTATAATAGGAGGAGCTATGGACAAATTAACCAAGCCTCCAAGATAAACATTTATTTGGTGCTGGTGATAGATGCTGGCTGACAACCCTGCTGCAGGCAGTGCTCTGTGTGTGCTTTAGTAGCCGGTCTTCTATCCCACAGCAAGGTGCATTATTGTAGGTTTGCACCTGTCTTTGTTTGTTCGTGTTTGTTTGTGTGCATTAATCAGAAATGGAAGTATTTGATACATAATGTTTCTCAATACTACCAAATGTTTTTGCTGTGAAGCATTTCCTTAACATGATTGCTACCGCTTTTATTAGCCAGTCTAGTAATTTTTTGTTCCTTTTAGTTCGATTTTTTAGTTTTGGTTATGTTAGTTTTCATCATTTATGTAAGGCCCCTGGGAGTTCTTACAGTCGTCTGCCCCTGTAAGGCCTGCCAATAAAAATGTATACATACAAATTAATGCGCAGTGCCACAGTGCTAGGGTGCCGATGTCGCACGTTGCTGGAAGCGAGAAAATGTACGAGTGTTGCAATTTAGCTTTTCGCGCGACATTGCTACCAACGCAATATCCCCATATCGCAAACATTATCGCTTCCCGCACGCGTAGCAGGCTGTGCAGGAATCGACCTTGCGCAGTACTGCTATCAGCACCGCTATCAGCACGCACGCTGCAACAACACAATGTTATATAATAAATATAATAAATACTATAAATCCTTTAAAATGCTTTCAATAATCTAGCCCACCCTATGCGAGAACCCCCCTATCAGATAGGTTGTGCTAGGCTAGCAGAAAATGGCCTATCCGGGCATGTATCTGCTGCCTAGCTTTAGGCTAGCTGGCAGGGAACCTGCTAGGTAGCAGGGCCAGGCTAGCTGCTAGCCTATCTGATAACCCCTGGATATGTGTCTGCTAGGCTATCTGCTAGAATACTGATGGCCATTTGCTTTGTAGTTGCTAAGTCTGCGAGTTTTTTGTAATACTTCTTGATATTATAAATCTGCCCTAAATATTTGACTTTCAGATATGTCCAGCTATGCAGCTGGGGCCATCACATACTAATAACGCCATAATGGCACATGATAGGAATGGCATACAGATTACCAGTAACCAGTGATTTCGGAACCCATGCATGAACTTAGGTATGCAAATTTTAATGAAGCTTGGATTCAGCCATGATTAATTTCATCACGACAATAAGTAATACTTGTCAATGCCATCCAAGCCAACAGGCATGACGACATGCGCAAGTGCAGGTATACGGTTAAGTGGGCGTGGGGAAACGCACTTTAGAGATAGAATCCCCACTACTTATCACTGATATTTGAAATTCTCATAAGAATCGTTAATTTAAAGCTATAAATTCTATCAAATTTAGCTGAATGATGAGGATTTGATCGCATATATAGGGTGTACATCAGGCAGAAGTTCAGCAGGGAAGACTAAATATTTTTGGCGGGAAATATTTAATCTTGATCTGGTACTAGCAGATAACCTAGCAGCAGGCATATCTGTCCTGCTAGGCTAGCAACTCAGACCTAGCAGCATGTTAGCAGGTGCTTAGCAGGGCCCTATCATAGCTTAGCAGGCCTAGCAGGCAGTTGGCCCCCTAGCAGCCGGTGCTGATAGGGCCTTGATAGCCTATCAGCATCGGCTGCTAGGCTATCTGCTAGGGGGGTTCTCGCATAGGGCCAAGACTTTATAAACTTTTCCTTGTCACATTTGAAATGAACGGGTAAATTTATTCTTTAGTGCAATGACCACTTACGATGAAATTTGAATATTTCTTTGTATGCTTTACACATGTCGTGATCATGTACACCACTAAAGCTTATTCATGCTGTGACCCTGTACCACAATGTAATGCATGCAACTGCTAGCTATTGTATAGTTAAACATAAAATTGCTACCGATTTATTTAGCTAGCCATGGCAGGACAGACAGACAAAGCCACGTGCCCCTCCCCTGCGCTGTGGCTCGGTCCGGTCAGGCCCCTTGGTGCTCTCCCTGGTAGGGCGAGTCGCCCACAGTGTAACACCCCAAGCTAGCCTAGTAATTTTTAGTTGCTTTCAGTTTGTTTATTTAGTATTAGTTTTTTTACTTTTCGTGTTGTTTTGTTTTAGTTATTTTAATTTTCCTGTAGTACAGTCAGCCCCTGAAACTAAAACCCTAAAATTCCCAGGGGCCTTACATGACTAGCACTCCTTACAGTTGTCCGCCCCTGTAAGGAGTCCTAGTGGTGTAAGGCCCTCGGGAATTTATGACGTCGTGAGGAAAATGCAATGATTTTTATTAGGCAATTTCTA
Organism: Volvox reticuliferus; assembly: GCA_019650235.1. Taxonomy (NCBI): domain Eukaryota; kingdom Viridiplantae; phylum Chlorophyta; class Chlorophyceae; order Chlamydomonadales; family Volvocaceae; genus Volvox; species Volvox reticuliferus. Next base: position 364,183 of record BNCP01000056.1, read on the forward strand.
GGCTATTAAAAGCATTTTCCGGCCTCTTTACCTAGTTTTTTCAGTCTTTTGTTTCATGTAGTAGCTATGTATCCTGCAGGGCTGGCCAATGCTGGCCAAAGATCTAAAGTTTATATTAATTTATTCTGCTCTTGAATGTTTAAATGTTTTTAGTGAATGGCCTGCAAACAGGTGAAACAAGGAATATCCTTACACCTTTAGTTGACAGTTAATCGGAATGGTACAGCAATGACTCGCTATTATAGCTTCAGCTTTATTACTCAAAGCCTGCAATTGTATGGATACGTACTTTTTTGTTTACCAATTATTCGAGCTTCAGAAATTACTCAGATCTTCACCTAATAGAATTGCCAACATGGTCTATCTTTGCCATCCTGCTGGCAAAAGGTAAGCATTACTCGCCAAGGTATATTGCCAAGAAATATTAGACTGCGATTTAAGAAAGCACTTTTAGGATGCTAGGATTTCAGGATTTTAGGATGCATGATGCCGCCACCACCGGGTGCCGCTGCCATGCCATGCCACTGCCGTGCAGTGCTGCTGGCGTGCAGAGCTGGATTATCAGGATACGCCCTTCTAAACTATTTGGATAACATGCTATACTGATAGGAAGACAAGAATACACATGATACATAAAATATGTTATTTGCTACCTAGCTGATGAACAAGATGCTCGAGGTGACCAAAAATATTAACTATATACAGACCACCACGAATATCAGGGGAATACCTAAGGGGAAATACCTAGACAGAAATAAGAATCTATTTTGGACCCCAGGACACCAAGACGGTGGAAGTGCGGGGAACTGGGGCGGCAGGCCCCAGTCCCCGCACAACCACCGTACACTTCTGGGAGTTAACAGCATTGAAAGCGGTAGTCAAATGACTATTTAAAAGCATTATTATTATTATTATTATTATTATTATTATTATTATTATATTATTAACATGTTATAGAGCCAGGTGAGCCAGGTGAGCCACTGCCATGTGGTGCCACTGGCATGCAGTGCCGCTGGTGCACACTGTCACTGTGTGCAGGGCCGCTGGCATGCAGTGCTGCTGGCATGTGGTGCCACTGCCGTGCAGTGCCGCTGCTGTGTGGTGCCTCTACCGTGCCGTGCCACTGCCATGCAGTGCTGCTGGCTTGCAGTGCTGGATTATCAGGATATATACACCTTTTTAAACTAGTTGGATAACATGCTATACTGATAGGAAGACAATCATACACGTGACTCATAAAAATATATCATTTGCTAGCTAGCTGATGAACGAGATGTTTGAGGCGACCAAAACTATTAACTACATACAGACCACCACAAATACCTAAGAGAAAAATCAGGGGAATACCTTAGGGGAAATACCTAGACAGAAATTAATAATAAGAAATATATTACAATTGCCCCCGCTTGACTTACAACATTGAATTATAAAACTTATAATGCAACAAATAACATACTATTGTGCCTTTACTTGTCTAAACGAGAATCTACTTTGGACTCCAGTAAACAGAGACGGTGGGAGTGCGGGGAACTGGGGCAGCAGGCCCCAGTCCCCGCACAACCACCGAACACTTCTGGATGTTAACAGCATTGAAAGCGGTAGTCAAATGCATATATAAAAGCATCATATATACATATATATTTGTTTCATGTATATATGCATCCATTTGCAACAATTACCGCAATAATGACATAGTGTGCAAACATACCAATTTCCTAGCAGTGACTATTGGAGACTGCTATTGCTTGAAGTGTTGACCTATTTTGCTGTGACTAGCAGTGACTGCCACCTACCTAATGCAGTGTTGACCTGTATTTTGCCTTACTCTTCTGAGATCTGGTGATTTTAGTGCATAGCGTTTTAGTTCCGGTAGTCATTTTTAGTTCGTTCCGGTAGGTTAAGTTATTCTTAGTAGTTTTGGTAGTTCGTTTTAGTTCCGGTAGTTATTTAGCGTCTTACTCATTTTTACTGTAGGTAGTTTTTTAACGTCTTACTAATATTGTTCTGTTTAGCCAGTCAATGCTGCCCTGCTGCCTGTTCAGGGCATATTTCCATGCCTTCATCTGTCACATACATGCAATGATGTATGGGAGTTAAGAGGCTAGCTGGTTAGGTATATATTGTGAATGTGAGCCACGGACAACTAACTCATATCAGCTGGAAGTTTCGTGATGACATGGTCATAAAAGGTGTATACAACTTCTAAAACTTGATTGGGGAACGTAAATGGATGCAGGCCCTGTAAAGATTGCTGTATGTGAATACTGGCCATAAAATATCACTATTAATTCATTGCTTTTATTGCATTTATCCACCAATTCATCAGCCATACAATAAAAAAATATTGTTAAATATTACATTTAACTTTTCCGTAAACTGCTGTTTTCCGTCCGTAAAGGTTTTCCATAAACCCGGTGGGCATATTACGGAATCATTTTACGGAAACTTATTTTCCGTAAAATGGGGTCATTTTACGGAAAACATCCACCCCATTTTACGGAAAAATGACCTCCCCTTTTTCCCAGAGTGAGCGGGTGGCATTAGTGACTCTGCACGGGCATCAATCACACAGTACATAGTGTTATTTGCTTTCTTTGTGGCACATTATTTTTTATAATAATAAATTACTACAAATTATTCGAAGTGAAAGCTCGACTTGAAAACCTTCTCCTTGTTGCATTTTACATGAACGGATAAATTACCACTTACAATGATATGAAAATATTTTTTATGACGCACTATGTTTACTGAAAATGGAAATCTGACGCGGCATCCACCCTGGTGCAGAGAAGCCATTTTAGTTTTGTATTTCAGCGTTGGATTGTGCAAATGTCCCTGTTCTTAAAAACCACAAAAGCTCCATATAGATGCATGAAATAGTAAATGGATGCCAAAACGGCTGGATTGCCATGCTCTATTGGAATACATATAGGGACTTCTTCGAAAAAGCTCTCAACTGATGCTAGACATATGCAAAGAGGTCCGAGTGAGAGGGGGAGCACGTAGCAGGACAGACCTCCCCTGCGCTGTGGCTCGGTCCGGTCAGGCCCCTTGGTGCTCGCCCTTGTAGGGCGAGTCGCCCACAGTGTAACACCCCATATATGCAAAGAATATGAAAATACGTTTAAGATAGGTATCAATTGCACAATGCATAGACATGAACGATCACTGAATACATACATAAGCACATTATCAGAAAATGCACCCTGCCTAGCGAGATAGAGGGCACACACGATTTTCAGGCACTGATAACAACACCTGCCTAATTAACAAATAAGAATGGAATAAACTTCAGCAGTAATTCCTATATATGTTGCCCAAACATAATGCTGTGTAAACACAGGCAAGGCTGTTAACTTCACTGCAAGCCATTAAGGAAACCAAACCCCACGCACAATGAACCAGGACGGAAGGCTTAACTCATTTGGGCTAGCTGTACCTAGGAAATACAATTTATAATAGGAGGATCTATGGACAGATTAACCAAGCCTCCAAAATAAACATTTATTTGATGCTGGTGACAGATGCTGGCTGACAACCCTGCTGCAGGCAGTGCTCTGTGTGTGCTTAAGTTAGTAGCTGGTCTTCTATCCCACAGCAAGGTGCATTATTGTAGGTTTGCACCTGTCTTTGTTTGTTTGTGTGCATTAATCAGAAATGGAAGTATTTGATACATAAGTTTCTCAATACTACCAAATGTTTTTGCTGTGAAGCATTTCCTTAACATGATTGCTACCGCTTTTATTAGCTAGCCTAGTCATTTTGAGTTGCTTGTAGTTTATTTAGTTTATATGTTGCTTGTAGTTTATTTATCGTTTTATTTATTATATTGTTTTAGTTCTAGTCAGTTTAATTTTCGTGTCGTACATTCAGCCGCCCCTGGAAGGAGTGCTAGTCATGTAAGGCCCCTGGGAATTATTATTGCCGTCGCACGGAAATGCACTGACTTTTGTTAGGCAATTTCTAGGCTCTTAATAGCATTTCCTGACCTCTTTAGCTAGGTTTCTTCAGTCTTTTGTTTTATGTAGCAGCTATGTATCCTGCAGGGCACTGGCCAGCCCTGCAGGATTCATACTCTAAAGTTTTTATTATGCTCTATATAAAATTTCTAGTGAACGGCCTGCTAACAGGTTAAACAAGACAAATATTCACAACATTCAGTGTACAGTTAATCTATATCGTACAGTGATGATTTTCAGCTGTTATAGCTATCGCTTTATTTTTACCTTGTAATTGCTACCGCTTTTATTAGCTAGCCTAGTCATTTTTAGTTGCTTGTAGTTAATGTTTTTAATTTTAGTTAATTTTGGTTACTTATGTCGTTTAGTTTTCGTTATCTTAGTGTTCGTGTCGTACATTCAGCCCCTGTAAGGAGTGCTAGTCATGTAAGGCTCCTAGGAATTTTTACAGTCGTCCGCCCCTGTAAGGAGTGCTAGTCATGTAAGGTAGATGCACTGATTTTTGTTGGGCAATTTCTAGGCTATTAAAAGCATTTTCTTACCTCTTTACCTAGGTTTTCTTTTTCACTTGTTTCACGTAGTACCTATGTATCCTGCAGGGCACTGGCCAGCCCTGCAGGAATCGTGCTCCAAGGCTTAATTATGCTCTAGATTATATTTTCTAGTGAACGGATTGCTAACATATCAAACAATAAAAATCTTTTCAATGTTTAGTTAACTGTTAATCTGTATCGTACAGCAATGATTTTCTGCTGTAAAAGCTACCGCTTTATTTCTAGCCTGCAATTTCTATAGATATATACTTCTTTGGATCTTCAGTAATTTTATGGAGCTTCACAGAGGATTCTCAACACCGCCTATCCTGGTAAGGATTACTCGCTAAAGTCACCAAGTAATTTCATAATGCAATTTACGAATTTAATCTTTGCAGGAATCATGCTGCTAATTTCATTTGATTAGCTAGAAGACAATAACGATTTTTTCATCCATCAATGATTTGCTGGATTTTGCAAGGGGTGCAGCTGCCATGTGCTGCCGCTAATGCATATTGCAGCTACCGCTGCAAGGTGCTGCTGCCACGCAGTGCAGCTCCCACTTATTTCTTTAATAAGTCGCATTTCCTCATGGATGGCGCATCGAAGCTAAATAAATGTACACATATGGACAGTGCGAGCCATGAATGCCAAAGGAGGGATATAATGTAGAGGGAGGGCGGCCTGGATAGATGCCCCCCCCTGGACTACAACGTGGGAAAATGTTGAGCCAAAATATTAGCTACATACACACCACCACAAACAACTAAGAGAAAAATCAGAGGAATACCTAGGGTGAAACATCTACGGCAAGTGGAAGTGCGGGGGACTAGAGCCGTAAACCTACTTTGGATCCCAGTAAACCAAGACGGTGGAGGTGCGGGGAACTGGGGCGGCAGGCCCCAGTCCCCGCACAACCACCGTACACTTAAGAGAGTCAACAGCAATGAAAGCGGTAGTAAAATGAAGATTTAAAAGCATGATATTAATTAACCACTAGATATTTCCCCCTATGTGCGCCTCTGATTTTCCTCTTAGATATTTGTGGTGGTCTCTATGTAGTTAATATGTTTTGGTCCCATTCATCAGCTAGCTAGCAAGGAATTTAAGGGGTGTTACACTGTGGGCGACTAAATCCTCTGTGAAGCTCCATAAAAGAAGTATGTATCTATAGATATTACAGGTTAGAAATAAAGCGGTAGCTATAACAGCTTAAAATCATTGCTGTACAATACAGATGTGGCCATGGCAGCACACTGCAGCAGCAGCACGCGGCAGCAGCACAGTGCGGCAGCCACAGCACGTGGCAGTGGCCGCACACAGCAGCAGCAGGACTGCATGGCAGCTGCACTGCATGGCAGCAGCAGTGCATGGCAACTGCACTATGCAGCAGCAGCGACAGTGTGTGGCAGCGGCACTGTGCAGCAGCAGCAGGACGCAGCAGTGCGTGGCAATATGTGACAGTGGCAGTGCATGGCAGCGGCAGTGAGTGGCAATGGCAGGGCACGGCAGCAGCAGCATGCGGCAGAGGTGGCAGTGCGCAGTAGTGACACCAAGCGGCAGCTAGCAGCAGTGCATGGCAGCTGCACTATGCGGCAGCAGCGGCAGCGCACGGCAGCTGCACTATGCAGCAGCAGCGGCAGCCCACGGCAGCTGCACTATGCAGCAGCAGTGGCAGTGCACGGCAGCGGCACCGTGCAGCAGCAGCAGCACATGGCAGTGGCAGCACGCGGCAATGGCAGTGCATGGCACCGGCAACATGCATGTGGCAGCGCCAACATTTGGCATGTGGCAGCAGCAGCGTTCTGAAACCACATTTAGAATTATATTATTATTATTATTATTATTATTATTATTATTATTATTATTATTATTATTATTATTGTTGTTATTATTATTATTGTTATTATTTGGAGACTTACCTGAGCGAATAATGCTTACCCTTCGCGAGCAGAATGGCAAAGGCAACATTGGCAAGATCCAACAAATCAGTTTGGCAGCCAAAATGCTTAATATCTATACAAATTGCCGGCTATAGATGAAACGGTAGCTATAATAGCGGACAATCATTGCTGTTCAATACAGATTAACTGTAAACTGAATGTTGTAAGGATATTTCTTGCTAGACCCATTAGCAGGCCATTGACTAGGAACTTTTTATATTTTAAACAAAAATAAAACCTTTAGAGCATGAATCTTGCAGGGCTGGCCAGTGCCCTGCAGGATACATAGCTACTACATGCAACAAAAGACTGAAAACACCTAGCTAAAGAGGTCAGGAAATGGATTTAATAGCCTAGAAATTGCCCAACAGAAATGATTGCATTTTTGTCGTGACGGCATAAATTCCCGAGGGCCTTACACTACTAGGACTCCTTACAGGGGCGGACAACTGTAAAAATTCCCAAGGGCTTTACATAACCGACAAAAACTAACATAACCAAAAATAAGTAAACTAAATAAACAAACTAAAAATAACTAAAAAATATTAGACTGGCTAATAAAAGCGGTAGCAATAATACCTTTGGATTATGAATCCTGCAGGGCTGGCCAATGCCCTGCAGGATACATTGCTTCTACACGAAACGAAACACTGAAAAAACCTAGCTAAAGAGTTCAAAAATGCTTTTAATAGCCTAGAATTTGCCTAACAAAAGTCAGTGCATTTCCCTCGTGATGGCAAAAATTCCCGAGGGCCGTACATGGCTGGCACGGGGGAACGGCTGAATGTACAACAATTAACTAAATAAACTAAAAACAACGAAAAAATAAACTAAAAGCAACTAAAAATGACTAGGCTAGCTAATAAAAGCGGTAGCAACTAGGCTAGCTAATAAAAGCAGTAGCAAATAACAAGACATTACCAGAGCAAAATGTGATTATTGATGGTGTGAGGTGGCCAGCCATTACATACCATTCTTGCTCTATCTGCAAAGGGAAGCAATTAAATGACACAAGGGTAGTTAAGCCTATGCCATTTGATTGCCTTTGCAGTGGTAATGATAAAGCAACATGCCAAGATGCGGTGAACACTACCTGAATGGGGTGTTTTATTGCTGTGCACCATAACTCCAGCAGAGTTGATAGATAGCCTAGCACGTGCTCCATATGTGCCACCCCCATTCAAAGGGGGATAAGGTTATATAAATGTTAAACTATACCCAGCTCTCAAGATATAGAGTTCTACTGCAGTAGCTATGAATGCGGACTGTGTGAATTCAAATCCCGCTCCCTGCACAGACTATATGTTCATTTTGGGCGGTCAGGCAACACGTTGCGACGACACGCGACGATGCGCGACAACGCGCGCGGGAAAACGCGCACGGTTCAGTGCACGAGTACCACTACTGTGCGAGTACCAAACCGAACGAATCATTTCCTATATAACTAAATCTTTATTATGCTTAAAACGTTGGCCATGATGCTTACCTTTAGCAAGATTGCTTGGCGGCGGTGGCTTGGTAATCATCTTCCAGAAAGGTCCAGCAATAGTTCAGCTTCAATATGTACTAGCCGAAAAAGTAGCTGACTATACAATTTGCAGGCTACAATAGCAGATTAATGCTGTACGACTAAGACTAACTGTCAACGAGCATTGTGAGGATAACTCTTGATTGACCAGGCTGGAAGCGTTTGCCTAAAATTTTTCATATTCTATACCATTATATATCCTTTAAGCATGAATCCTGCAGGGCTGGCCAGTGCCCTGCAGGAAACATGGTGACTGCATGAAACAAAAGACTGAGCAAACCTAGCTAAAGAGGTCAGAAAATGCTTTTAAAAGCCTAGAAATTGCCTAACAGAAATCAGTACATTTACCTCGCGATGGTATAAATTCCCGAGGGCCTTACACTACTAGGACTCCTTACAGGGGCGGACGACTGAAAAAATTCCCAGGGGCCTTACATAAATAAACGACCAAAACTAAAATAACTAAAACGAAATAAACTATATAACTAAACTAAAAACAACTAAAAAATACTAGACTAGCTAATAAAAGCGGTAGCAATAAAGGCAGAATAGTATATTATTTTTTGCATTATAAGGCTTAAAATCCAATATTGTAAGTAAAGAGGGTTGTAATATAGTTCATATTATTAATTTACCCACTAGATATTTCCCCCTATGTGCGCCTCTGATTTTCCTCTTAGGTATTTGTGGTGGTCTATATGTAGTTAATATTTTTGGTCACCTCAAGCATCCCATTCATCAGCGAGCTAGCAAGGAATTTAAGGGGTGTTACACTATGGGTGACTAACCTTGCAAAGATGAGCACTGGGGGTCCTGACCAGACCAAGCCAAAGGGCACGTGGCCTTGGGCACAAGGAATTGGGGGTGTTACACTGTGGGCGACTCACCCTACAAGGGCGAGCACCAAGGGGCCTGACCGGACCGAGCCACAGCGCAGGGGAGGGGCACGTGGCTTTGTCTGTCTGTCCTGCCACGTGCTCCCCCTCTCACTAAGACCAGCTAGAGCAAAGAAAGACTCAGAGGCTCTAGTCTGGCCACTAACAGAGCACTGAGGAGCACAGCGAAAACGAGGAGGGAACAAAAGAAAACAGGGGGCGACTAACTGCACAAAGAAAGGAACCACTCTCCTCCAACACAAAATTGAACTAGCAAGAGCCTGACAAAGACACACAGAAGCCCTCAGAGGAGAGACGCCAACAGGAGAGCACACTCAAGCACAGCCAAGGAGGAGGAACCCAGCTATTAACAGAGGGGGGGATGACGAGCCAAATTGGCGCCCCCCTAGAAAGCCTCCCGGCCCCACCCACAGCTGGCCCCTCAAACACCTGCACTGCACAAGAGGGAAAGACCTCTCTCACTGCCTCCCCCAAAACCCTCAGAATCCAGTGCCTGGACACAGGCTCCTCCAGCCACGAGACCCTCCACTCTCTCCCTGCCCCTCCTCAAACACCAGGCTGCCTGCCCATTCTCTCCAACTCTCCTCCTCTCTCCCCCTACTTCTCCCTCAAACCTCCTCCTCAAAACCCCGCCCTAAGGACCCTGCTCTGCTCTCTCTGCTCCACGGTCGGTGATTTCCATAGGAGAATCACATCTCAACTGAGCTCCAACTATGGCTAGGATGGGATGTTGCGGTCCCACCCGATCCCAGCCATATTTAGGGATACCTAGCGCTGCAAAAGAGTGCAAGCGAGTCCAGAAGTCAGCAACTGTACGGGCCCGTGCTTGGCCCAAGGAATGTATGTTATGTATGATATGTACTATTATCATCCTATCTGTTGTATCACCCCCAACTAGTGGTAGTGATAACTACCGGTTGATAGGAAGAGCAGAGCATAGGTACTCTGAGCTCAGTATGGCAAGCCTCCATAAAGAACTGTAATCTCTAAGGAAGAGAAAACAGAGCTATGTACTAAGGAAATACATAGGATCAACCAGTGAAACCGAACTCAACTGAGTCTACCAGTGACAGTGTCACAGTTGCACTAGGGCATGCAACCCTTAGCCTCTACATATCAGCACATAGAGGGTGTAGCCACGGGGCTACTTACTTAGCAAGGAGCTAAGGCCGGTACCGTAATACAACACTATCAGTATAGTTTTCGTTATCCTTATAAATTGAAACGGTGTATCCTGGTAATCTGGTACCACATGCTAGCAGCACCGCATGCAAGCAGCACTGCATGCCAGTGGCACCACATGCCAGCGGCACCACACTGCAGCTGCACTGCATGCCAATGGAACTTTGCAGCAGCAGCACCATGAGGCAGCTGACGTGCAGCATGGCAGTGGCACCTCATGCCAGCGGCAATGCATGGCAGCAGCACCACATGCATGCCAGCGGCACCAAGCAACAGCAGCACTGTATGTGAGGCAGTGGCAGAGCACAGCAGCTGCATGCACCACGCGGCAGCTGCACCACACGGCAGCAGCACCGGCAGCTGCACCACACGGCAGCAGCACCGGCAGCTGCACCATCCCACAGCAGCACTGCAGGGCAGCTGCACTGCACGGCAGCTGCACCAGGCGGCAGCTGCACCACACGGCAGCTGCACCGTGCAGCAGCTGCACCGCACAGCAGCCACACTGCACGGCAGCAGCACTGGCAGCTGCACCGCATGATTCATTCAAAAATTATATTCTTAAAGTGCATTATGAAATTACTTGATGACTTACTTTGGCGAGTAATGCTTGCTTACCAGGATGGCAAAGGCGACGTTGGGAATTGCTCTAGAAGCTCCAAATTGCTAAAGATCCAAAGAAGTATGTATCTATAGAAATTGCAGGTAGCTATAACAGCAGAAAACCATTGCTGCATGATACAATGTAACAGTCAACTAAACATTGTAAAGATTTTTATTGTTTGATACGTTAGCAATCCGTTCACTAGAACATATTATCTAGAGCATAATAAAAGCTTTAGAGCATGAATCCTGGAGGGCTGGCCAGTGCCCTGCAGGATATATAGGTACTACATGAAACAAGAGACTAAACTAAGCAAGGTAAAGAGGTCAGAAAATGCATTTAATAGCCTAGAAATTGCCGAACAAAAATGAGTGCATTTACCTCGCGACTGCATAAATTCCCGAGGGCCTTACATGACTAGCACTCCTTACAGGGGCTGAATGTACGACACGAAAACTAAAATAACGAAAACTAAACGACATAAATAACTACAAGCAACTAAAAATGACTAGGCTAGCTAACAAAAACGGTAGCAATAATGCAATAAATAATATACTATTCTGCCTTTACTTGTCTCAAAAAGAATCTACTTTGGACCCCAGAACACCAGGACGGTGGAAGCGTGGGGAACTGGGGCAATAAAGATACTTTTGACCCCAGTACACCAAGACGGTGGAAGTGCAGGGAACTGGGGCGGCAGGCCCCAGTCCCCGCACAACCACCGAACACTTCTGGGTGTTAACAGCATTGAAAGCTGTAGTCAAATGCATATTTAAAAGCATGATATCTTATAATGCAAGAAATAAGATATTACTTTGGACCTACGTTCTACTTTGGAAACCCAGTACACCAGGACGCTGGAAGTGCGGGGAACTGGGGCAATGAATATACTTTGGATCCCAGTAAACCAAGACGGTGGAAGTGCGGGGAACTGGGGCGGCAGGCCCCAGTCCCTGCACAACCACCAAACACTTCTGGGTGTTAACAGCATTGAAAGCGGTAGACAAATGCATATTTAAAAGCATGATGTAATGTAATAATTATAAATAGGTCTTGTATAAATCTAAATACATCAAATTGATAACAGAGTTTTGAAGGTCCATATTCCACCATTACTGTTGTACAGCAATTTCCGCCGTATAAGCCTAACGAAAACTGTGAAACGATTCGTGTCCTCTCCATTTTGATCAAGGCGCGTTTTTGGGATGTCCATCCCCCCAAACCCTAAAACCCTAAACCCTAAACCCTAGCCCAATCACACAACAGGACTTTACACCCAACATGAATGTATGCTTACCTGTTTTGCATTCTACCTTCTCATGTCTTGCAGGCCGATAATGCATGTTTCTCCATGGACAAGTGCAGCAGCCAAGGATGTGAGAGCTTTGAAAGGTGGGCTTCCTTTGTAGTAGTGGTAGACGTACGACACACACTATCACAATACAAGGTGCAAGAAGCACCCTGTCAACATCTTGAGAGGCCTTTGTGGCAATCAACTACTACATCCTTCATATCTTTCCTTGCATGATATATGCTAAATGCTAACTGATGATATTCATTTTATCTTTATATGTCATTGCTACCGCTTTTATTAGCTAGCCTAGTCATATTTAGTTGCTTGTAGTTAAGTTTTTTAACTTTAGTTGCTTTTAGTTTTTTTATGTCGTTTAGTTTTCGTTATCTTAGTTTTCGTGTCGTACATTCAGCCCCTGTAAGGAGTGCTAGCCATGTAAGGCCCTCAGGAATTTATGCAGTCGCGAGGTAGATGCACTTTTTTTGTTGGGCAATTTCTAGGCTATTAAAAGCATTTTCTCACCTCTTTACCTAGGTTTTCTTTTTTACTTGTTTCACGTAGTACCTATGTATCCTGCAGGGCACTGGCCAGCCCTGCAGGATTCATGCTCTAAGGCTTTATTATGCTCTAGATTATATTTTCTAGTGAACGGATTGCTAACATATCAAACAATAAAAATCTTTACAATGTTTAGGTAACTGTTAATCTGTATGGTACAGCCATGAGTTTCTGCTGTAAAAGCTACCGTTTTATTTCTAGCCTGCAATTTCTATAGATATATACTTCTTTGGATCTTCAGTAATTTTATGGAGCTTCACAGAGGATTCTCAACATCGCCTATCCTGGTAAGGATTACTCGCTAAAGTCACCAAGTAATTTCATAATGCAATTTAAGAATTTAATCTTTGAAGGAATCATGCGGTGCAGCTGCTGTGCGGTGCAGCTGCAGTGTGGTGCAGCTGCTGCGTGGTCCAGCTGCCACGTGGTGCAGCTGCCGCGTGGTGCAGCTGCCACGTGGTGCAGCTGCCGCGTGGTGCAGCTGCCGCGTGGTGCAGCAGCCGCGTGGTGCAGCTGCCGTGAGATGCAGCTGCTGCGCTCTGCCACTGCTTCACAGTGCTGCTGTTGCTTGGTGCCACTGCCATGAGGTGCTGCTGCCATGTGGTTCCATTTGCATGCAGTGCAGCAGGCATGCGGTGCAGCTGCTGCATGCATGGTGCAGCTACCTCATGGTGCTGCTGCTGTGCAGTTCCATTGGCATGTGTGCAGCTGCGGTGTGGTGCCGCTGGCATGCGGTGCCGCTGGCATGTGGTGCCGCTGGCATGTGGTGCCACTGGCATGTGGTGCCACTGGCATGCGGTGCTGTGTGTGATACCTCATCTGTGATACCTCATCTTCGCAGGGCGAGTCAACCACAGTGTAACACCCCTTAAACTCTTTGCTAGCTAGCTGATGAATGGGCTGCTGGAGGTGACCAAAAATATTAACTACATACAGACCACCACAAATATCTAAGAGGAAAATCAGAGGCGCACATAGGGGGAAATATCTAATGGGAATTTAATAATTTGGACTATATTACAACTGCTCCCTAACATTGGATTCTAAGCCTTATAATGCATTAAATAATATACAATTCTGCCTTTACTTGTCTTAAAAAGAATCTACTTTGGACCCCAGTACACCAAGACGGTGGAAGTGCGGGGAACTCACTCTGGGAAAACCGGGGGGTCATTTTTCCGTAAAATGGGGTGGATGTTTTCCGTAAAATGACCCCATTTACGGAAAATAAGTTTCCGTAAAATGATTCCGTAATATGCCCACCGGGTTTATGGAAAACCTTTACGGATGGAAAACAGCAGTTTATGGAAAGTTTTTTGTATGAAATTTTTATGGATTTCCAGGATTATAACATCAGGTTTTTAACAAAAACACTAAGGTTTAGCCACCCAAAAGCCTTATACCAGGCCTAGATGCCTAGGCAGAAGGGAAAAAAGGAAAGAAGAACAGGCAGGAAGGGAGGGACAGGGAGGGGGGAATGGAGGCACAGGAAGGAAAAAAGGCACAAGGAGGGAGGGAGGCACATGTGTCACAAGGAGGGAGGGAGGCACATCCTACAGGGAGGGAGGGAGGCACAGGGAGGGAGGCAGGCACAGGGAGGGAGGCACAGGCAGGGAGGGAGGCACAGGGAGAGGGAGGCACAGGGAGGGAGGCAGGCACTGCAAGGAAGGGAGGCACTGCGACGGAGGGAGACACAGCAGGAAGGAAAGAAGGCACAGGGAGCGATGGAGGCAGCCACAGGGAGGAAGGGACGGAGGTCTCATTGGCTGGATTCAACTATAGCCAGACGATATTATGAGACTGCAACCTGTTTACAGTCCTTACTGAATTGGATTCTTATATATTGAACACAACTTGCTTTATATCTACGTCATTCATCCAAGCAGCATTTTCATCCTTTCCCTAAATAGCAAAGCAAGATGGCATTGAGCCAGCAAACATATCAGCACGCAACACGCAAATTCCTGCTATTATCTTCGTAGTGATGCATTAGATATGAGACTTACATAATTTTCACGGCTCCTGCTGCTTCAATCCATTTAGGCCGCCAAAAGTGCGGCTGCTGACGCTGGTCAACAATCATCCCGACTGATGCCCGAACCTTCTTATTGTTTCCAAATTTGCCGAAGTCTGTTGTATTTGTATAATAATGATGTTTTGAATCAGCATTTTCAGGTTTTGGAGCTTAATTTTGTCACACCTTTATCGCATTGGGATTCCTTTTACCAGGACAGATTGCGCTTGAATTAATATCTTCTAGACTGTTTATTAATTAGAAAATAATACATGAAATCCTATGATTGTAGCTTGCCTAAAGGAAATATGCTTTGGTCGTACTTTACAAACTGTCATGTACGACCTCAATTGGTCTTCTTGATGCCTCAAGTTGTTTTTTGCTTTCATAACCGACGTTTACTTCCTTATTTCTTTTTTAAGTTCCCATACTTGACTTTGCCTCTTATTTGGTACTTTTCGCATTAAAACAACTTGCTAATATTAAAACAAAGAGCTAATGTTAAGTAGAAGATAATTTAGGGCTTTTGCCTTGTCCTGATGACCACCTAAAATTTTCCGTAAAAATTTTACGGAAAATTTTATGGGAAAAGGCAAGAGCAGTCAATATGTCTCTCAGGGTGTCAAGAAGGTTACATTTCAACACTTATGAAAGTTTTCACTGTAAATATTGCAAAAGAAACTTAGTGGATTTTGGTAGGTCAAAATTTCCGTAAAAGTAGCAAACCAGACTTTATGGAAGGAAAACTGCATATTACGGACAAAAAAACATTTATGGAAAAAAACCTTTCCCAGAGTGACTGGGGCAGCAGGCCCCAGTCCCCGCACAACCACCGAACACTTCTGGGTGTTAACAGCATTGAAAGCTGTAGTCAAATGCATATTTAAAAGCATGATTTTACTTAGAATCTTTCTTGTGTCGGCTCACTGGCGTTTTCCCTATTCAATAGATCTGGGACAGCAGAGGACTCTCACTTGTCACTCCACTTGTAATTGGTAGCGTGAGGCCCTTGGCAGCCTCTTCTTCCCAATCTGAGCCTGCCATTGCTTTACTACATATGGCACGCCACGAAGGCTATAGGACATCTATCAAAATCTATACATATGTCTCTTTCCCCATCCCTGAAGCAATGGCATATGTAATTGCTACTGCTTTTATTAGCTAGTCTAGTAAGTTTTAGTTGCTTTTAGTTTTAGTTATTTTAGTTTTCGTGTCATATATTCAGTATGTAAGGCCCCTGGGAATTCTTAAAGTCGTCAGTTGTCCCTGTAAGGAGTCCTAGTAGTGTAAGGCCCTCGGGAACTATGATATTTCAGTCTTTTGTTCCATGTACTAGCTATGTATTCTGGGCACTGTCCAGCTCTGCAGGATTCATGCTCTAAAGCTTTAATTATGCTCTAGAATAGTGAGTATTTCTAGTGAACGGCCTGGGTTAACCAAGAAATATCTTTACAACGTTTGTAGTAGCTGAGAGCCGCAAAGGCCACTCGAGATGCTGATGGCTTGTATCTGCACATCTATATTGTGCTAGAGTGT
This sequence comes from Volvox reticuliferus, assembly GCA_019650235.1. Classification (NCBI taxonomy): domain Eukaryota; kingdom Viridiplantae; phylum Chlorophyta; class Chlorophyceae; order Chlamydomonadales; family Volvocaceae; genus Volvox; species Volvox reticuliferus. The sequence continues at coordinate 380,230 of BNCP01000056.1, forward strand.
GTACGAATACTACACTCCCCCCCCCTCTGGAGGGTACGTCTCGGGCACTTAGGCCCCATCAGCCGATGCTAACCATCGCCTACCCTGGCCATGGGAAGGTTTACTCAATCCCACGTTGCAACATGCACACCCAATCATGCGCCCTAGCTCTCTCGGTTTTTTGTAACATCTCGACTTATAAGCTTTCAACCACATTCTTCAATTTATCATTGGGAATCTGAGCTTCGAGACATTACTGTCTATAGGTATCGAACCGGTGACCTCAGAGCTTAAATCTTAGTTCCATCTCGGTACCATTGCAGTAGTTGAGTGCCTCTCGAGATGGTGATGGCATGTATTTGCATATTTATATTGTGGTAGAGTGTGTACGAATACTACAATGTTAGTTGACAGTTAGTTTGAAGTGTACAGCAATGATTGTCCGTTGTCACAGCTACCACTTTATTTACACCCACTTCTTTGATTTCCAATTAATGGAGCTTCAGCAATTTGTTGGATCTTCAATTAGGAGGCTTGCCAACATCGTGCTTATATATACTTGCCATCCTGGTCGTGAAAGGTAAGCATTACTCACCAAGGTAGGTTTTAGAAAGTGAATTTAGAATGAAATTTTAGGATGATATCGTGCGGTGCCTTTGCCACGATGTGCAGCTGCAGTGTCACCAGAGCAAGCGAAAAGCTTGCTAGGCCATTGCTTACCTCGTTCCTGGGGAAACCTTTTTGCCTCTTGGTAAAAATCAGATGCTTGTCTTGTCGTACTATCCAATTGGATGCCACGTGGCACATGGCCGCTCCAAAGCCTTCTCAGAAAGGCTTCACTCAAGTACTTTTCTGGCTCTGCCAAACGTTTGTGGAAGAAAGCACGCCAATAAATTGGTCCAAGTACAAGAGGAAGTCATTTTAGTATTATTCATGGTAATATCCGGATCGGAGCGAACCTTTCCTGCATGCATTCGCCACGTGGCACATAGCCGCTCCGAAGCCTTCCCAGGAAGGCTTCAGGCAAGTACTTTTCTGGCTCCGCCAGACGTCTGTGGAAGAATGCACGCCAGACGTTGGCAAAAGAAGCCACTGTAAGCTTGAAAATCCGTAATATGACGCTGTCTAGCTACTGACAACAGACCTCAAAATAAACCGCCATGACCACATGTACAGCAGCCACATCCGACATCATCGCCAAGGTTCCAGATGTCACGGTCAAGCAAAGTTCCTAACAACCACTGCAATGATGCAAACCCCACCACCATTGGTGCAAGAAACACGCAACAAAAGTGATTACCCAAGCGCGGAAGCTGACGAACAACAGCACGCAACCTTGACGCTGTGAACGGATCCCATGGGACTGCGCCTCTTATGGCAGCGGTATTAAATGTATCAAATGCCAGCATGTTATCTTGTGTGAGGTCGCCAGTTCGAGTTTCGCGTTTTTCAATTTAATTTTGGCAATCTTTTCAAATATCAATTGTTTGTATTTATATTTGCTGTCTTGGCTTACATTTATATTATATTGTTGTGTTGAGAATTAGTAACTTGGGCGAGTCGTCCTAGCGTTATCGGGACGACGAGCAGGCATACGGTACATCCATGCAGTACCGCGGACGAACCAACATCCAAGCATGCTAGTGCGCGCACCTTTCGGCTAATTGGTTAACGGTGTTTTATCTATCTAGCCATATCATTGAGTGGTAGCTTAAGTTGTGGGTTCGCTGGGCTAACTTTCCGTGACTTCTGTGAACCCGAGCCGGTCAGACTCGCGTTACTATTGCGAGTCTACTTATGCCCATTTCGGGCCGTTCTTTCCATTCCTTTTGACTATCGAATACAATGTAACGTGATCTATCTCATAATATCGCCAAGCTCTATTATGTTCGATAGTCGACTTCTCAACATGTTGTTTTTGATCACAGACCACTTTAAGAAAACTTGCCAACTAGCTTGGCTATGCATTGCATGTTTGTCTCTTGCATGCCACAGCAAGTACCTAAACAAAATTTGCAAGCATGACAGGATCTCTGCAAGCAAACTGAAGCAATGATGATGTAAAAATGTTCACTCATTGGGAAGAGTCAAGTGATTGTCCTGTCGTACTCACCAATTGGTGAGTACGACGGGACCTGCGTTTGCGAAAGGTAACAAAAATTTGTGAAATTTTCTAATCGTTTATGCATCCATTAGCCAAATTTGAATGTTTCTCGTGTGCATAGTTGTTTTTTATGGATGGCTATGTATTGCATGTGTGTCTATTGTACATCACAGCCAGTGCCCAAACGAAATTTGCAAAGCTACAGAATCCCTGCAAGCAAACTACCCGATTGATGATGTACAAGTTTCATGCAAACTTTTTGCTTGTTGGGAATAGATAACTGATTATCCAAATGGTGAGTACGATGGGATATACAGTCAAGTAATGGGAAATGTTTAAATTGCATAATCAAAAATTGATTTGAAATTGAACTATATACTTAGATGATATTTATTGATTGCGCTGGTGTAGATTTAATTAAGTTATATGCCTTGTCAGATTTCAATTCGGTATACACAGTCCGTCATGTAGTATCCTGGGGTATCTCGTGGCTAATATCCAGGTTGGCCAGTTGTCTGGCATCCTTTTGATCGAGCCTTTGCTGTAGGCGGATATAACAGAGATACAACACATCATGGTTAAACATTTAAGCAAACAAACCAAATCGAATTCAATGTAAGCACACGAATCTAGTATCTGACCCAAAACATCATCACCTACAACACACACATCCAATCATCAATTGGGGCCACTCACGTTTAAGTGAACTTAATATGAGAACGGATGAAGACCATTAATGCACTCATTCATTCACTCCACCCTGACCATTCACGTTTAAATGGGCTTCAGGGAGGAATGTCTGAGGACACCGACACCAGGCCGGGATGGTTGACAAGGAAAAGTATTATCAAAACGTACTTACCTGTCTCTGCTTACCTGAAGATATTTCAGTGCCCTGGGGTGGTGTCCAGAGCTGATGTATAAGGCAAAGAATACACCTGCAGGAGGCCAAAGGCATGGAAACCCTTTACATTAGGTCTGCCTGAGAGAGTAAATGATCAGTGCATAAAGAAGTGGCTAACTCACAGACAAGGTCTGAACAGCTGGCTATTGACTGATGGTGGGTCTATGTGGTGGGTCCATATAGGTGTACTAATCTGTGTGTGCCAGCTGGTCTGTGCCATAAACATGGCAATAGGAGAACAGAAGACTGCTGCAACTGCAAGTATCAGTACCTAATGAAATGTGATTGGCATAACATCCCAAAGTAAAGTTCCCAGTGTAATTTACCTGTATCTGCAGATCCACCACCTCCGTCAGTCCCTGAAGATATTGCAGTGTCTTGGGGTGATGTCCAGAGCTAAAGGATAGAATTGATAGACCACATGCATGGAAAGAATATCTAAGTAAACCTGATAAAGGACCTTTATCACAAGGTTCGAATTATGGAGTGATGGTGGGTCCATATGGGTGTTTAAATGTGTGTGTTTCAGTCTGTGCCTGGACATGTTTTCATGGGTAAACTGGACATGACTGTGTGTGTGTGCCTGCCAGTACGACATCTACATTTTAAACGTAATGAATTGCGACAGCACCTTTGCCAGGTATTGCTCGCACCCTTGTGGTGCCGGTGCCGCACAGTGCTGCTGCCACGCTGTGCCGTTGCCGCGCGGTGCTACTGGCACGTGGTGCGGCTGCCGTGCAGGGTCACTGCCGTGTGGCAGCTGCACCGTGCAGCAGCTGCACATCATGGCGGCAGTGGCCCTGCACGGCAGCTGCACCACGTGCCGGGCGGCACCTCATGCCAGTGGCACTATGCAGCAGCATCACTGTGCGGCAGAGGCACCACATGCCAGCGGCACTGAATGTCAGCACGGCATGCAGTGCCACTTGCACGTGGTGTGGCTGCCGCGTGGTGCCGCTGGCAAGAGGTGCCACTGGCACGTGGTCGGGCTGCCGTGCAGGGCCACTGCCACATGGCCCCAATGGCATGCCGTGCTGCTGGCACATGGTGCTGCTGGCATGCGATGCCGCTGGCATGTGGTGTGGCTGCCGTGCAGGGCCGCCACCGCATGGTGCCGCTGGCACCAGGTACCGCTTGCACCAGGTACCGCTGGCACCAGGTACCGCTGGCATGCATGTGGTGCTGTTGGCATGCCGTGCCACTGCCGTTTGGTGCTGCTGGCATGCCATGCTGCTGGCATGCCGTGCTGCTGGCATGTGGTGCTGCTGCCACACGGTGCCACTGGTGAATGTTGCTGCTGGCATGTGGTACTAGATAATTAGTACACATCATACATAATGCTGGTGGTGTGTGCTGAACCTGGAAACATCACTGATTTTGGAAAAGTCTGCATGGGTGAATGGATGAGGGTGCCCCAAAATACTGGGGAAGGTAGGGACTGCCAGGTAGTGGCCATGGGTGAAGTAAAGGGTTTTCAAAGGGCCACATTTACTACTGGCCACCACAAATTTATGGGGTGTTACACTGTGGGTGACTCTCCCTACAAGGGCGAGCACCGGGGGGCCTGACCGGACCGAGCCACAGCGCAGGGGAGGGGCACGTGGCTTTGCCTGTCTGTCCTGCCACGTGCTCCCCATCTCACTCGGACCAGCTAGAGCAAAAAAAGACTCTGAGGCTCTAGCCTGGCCACCAACAGAGCACAAATATCTAGGAGGAAAATCAGGGCAGTATACAGCTGGGCTGAAATATCTAGGGGGGATTAACAATATCAACTCTATTACAACTGCTCCCTCTTTACTTACAATATTTCCTTATATACATGATGCTTTTATATATGCATTTGACTACCGCTTTCAATGCTGTTAACATCCAGAAGTGTTTGGTGGTTGTGCGGGGACTGGGGCCTGCTGCCCCAGTTCCCCGCACTCCCACCATCTTGGTTTACTGGGATCCAAAGTAGATCCTCGATTAGACAAGTAAAGGCACAATAGTATGTTATTTGTTGCATTATAAGTTTTATAATTCAATGTTGTAAGTCAAGCGGGGGCAATTGTAATATATTTCTTATTATTAATTTCTGTCTAGGTATTTCCCCTAAGGTATTCCCCTGATTTTTCTCTTAGGTATTTGTGGTGGTCTGTATGTAGTTAATAGTTTTGGTCGCCTCAAACATCTCGTTCATCAGCTAGCTAGCAAATGATATATTCTTATGAGTCATGTGTATGATTGTCTTCCTATCAGTATAGCATGTTATCCAACTAGTTTAAAAAAGTGTATATATCCTGATAATCCAGCACTGCAAGCCAGCAGCACTGCACGGCAGTGGCACGGCACGGTAGAGGCACCACACAGCAGCGGCACTGCACGGCAGTGGCACCACATGCCAGCAGCACTGCATGCCAGCGGCCCTGCACACAGCGACAGTGTGCACCAGCGGCACTGCATGCCAGTGGCACCACATGGCAGTGGCTCACCTGGCTCACCTGGCTCTATAACATGTTAATAATAATAATAATAATAATAATAATTAAATACTCAAAGAGCAACCAAGAGATGTTGATTAAAGTTATAATAGTTGTGATTACAAGAGTAGCTGAATGAAGTGTTATCATAAGGAAAAGTATTACCCTACAATAGGATACCACATGGTACATGGGTGTACCACGGTACACAGTACCATGCAGCAGCTGCACAGCACGGCAGCTGTACAGCACGGCAGCGGCACCATGCAGCAGCTGCACCACGTGGCAGCTGCACCGTGCGGCAGCGGCACAACACGGCAGCGGTGCCACGTGGCAGCTGCACCGTGTGGCAGTGGCACCAGCAGCATGGCATGCCAGCAGCACCAAACGGCAGTGGCACGGCATACCAACAGCACCACATGCATGCCAGCGGTATCGGGTGCCAGCGGCGGCACCACGCAGTAGCAGCCCTGCATGGCAGCCACACCATGTGCCAGGAGCACGGCATGCCATTGGGGCCGCGCGGCAATGGCCCTGCACGGCAGCCGCACCACGTGCCAGTGGCACCTCTTGCCAGAGGCACCACGCGGCAGCCACACCGCATGCCAGTGGCACTGCATGCCGTGCTGACATTCAGTGCCGCTGGCATGCGGTGCCGTTGCCACGCCGTGTGGCTGCTGCATAGTGCCGCTGGCATGAGGTGCCGCTGGCACGTGGTGCAGCTGCCGTGCAGGGCCACTGCCGCCATGATGTGCAGCTATTCTAAATTCGCTTCTCATTCTAAATTCTAAAACTTATCTTGGCGAGTAATGCTTACCTTTCGCGACCAGGATGGCAATCCTCCTAAGTGAAGATCCAACAAATTGCTGAAGCTCCGTTTATTGGAAATCAAAGAAGTGGGTATAAATAAAAGCAGTAGCTGTGATAGCGGACAATCATTGCTGTACGCTTCAATCTAACTGCCAACTAATGTTGTAAGGATATTCCTTGATTGACCCATTGGCAGGCCGTTCACTAGATACAAACATTCAATATTCTAGAGGATAATTAAAGCCTTAGAGCATGTATTCTGCAGAGCTGGACAGTGCCCAGTAGAATACATAGCTAGTACATGGAACAAAAGACTGAAAAATCCTAGATAAAAAGGTCAGAAAATGCTTTAAATAGCATACAAATTGCCTAACAGAAATCAGTGCATTTACCATGCGACGGCATAAATTCCCGAGGGCCTTACACTACTAGGACTCCTTACAGGGACTCCCGACTTTAAAAATTCCCAGGGGCCTTACAAACTGAATATACGACATGAAAACTAAAACAACTGAAACTAAAAGCAACTAAAAATTACTAGGCTAGCTAATAAAAGCGGTAGCAATTATAATGCAACAAATAATGCATCAAATATTATATTTTACTGCCTTTACTATTACTCTACAAGAATCTACCTTTGACCCCTTTACATCTAAGACGGTGGAAGTGCGGGGAACTGGGGCAGCAAGCCCCAGAACCCACACAACCACCGTACATTTCAGCATTGAAAGCGCTTTCAATGCTGTTAACACCCAGAAGTGTACGGTGGTTGTGCGGGGACTGGGGCCTGCTGCCCCAGTTCCCTGCACTTCCACTGTCTTGGTGTACTAGTTCCCCACATTTCCACCATCTTGGTGTTCTGGGGTCCAAAGTAGATTCTTGTTGAGACAAGTAAAGGCAGAATAGTATATATTTATTGCATTACAAAATCCAATGTTGTAAGTAAAGAGGGAGCGGTTGTAATATAGTCCGTATTATTAAATTCGCACTAGATATTTCCCACTATGTGCGCCTCTGATTTTCCTCTTAGACATTTGTGGTGGTCTGTATGTAGTTAATATTTTTGATCACCTCAAGCATCTCATTCATCAGCTAGCTAGCAAGGAATTCAAGGGATGTTACACTGTGGGTGACTCACCCTGCAAAGACGAGCACCAGGGGTCCTGACCAGACCGAGCCGAGGGGCACATGGCTTTGGGCACAAGGAATGTACACGTTATATATGATATGTACTATTGTCATCCTATCAGTATAGTTTATGTTATCCTAATACATAGAAAGGATATATCCTAGTAATCTGGTACCACATGCCGGCAGCACCACATGCCAGCGGCACCGCATGCCAGCGGCACCACATTTGCCAGCAGCACTGCATGCCAGCGGCACCACATGCCAGCAGCACCGCATGCCAGCGGCACCACACTGCAGCAGCGGCACCAGTTTTGATATGCAATATAAGAATGCTATCGTGTGATGCCACTGCCATGCGATGCAGAAGTTGCCACATGGTGCAGCTGCCACACTGCCATGCTCTGCCATTGCTATGCGCTGCCACTGCCGCATGCTGCCGCTGCCGTGTGGTGCAGTTGCCGTGCACTGCTGCTGCCACGCGGTGCAGCTGCTGTGCAGTGATGCTGCTGCGTGGGGCTGCTGCCATGTGGTGCGGCTGCCGTGTGGTGCCACTGCTGCATGCTGCTGCTGCCGTGCACTGCCATTGCCACTCACTGCCACTGCCGTGCACTGCCACTGTCACATGTTGCCGCTGCTGCACTGTAGCACTGCCGCGTCATGCACTGTTGCTGCCATGCAGTGCTGCTGCTGTGTGGGGGCCGCAGCCACGTGGTGTGGCTGCCGCATGGTGCTGCTGCTGCATGCTGCCGCTGCAGCATGCTGCCACTGCCGTGTGGTGCAACTGCCACTGCAGGGTGCTGCTGCTGTGCAGTGCAGCTGCCACGTGATATCCTAGATTTAATTTAGACCCAAGGGTTTGCTAGCCATATGAGTACATTCAACAGCTGCACCAAGTTAAACCGCATTATCACTCTTGCAATCAAAACGTTTTGTAGATGCAGACTAATGCTACCTTTCACGAGCAAGATGGCAAAGGCGATGTTGGCGAGCAAGATCTAACACATTTCTGAAGCTCCAACGAATGGCAGCCAAAATACTATATATTTATACAATTTGCAGGCTATAACTAAAATGGTAGCTAAAACATTGCTGTACGATTGAGATTAACTGTCAACTAACATTGCAAGCAAGGATATATTCTTGTTAGACCTGTTAGCAGGCCGTTCACTAGAAACGTTTAACATTTTAGAGCATAATACAAACTTTAGAGCATGAATCCTGCAGGATTGACCAGTGCCCTGCAGGATACATAGCTACTACATAAAACAAAAGACCGAAATAACCTAGCTAAAGAGCTCAGAAAATGCTGTAATAGCTTTGAAATTATCTAACAGAAATCTATGCATTTTCCTCGCGAAGCCATATATTTATGTATACATGTAAACATGCATATATATGGCGTTGATTTAGCTAGGGATGTACTCTATCTCTATCTCCGATTTCTTATGTTGAGATGTATGTCTATACACACGCTCATCTTCCCCTTAATTCTCAAAAGATGAAATACCGAATTAGGAAATGCATACAGGTGCACCCGTGTCTACCGCATTGGAGAGCTCGGCAGAGGCCCAGCAGGTTTCTTTCTCATACAATCCACTGCTGTTGTCATCACCATCACCACCACCATCACCTGCTGATGATGTGACACACACAACGCTACCTACACCATTTAGATCAAAACACCGATCGGAAGTGTCCTTCTTGGCAACCTTATCTCCGCGACCCCCATCTCCACGGCCACCTGCTCTGTTGCTCCCTCCACCTCGGCGGCTTCCATCTCCGTACCCTCCCCCTATATCCCCAAGCAGCAACTACCCGCGGCCCCCCAGTCCCCAAGCATCTCTGGCGCCTTCCCCGTCACCAACAACATTTCCTCCGCCTCCACAGCAGACTCAGATCCTCAACAACAGCAGCAGAATCAGTTCACCAATTGAAATGATTCCTCCACCCATGCAGTCGCCATCTCCACCCCTTAGGAGACCCAAGGATCCCCCCCCCTCACCTTCTCCAACTCGATCTCTGCCATCGCAAATAAAACTATCGCCCCCACCTCCACGTCCGTCTCCAAGTCCACCTCCACCACGTAATGATATCAGGTCTCCTCCACCCCCACCCCCCACTCCATGCACGGTGTGCGCGAGTTATATCTTTGTTCGTGTTATGAATAGCCTTTCTCTTGATGTGTACTGCCCTCGTTTCCTCAATAATCTTGCCAGTTCTATGATAACGGCGGCTGCAAAGGCACAGATGCTTAATTCATTCACCCAATCAGCAACCAGCTGCATCATGGCGGACAATGACGTCGACAGCGTAGTTCAGGTTTGCTATACGCTTGCATCAGAAGAGGAAGGAAGATTACTGGCAGGGTCTTTATCATATCAGGTTTCTCCCGATTTGTCGTACGTCATGCACATGGAAGGGGACGGCAGATGCTCCTTTAGCAATAATGGCTTTGTCATATCTTTTGTAATAGGCGGTGCGGGACCAGATCCATACATGGCCCCGAGCTGCCTACAAGGATCGTTTGACGTACAATGTTTGGGCAACGACGGCCAAATTGCCAGCGATAAGTAGGTTCTTCTCATGCATATGACGGTGGGCGGTAGGTTCCAACGCACGACTGATCGACCCATGCATACCTACATACATGCAAACTAGTTATTAGCTGCTGGTGATTATATACAATGACTGGCCACGTATCTGACAGTAATAATGTCGGTAGCCAGCCATGCACGGTTCATTATTGCAAGTGTTAGTCATTTGTGCAGGCGATCCACGGTAATTCATAAGTGACGGTTTAAGTTGCTTGTATACTCTATCTTGTCTATCTTACATACATTATTCCTTTTATCAATCAAAGATCTCATCATGCCCTTATTAGTCATGCATTTTTATAATCACAAACTAGGATTCTTATTAGTCATGCATTATTATAATCAAACTACACAACGTGCCTTGACTGATAAATATCTACTAGCTTACTCTCTATACGTATGCATGTGCATTCTGTTGTGATTTCGTAGTTGCAACACCGACAGAACGGCCACTCCTTTCTCTGCAATTCGAAACATAACCAAGCGCCCGCTTTACAACTTCAACACTGTGCTGTATTGCTTCGAGATAAGAACGCATGAGCTGTGGAGTTTTTCTGTAAGTGTTTTGCAGGAGCCTAAGCAAGAGTAAGACGTTCATTAATAAGGGAGATCTGCAGCGATGATATATATATATATATATATATAGCCTTGGCATCATTAACATAAAATGCCTTCCTTGACAGTTATGATAGATGGGCCTCACTCTGGGAAAAGCCATCCTCCATATTTTTTGTTGGATCCATAAAGTCCATATGGACTTCCATAAAGTCCATATGGACTTCCATAAAGTTACGTATGGAAGGCAACAATACCCAAATATAGCCATGAAAATTTTTTAATTATATATGTCCTATTAAGACAGATTGTGGAAAAATGTTTTTCTGTGACTTGGGGTAGTTAGGCTCCTGGTAGTCCAATACCTTCCATAATCCATTGTCCCCATTCCATTAAGTAAACTGCCTAGTGAAGCACACACATCCATGCACAAATTTGGCCATACCACTCGCAGCATGCATTTTGTTTTAAGCCATATGCCCCTCATAGTGACTTTACTATGATGTGATGTGGTACGACAGTACCTACCCCTGTTACTAAATTGTGATGTCGTACGGCAGTACCTACTGTTATTTCTGTTTGATTCTGGCCCACCTTGCCTTTGCACCTTCAGGAAACCCAAAGCTTACTTTGCATATTTTTCATCAATATCTTTGCTCTCAATGAAGGCCGCAACCCTGCCCAGCTGCTCAAGCTCCTGAACCACATCCTGCTGCACCCTCCATAGGAACATGATGCGTGCACTGGGCAGTCAGGAACCATGGCAACGTGTGGGTGGCCACATTACTTACAGTAGGATGTCCCAGTCCTCCTCCCCATTACCATCCTCGTGCCAAAACGATAAGGATGTTTACATCCCCGTCCCTAAACCCCCTGCCTGTCCCCATCAATATCCCCATCCCCGTCCGACTTCCGACTGACAGGCCACAATCCCTCCCCTCCATCCTCCCCTGTATGGAGTCGTTATCCCCTTATCTCCCCTTTTCCATGTTTTAATGGTTTAGTTGGGAGTATCGAACCAATTTAAATACCAGGCTGCAGTCCCGATCCCCACCCCTGCCTCCTCCCTATCCCCATCCCTGTCCCCATCTGAGCGTTTGTGCCAACCCTAGCCACAAACATGTATCCGTTGTCAATGAGCACGTCCGAAATGCAACTGATATTATGCAAAAATGCTGCAAGCTCCAATCCAGTGCTTGTGATTCAAACAGGTCCTGAGCTTCAAGATGAAGAACTTGGCTAAGCCCATAGAGCACCATGATGTGGTCTGTATCACTGTATCTCCTTAGCCTGCAGGGCATGCCGAAAAAACATTGAGGGATATCAGTAGCCATCGTTTTCCTTGTTCTTCTCCCCCGTTGTTTTCCTCCTCCATCATTTCCCTCCTTATTCCCGTCCGTATTCCCTCGTCATCCCCCCCCAATTATTCCCGTCAGTATCCCCCATTGTTTCCCCGTCGTTATTCCCGTCCTTGTCTTTATTCCCTTGTAGTTTCCCCCGTCATTTTCCGCCATTATCCCCGTCGTTATACCCCATCGTTATTCTCGTTTTCCCCCATCATTATTCCTATTGTTACTCCCATCCTTATTCCCCTGTCATCCCCCCCAATTATTCCCCGTCATTTCCCCCGTCGTTATACCCATCGTTATTCCCTTGTCGTTTTCCCCCATCGTTATTCTCATTAGTATACCCCGTCATTCTTCCGCCATTATCCCCGTCGCTTTCCCCCATCGTTATTCTCGTTTTCCCCCGTCGTTATTCCCATCATTATTCCCTCGTCGTTCCACCCCCTTATTCCCGTCCGTGTCCCCCATCGTTTCCCCCGTCATTGTTCTTGTCTGTATCCCCCGTCGTTTCCCCCGTCATTGTTCTTGTCTGTATCCCCCATCGTTTCCCCGTCAATATCCCCCATTGTTTCCCCCGTCGTTATTCCCATTAGTGTACCCCGTCATTTTCCGCCATTATCCCCGTCGTTTTCCCCCGTCGTTATTCCCATCATTATTCCCTCGTCGTCCCCCCCATTATTCCCGTCCGTATCCCCCATCATTTTACCCCGTCATTGTTCTTGTCTGTATCCCCCAGTCGTTTCACCAGTCGTTTCCCTGTCATTGTCCCCGTCGTGATATCCAGTATGATCCTAGTTGTTTTGCTCATCGTTATCACCCTTGTTGTCCCTGTCGCTATTCCCGTCAATATCCCAATTGTAATTCCCATCCTAATGGCCATTATTGTCCCCATCATGATCCTCGTTGTTTATTCATCATCATGCATGTCATTATTCCCGTTGTTATGTCCTTCCCTGTTTGCAGTCAAAGTCATCCCCCGTCCCTGTCCCCATCCCAGCAATATACAGCGTTGCCGCCAGCCTTAGTCCCAGCCCAACTTAACACCTACTATATGAGCACGTCCAGCATGCTACTGCTACCGTGCGAAAAGCTGCTAGCTCCAATCCTGTGCTTGTAATCCAAACAGGTCCTGAGCTTCACACGTTGGCCTGCAGGGCATGGCGAAAAATGGGATTCCCGGCGCCACAGCAAACCACTATTATCAGTGAACCATGATAATAGTACTCGTCATTGAAATGTCTGTTCAAAATTACATAGACGGCAGATATGCACAAGCAAGGCCATTTTTTGTCATACAGCATTCATTTGGATGCGCAACCTCTTAAAAATCTTAAGCACATCCTTCATGAATGGTAGCTAGATTCATCATACCTTTCAGGAATGTTCCCCTTAAGCAGAATTGCCATCATTGACCGGGTGCTGCACCACCGGCGGCGACCTTGAGGTATAATGATTCTATACAATGTACTATCGGTCTGTGTGTACATTGCAATGTTTCCATTGCAAACAAAATAAACAGCGTCAATTTCGAGCAATTTGTCATTAAGAAAGCCAGGCGCTCACACATGTATAATGTCAACGAGCTAAACAAACATGTGTGGCCTTTTTACATTTATGTAAGTTATTGCCATGACAGCGCACTGCCTAGTGCGTGATGACAGTCTATGCAGTACAACGGTACTGCTGCACTGTCTACCTCGCTTTGTTGGCAAAAGGTTTAGTTGCTCAAAATCCGTATATGTCATGTATGTATATGTCATGCATGATAATTGTTAGTTTTAACATCTCCATGGACGTGCGATGGACACAGACAGTGACGTAGAGGAGTGGGGTGGGGTAGGGCCCGGAGATCCTAGCCCTAGCTCTCCGGTCATTAAAGGGTTTACCCTAAGAAGACGCGGAGTATGGATGTGCAACAAGTGCAGAGCTGAGGTGTTTCGTGTGCGCGACGCGCACCGTCACTTAAGAGCAAACCACTCTCGCTGTGCACCAGATGACTCTGAAGAAGACTGGGAAGGTGATGATATTTCCGCATGTTGTGATCTAATCTGGGCCTTGCACTATCCGTGCCGACGACGCCCTTGCCGTCTTCATTAATGGCTCATAGGAGACGATGTCCACCAGGACACGCCATCGCCAGTTGCATCTGGGTCAGAGGGTCATGATGGTGGTGATGGACACACGCCAGGTGATGGTACGGATGAGGTGGCACTTTGGACGGGACGTAGGCTAAGCTCGTCCTGGTCATGCGAGCTGTTGTGCATTTGATGTTGTTACCGAAATTGCAGGTCTTGGTGATGTCGACATGGAAGATCTGCCTGAAGATATTCCGCTCCCAGCAGACTTCGACTCAGATGATGAGATCTTCAGACCTGCAGGCGCGGTACATCCAGGACAGGGTGCGCATCTGGGTCCCCATAGCAATGACGGAATCGCTGACGCTGGTCTTCCAGAGGAGGTTGAGAACCTTGGCGCCGGCGACCTACCAGGTAAGCAAATTAGAAGCCAGACTCTACTGAGTTCCCAGGTAGGTGGTCAGTCGGGGGGTGGCGGAGTTGGGAAACCATCAGTAGTGCTCGAGCAGCAATGTTACTTTTTTAGGACTTGGCTGCATCGCTGTTACAATTGCAAACGAATGCATTATGCCCCGATGATAGTATTTGCTGCCTGCTGGCAAGGTTTCGTTTAGTGGATGTTTTTTGGTGTTCGTTTCTACCCGAGTAGGAGGCGATGATGGGGACGCCAGCAGCTCAGATGATGATGAAGTCGACATCCTTCACTTCGTTGCAGAGTTAGCTGCCGATGAGTGGGCGGAGCAGGGTCCTGCGGGGCATGTGGGCGCCACGGGTGAACCTGACACCCCCCGATCACCAGAGAGTGAGGATGGCGGTGTCCAGATCCGCACATGCGAATGTGGGTGTGATCTGCCGTACATCCGCCCACGTACATACGAATTCTTCAAGGCTCATCTTGACAAGCCGCTATGGGTATTTTATGACCCTGTGTTTCCCACACGACCGTTGTATAGCTGTCCTTGGACCCTTCGCCAAACCGTCAACGCACTCCTAGGCCACATTAAGGAGCATGGCCCGCGCCGTGAAGAGCTTGAGTCCGTTCTGCGGCTGTACTCGGCCACCCTTCCACCTCGCCACCTTTGTCCTGATTCCCTCTACATGCTGATTCGACTCACGGGGGCAAAACGCTGGGATGAGTATGAATACCACGTCTGCAGCAGTGCTGAGTGCACGGGCCATGTGTATGGCAAGGCTGAGGCGGCCCCTTCAGTGGAGTGCTGCCCCAAGTGCGCATTGCCCAGGTTCAAAATCGTCTCAATTGGTGGTGAGTTCTGACCTGATCAATGCCAGTTTTCTGTACTCATTTCCCGACCGCTTAAACATTGTCATAATTTCGGCCAGACGACAGGTGGTGGTGACATTGTTCTCCCCTGCCGTTCTCCCCCATCATTCTACCCAATCTTTATTTCCTTCCTTTTCCCCCATTTTACCCCGTCGTTCTCCCAGGTCGTTATTCCCATTGTTTTCCCCGTCGTTTTCCCCGTCCTTATTCCCTTGTCATTTCCCCCGTCGTTTTCCCCTGTCGTTTTCCTCCCTCGCTCGTTTTTCCCTGTCGTTTCCCCCTTCATTATTCACGTCGTTATTCTCATCGCTCTCCACCACTATAATCCCCCATCGTTCTCCCAGCCCGTCGTTTTCCCCCGTCATTATTCCCGTCATTAATCTGTTTTATTCCATATTAAGATTTCCATAATTTCGTTCTGGTGCAGGCAAGGACGTGCGCGAGCCATCCAACTGGTTTATTTACTTCGGCATTGAAGAGGTAATCCGGTCACAGTTCTTTGCCAATCCAGAGTTCTGTCGGCAGCGGGGCAAGTTTCGAGGCGCTGGTGCACCAGGATCATCCATGTGGAAAGGTGGGTATAATTTTTCATGGTGCTTGCTCACACATTCGGCCATCTGTTGTCCAGGAATTGAAAAGATGGCTTCCTATGTGACAGGTGCGTGGGTCCAGCGGTTGCAGCAGTACAACAGTGGCATCGCCCTGAGCCCGGACAGCTCCATCTACGACATCGGCATTGATTGGATCACGCCGTACAACTCGACACAGCATAGCGTTGGGGTGATTTTCCTGCGCTGTGCTGATGTGAATCCGCGTGACAAGGGGAAGAGGTGGAATCAGCACGTCATTGGGATCATACCTGGTCCTAAAATGCCCGAAAACCTGTCTCCATACATGGAGCTCATCGTTCAGGACTTGCTGCGATTATGCCGGCAGGGAATGGTTGTAACAGAGGCGGCAACGGCGGCAGCAGCAGTGGTGACAGGGGATGCAGGTGCACAGATGGCAGCGGGTGTAGCCGCCGCCACAGTAGCAGGCACTGATCCAGGTGGTCCACCTTTTGCAGTGGCTACTGGGGACCCGGCAGCGGCTGCCGCTGTGGCAGCAGCCCAGGGTGTGCCGGCCAGGCGACGGCGGCGAGATGGCCCGGGTGGTGATGTTGCTGCCATTACGGCAGGTGCTGGCATGGTCCCTCCGATGCAAGTGGCAGGCGATGGTGCAGCTCCGGCTCACATGCCAGCAGCGGGTGTTGTGATGCAGGTGCCGGCTGTAGGTGCAGGCACTGCTCCAGTGATGGTTCAGGGGGCAGGCTCTGGGACTACTGGGACTGGAGCTGGGCGCACCTTCTTGCACCGAGTGTTTCTTGGTGTGGTGCTGTGCGACACCCCTGCTCGATGCAAGGTCTGCAACGGTAATGGCCAGAATTCATACTCTGGCGCCTGCACCTGGTGCCTTTTCCAAGGTTCCCTGAGAGCAAATACAGGACGTGGTGCGACAGTACGCTATTATGGCTATGTGCGGCCCGTCAGGCACGACATTGCCGACAGGTACGAGAAGTTTATATTGTCACAACGATCTGATGACAATCTTTATTTGGAGGTATTATTACCAATTCATACCTTTGTCCTTGAACCCTCCAACAGAGTCAGTGGGAGGTCATTTCGTGTCGGTGACGTTGCATTGGGGCTCACAGATGCCCTGCTACGGAGCCGGAGCAAACTTGCAAGGAAAGTCCTGTGGCTGCACCTTCACGGTGACCAGGCCGGCCGAAAGCTCACCAAGGCAGATTTCAAGGGGATGTGCCGAAGGCTCGGCTGCAAGGGCCCCAATCCATTCGACAGGTTGCCATATTGCGACCTGTCCTGCCTTTTTCCGGTTCCCATTGGGCATGCACTACTGTTTGGTGTCGTGAGTGACTTCGTGGACTTTCTTCTGCGCCCACTTAAAGACCTTCATGGTGACGACCCCAATTATGATCTTGCCATGACCCGTGATGCACGTCATCTGGTCGCTGCAAGGGGATCCTGTGTCCTGGTTACATCGGATTTTGGACGCCGTTACAAGTGCATTCTGGCCTACAGGTTTGTGCCGTTGATTACGTCCTTAACTTGTAACGAGGTGTGCACGGATGAAAGTGCTGTACCCCATAGCTCCCAATGACATGCGTTCAACACCCTATATTGGCACATCTGTTGCCTTGTATGTGCAGGGCAAGCTACCGCATGGAAGACTGGCTCCATTTCGTTGAGACATTCTCCTTGTATATCTTCAAGGGGGACGTTCTTCCGGAGCGGGTGCGGGGCCTGTGGTGGCTTCTCGTGGATGTGGTGTCTCATTACTTCAGGCCCCGTCCTGCTGATGAAACACATGAGCAGTTTCTTGCTGCATCAGGTGTTGCGGCTGACAAGTTGCTACAGTACGCAAAAGCCCTTGAGGAGCTCAAGGTGCCGGACAACATGTTCACCATCAACCTCCACATCTGTGTCTGCAGGTATCGGATCCTAGCATGTAGGGATGGGTGGTTTCATCTTGTGGGGCTTCGTGTCTTTTGAGCTTTTGTGATGTGCCACTGTGTATGTGGGGAACTGATACCTTACATGCACACTGTACAATATTGCATTAAAAACCAGGTAATGCAAACTGCAGCTTCCAGTTTTGGTTGCTCACTTAGTCGCCCTTGCCTACCGCTGCACGCAGGCTGCGCGAGCAGGAAGTCCAGCTGGGCTCGGCATCTGCATTTACCGACCTGCCTGTGGAGCGAGTGATGCAAGACATGAAGAGCGAAGGGGGGAGGAGGGTAGCGCAGGTGCCAGAGAAGCACTACGCTCAATGGCTGTGCATTGTGCGGCAAGCGGAGTCACTGACTGTACCTGACCCCTCCGGTGCAACATTAACCACAAACCAGCAGCTTGCAGCCTTCCTCAACCGGCGTACTGCAGACCACAGCGGGCCTCAGTACGACAGCAAGGGGGGCGTGGGTTACTGCATCGGGGTAGGCCACAACATTTGCAACGAGCTGGGGCGATTGCAGCAGGTTCGGCGTGCTGTGGGTGGCCTGATCCAATATTATGCCGAGTCCCTGCCAGCTGTGCAGTCTTGGGCTGTACCGAGTGGTGATGGCTACATTCCGAACGATGACCTGATCAACCAGGTGCTTCTGCCTGAGCCCCCCGGTAATGCAATGCAGGGGCCGCAGTCATGCCTCTGGACAGGACTGCAGCTGCATTGGTCCAAGAGGTTGCCACGGCGTTGCCTGATGAAGGGGAGCTTCGGCCTGCAAGGCCGCTGCTGGCAACAGCTCGTGAGCTTCACCGGACAGCCAGTCAGGTCGGCAACTCGCCTGCACTCATGGTGAGAAACCCTTCATTTTGTTAGACACGTATGTTGACCTGTTGGATATGTAAGTGAACTTAGTTTCAACCACATAATGGCTCCAGGTTTTTATCATCCTGTGGCCAATTAAAATGACTGGCATACCCACTCTCGCTCTATATACACCTACTGCCATTTCACTCCTTGTGCAATTAACTGAGCTAGACACACGCTGCAATGCTATAAAGAGCACTTTAAATTATTCACGCCGTGCATTGCATATGTCTGTAGGATCAGGGGCCGACGCAACAACAGGGCGAGCTACAAGTTGCCGCCGGTGCAACTGTGGAGCCGGACCAGACAGGTGAAGACACCCCATTGGCCGCGCATGGTGCTGGTGCCAACATGGGCACGTATGACGAGGTAGGTTTTGATGTGGTATTTCGCGCGGATTGGACACATCTGTATTGTTTTTTCGGAACGAAGTACTGCATGTCGGGACGTACAAATCCACTCAGGCGTAGTGTAGCTGACGTACGCCTTCAGCTGCATCCTGATAATGAATACAAGGGCCAGTCCATGAAATGGCGGCATGCATGTACCATGGCAGGTCGTGACCCCAGGCCGTTTTGGTCGCTATACCTACCAGCAACCCAATTGGGATTCCCTTACCTGATTATGGCGTTGTACCTATCTTTGGATGCACTTCTAGCAGGAGGCCAGTGAAGACAACATGGACCCAGCTGAGAAAGCCTGGCTTACAGCACCATTACCGAATCCAACATTGCGCGCTGGGAAGCCCAAACAGCGCCGACAACGTGATGATGATGATGACGATATGGGGGCTGGCGGGGGGAGAAAGAAGCAACGCAGGGAAAGTGGTGGCCGAGCGCGTGGTAGGGGGGCATCAACTGGACGGCGGGGCATGCGTCGGGCAGCAAGTAACCGCCGCCGTACAGGGGATGACGCAGAGGAGGAGGAGGAGGAGGAGGAGGAGGAGGGGGAGGCGGCAAGTGGGGACACCTCCGCAAGTAGCAGCGATATGGCACGATCATCGGGGGTTTCAAGTGGCACGGGAAGCAGTGGGGGCCATGCACATCAACCGGAAATGAGGTCGTCACGCCGGGGTACCCGAGGGGCGCTGCCTCCTGTGACAGCACGTACGAAGCAGGCTGTTTGCGGCAAGCAGGGCACAAGTAGCCGGCGCCCCAGAGGGAGCAGGGGTGGGCGTTAGTGCAGAGAAAATGGCACGTACATGCCTATCCTTCTTTTGCTTGAACCGTGGTGTATGTATGACGAGTATTAGATTTGTTCTGACTCCGACATTGGTTTTCTTACTTGTGGCAGTGTGGATTGCGGTTACTTGCATGGATTGCGGTAACTCTGTGTCTAGTCTTCAAAGAAGTGGCGGACATGTGCAAGTATGCGACAATAACCTTTACTTGCAGCAGTATGTATTTAGATAGTTACAAAATAGAGACCATCATTAGGTAACCATAGATAGGTACAACGTTAGTTAGTTGGTTAGCTAGGAAGCTAGATAGGTGGGCAGAGATACCCTAGATACCCAATCTACACATCATGCATAGCATAGTAATGGTAGGTTCGATAGATGATGCCTAATAATATGATAGGACATGACGCTAATGACAGGCCATGAAGCCGAATAATCACCGAATTTGGAATGCGAAATGGTCGCTTCCATTTGTACCCTCCATGCCAGCCATTGTAACTTTCCATAAAATGCCGTTTCCATTCCATAAAATGCCTTCCATAAAATACCTTCCATAACCTGGTGGCAGGCTTATGGATTCCATACCAAAATAATATGGAGGCCATTTTATGGAAAAGGACGATAAATTTTATGGAAGCCGGGACCCCCCATTTTCCCAGAGTGCCTGCCTCCGTGGCTTTAATGGATCGACCAAGACCATCTGTTGTATTATGGTGCAGAAGCGTCATAAAAGCCAAAAACCTTATCGAAATCATGCTTTTAAATATGCATTTGACTACCGCTTTAAATGCTGTTAACACCCAGAAGTGTTCGGTGGTTGTGCGGGGACTGGGGCCTGCCGCCCCAGTTCCCCGCACTTCCACCGTCTTGGTGTTCTGGGGTCCAAAGTAGATTCTCGTTTAGACAAGTAAAGGCACAGTAGTATGTTATTTGTTGCATTATAAGTTTTATCATGCTTTTATATATGCATTTGACTACCGCTTTCAATGCTGTTAACACCCAGAAGTGTTCGGTGGTTGTGCGGGGAC
This sequence comes from Volvox reticuliferus, assembly GCA_019650235.1. Classification (NCBI taxonomy): domain Eukaryota; kingdom Viridiplantae; phylum Chlorophyta; class Chlorophyceae; order Chlamydomonadales; family Volvocaceae; genus Volvox; species Volvox reticuliferus. The sequence continues at coordinate 401,046 of BNCP01000056.1, forward strand.
TGGGGCCTGCCGCCCCAGTTCCCCGCACTTCCACCGTCTCGGTTTACTGGGGTCCAAAGTAGATTCTCGTTTAGACAAGTAAAGTCAGAATAGTATATTATTTGTTGCATTATAAGGCTTAAAATTCAATGTTGTAAGTCAAGCGGGGGCAATTGTAATATATTTCTTATTATTAATTTCTGTCTAGGTATTTCCCCTTAGGTATTCCCCTGATTTTTCTCTTAGATATTCGTGGTGGTCTGCATATAGTTAATATTTTTGGTCACCTCAAGCATCTCGTTCATCAGCTAGCTAGCAAATGACATATTTTATGAATCACGTGTATGATTGTCTTCCTATCAGTATAGCATGTTATTATCCAAATAGTTTAAAAGGGTGTATCCTGATAATCCAGCACTGCAAGCCAGCAGCACTGCACGGCAGTGGCACTGTATGCCAGTGGCACCGCATGGCAGTGGCTCACCTGGCTCACCTGGCTCTATAACATGTTTATAATATAATAATAATGATAATAATGATAATAATAATAATAAAGTAATAATAATAATAAACTACTCAAAGAGCAACCAAGAGATGTTGATTAAAATTATAATAGTTGTGATTACAAGAGTAGCTGAATGAAGTGGTATCATTAGAAATAGTATTACCCCACAATAGCATACCACATGGTACATGGGTGTACCACGGTACACAGCACCATGCAGCAGCTGCACAGCACGGCAGCTGTACAGCACAGCAGCTGCACCATGTGGCAGCTGCACCGTGTGGCAGCGGCACCATCAGCATGGCATGCCAGCAGCACCAAACGGCAGTGGCACGGCATGCCAACAGCACCACATGCATGCCAGCGGTACCGGGTGCGAGCGGCACCACGCGGTAGCAGACCTGCATGGCAGCCGCACCACATGCCAATGGCACTGCATGCCAGCAGCACAGCATGGCAGCCGCACCATGTGCCAGCAGCACGGCATGCCATTGGGGCCGCGCGGCAAAGGCCCTGCACGGCAGCGGCACCACACGGCAGCCACACCGCATGCCAATGGCACTGCATGCCGTGCTGACATTCAGTGCCGCTGGCATGTGGTGCCGCTGCCGTGCGGTGTGCGTGGCTGCTGCATAGTGCCACTGGCATGAGGTGCCGCTGGCACGTGGTGCAGCTGCCGTGCAGGGCCACTGCCGCCATGATGTGCAGCTGCTGCACGGTGCAGCTGCCACGCGGCAGTGACCCTGCACGGCAGCCGCACCACGTGCCAGCGGCACCACGCGGCAGCAGCACAGCGTGGCAGCAGCACTGTGCGGCACCGGCACCACGCACACTACTGCAGCTGCACATCGTGCCACTGGCACCGGGCGATCCATGTCTTTGAAATTATCTAAAAGAATCAGTGCGTTTTCCTCATGACGGCATAAATTCCCGAAGCCCTTACACTACTAGGACTCCTTACAGGGGCTGTATGTACGACACGAAAGTTAAAATAACTAGACTAAAAGCAACTTAAAATTACTAGGCTAGCTAAATAAAGCGATAGCAATGAGGATGAGGGCACGAGTTTGAAAGGATAAGAGCAAGTTCTCGAAGCATGCCTGCCAAGTGTGACATGGCGCTTCACGCTGGAGCCCCGCCCCAAATGCCCAGGTTATTCTTTAGGCAAGGGTAATCTGTTCAAGACATCAACAAGTAGGCAACATAAACATTATCCAGCCAGGGATAGAGAAAGTTAAACAAACGTGCAACATGGTTATGCATGCACTTGGGCTTACAGGTAGGAATTGAGCCAGAAATTAAGGTGCAAGTACTGGCCTCAGATAGAGAATCTGTGTTCAAATTTCTTCTACCAATCCCTAAGCAAGTTGTCAGAGGGGTGATGAGTTACTGCTGGGCACCCCCTTTCTCGTCAGTGGATTGTGCAAAACGTGGCTAACTGGGAGCAGATAGGGTTGGTTTTGCTAAATCGTGTGGGGGACTGGTGGTAAGTGCTGAACCCATCAATTTGTGTTGTCATCGATTGGGGTGAACGGATAAGGGTGCTCTCTAGCATGGAAAAACAGGGCCAGCCGCACCATGCAGCAGCTGCACCAGCGCACAGCTGCAGCTCCAGATGGCGCTGTGCCAGTGCACGGCAGCAACAGTGCACAGCTGCAGCACCCTGCAGCTGTGGCACCACCTGGCTCAGGTAACATGCGGCTGTGGCACCCCACGGCTGTGGCACTGTTGCTGCCTGTTTACCTGAGGCAGCTGGCGGGTAAGGCACCCCATGGATGCGGCACCGCATGGCTGCTGCACCACGTGGCTGCTGAACTGAGCAGCTGCTGCACCACATAGGTGAGGCACCGCGTGGCTGAGGCACCGTGTGGCTGCACCAGCACTCGGCTGCACCAACGTGTGGCTGCACCGACCAGCACACGGCTGCACCAGCATGCAGCTGCACTGGCACGCAGCCGCGGCACCACGTGGCTGTGGCACCATGCTGGTGCTGCACCATGCGGCTGAGGCAGCACGTGGCTGCATCACCAAGCGGCTGCACTAGCATGCTGCCACGGCACTGCACGGCTGTGGCACCAAGTGCCCGCGCCGAGGCACTGCGCGGTTGAGAACCACTCGCAAGCATCCTAGAAATGCATCATCAAATTGCATGATTGATTTACCGTAACTAATTGGCGAGTAACGCCAATAATTGTAACGCCTAATTTAGTGACAAGAACCAGAATGCCTAGGATCACCACAGGCTAGCTTGGGCTGATGTTGCGGTGAAGGCAGAACCGTGGAGAACCTATTTATTAATTGAATAACTTGTAAAGAACATAATTCAATTAGGAAAGCCGTTATGTGGACATGGACTATGTTGGCCGCAGAGCTTCCCTTTAGCGGGCAGGAAAAGACCAAACAAAAAAACAAAATAACCTAGCTAAAGAGCTCAGAAAATGCTTTCAATAGCCTAAAAATTGCCTAGCAGAAATCAATGCATTTACCTCGCGACGGCATATATTCCCGAGGGCCTTACACTACTAGGACTCCTTACAGGGACTCCCGACTTTAAGAATTCCCAGGGGCCTTACATACTGAATATACGACGCGAAAACTAAAATAACTAAACTAAAAATAACTAAAAAATACTAGACTAGCTAATAAAAGCGGTAGCAATAATTCAATGTTGTAAGTCAAGCGGGGGCAATTGTAATATATTTCTTATTATTAATTTCTGTCTAGGTATTTCCCCTAAGGTATTCCCCTGATTTTTCTCTTAGGTATTTGTGATGGTCTGTATGTAGTTAATAGTTTTGGTCGCCTCAAACATCTCGTTCATCAGCTAGCTAGCAAATGATATATTCTTATGAGTCACGTGTATGATTGTCTTCCTATCAGTATAGCATGTTATCCAACTAGTTTAAAAAAGTGTATATATCCTGATAATCCAGCACTGCAAGCCAGCAGCACTGCATGGCAGTGGCACGGCACGGTAGAGGCACCACACAGCAGCGGCACTGCACGGCAGTGGCACCACATGCCAGCAGCACTGCATGCCAGCGGCCCTGCACACAGCGACAGTGTGCACCAGCGGCACTGCATGCCAGTGGCACCACATGGCAGTGGCTCACCTGGCTCACCTGGCTCTATAACATGTTAATAATAATAATAATAATAATAATTAAATACTCAAAGAGCAACCAAGAGATGTTGATTAAAGTTATAATAGTTGTGATTACAAGAGTAGCTGAATGAAGTGTTATGATTAGGAAATGTATTACCCTACAATAGGATACCACATGGTACATGGGTGTACCACGGTACACAGTACCATGCAGCAGCTGCACAGCACGGCAGCTGTACAGCACGGCAGCGGCACCATGCAGCAGCTGCACCACGTGGCAGCTGCACCGTGCGGCAGCGGCACAACACGGCAGCGGTGCCACGTGGCAGCTGCACCGTGTGGCAGTGGCACCAGCAGCATGGCATGCCAGCAGCACCAAACGGCAGTGGCACGGCATGCCAACAGCACCACATGCATGCCAGCGGTATCGGGTGCCAGCGGCGGCACCACGCAGTAGCGGCCCTGCATGGCAGCCACACCATGTGCCAGGAGCACGGCATGCCATTGGGGCCGCGCGGCAATGGCCCTGCATGGCAGCCGCACCACGTGCCAGTGGCACCTCTTGCCAGAGGCACCACGCGGCAGCCACACCGCATGCCAGTGGCACTGCATGCCGTGCTGACATTCAGTGCCGCTGGCATGCGGTGCCGTTGCCACGCCGTGTGGCTGCTGCATAGTGCCGCTGGCATGAGGTGCCGCTGGCACGTGGTGCAGCTGCCGTGCAGGGCCACTGCCGCCATGATGTGCAGCTGCTGCACGGTGCAGCTGCCACGTGGCAGTGACCCTGCACGGCAGCCGCACCACGTGCCAGCGGCACCGTGCGGCAGCAGCACAGCATGGCAGCAGCACTATGCGGCACCAGCACCACACTGCAGCTGCACATCGTGGCACTGGCACCGGGCGATCCATCTTAAAATTTCATTCTAAATTCGCTTCTCATTCTAAATTCTAAAACTTATCTTGGCGAGTAATGCTTACCTTTCGCGACCAGGATGGCAATCCTCCTAAGTGAAGATCCAACAAATTGCTGAAGCTCCGTTTATTGGAAATCAAAGAAGTGGGTATAAATAAAAGCAGTAGCTGTGATAGCGGACAATCATTGCTGTACGCTTCAATCTAACTGCCAACTAACGTTGTAAGGATATTCCTTGATTGACCCATTGGCAGGCCGTTCACTAGATACAAAATTACTAGGCTAGCTAATAAAAGCGGTAGCAAAGATTGATCATTATTTAATTCTGATTCCAGATCTTTAAGGTTGGTTATTTCTGCATAGATTTCATGATTTTAATATTCATATGTGTACATTAAATATGTAGTTATACATATTGGGCATTTAAAGCAATCCAATAAATGGATGAATAACTTCAAAATAATATTGGCTCGTGTAATTTATCGCTGATTCTGACAAAGTACTAGATTCCCATTACCTGCCAAGCTCTTTGGTATAATATCCACTGATTTTGAAAGAATATTTTGGAGCCCATGAATTCGTATTGTTATACCTCTATTTTTCATTCATTTTTAATTATGGATGGAATAATTAACGAAAACCTGTCTGATTCAGGAAACCCCTAAAGTAATATAAAGTTATGTAGTGGATATTACGTCAGTTTGGATTATTTCATATATTTAATATATATTTTGCCTATATATTATTTATAGGCTAAATGGCCATTAAAAAAATAAAGAAACTTGGATAAGGTTAATCATGAAGAGAGTACAACATGCTGCTAATTTCATTGCTACCGCTTTTATTAGCTAGCCTAGTCATTTTTCGTTGCTTTTAGTTTATTTTGTTAATTTTAATTTTAGTTGCTTTTAGTTTTTTTATGTCGTTTAGTTTTCGTTATCTTAGTTTTTGTGTCGTACATTCAGCCCCTGTAAGGAGTGCTAGCCATATGAGGCCCCTAGGAGTTTTTATAGTCATCTACCCCTGTAAGGAGTGCTATTTATATAAGGCCCTCGGGAATTTATGCAGTCGCGAGGTAAATGCACGATTTTTGTTAGGCTATTAAAAGCATTTTCTTACCTCTTTACCTAGTTTTTTGTCTCTTGTTTCATGTAGTACCAATGTATTCTGCAGGGCACTGGCCAGCCCTGCAGGATTCATGCTCTAAGGCTTTTTTATGCTCTATATAATATTTTCTAGTGAACGCATTGCTAACATATCAAACAATAAAAATCTTTACAATGTGTAGTTAACTGTTAATCTGTATCGTACAGCAATGATTTACAGCCTGCAATTTCTATAGATAATACTTCTTTGGATTTTCAGCAATTTTATGGAGCTTCACAGAGGATTCTCAACATCGCCTATCCTGGTAAGGATTACTTGTCAAAGTAAGTCACCAAGTAATTTCATAATGCAATTAAAGAACGTAATCTTTGAAGGAATCATGCGGTACAGCTGCCTTGCGGTGCAGCTGCCTGTGGTGCAGCTGCCGTGTGGTGCAGCTGCCGTGTGGTGCAGCTGCTGCGCTCTGCCACTGCCTCACAGTGCTGCTGTTGCTTGGTGCCACTACCATGTGGTGCTGCTAGCTACCATGTGGTTCCATTTGCAGGCATGCAGTGCAGCTGCTGCATGCATAGTGCAGCTACCTCATGGTGCTGCTGCTGCGCAGTTCCATTGGCATGCGTGCAGCTGCAGTGTGGTGCGGCTGGCATGCGGTGCCGCTGGCATGTGGTGCCGCTGGCATGCAGTGCTGCTGGCATGTGGTGCCACCAGGTTACCAGGATACACCCTTTCAATTAATTAGAATAGCATAAACTATACTGATAGGATGACAATAGTATATATCATACAGAACATACATTCCTTGTGCCCAAAGCCACGTGCCCCTCGGCTCGGTCCGGTCAGGACCCCCCGGTGCTCATCTTCACAGGGCGAGTTGCCCACAGTGTAACACCCCTTAATTCCTTGCTAGCTAGCTGATGAATAGAATGCTTGAGGTGAGCAAAAATATTAACTACATACAGACCACCACAAATATCTTAGAGGATAATCAGAGGCTCACATAGGTAGGGAGAAATATCTAATGGGAAATTAATAATATGGACTATATTACAACTGCTCCCTCTTTACTTACAACATTGGATTTTAAGCCTTATCATGCAATAAATAATATACTATTCTGCCTTTACTTGTCTCAAAAAGAATCTACTTTGGACCCCAGAACACCAAGATGGTGGAATGTAAAAAACCCCGCACAACCACCGAACACTTCTGGGTGTTAACAGCATTGAAAGCGGCAGTCAAATGGATATTTAAAAGCATGATGAAATCTATGCAAAAATAAGCAAACTTAAAAATATGAAATCGAAATTAAATAATGATCAATCTTATGAGTATGAGCTGCCTTAATATCATGTAAATAATAATGGCAACTGAAGTTGTTAAGTTAATATTTTTTGCATTTTGCATTTTGCAAAATGGATGCGGCAATATATCTACAAAAAAGTTTGATTGCAAGGGTGATAATGCAGTTTAACCTGGTGCCGCTGTTGAATGTACTCATATGGCTAGCAAACCCTTGGGTCTAAATTAAATTTAGGATATCACGTGGCAGCTGCACTGCACGGCAGCAGCACCCTGCAGTGGCAACTGCACCATGTGGCAGTGGCAGCACACTTCAGCAGCAGCACGCTGCAGCAGCACAGTGTGGCAGCCGCAGCACGTGGCAGCGGCCCCACACAACAGCAGCAGTGCATGGCAACTGCACTATGCAGCAGCAACGGCAGTGTGTGGCAGCGGCAGTGTGCAGCAGCAGCAGCACGCAGCAGCGGCAACATGTGACAGTGGCAGTGCATGGCAGCGGCAGTGAGTGGCAATGGCAGTGCACGGCAGCAGCAGCATGCGGCAGAGGCAGGCCGAGTGCGCAGCAGTGGCACCAAGCAGCAGCTAGCTAGCAGCAGTGCATGGCAGCTGCACTGCATGGCAGCAGCAGTGCATGGCAACTGAACTATCCGGCAGCAGCGGCAGCGCGCGGCAGCGGTACCGTGCAGCAGGAGCAGCACATGGCAGTGGCAGCACGCGGCAATGGCAGTGCACGGCACTGGCAACATGTGGCAGCTGCAACACGCGGCAGCAGCAGCATTCTGAAATCACATTTAGAATAATAATATAATATATAATAATATAATAATATATATAATAATAATATCATTTATTTTTATTTGGAGACTTACCTGAGCGAGTAATGCTTACCCTTCGCAAGCAGAATGGCAAAGGCAATGTTGGCAAGATCCAACAAATTGCTGAAGCTCCAAGTTTGGCAGCCAAAATGCTTAATATCTATACAAATTGCGGGCTATAGATAGATGAAGCGGTAGCTGTAATAGCAGACAATCATTACAGATTAACTGTCAACTGAATGTTGTAAGGATATTTCTTGCTAGACCCATTAGCAGGCCATTGACTAGAAACATTTTATATTCTAAACAAAAGTAAAACCTTTAGGGCATGAATCTTGCAGGGCTGGCCAGTGCCCTGCAGGATACATAGCTACTACATGCAACAAAAGACTGAAAACACCTAGCTAAAGAGGTCAGGAAATGCTTTTAATAGCTTAGAAATTACCCAACAGAAATCATTGCATTTTTGTCGCGACTGCATAAATTCCCGAGGGCCTAAAATTAAATAAATAAACTAAAAATAACTGAAAAATACTAGGCTAGCTAATAAAAGCAGTAGCAAATAACAAGTTGGTGGTGTGAGATGGCCAGCCATTACATACCATTCTTGCTCTGCAAGGGGAAACAATTAAATGACACAAGGGTAGTTAAGCCTATGCCGTTTCATTGCCTTTGCAGTGGTAATGATGCAACATGCCAAGATGCGGTGAACACTACCTGAATGGGGTGTTTTATTGCTTTGCATCATAACTCCAGCAGAGGTGATAGCACTAGCACGTGCTCCATATGTGCCACCCCAATTCATATGGGGGGAAGATGACATTATTATAATGTTATGGTTAGCTATTCAAGATATATGACATAGAGTTTTACTGACGTAGCATGAGTGTGAACTGCGTGGAGTCAAATCCTGTTCTCTGCACGAAACGATGAAGAAACTAATTAATAGTGTGAGGATATCTCAAGCTAAAATCCTTTTGAGTGGTCAGGCAACACGTGCACGACACGCGATGATGAGCGACAACGCGCACGGGAAAAGTGCATGGTTCGGTGCATGAGTACCACTACTGCGCGAGTACCGAACCGAACAACTCATTCCTATATAACTAAATTTTTATTATGCTTAAAAAGTTGGCCATGATGCTTGCCTTCAGCAACATTGCTTGGCGGCGGTGGCTTGATAATCATCTTCCAGAAAGGTCCAGCAATAGTTCAGCTTCAATATGTACTAGCCAAAACAGTAGCTGACTATACAATTTGCAGGCTACAATAGCAGATTAATGCTGTACGACTAAGATTAACTGTCAACGAGCATTGTGAGGATAATTCTTGTTTGACGAGGCTGGAAGCATTTGACTAAGACTTTTCATTGCTACCGCTTTTATTAGCTAGTCTAGTATTTTTTAGTTGTTTTTAGTTTAGTTATATAGTTTATTTCGTTTTAGTTATATCATGCTTTTAAATATGCATTTCACTACCGCTTTCAAAGCTGCTAACACCCAGAAGTGTACGGTGGTTGTGCGGGGACTGGGGCCTGCCGCCCCAGTTCCCCGCACCTCCACCATCTTGGTGTACTGGGGTCCCAAGTATATTCATTGCCCCAGTTCCCCACACTTCCACCGTCTTGGTGTTCTGGGGTCCAAAATAGATTCTTGTTGAGACAAGTAAAGGCAGAATAGTATATTATTTATTACATTATAAGGCTTAAAATCCCTAAATAAAGACAGGCAGTTGTAATATAGTCCATATTATTAATTAACCACTAGATATTTCCCCCTATGTGCGCCTCTGATTTTCCTCTTAGATATTTGTGGTGGTCTCTATGTAGTTAATATGTTTTGGTCCCATTCATCAGCTAGCTAGCAAGGAATTTAAGGGGTGTTACACTGTGGGCGACTAAATCCTCTGTGAAGCTCCATAAGATTGCTGAAGATGCAAAGAAGTATGTATCTATAGATATTACAGGTTAGAAATAAAGCGGTAGCTATAACAGCTGAAAATCATTGCTGTACAATACAGATGTGGCCGTGGCAGCACACTGCAGCAGCAGCACGTGGCAGCAGCACAGTGCGGCAGCCACAGCAAGTGGCAGTGGCCGCACACAGCAGCAGCAGCACTGCATGGCAGCTGCACTGCATGGCAACAGCAGTGCATGGCAACTGCACTATGCAGCAGCAGCGACAGTGTGTGGCAGCGGCACTGTGCAGCAGCAGCAGGACGCAGCAGTGCGTGGCAATATGTGACAGTGGCAGTGCATGGCAGCGGCAGTGAGTGGCAATGGCAGGGCACGGCAGCAGCAGCATGCGGCAGAGGTGGCAGTGTGCAGTAGTGACACCAAGCGGCAGCTAGCAGCAGTGCATGGCAGCTGCACTATGCGGCAGCAGCAGCAGCGCACGGCAGCTGCACTATGCGGCAGCAGTGGCAGTGCACGGCAGCGGCACCGTGCAGCAGCAGCAGCACATGGCAGTGGCAGCACGCGGCAATGGCAGTGCATGGCACCGGCAACATGCATGTGGCAGCGCCAACATGTGGCAGCTGCAACACACGGCAGCAGCAGCGTTCTGAAATCACATTTAGAATTACATTATTATTATTGTTATTATATTATTATTATTATTGTTATTGTTATTATTTGGAGACTTACCTGAGCGAGTAATGCTTACCCTTCGCGAGCAGAATGGCAAAGGCGACGTTGGCAAGATCCAACAAATCAGTTTGGCAGCCAAAATGCTTAATATCTATACAAATTGCCGGCTATAGATGAAACGGTAGCTATAATAGCGGACAATCATTGCTGTTCGATACAGATTAACTGTAAACTGAATGTTGTAAGGATATTCCTTGCTAGACCCATTAGCAGGCCATTGACTAGGAACTTTTTATATTTTAAACAAAAATGAAACCTTTAGAGCATGAATCTTGCAGGGCTGGCCAGTGCCCTGTAGGATACATAGCTACTACATGCAACAAAAGACTGAAAACACCTAGCTAAAGAGGTCAGGAAATGGATTTAATAGCCTAGAAATTGCCTAACAGAAATGATTGCATTTTGTCGTGACGGCATAAATTCCCGAGGGCCTTACACTACTAGGACTCCTTACAGGGGCGGACGACTGTAAAAATTCCCAGGGGCCTTACACTACTAGGACTCCTTACAGGGGCGGACGACTGAAAAAATTCCCAGGGGCCTTACATAAATAAACGACCAAAACTAATTGCTACCGCTTTTATTAGCTAGTCTAGTATTTTTTAGTTGTTTTTAGTTTAGTTATATAGTTTATTTCGTTTTAGTTATTTTAGTTTTGGTCGTTTATTTATGTAAGGCCCCTGGGAATTGTTTCAGTCGTCCGCCCCTGTAAGGAGTCCTAGTAGTGTAAGGCCCTCGGGAATTTATACCATCGCGAGGTAAATGCACTGATTTCTGTTAGGCAATTTCTAGGCTTTTAAAAGTATTTTCTGACCTCTTTAGCTAGGTTTGCTCAGTCTTTTGTTTCATGCAGTCACCATGTTTCCTGCAGGGCACTGGCCAGCCCTGCAGGATTCATGCTTAAAGGATATATAATGGTATAGAATATGAAAAATTTTAGGCAAACACTTCCAGCCTGGTCAATCAAGAATTATCCTCATAATGCTCGTTGACAGTTAATCTTAGTCGTACAGCATTAATCTGCTATTGTAGCCTGCAAATTGTATAGTCAGCTACTTTTTTGGCTAGTACATATTGAAGCTGAACTATTGCTGGACCTTTCTGGAAGATGATTACCAAGCCACCGCCGCCAAGCAATCTTGCTAAAGGTAAGCATCATGGCCAACGTTTTAAGCATAATAAAGATTTAGTTATATAGGAAATGATTCGTTCGGTTTGGTACTCGCACAGTAGTGGTACTCGTGCACTGAACCGCGCGCGTTTTCCCGCGCGTGTTGTCGCGCATCGTCGCACGCGTTGCCTGCTGACCGCCCAAAATGAACATATAGTCTGTGCAGGGAGCGGGATTTGAACCCACACAGTCCGCATTCATAGCTACCGCAGTAGAACTCTATATCTTGAGAGCTGGGTATAGTTTAACATTTATATAACCTTATCCCCCTTTGAATGGGGGTGGCACATATGGAGCACGTGCTAGGCTATCTATCAACTCTGCTGGAGTTATGGTGCACAGCAATAAAACACCCCATTCAGGTAGTGTTCACTGCATCTTGGCATGTTGCCCACTGCAAAGGCAATCAAATGGCATAGGCTTAACTACCCTGTCATTTAATTGCTTCCCTTTGCAGATAGAGCAAGAATGGTATGTAATGGCTGGCCACCTCACACCATCAATAATCACATTTTGCTCTGGTAATGTCTTGTTATTTGCTACTGCTTTTATTAGCTAGCCTAGTTGCTACCGCTTTTATTAGCTAGCCTAGTCATTTTTAGTTGCTTTTAGTCTATTTTTTTGGTTGTTTTTAGTTTATTTAGTTAATTGTTGTACATTCAGCTGTCCCTGTAAGGAGTGCCAGCCATGTACGGCCCTCGGGAATTTTTGCCATCGCGAGGGAAATGCACTGACTTTTGTTAGGCAAATTCTAGGCTATTAAAAGCATTTTTGAGCTCTTTAGCTAGGTTTTTTCAGTGTTTCGTTTTGTGTAGTAGCAATGTATCCTGCAGGGCATTGGCCAGCCCTGCAGGATTCATAATCCAAAGCAAAGGTATTATTGCTACCGCTTTTATTAGCCAGTCTAGTTGCTACCGCTTTTATTAGCTAGTCTAGTAATTTTTAGGTATTTTTAGTTATTTTTTAGTTGTTTTTAGTTATTTTTTTAGTTATTTTTAGTTTGTTTATTTAGTTTATTTTTGGTTATTTTAGTTTTTGTCGGTTAGGTAAGGCCCCTGGGAATTCTTACAGTCGTCCGCCCCTGTAAGGAGTCCTAGTAGTGTAAGGCCCCTGAGAATTTCTACAGTCGTCCGCCCCTGTAAGGAGACCTAGTAGTGTAAGGCCCTCGGGAATTTATGCCGTCGCGAGCACAATGCAATCATTTCTGTTGGGCAATTTTTAGGCTACTTAAAGCATTTTTGGACCTCTTTAGCTAGGTGTTTTCAGTCTAGTAGCTATGCATGTATCCTGCAGGGCACTGGCCAGCCCTGCAAGATGCATGCTCTAAAGGATTTACAATATAAAGAATTTATTTATATTTTATATTAAGTTCCTAGTCAATGGCCTGCTAATGGGTCTTGCAAGGAATATCCTTACAGTCGTACAGCAATGATCTGCTTTTGTCGCCTGCAAATTCTTTAGAAAAATTCTTCCTTGCTTATGAATCATTCGAGCTCATATATCATTGGTTCTTTAAGGAATAGGATACCTACACAATCAACAACGCCGCCAAGCAACCTTCTCGATCGCTGAAGGTAAGCATTGCGGCTGACATAGTGCAGGTTCGCAGAAATGCTTCGGCTGAATGCTTATATTCTTTACAGGTTATGCAATGGGGGCAAACATGTTTTCTAGGATGCGCCTACGCCGACAAACCAGCCCAAGTTGGCTGTTGGTGGTCTTGGGCATCGTCGCTCTTGTGGCGCTCTTTGGCGTAACTATTGCTGGCGCGACTCGCCAAGGTAAGCTGGAAAGTAGTTACTATTTTTAGCACGTGATTCCATGATACTTTTGTGTTGTGTGTTGCCATTGCCATGGTGCCGCTGCGGCGCGATAGCCACACCGCGCGATACGTAAGCCATAATGATACCAGGTGATAACAAATGGTATTGTCATCACGTGGTATCACTATGGCAAGGTATCGCTATCGTGCGGTGTGGCTATCGCGCCACAGCGGCACCAGTATCACAACCACGCTTTTAGAAATAAATAGGTTTGTAGCATACACAAAAAAATTGCATATTTAAAGGGAATTATTTTTAATGCGGTGCCGCTGGTACATCGCGTGGTATCACTGCTCGCGCGACGACGCTTCCCGCGCGGTGTGATATCTAGTCGAACGGGTAGCAAAATTGTTGTCACTGATGTACGTTTGCTTTGCTTGTTGTTCGAAGTCGATACCACACGGAAAGCGACATCACACAAGTTTACCTCACAGGAATCAATATAGTGCGTTCGCTTCCCGCTCAATGTCGATACCGCACGGATAGCGATATCGCGCGAGCGATCGTACCCCGCGGGACTCGACATCGAGCGGGTTGCGAACGGATCCATCGACATATCGATGGCACAGTATCGCTATCTGTAGTTACTGTTACGTGAATAGGATAAATATATAGAATAAAATAAAAATAATTATTACTAGAAATTATACAAAACCCTCAAAAATGTGTATGCATGATTGTTGCTGCTCTTGTTGCTGCTGCTTTCATATCCTCAGGTCGCAAGCGCTCACTGAATCCACCGGAACAAGCGTGCTTGCGTCGGCAGCGCTGTGATTCGGAGCAAGACCTGGAAATTGGCAGCGAAGATGGGCTAGAGGAGGGACTAGTGTCACATCAAGCTGCTGCTAATAATATTAACCCTCTCCAGCAGCACGCTCCACCACAACCTCCGAATTCACCACCTATCACCCTTCCTACACCTGATGCTTCCACTTTTCAAGCCATGATGACTTCCATGTTAACAAGTCCCATGTTTCTCCAGCAGATAGCCATGGTGAGTTGTGGTTTGTTTACCTTAGGTCAGGCATGGCCCTAGGTTTAGCCTGATAACACATGCCATTGCACTGATGGTCATTTGCCTAGGGTCTGGCCTGCTCATCCTTCATCTATGTTACCCTGCTAGCAGGGTAACATAGATTATAGGTAACATAGATTATAGACTATAGATTATACACTATAGAACATAGATTATTATTATTATTATTATTATTATTATTGACATGGTTTATCATAATGAGCCTTGGTGTTTTTACCTTAGGTCAGGCATGGACCTAGGTTTAGCCTGATGACACATGCCATTGAACTGATGGTCATTTGCCTAGGGTCTGGCCTGCTCATCCTTCATCTATGTTACCCTGCTAGCAGGGTAACATAGATTATAGGTAACATAGATTATTGCTACCGCTTTTATTAGCTAGTCTAGTAATTTTTAGTTGCTTTTAGTTTTTTTATTTAGTTTATTTCGTTTTTGTTATTATAGTTTTTTGTCGGTTATGTAATCGTTTATGTAAGGCCCCTGGGAATTTATACAGTCGTCCGCCCCTGTAAGGAGACCTAGTAGTGTAAGGCCCTCGGGAATTTATGCCGTCGCGATGAAAATGAAATGATTTCTGTTGGGCAATTTTTAAGCTATTTAAAGCATTTCCTGACCTCTTTAGCTAGGTGTTTTCAGTCTTTTGTTGCATGTAGTAGCTATGTATCCTGCAGGGCACTGGCCAGCCCTGCAAGATTCATGCTCTAAAGGTTTTATTTTTGTTTAGGATATAAAATGTTTCTAGTCAATGGCCTGCTAATGGGTCTAGAAAGAAATATCCTTACAACATTCAGTTGACAGTTAATCTGTATTGCACAGCAATCATTGTCCGCTATTATAGCTACCGCTTCATCTATAGCCCGCAATTTGTATAGAAATTACGCATTTTGGCTGCCAAACTTGGAGCTTCAGCAATTTGTTGGATCTTGCCAACATCACCTTTGCCATTCTGCTCGCGAAGGGTAAGCTCAGGTAAGTCTCCAAATAATAATAATAATAATAATAATAATAATAATAATATTCTAAATGTGATTTCAGAATGCTGCTGCTGCCGCATGTTGCACGGCAGCTGCCACATGTTGGTGCTGCCACATGTTGCCGGTACCGTGCACTGCCATTGCCGCGTGCTGCCACTGCCATGTGTGTTGTATCTCTGTTATATCCGCCTTAAGCAAAGGCTCGATCGAAAGATGACCAGGAGCCACCTCGGATACTACCCGTAGATACCCCAGGATACTACAATGTGCTGCTGCTGCACGGTGCTGCTGCCGCGTGCTGCCGCTGCTGCCGCATAGTGCAGTTGCCATGCACTGCTGCTAGGTGCCGCTTGGTGCCACTGCTGCGCACTGCCTCTGCCGCATGCTGCTGCTGCTGTGCACTGCCATTGCCACGGCAGCAGCTAGCAGTGCATGGCAACTGCACTATGCAGCAGCAGCGGCAGTGTGTGGCAGCGGCACCGTGCAGCAGCAGCAGCAGCAGCAGCAGCACACAGCAGTGGCAAAATGTGACAATGGCAGCGCATGGCAACGGCAGTGAGTGCCAATGGCTGCGCACTGCCTCTGCTGCATGCTGCTGCTGCCGTGCACTGCCATTGCCACTCACTGCCGCTGCCATGCGCTGCCATTGTCACATGTTGCCACTGCTGTGTGCTGCTGCTGTGTGGGGCCACTGCCACCTGCTGCGGCTGCCGCACTGTGCTGCTGCCGCGTGCTGCTGCTGCAGTGTGCTGCCATTGCCACATGGTGCAGTTGCCACTGCATGGTGCTGCTGCAGTGCAGTGCAGCTGCCACGTGATATCCTAAATGTAATTTAGACCCAAGGGTTTGCTAGCCATATGAGTACATTCAACAGCGGCACCAAGTTTAACTGCATTATCGCTCTTGCAATCAACATTTTTTGTAGATATTTTGCCGTATCCATTTTGCATAAAATGCAAAAAATATTAACTTTAAGAATTTCAGTTGCCATGATTATTTACACGATGTTTAGGCAGCTCATACTCATAAGATTGATCATTATTTTATTCCGATTTCAGATCTTTAAGGTTGGTTATTTCTGCATAGATTTATATTAGGCAAAGCAATCCAATAAATGGATGAATAACTTCAAAATAATATTGGCTCATGTAATTTATCGCTGATTCGGACAAAGTACTAGATTCCCCTTACCTGCCAAGCTCTTTGGTATAATATCCACTGATTTTGAAAGTTTATTTTGGAGCCCATGAATTCGTATTGTTATACCTCTATTTTTCATTCATTTTTAATTATGGATGGAATAATTAACGAAAACCTGTCTGATTCAGGAAAACCCTAAAGCAATATAAAGTTATGTAGTGGATATTAAGTCAGTTTGGATTATTTAATATATTTACTATACATTTTTAGCCTATATATTATTTATAGGCTAAATGGCCATTAAAAAATAAAGAAAAAAGTTAATCATGAAGAGAGTACAATATGCTGCTAATTTCATTTGGTTAGCTAGAAGACGATAACGATTTTTTCATCCATCGATGATTTGCTGGATTTTGCAAGGGGTGCAGCTGCCATGTGCTGCCGCTGATGCATGGTGCAGCTGTTGTATCTCTGTCATATCCGCCTAAAGCAAAGGCTCGATCCAAGGATGCCACTGGCCAACCTGGATATTAGCCATGAGATACCCCAGGATACTACAGCAGCTCCCACTGCAGGGTGCTGCTGCCACGCAGTGCAGCTCCCACTTATTTCTTTAATAAGTCGTATTTCCAAACTCATGGATGGCGCATCGAAGCTAAATAAATGTACACATATGGACAGTGCGAGCCATGAATGCCAAATAAAGGAGGGATATGATGAAGATGGAGGGCGGCCTGGATGCCCCCCCTGGACTACAACGTGGGAAAATGTTGAACCAAAATATTAGCTACATACACACCACCACAAACAACTAAGAGAAAAATCAAAGGAATACCTAGGGTGAAACATCTATGGCAAGTGGAAGTGTGGGGAACTGGGGCAGTGAATCTACTTTGGACCCCAGTACACCAAGACGGTGGAAGTGCGGGGAACTGGGGCGGCAGGCCCCAGTCCCTGCACAACCACCGAACACTTCTGGATGTTAACAGCATTGAAAGCGGTAGTCAAATGCATATATAAAAGCATGATATTTTTTAGTTATTTTTAGTTTGTTTATTTTGTTTATTTATTTTTTGCTAGCGCTTTTATTAGCTAGTCTAGTATTTTTTAGTTATCTTTAGTTAGTTTATTTAGCTTATTTTTTTTCGTTGTTTTAGTTTTCGTCGTTTATGTAAGGCCCCTGGGAATTTGTTTAGTCATCCGCCCCTGTAAGGAGTCCTAGTAGTGTAAGGCCCCTGGGAATTTTTACAGTCGTCCGCCCCTGTAAGGAGACCTAGTAGTGTAAGGCCCTCGGGAATTTATGCCATCGCGACGAAAATGAAATGATTTCTGTTGGGCAATTTTTAAGCTATTTAAAGCATTTCCTGACCTCTTTAGCTAGGTGTTTTCTGTTGTATTACGGTACCGGCCTTAGCTCCTTGCTAAGTAAGTAGCCCCGTGGCTACACCCTCTATATGCTTATATGTAGAGGCTAAGGGTTGCATGCCCTAGTGCAACTGTGACACTGTCACTGGTAGACTCAGTTGAGTTCGGTTTCACTGGTTGATCCTATGTATTTCCTTAATACATAGCTCTGTTTTCTCTTCCTTAGGGATTACAGTTCTTTTTGGAGACTTGCCGTACTAAGCTCAGAGTACCTATGCTCTGCTCTTCCTATCAACCGGTAGTTATCACTACCACTAGTTGGGGGTGATACAACAAAACTGGTAGCGAGACGGTCTTTCTGGACACTTCTTTCTGTGCTTTTCGCTAATCATGGATATGGACGTTAGTCTGAACCTGGAAGCGATTAAAGCTGCACTTTACTCTGGTAAATAGAGTATTTCATAATATATTTATTGCTGTAAAATTTAGGCTAAGTCGTGCTTCTTGCAGACGACGGCGAGATTTCGCCTGCTTCTTCGTGTGAAGAGCAAGCACCTTTGTTGCACAATATCAGACGCTCCAGTGGAGTGGATATTGCAACGCAAACGTTCTTTACGTTTGAGAAGGGTACGTTTCTGGGTCCTTCCTAGAAAGTAACCTACAATGGCATCTCTCTTTGCCTTGGCTGGAGGACGTAATCGTGTGAATACCTATTCCGGATTACCTAATCCTCGTCCTATTGCTGTTGCAATGGCTTCTGGTTCTCAGGCTCGGCAAGCTGTGCCAGCTGTTGGTGCATTGCCTGATGCTGTTGACCAACACACGGGTCGCCTTGACGCCGTAGCCAATAGTGGCAATGAAACCACTTTAAATCGTATTCCTTCTATGGGAGTTGCTAATGAACCTGTGAACGTTCTTGCTGCTGCGCCGCCTGTGCCAGCCACGCAAACGCCCAGCAGGCGCACGCGCGACGGGCAACCTATTTTGCCTATTGCGGAACAGAGTCCGTCTACGACTCACTCGGCTGCAGAGCTTCCGCGGGTCAGTTTGCCAACTCCGGCGTTGATGCTGGATGACAAACTAGATGCTAAGAAGGCTTCCGCCCGGGTTCGTGCTTTCATTCGGGATGTTAACCTATTCTTTGGAATCATTCCGTGGGGTCGGGACCAGCGTTCTTGCTGTCTGTTCCTGTCTCAGGCATTGCGTGGCAATGCTAAGGTCTGGTATGACGAGTGGTCTCTCTCCCAGACTCAGCTCACCGTGGAATCTATCCTAGAGAATTTGCGCATTCGTTTTGCACCACAAATTCTGTCGGTTGAGCAGGAGGCTCGTCAGAAGCTTGCTGACAAGTCCTTCTATATGAGGACTGGTGAAAATGTCCCTGCATATCATGCCCGCCTTGAGGCATTATTCCAGGATATCCCTGATATCCACCCTCGTGAGAAACTGTTTTGGTTTCAGCAAGGGTTGTCTGGTGTCCTGCAGCCTAAGTGTGCAGCTGACGAAAAGGGTAGACCCTTCACCAGCTACGATGACCTTGTGCGTCATGCCTCTGGCGAAGAGGCCCGCATCCTCGCTGAGCGCCGGTTCCGTTCTGGTGTTCGCTCTAATGCCATCGCTATGCAGGATGTAGATGGAGACGACGCTATGGAGGCCTCTGATGGAGAGCCCCCAGCTAAGCGTGTGCGCGCTCACGCACCGCAGGCTGCCGCTGCTGCCGTAGGCGCCGGCCCTTCCTCAGCGTCTCGTCCCCGTCAGCGTGGCAAGCGTCCTAGTTCGGGAGGCAGGGGGAATGCGCGTGGGGACCGCCGTGGTCACCAGCAGGGTCGTGGTGGTGGTGGTGTCAACCCGCAGTCCTTGACGGCCGATCAGGAGCGTGAGCTCACCCGGTACTATAACCGGTACGGTCGCCAGCTCACCCGTGGTGACTTGAGGGATTTGCGTAAGGAGGCAGGGGGCAACGTTTGTTTTTGCTGCCGGGCTGCTGGCCACTCATATGATGAGTGCACGTTGCGTCCCCCTGAGGCTCGTGCCGCCGCGGCACAAGGCAATGGCCACTAGGGCCTTGCCCAGGCTGGTGCTGAGGAGAGCTTGCCTGGGTTTTCTAAGTCCGGACAGATAGGTTCGGGTGTGCGTAGCTTTGTGCGCGCCTTGCGCCCAGAGGTCCTTGCTGACCTTGAGACCGCTGTTGGTCGCCGGTTTTCGTTTGACGCCTTGGCTGTCAAGGCTGGGTTTGACTCCACGTGTAACCTCTTGGCACCTCGTGGACGTCCCCTCTCATCGGCTGACCTTGGTGGGCACACCGTCCTTCTGATCCCCTCCTCACTTCATCATTTTCGGGCCTTGCTCAGTCATTATCGCACCTGCAAGCAGCGTCGACCTGATACAGCAGCTGGTATTCTTTTGCCACAGCATGTAGCTCGTCTGGCCTCTGCTGAGCTTGCAGGTATGCGCAAGGTTCGGTCCTTTCCAACAGGTACGGGTCTCTTTAATGGTCTTGACCTTTCAGGCCAGCAGGTTGCTTTACCTGGCACCCCGTATCCTGCAGAGGTATGGTTTGATGCGCCGCAGCCATACACACCTGTGTCACCTGATCCTTTCACTTCTGCCCTTTTGGTAGCTGCGTCGGGTGCTATGACTGCAGGTTCATCTCTTCCTCTTATCTCCCTGGCAACGGCTGGACTCAGTTTCACCGCCTTGGTGGACTCGGGTGCTACCCACGACTTTATCAGTGAGTCACTGGTTCAGCGCTTGCGTTTGCCTGTTCGCTCTTGCCCGTGGTCTTCGGTTTCCTTAGCCGACGGGGGCAAGCAAGCCATCTTGGGGCAGGTGTCTCTGCGGGTGTCTGCAGGCTCTTTTCGTGCTTGCTTGCAGCCCTATGTGCTGCCGACCCTCACAGATGCCGCATCTTTCATTCTAGGCTCTGCCTCACTCCAGAAGCATGCTGCCGCGTTTGACTATGAGGAACGCACCCTTCGCCTGTCTAAGGGTTCAGCAACTTGCGTGCTTCGATGGCTGCCTACAGCCGCAGAGGAAGCTGTTCCTGATGACGCTCCTCAGGTCAATCACGTTATCACTGCCATGCGTGAAACCAAGAATACCCCAGAGTCTGTTAGCCGTAAAGCAGCTGTCCGTATGCTGCGTAAGGGTGCTCATGGCATTCTAGTGCGCCCCTCTCTTCGGCTCAACTCTGTTGGTGCTCAGACTTCCACGCAGGACCCTGAAGTCTCTGCGTTGCTCACAGAGTATGCAGATGTGTTCCGCGACCTTCCAGGGATCCCGCCGGAACGACCGGTGGATCACACCATTCCTTTGGTGCCTGGCGCGCAACCCGTCTCACGCCCCATGTACCGTCTCAGCCCTTTGGAGCTTGATGAGGTAAAGCGGCAGGTTACTGACTTGCTTGCTAAGGGCTTGATCCGTCCGAGCACTTCCCCTTACTCCGCGCCTATCTTGTTCGTGGGTAAGAAGGATGGCACACTGCGCATGTGCATTGACTACCGTGGCCTTAATGCCGTTACGGTCAAAAACCGGTATCCTTTACCCCGGATCGATGACCTGCTTGATAAGCTGCGTGGCTCTGCTTACTTCAGCTCTATCGACCTGCAGCAGGGCTATAATCAGATCCGTATCTTGGAATCTGACATTCCTAAGACGGCTTTCCGTACCCCCTTTGGTCATTTCGAGTTTACGGTCCTGAGCTTTGGTTTGGCTAACGCCCCTGCGACCTTCCAAGCTGTCATTGACCGTATGTTCAGGCCCTACATTGACAAGTTTGTCGTGTGTTACCTGGACGATATCCTGATCTACTCGAAGACTAAGGAGGAACACCTTAAGCATCTCCGTCAGGTGCTGGAGGTCTTACGGCGTGAGCAGCTGTATGCCAAGCAGTCCAAGTGCTACTGGGCTCTTTCCCAGGTGGAGTACTTGGGGCATGTGGTGTCTGCCGATGGCATCCGCATGGACCCCCGTAAGACTGCTGCCGTAAAGGACTGGCCGACTCCGACCTCTTTGCCGGAGCTGCGCAAGTTTTTGGGCCTTACCAATTACTTCCGTAAGTTTATCTCTGGGTACTCTTCCCTTGCTGCACCTCTCACGTCGCTCACTCGCAAAGACGCTTTTCAGTCTCCTGAGGCTTGGACTCCTGATTGCCAAGCTGCGTTTGATGCGATCAAGCACGCTGTTGCTAATGACGTGGTGCTGCACTTTCCTGATTACTCCTTGCCCTTTCGTGTCGAGCTCATCTCTGATGCCTCGCTGCAAGGATCAGGCGCTGTTCTGGTGCAGAATGGGCGTCCCATTGCGTTCACCAGTAAGAAGTTCTCTCCGGCGGAGCGGGGCTATACTACCGGTGAGCAAGAGCTTCTGGCTATCATTCATGCCTTGCGTGAATGGCGCTGCTACCTGGAGGGTCGTCCCTTCGTGGTAAAGACAGACCATAAGCCCTTGACCTTCCTTCAGGGCGTTCCTACCCTTAACCGCCGCCAGGCGCGTTGGTTGGAATACATGGCACGTTTCAACTTCACCTGGGAGCATCTCTCCGGATCCCTCAATGTTGCCGATGCATTGAGTCGCCATCCATCCCTGCATGCCGTGATCCTTTCTGTGGTCACTCGACGTCAATCTGCTGCCTCTGAGGTCACTACCTCTGGCTTTGCACAGCGCATTGTGCAGGGATATGCCTCTGACTCCTGGTTTAAGGATGCCCGCAATCTTGAGCCCTATAAACAGGAGCGCGGCCTATGGATCCGCACTGATGGTGAACGTCGCCAGATTGTCGTGCCTAACGACGACCTTCTTCGCCGGGATATCCTTGCACGCTTGCATAAGGACCCCCTGGCTGGACACGTGGGTGTTACCCGCTTGGTGGAGCTAGCACGTCGCAATTTCTGGTGGTCCTCCTTGGCCCAGGATGCTGCTCGATTTGTGCAGCAGTGTGACGATTGCCAGCGCTCTAAGCCACTTTCCGGTAAACAAGCAGGGTTGCTTCAACCCTTGCCCATTCCGGTGGCTCCCTGGGAGAGTGTTTCCCTTGATTTTGTTGTTGGTCTTCCTCCGTCTGAGGGGGGGAACGATGCCGTGCTTGTCATGGTTGATCGTTTGACCAAGATGGTGCACCTTGCGCCTACCACCACCTCGGTGACTGCAGAGCAGACGGCTCGTCTGTTCTTTGATAATGTCGTGCGTTTGCATGGCATACCCAAGTCGGTCATTTCTGACCGTGGGCCCCAGTTCGGTGGCAAGTTCTGGGCGTCCCTGGGTGACCTTGTCAATGTTCGTGTGAACCTTTCCACTGCCTACCATCCCCAAACGGACGGGCAGACGGAACGCATGAACCGCACCTTTGGTGACATGCTGCGTACTTACGCTGGCAGCAATCCTCGCGCGTGGGATACTTTCCTCTCTGCTGCTGAGTTTGCCATGAACAATGCTGTTAACCGGTCTACGGGACAGTCTCCGTTCTTCTTGAACTATGGCTTCCACCCCGCAATTCCACTTGCTCGGGAGTTGGATGTGCCTGCCCCAGCTGCCAAAGCTTTCGTGAGGTCGTATAATGACCGCATGGATGAAGCTAAGCACCTCCTTGAGGCTGCACAGCAGCGTACCATCGAGTACTACAACCGTGGTAAGAAGGACACCACCTTCAAGCCTGGTGATTCCGTACTCCTCAGTACTAAAAACCTACGGCAACTTGCCACAGGTCCGCGCAAACTTTTGCCGCGATGGGTGGGACCTTACCCTGTGAAACGCATGGTTGGTCAGGCAGCGGCCGAGCTTGTCCTTCCCTCGAATATGCGTATTCACCCCACCTTCCACGTGTCTCTGCTGCGTCCTTACAGGGCAGCACCAGATACGTCGGTTACCAATGGATCCAATATTTCCTCTGGAAACCCCGGGACCAGTCCTGATGGACCGCCACCAGTAGATTGGTTGAACAACGAACCTCTCTACTCGGTTGAGCGCATTCTTGACTACCGTGCTCGCCGTATCGGGAAGAAACGAAAACGGCTGGTGCATGAGTACCTTGTCAAGTGGAAGGGTTATTCTTCCGACCAAAACAGCTGGGAACCTGCGCAGAACTTTACCCCTGACCTGATCCCTGATCTTGAAGCAGCTCGAGCCCGTGCACGAGGGCGCTGCGAGGACGCCGCGTCCTAAAGGGGGAATAGTTGTTGTATTACGGTACCGGCCTTAGCTCCTTGCTAAGTAAGTAGCCCCGTGGCTACACCCTCTATATGCTTATATGTAGAGGCTAAGGGTTGCATGCCCTAGTGCAACTGTGACACTGTCACTGGTAGACTCAGTTGAGTTCGGTTTCACTGGTTGATCCTATGTATTTCCTTAATACATAGCTCTGTTTTCTCTTCCTTAGGGATTACAGTTCTTTTTGGAGACTTGCCGTACTAAGCTCAGAGTACCTATGCTCTGCTCTTCCTATCAACCGGTAGTTATCACTACCACTAGTTGGGGGTGATACAACAAAAGGGGGGATAATTGTAGTATCCTGGGGTATCTACGGGTAGTATCCGAGGTGGCTCCTGGTCATCTTTCGATCGAGCCTTTGCTTAAGGCGGATATAACAGAGATACAACAATTGGTATCGAGCGGGTTTAGACTGACCCGGGTTCAAATCCCCCTCCTGTCTATGGAGTGGGCGGTTAAATCTCCCTCCTGCCTATGGAGTGGGCGATTATACTGGTCGATGGGAGTTGAGGGGCCCCATCACCAGGCCGTGAGGAATTGAATCCGATGTAAGTCTTAGGGTGGTGATTCACTCTGGCCCTCTGGCGCGAGGACGCGCCTGCCTAAAGGGGGGATAATTGTAGTATCCTGGGGTATCTACGGGTAGTATCCGAGGTGGCTCCTGGTCATCTTTCGATCGAGCCTTTGCTTAAGGCGGATATAACAGAGATACAACATTTTCAGTCTTTTGTTGCATGTAGTAGCTATGTATCCTGCAGGGCACTGGCCAGCCCTGCAAGATTCATGCTCTAAAGGTTTTATTTTTGTTTAGGATATAAAATTTTTTTAGTCAATGGCCTGCTAATGGGTCTAGAAAGAAATATCCTTACAACATTCAGTTGACAGTTAATCTGTATCGCACAGCAATAATTGTCCGCTATTATAGCTACCGCTTCATCTATAGCCCACAATTTGTATTGATATTACGCATTTTGGCTGCCAAACTTGGAGCTTCAGCAATTTGTTGGATCTTGCCAACATCACGCACCTTTGCCATTCTGCTGGCGAAGGGTAAGCATTACTCGCTCAGGTAAGTCTCCAAATAATAATGATAATATAATTCTAAATGTGATTTCAGAACGCTGCTGCTGCCGTGTGTTGCAGCTGCCACATGTTGGTGCTGCCACATGTTGCCGGTACCGTGCACTCCCATTGCCGCGTGCTGCCACTGCCATGAGCTACTGCTGCTGCACGGTGCTGCTGCCGCGTGCTGCCGCTGCTGCCGCATAGTGCAGTTGCCATGCACTGCAGCTGCCATGCAGTGCAGCTGCCATGCACTGCTGCTAGGTGCCGCTTGGTGCCACTGCTGCGCACTGCCTCTGCCGCATGCTGCTGCTGCCGTGCACTGCCATTGCCACGGCAGCAGCAGTGCATGGCAACTGCACTATGCAGCAGCAGCGGCAGTGTGTGGCAGCGGCACCGTGCAGCAGCAGCAGCACACAGCAGTGGCAACATGTGACAATGGCAGCGCATGGCAGCGACAGTGAGTGGCAATGGCTGCGCACTGCCTCTGCCGCATGCTGCTGCTGCCATGCACTGCCATTGCCACTCACTGCCGCTGCCATGCGCTGCCATTGTCACATGTTGCCACTGCTGTGTGCTGTTGCTGCTGCACGGTGCCGTTGCCACACACTGCCGCTGCTGCTGCATAGTGCAGTTGCCATGCACTGCTGCTGCCATGTAGTGCAGCTGCCATGCAGTGCTGCTGCTGTGTGGGGCCGCTGCCACCTGCGGCTGCCGCACTGTGCTGCTGCTGCGTGCTGCTGCTGCAGTGTGCTGCCATTGCCACATGGTGCAGTTGCCACTGCATGGTGCTGCTGCAGTGCAGTGCAGCTGCCACGTGATATCCTAAATTTAATTTAGACCCAAGGGTTTGCTAGCCATATGAGTACATCCAACAGCGGCACCAAGTTTAACTGCATTATTATCACCCTTGCAATCAACATTTTTTGTCGATATTTTGCCGTATCCATTTTGCATAAAATGCAAAAAATATTAACTTTAAGGATTTCAGTTGCCATGATTATTTACACGATGTTTAGGCAGCTCATACTCATAAGATTGATCATTATTTAATTCCGATTTCAGATCTTTAAGGTTTGTTATTTCTGCATAGATTTCATGATTTTAATATTCATATGTGTACATTAAATATGTACTTATATATATATATTAGGCATTTAAAGCAATCCAATAAATGGATGAATTACTTCAAAATAATATTGGCTCATGTAATTTATCGCTGATTCTGACAAAGTACTAGATTCCCATTACCTGCCAAGCTCTTTGGTATATCATGCTTTTATATATGCATTTCACTACCGCTTTCAATGCTGTTAACATCCAGAAGTGTTCGGTGGTTGTGCGGGGACTGGGGCCTGCTGCCCCAGTTCCCCGCACTCCCACCATCTCGGTTTACTGGGGTCCAAAGTAGATTCTCGTTTAGACAAGTAAAGGCAGAATAGTATATTATTTGTTGTATTATAAGGTTTAAAATCCAAGGTTGTAAGTCAAACGGGGGCAATTGTAATATATGTCTTATTATTAGTTTCTGTCTAGGTATTTCCCCTAAGGTATTCCCCTGATTTTTCTCTTAGATATTTGTGGTGATCTGCATATAGTTAATATTTTTGGTCACCTCAAGTATCTCGTTCATCAGCTAGCTAGCAAATGACATATTTTATGAATCACGTGTATGATTGTATCCAAATAGTTTAAAAGGGTGTATCCTGATAATCCAGCACTGCAAGCCAGCAGCACTGCACGGCAGTGGCACTGTATGCCAGTGGCACAGCACGGTAGAGGCACGACGCAGCAGCGGCACTGCACGGCAGTGGCACCACATGCTAGCAGCACTGCATGCCAGGGCACTGCATGCCAGCGGCACTGCACACAGCGACACTGTGCACCAGTGGCACTGCATGCCAGTGGCACCGCATGGCAGTGGCTCACCTGGCTCACCTGGCTCTATAACATGTTT
This sequence comes from Volvox reticuliferus, assembly GCA_019650235.1. Taxonomy (NCBI): domain Eukaryota; kingdom Viridiplantae; phylum Chlorophyta; class Chlorophyceae; order Chlamydomonadales; family Volvocaceae; genus Volvox; species Volvox reticuliferus. The sequence continues at coordinate 428,149 of BNCP01000056.1, forward strand.
ATAATAATAATAAATAATAATAATGAATAATAATAATGAAATACTCAAAGAGCAACAAAGAGATGTTGATTAAAATTGTAATAGTTGCGATTACAAGAGTAGCTGAATGAAGTGGTATCATTAGAAATAGTATTACCCCACAATAGCATACCACATGGTACATGGGTGTACCACGGTACACAGCACCATGCAGCAGCTGCACCATGCGGCAGCTGCACCACGTGGCAGCTGCACCGTGTGGCAGCGGCACCAGCAGCATGGCATGCCAGCAGCACCAAACGGCAGTGGCACGGCATGCCAACAGCACCACATGCATGCCAGCGGTACTGGGTGCCAGCAGCTCCACGCGGTAGCTGACCTGCATGGCAGCCACACCACATGCCAACGGCATTGCATGCCAGCAGCACTGCATGGCAGCCACACCATGTGCCAGCAGCACGGCATGCCATTGGGGCCGCGCGGCAAAGGCCCTGCATGGCAGCAGCCGCACCACGTGCCAGTGGCACCTCTTGCCAGCGGCACCACGCGGCAGCCACACTGCGTGCCAGTGGCACTGCATGCCGTGCTGACATTCAGTGCCGCTGGCATGCGGTGCCGCTGCCGCGCGGTGTGCGTGGCTGCTGCATAGTGCCGCTGGCATGAGGTGTCGCTGGCACGTGGTGCAGCTGCCGTGCAGGGCCACTGCCGCCATGATGTTGAGCTGCTGCACGGTGCAGCTGCCACGCGGCAGTGACCCTGCACGGAAGCCGCACCACGTGCCAGCGGCACCACGCGGCAGCAGCACAGCGTGGCAGCAGCACTGTGCGGCACTGGCACCACGCACACTACTGCAGCTGCACATTGTGGCACTGGCACCGGGCGATCCATGTCTTTGAAATTATCTAAAAGAATCAGTGCATTTTCGTTGTGACGGCATAAATTCCCGAAGCCCTTACACTACTAGGACTCCTTACAGGGGCTGTATGTACGACACGAAAGTTAAAATAACTAAAACTAGACTAAAAGCAACTTAAAATTATTAGGCTAGCTAAATATGCCAGTGCACGGCAGCAACAGTGCACAGCTGCAGCACCCTGCAGCTGTGGCACCACCTGGCTCAGGTAACATGCGGCTGTGGCACCCCACGGCTGTGGCACTGCTCACCTGAGGCAGCTGGCGGGTAAGGCACCCCATGGATGGAGCACCACATGGCTGCTGCACCACGTGGCTGCTGAACTGAGCAGCTGCTGCACCACATGGCTGCTGCACCACGCACATAGGTGAGGCACCGCATGGCTGAGGCACCCTGTGGCTGCACCAGCACTCGGCTGCACCAACGTGTGGCTGCACCGACCAGCACACGGCTGCAGCAGCATGCAGCTGCACCAGCACGCAGCAGCAGCTGCAGCACCACGTGGCTGTGGCACCATGCTGGTGCTGCACCACGCGGCTGAGGCAGCACGTGGCTGCATCACCAAGCGGCTGCACCAGCACGCGGCCACGGCACTGCACGGTTGTGGCACCAAGTGCCTGAGGCACTGCATGCGCGGTTGAGAACCGCTCGCAAGCATCCTAGAAATGCATCATCAAGTTGCATGATTGATTTACCGTAACTAATTGGCGAGTAACGCCAATAATTGTAACGCCTAATTTAGTGACAAGAACCAGAATGCCTAGGATCACCACAGGCTAACTTGGGCTGATGTTGCGTCGAAGGCAGAACCGTGGAGTACCTATTTATTAATTGAATAACTTATAAAGAACATAATTCAATTAGGAAAGCCGTTGGACATGGACTATGTTGGCCGCAGAGCTTCCCTTTAGCGGGCAGGAAAAGACCAAACAAAAAAACAAAAGAACCTAGCTAAAGAGCTCAGAAAATGCTTTCAATAGCCTAAAAATTGCCTAGCAGAAATCAATGCATTTACCTCGCGACGGCATAAATTCCCGAGGGCCTTACACTACTAGGACTCCTTACAGGGACTCCCGACTTTAGGAATTCCCAGGGGCCTTACATACTGAATATACGACACGAAAACTAAAATAACTAAAACTAAAAATAACTAAAAATTACTAGACTAGCTAATAAAAGCGGTAGCAAATATCCACTGATTTTGAAAGTTTATTTTGGAGCCCATGAATTCGTATTATTATACCTCTATTTTTCATTCATTTTTAATTATGGATGGAATAATTAACGAAAACCTGTCTGATTCAGGAAAACCCTAAAGCAATATAAACTTATGTAGTGGATATTAAGTCAGTTTGGATTATTTAATATATTTTATATGTAATTAGCCTATATATTATTTATAGGCTAAATGGCGAAAATCAAAGAAACTTGGGATAAAGTTAATCATGAAGAGAGTACAATATGCTGCTAATTTCATTTGATTAGCTAGAAGACGATAACGATTCATCGATGATTTGCTGGATTTTGCAAGGGTCGCAGTTGCCATGTGCTGCCGCTGATGCATGGTGCAGCTGTTGTATCTCTGTCATATCCGCCTAAAGCAAAGGCTCGATCCAAGGTTGCCAGTCAACTGGCCATGAGATACCCCAGGATACTACAGCAGCTCCCACTACAGGGTGCTGCTGCCACGCAGTGCAGCTCCCACTTATTTCTTTAATAAGTCGCATTTCAAAACTCATGGATGGCGCATCGAAGCTAAATAAATGTACACATATGGACAGTAGTGCGAGCCATGAATGCCAAATAAAGGAGGGATATGATGAAGGTGGAGGGCGGCCTGGATGCCCCCCCTGGACTACAACGTGGGAAAACGTTGAACCAAAATATTAGCTACATACACACCACCACAAACAACTAAGAGAAAAATCAAAGGAATACCTAGGGTGAAACATCTATGGCAAGTGGAAGTGTGGGGAACTGGGGCAGTGAATCTACTTTGGACCCCAGTACACCAAGACGGTGGAAGTGCGGGGAACTGGGGCGGCAGGCCCCAGTCCCCGCACAACCACCGTACACTTCTGGGAGTTACAGCATTGAAAGCGGTAGTCAAATGCATATTTAAAAGCATGATGGTTATGTTAGTTTTTGTCGGTTATGTAAAGCCTTTGGGAATTTTTACAGTTGTCCGCCCCTGTAAGGAGTCCTAGTAGTGTAAGGCCCTCGGGAATTTATGACGTCATGACAAAAATGCAATCATTTCTGTTGGGCAATTTCTAGGCTATTAAATCCATTTCCTGACCTCTTTAGCTAGGTGTTTTCAGTCTTTTGTTGCATGTAGTAGCTATGTATCCTGCAGGCAGGGCACTGGCCAGCCCTGCAAGATTCATGCTCTAAAGGTTTTATTTTTGTTTAAATTATAAAAAGTTCCTAGTCAATGGCCTGCTAATGGGTCTAGCAAGAAATATCCTTACAACATTCAGTTTACAGTTAATCTGTATCGAACAGCAATGATTGTCCGCTATTATAGCTACCGTTTCATCTATAGCCGGCAATTTGTATAGATATTAAGCATTTTGGCTGCCAAACTGATTGGTTGGATCTTGCTAAATGTGATTTCAGAACGCTGCTGCTGCCGTGTGTTGCAGCTGCCACATGTTGGCGCTGCCACATGCATGTTGCCGGTGCCATGCACTGCCATTGCCGCGTGCTGCCACTGCCATGTGCTGCTGCTGCTGCACGGTGCCGCTGCCGTGCACTGCCACTGCTGCCGCATAGTGCAGCTGCCGTGCGCTGCTGCTGCTGCCGCATAGTGCAGCTGCCATGCACTGCTGCTAGCTGCCGCTTGGTGTCACTACTGCACACTGCCACCTCTGCCGCATGCTGCTGCTGCCGTGCCCTGCCATTGCCACTCACTGCCGCTGCCATGCACTGCCACTGTCACATATTGCCACGCACTGCTGCGTCCTGCTGCTGCTGCACAGTGCTGCTGCCACACACTGTCGCTGCTGCTGCATAGTGCAGTTGCCATGCACTGCTGCTGCCATGCAGTGCAGCTGCCATGCAGTGCTGCTGCTGCTGTGTGCGGCCACTGCCACGTGCTGTGGCTGCCGCACTGTGCTGCTGCCGCGTGCTGCTGCTGCAGTGTGCTGCCACGGCCACATCTGTATTGTACAGCAATGATTTTCAGCTGTTATAGCTACCGCTTTATTTCTAACCTGTAATATCTATAGATACATACTTCTTTGCATCTTCAGCATTTTTATGGAGCTTCACAGAGGATTTAGTCGCCCACAGTGTAACACCCCTTAAATTTCCTTGCTAGCTAGCTGATGAATGGGACCAAAACATATTAACTACATAGAGACCACCACAAATATCTAAGAGGAAAATCAGAGGCGCACAAAGGGGGAAATATCTAGTGGTTAATTAATAATATGGACTATATTACAACTGCCTGTCTTTACTTAGGGATTTTAAGCCTTATAATGTAATAAATAATATACTATTCTGCCTTTACTTGTCTCAACAAGAATCTATTTTGGACCCCAGAACACCAAGACGGTGGAAGTGTGGGGAACTGGGGCAATGAATATACTTGGGACCCCAGTACACCAAGACGGTGGAGGTGCGGGGAACTGGGGCGGCAGGCCCCAGTCCCCGCACAACCACCGTACACTTCTGGGTGTTAGCAGCTTTGAAAGCGGTAGTGAAATGCATATTTAAAAGCATGTTATTCTATACTATTACGAAACCTTTAGAGCATGAATCCTGCAGGGCTGGCCAGTGCCCTGCAGGAAACATGGTGACTGCATGAAACAAAAGACTGAGCAAACCTAGCTAAAGAGGTCAGGAAATGCTTTTAAAAGCCTAGAAATTGCCTAACAAAAAAAGTGCATTTACCTCGTGACTGCATAAATTCCCGAGGGCCTTACACCTCCTTACAGGGGCGGACGACTGTAAACATTCCTAGGGGCCTTACATGACTAGCACTCCTTACAGGGGCTGAATGTACGACACGAAAACTAAGATAACGTGTTGAGAATGAGCGACACACGGTGTGATAATCCAGAAGAATGAGGAAGAAACCCTAAACCCAACCCTAAACCCTAAACCCTAGTATTTTTCAGTTATTTTTAGTTTATTATTTAATTTTAGTTATTTTAGTTTTCACAGGTTATATAAAGCCCCTGGGAATTTTTTCAATCGTCTGCCCCTGTAAGGAGTCCTAGTAGTGTAAGGCCCCTGGGAATTTATTGCCACCGCTTTATTTAGCTAGCCTAGTAATTTTTAGTTGCTCTTTAGTTATTTTAGTTTCTGTTAGGGAGCCGCAGCTGCACTGTGCCGCTGGCATGTGGTACCACTACTGCTGTGCAGTGCCTGCTGGCATGCGGTGCCACTGCCATGTGGTGCTGCTGCCATGTGGTGCCACTGCCATGTGGTGCCGCTCGCATGCGGTGCTACTGGCATGCAGTGCCACTGCTTCACAGTGTTGCTGCTGTGCAGATCTGCTGGCATGTGGTGCAGCTGCAATATAGTGCCACTGGCATGCTGTGTGACTGGCATGCGGTGCTGCTGGCATGTGGTGCAGCTGCCGTGCGGTGCCGCTGCCGTGTGGTGCAGCTGCCACACTGTGCCGTAGTCACGTATGTGGTGCTGCTGCTGCATGGTGCCACTGCTTCATAGTGCTGCTGCATGGTGCCGCTGGCATGTGGTGTGGATGCCATGCAGTGCCGCTGGCATGCGGTGCCACTGCCATGTGGTGTCACTGTCATGTGGTGCCACTGCCATGCAGTGCCACCAACGTGTGATGCTCCTGCTGCACAATCCCGCTGGCATGTGGTGCAGCTGCAGTGTGGTGCCACTGGCATGCAGGGCCGCTGGCATGTGGTGCCGCTGGCATGTGGTGCCGCTGGCATGCGGTGCAGCTGGCATGTGGTGCAGCTGGTATGCGGTGCAGCTGGCATGATAAAGGAAAGGGGAGGGCGGTCTGGGTGGGCCCCCCTGGACTACAATGTGGAAAAACGTTCACCCAGAATATTAGCTACATATAGACCACTACAAATATCTAAGAGAATAATCAGGGGAATACCTACGGTGAAACATCTAGGGCAAAATTAACAATATGGACTATATTACTCTGCTCCCTTACTTACAATATTGCCTTTTATATCTTATAATGCAAGAAATAAGATACTACTTTGGACCTACGTTCGATTTTGGACCCCAGTACACCAAGATGCTGGAAGTGCGAGGAACTGGGGCAATGAATATACTTTGGATCCCAATACACCAAGACGGTGGAAGTGCGGGGAACTGGGGCGGCAGGCCCCAGTCCCCGCATAACCACCGTACACTTCTGGGTGTTAACAGTATTGAAAGCGGTAGACACATATCGTATACAACATCCTTAAAAGGTCCGCTGACCTAAGTCCTACATTGGTAGGCGGGGCTTCACGGGAAGCTTGGTGACACGCGTCACTGGTAGTTCGGGATGTCGACCATCCCATCGTATGAACTATCTATCGGTTGATAAATAAAAGTTGAATCTTTAATTACGACCTTGAATATAACTATCTCGATGGTAGTCTGATCCATTGTACGGGATCTCCCAGCGCACATAAAGGTCTTCCGCTCTATCAATAGGTAGTTCTTACTACCACGTTTCAGTTCTCACTACCACATTTGTGGGTTCTCACGTTGTCTACAATATTAAAATTTATTATTAAGTTGTGTAATACAACAACACATGCATATTTAAAAGCATAATTTTTATGAATCACGTATATGATTGTCTTCCTATCAGTATAGTATGTTATCCGAATATTTTAAATGAGTGTATCCTGATAATCCAGCACTGCAAGCCAGCAGCACTGCACGGCAGTGGCACTGTATGCCAGTGGCACGACAAGGTAGAGCCACCATGCAGCAGCGGTACTGAATGGCAGTGACACCACATGCCAGCAGCACTGCATGCCAGCAGCGCTGCATGCCAGCGCACTGCATGCCAGCGGCACTGCACACAGCAGCAACACTGTGCACCAGCGGCACTGCATGCCAGTGGCACCTCGTGGCAGTGTCTCACCTGGCTCACCTGGCTCTATAACATGTTTATAATAATAGAAATAATAATAATAACATACTCAAAGAGCAACCAAAAGATATTGATTAAAATTATATTAGTTGTGATTACAAGAGTAGCTGAATGAAGTGTTATGATTAGGAAATGTATTACCCTACAATAGGATACCACATGGTACATGGGTGTACCACGGTACACAGTACCATGCAGCAGCTGCACAGCACGGCAGCTGTACAGCACGGCAGCAGCACCATGAGGCAGCTGCACCACGTGGCAGCTGCACCGTGTGGCAGCGGCACTGGTGCCATGTGGCAGCTGCACCATGCGGCATCGGCACAGCATGGCAGCAGCACCACGTGGCAGTAGCACCGCGTGGCAGCAGCACCACACTGCAGTGGCACTGAACCACAGCGGCACTGCGTGGCAGTGGCACTGTGTGGCAGTGGTACCACGTAGCAGTGGCACCGCACGGCAGCTGCACAGCGGGGCAGCTGCGCTGCACGGCAGCTGCGCCGTGCGGCAGCTGCGCCGTGCGGCAGCTGCACTCCGCGGCAGCGGCACCACGCAGCAGCAGCACCGCGCGACAGCAGCACCTACTGAGCAGCAGCACCGCGCGGCAGCAGCACCTACTGCACGGCAGTGGCACCCCATGCTGGCAGCATCACGCATCCTAAAGTCCTGATATCCTAGCATCCTAAAATTGCTTTCTTAAATCGCATTCTAAAATTTCTTGGCAACATACCTTGGCGAGTAATGCTTACCTTAAGATGTTGGCAATTCTATAAAGGGGAGATCTGCGTAATTTCTGAAGCTCCAATAACTGGTAAACAAAGAAGTACAGTCTTTCATTGCAGGCTTTAAGTAAAGCAGTAGCTATAGTAGTGGACAATCATTGCTGTACGATTCAGATTAACTGTCAACTCACGGTGTAAGGATATTTCTTGTTTGAGCTGTTAGCAGGCCGTTCACTAAAAGCTTTTAATATTCTAAAGCATGATAAATGAATATGAACTTTAGAGCATGAATCCTGCAGGGCACTGGCCAGTACCCTGCAGGATGCATAGCTACTACATGCAACAAAAGACTAAAAAAACCTAGCTAAAGAGATCAGGAAATGCTTTTAATAGCCTAGGAAAGGGTCGCCGCCTATATGAGTGCTCTAGGGAGTGAGAGCTGAGGTCTGGAGACTAAAGGCGTTTAAGGGAACTCTGAATGAACTCAATTCTTAACTTTCTAAGTGACGGAAAGCCCGTCACATTGTCGTACAAATATATATATATATATATACCTTCAACTGTGTTTGTGTGTGGTGCATTGTACTGCTATAGTCCATACACCCACCGACATATGCATGCACACCCATATCAAGACGGTAGTAATATGGTTCATCAGCAGTTCCTAAAGGCGCACGGACCCCTAGATCGTTATTGCCATGCCGCCGTTAATATTGCCATGCCGTAATTGCAGACCCCATGTACTGCGATCGTCGTGTTGCACAAAGCAAAGATTTTGGCAGATGACAGCAAGGCTGCGGCAATCAAAAGCATCCGCATTCAGTCATCACGTGGAGAACGCATGAAAGCTCTACAACCCGCCTGGGGTCCTGAAGGGAAGAACATCTTCACGGTTGAACCTATCAATTGGAATTCGACGGAATTAGATGGTGGGAAGATCTGCATGGAGATAGACAACCAGGTTAAGCTGGGTTTGATTTGCAACTCGGCGTTCCCTGAAATATCACGATGCTGGTGAGCTTATTGTGCTTGCAATAAATAATGTACCTACGTATGTATGGTAGATAGAAGGAGCTACTTTACTCAGTGTCAGGTAACGTGCCCTGGAGCTGCACACAATGTGTATACATATGTAGCTACATACCTACCCCTAAACCGAACCACCTACTTTTGAACAATGGGTTGATTGAGGATAATGTACGCATAAGGCCAGCTAATATGACGTCAACAGTCACATACAGCGTGTTCTCTTGCTGCTTGCTTGTATGTGTCGTCGCCATGCATATGGCTGTTGGAACCTGCTGACTATCCGTCTCCTGCAGCGTTTCTATCTGTATGTTATGTCGTCTACCTTTTTTGAAGCAAGAGCCTGGACCATGCATCAGATATTATCTACACATATATTACTTCTACTCACTGTATGCGTTTGTTTTGTGTTTTGTTTGTATGCAGGATTTATCTTTTTGACCCATCCAACAGATGCTGCCCAGGTTTCTATGCAACGGATGCCTTGTACCAGCTGTAGGATTATTAAGGGCGGCTGAGATATTTAAGCCTGACAAGCAGGGCCCTGGGCCAAGAAAACCCAGTCTATGGAAGGCGCAAATTGCCATTGATTTGAAATAATGCCTAACAGAGCCTGTTTGGGTTAATTAGACTGTGTCTGATTTAATCTGGTCAGGTACCTAGATACCCATAATATTGTGTTAAACATTGAGTATAAAATGAGGGGTTTTTGAACAAACAGTGGTTATTATTGGTCACATCAGTGCAAGCTGTGAACTTCCATGTACGTTATCTATAATGATATCAGCACCTATCATCTCAGGGCTGCACGATGTGATCTGTAGAAAGGTTGACGTAACAGTTACAAGTTATGACATGTGATGGAAATGGTCATACTATTTCGAAACGTATGAGTCGCTGTGCATCTATAGATAATATGTATCAGCACATATACATCGGTAGGTAATAATATATTATGTGCTGTGTAGTGATTGCTTCAATTCGTGATGATGGCAACAGCCATCTGTCTGCACACCACTTTGTAACTTCAATTTACAATGATGGACACTTATTTTACTGCTCACATGAGGCCTTTTGATCTGTCACATTATGTGAACTAACCATCAGGACAAAGCAGCTGTCCGTTGAATCCTAAACTCCATAATATGCTTATCTTCAATTGCAAACCTTTCGGCACACACCTCATGCAGGGGCCAAAGTTAACTTGCTTGTAATGAAATGCATGCATACTAGTATAGTCGGCATGTACACACACACTACATACACTACTTCGTGCGTTGGAACCTCGCCCACCGTCATATGCATGAGAAGAACCTACTTATCGCTGGCGATTTGGCCGTCGTTGCCCAAACATTGTACGTCAAACGATCCTTGTAGGCAGCTCGGGGCCATGTATGGATCTGTTCCCTCACCGCCCACTACAATAGATATGGTATTGCCATCTTTGCTACCGGAGCATCTGCCGTCCCCTCCCGTGTTCAAGACGTACGACACATCGGGAGAAACCTGATATGATAAAGACCTTGCCAGTATGCTTCCTTCCCCGTTCGATGCAAGCGTGAAGCAAACCTGAACTATGTTGTCGACGTCGTTGTCAGCGGTGAAGCAGCTGGCGGATGATGTCCAGACAACTGGTCACCTTGAATACATACTACGCGTAGATACCGCGGATATTACACACTTGTGCAACAAGGAATGGGTGATGAGGTTGCCAAGTCTTACTGCTGTCATCATGCTGGTTATAAGGATAATTGATGTCTGTATTTGCTGGCCGTTAGGTACCTCGTGGCCTTTGGGTTGGCGGATTCACTCAACGGATTGAGTCCTTTCCGATCCCTCACCTTCTTGAGGATGTCATTGAACACGTTTCAATCCAGGTTGTAGAGCCGGAGGGTACATTCAGAATTTTGCTGTTAGGCTGAACCGCTAGACTAGGTTTGGCATTGAAGTATGCGTTTCAGACGTTCAGGTGAAAATTGAATTTGAAAATGGTTGACACTTGCTCCTGTGTCCATTGCGGCACGGTGCGCCTCACAGAGTCTGACGCCAAGCCTGACTTAGGTGATGCACATTCATAGGACAGGACGGGACTCTTCAACGACGTAATCTTGAATTGCATCGGTGATAGATTTGTTGTGGACGGTGTTGCCGACTAGCTACCTTTCGAATTCTTAGTCCAGGTTTTGGGTTTGCCTATTTTGTTTAGGTCACTTGGCCTCCACATTGTCGTTCGGAGATGAGCTTCTGTGTTCACCTTGACGTATTAGCTAAGGTAATGTTTGGTGTGATTGAGTAGCAGCAGTAACCGTTTATTGTGGATTGGTTGTGTGAACTCCTACCTGATCCTGGACCAGCTCCGGCATGGTTGTTCTGATATGCTGAAGCGGATGTTAGGGATGAGCTCGTGTGTTGGTTCCACCTAAATCGATATTGCCATCACTGCCGGCGATGGACATACATAGTGCTAGGGGAATAGAAACAGAAACACTGACATACAATACTGATTCTCTATAATGGTGGATGTCGTCAAGGGCTCAGGTAACCACAGAACAGACAAACAACGGGTACCCCTCTCCTGGTGCACTTTGGCTCGGCCTGGTCAGGGCTACTGGTAGTGCTCGTCTTCACAGGGCGAATCGCACACAGTGTAACACCTTTTTTAAGTGTACGGCATTTCCCGTACTCTCGTCCAAGAACTTGATTTCTCTTTGTGACTCTTAGAGACTCTTTAAATACCTTGAAAGAAGGTGAAGCTAGCTGATGTATAGATGCATGCCATGCATTTACACAATATATGATGATGATGATGATGATGATGATGATGATGATGATGATGATGATGATGATGATGATGATGATGATGATGATGATGGTTTGGCGAGCGAGTAGACTGTGTGTGGGATAGGGGGTTTGGCTTCACCCGTAGCCACTACTACTACTGGCAGTCCCTACCTTCCCCAGTACTGTATTTCGGAACACCCTCGTCCATTTACCCTCATCCGCTGACTTCTCCAAAATTAACGATTTTCCCCCACCGGGTTCAGCATCCACCACCGGCATCCAGCAAGTCATTCCACACATCATCCAAAAAATATTCCAGCATAATTCCATGCATCTGATGCGAAAACACCTGGGGAGCATCTGTTGGAAGAGTCAAAAAAATAAATCCTGCATACAAACAAAATATATTATATGCTACCCTATATATACTACCCTTTTAATATAATATTTAAAATATATTATATAATACAAAAATTATATAAACCCTACAGAAAACACATGCATACAGTGAGTAGGAGTAATATATGTGTGGAGAACGTCTGATGCATGGTCCAGGCTCTTGCTTGAAAAAAGGTAGACGACATAACATACATATAGAAAAACTTCAGGAGATGGATAGGCAGCAGATTCCAATAGCCACATGTATGGCGATGACACAAGCAAGGCGCAGGAGGCTGTATGTGACTGTTGACGTCCTATTAGCTGGCCTTATCTATACATTACCCTCAATCAACCCACTGCTCAAAAGTAGGTGGTTCGGTTTAGGGGTAGGTATGTAGCTACATATGTATACACATTGTGTGCAGCTCCAGGGCACGTTACCTGACACTGAGTAAAGTAGCTCCTTCTATCTACCATACATACGTAGGTACATTATTTATTAAACACAATAAGCTCACCAGCACTTCGCTATTTCAGGGTAAGCCGAGTTGCAAAACGAACCCAGCTTAACCTGGTTGTCTATCTCCATGCAGATCTTCCCATCATCTGATTCCTTCAGGTTCCAATTGATAGGTTCAACCGTGAAGATATTCTTCCCTTCAGCACCCCAGGCGGGTTGTAGGGCTGTCATATCTTCTTCACGCGATGACTGAATACGGATGCTTTTAAGTGCCGCAGCCTTGCTGTTATCTGCCAAAATCTTTGCTTTGCGCAACACGCGGATCTTACCACATATGGTCTGCAATCATGCACGGCATGGCAAACAAGTGACCACATACTTCTGTTGACCTCACGGCGAGTGAGGCTCGCTGTGTAATGAATAACCGGATGGAGAAATATCTAGCGTCATTAAAACCTCATCCTGAAAAATGCAGTAATGTCATATAAAGTTGCCCAATGTTTGAAATCGAGAGATACGTAAACCTACTAGATAAGGGACAATACGCACCGAATGAACGCTTATATACAGCCGCCAGGTAGCTGGATTACACAACATCAAACTAACTACAGGCTATATATTTGGGGTGTTACACTGTGGGCGACTCGCCCTGCAAAGACGAGCAACGGGGGCCCTGACCGGACAAGCCACAGCGCAGGGGAGGGGCACGTAGCTATATATGTATATATATATAGCTAGGTACATAAAATTATTGAACCTACATGTATATTTATAGCTAGGTACATAATAATGGAAGAACCTATTTATCCACATAAAAATGATGGAGCACAGGCAACCTGTTTTCATGCATGTCCTAACATGCATGTCCTATATGTCCTAACTTCGTTGCTGCCGACCTGTGCCTCTGTGTTAATTGCCTCCTATTAAGTTACCCTGCCTACCTTTGTAACGGGGGATTCGACATCCCCCCGCACCATACGCTATGTTACATATATGTTACAGCAGCCTTTGTCCGCTGATTTTTGTTTGTCGTACATACATATGTGACTTGTGCTTTTGTGTGGCGCATTGTACGGCTACAGTCGATACACCCACCGATGTATGCATGCACACCCATACAAAGACGCTAATATGTTTCAACAGCAGTTCCTAAAGGCGCACAAACATCTAGACATTTTATGTTATGTTATGAATGCCAAGGCTAACCATCATGCCATCGCTGCTATTAATGAGGACACTTCGCAGAAAGGGCTGAGCTACGTCTATCTCCTGCTGCGCGGTTCTCTTTTTGGCCAGCTCCAGCTCCATCCATCCCGCTCCTTAACAACCCTTGACTTTATTCCTTCAACCGACCGCTCTCCTTGATAATATTGGACCCCTTCCCTTATCATATGCTGCTTATGGGTTGCTTGTGTCTTTAGCCATTGCTCACAACACATGTGATGTGACATACTGCGTGGTGTGGTGGCATGCATGTGGTCGTGCCGCGCCAGCTGCCGTACTACGCCGAGAGGTCCACGTACGACATGGTGCCATACTACTCCAGGGTATCCACGTACATGGGTGCCGTACTACTCCAGGGTATCCACGTATGACATGGCTGTCGTATGTTTCCAATCGCCCACGTACGACATGGCTGTCGTACATTTCCAATCGCCCACATGTTGTAGTATCCTGGGGTATGTACGAGTAGCATCCGAGGTGGCTCCTGGTCATCTTTCGATCGAGCATTTGCTTAAGGTGGATAAAACAGAGATACAGCAATTGTTATGAGCGGGTTAAGACTGACCCAGGTTCAAATCCCCCTCCTATCTTTAAAGTGGGTGATTGCACTGGTCGATGGGTGCTCTGGGGCCCCATCACCAGGCCGTGAGGAGATGAACTCAGTGAAGGTCATAGGAGGGTGATTAACACTGGCCCCTCTGGTGCGAGGACGCGACTGTCTAAAGGGGAAATAATCGTAGTATCCTGGGGTATATGCAGGTAGTACCCGAGGTGGCTCCTGGTCATCGTTCGATCCAGCCTTTGCTTAAGGCGGATATAACAGAGATACATCACATGTCGCCAGGGTGTCGTGTGCGACGTCGCAATGGTGGGTGCGACCTAGCAGGGCTTGGGCAAAGTGAAGCATAGTACAACACTGCTGGTGTTGTATCACGGTTCGCCTCACGCCCATGCACCGGACCATATGACCCAGTAAGGCACCAGGCAACCCGCAATTAAGTGCATTGTGATATTAGCACTGAGCTTTTGCAACAATAGATCGGTCTTATGCATGCGTTCTGGCAATGTGACCGACAATGCGACAACCAACATTGTGCGAGCGACGCGAGCACATGAGGGATTTAGCATTCTATTTGCATAATATAATAAGCATTAATACTCCTGTTATTATTGCACAAATGGCTCGACTGCGCGACTCACAAGTGTGAGAATGCAGCCCGGAGCGCGTGATGCCGCGCGTCATACGACCAGAGCAAGTCCACGCCCGTGCACTAGAATAATTATCTAAGAGCGTGCATTAACATATACTGATTTATAATGCAATGTCCACTACACGTGCGCGTGCAGAACGCGACTGAGTGAGTGATATCTGCATCGACTCACATGGCGGTTAGGCAGCATAACGAACAATGCCAATTGCTGCAAATGCACTGCTTTAATACTGTGAGGGCTTAAGTACGATAAGATATCGTCTGCACCACAACCACGGACATGTCACACATGCGGATCAGGGATCTGTGTGATATGTACCGCAGACCGACGTCGCGAGTATAAGACGTGCGATGACGGCCTTGTTTGCATCAAATACAACTTGCCTTTGATCTCCTTTGATCGGACTATCCTCAACATTGATATTCTGAGCCTGGATGCGCTCTGTCTGGCCTGAGCTAAGCCTGAGTATTGCTAGGAGCGGCTAGATGATGAAGGACCATCTTCGACTCTGATAGCCTACATTGGTATTCTGCAATCTGGATCATACGTTGTAACCCCTGGCCTCTGAAGACTTCCGCTGTCCCTGACTCTCACCACGGTACGCTTGGCTTGCTGTGCTTGTGCCTTAGCACTTAACGCCAACGCGTGCAGAAACATGCTTGAAAGGCAGGAGGGGTACAACAAGTTTGGTATCAAGACTTAAGGTTCGTTCACGGCCTGCTGTCTCACCCTGATCTTTGTGTAAGTAGGTCACGTACATGGCTGGAGCTAATGAAGGCAATTGTAGTATCCTGGGGTATCTCATGGCTAATATCCAGGTTGGCCAGTTGTCTGGCATCCTTCGATCGAGCCTTTGCTGTAGGCAGATATCCCTACCAACTTATAGGGGGTATAACAGCTGTTAACAATGCATAACAGCCAGCTAGAGGCTGTTTGGTGCTGTTTGGTGCTGTTTGGCACCAGTTAAACCCCCTATAAGTTGGTAGGGTATGACAGAGATGTAACAGTTGGTATTGAGCGGGTAGTGACTGACCCGGGATTGAATCCTCCATCCATCAGTGTTGATGTGTGGATGGCTGATGTGTGCAAGGGAGGTGTAATCCCCTACCAACTTATAGGGGGTTTAACTGGTGCCAAACAGCACCAAACAGCACGAAACAGCCTCTAGCTGGCTGTTATGCATTGTTAACAGCTGTTATACCCCCTATAAGTTGGTAGGGATCTCCATCATCAGGCCATTAGGGATGAGAATGCCATTGAGTCATGATTGCCCCTGTGGGTGTGAGGGTTTTAGGGTTTTAGGGTTTAGGGTTTTAACACACCCATTGGAAGGGGGGATAATTGTAGTATCCTGGGGTATCTCATGGCTAATATCCAGGTTGGCCAGTTGTCTGGCATCCTTCGATCGAGCCTTTGCTGTAGGCGGATATGACAGAGATACAACAGCAATCTTAGTCCTTTGGAGACATTCACGGAAGATCTAGGCCGAGCTGTTTTGGCTGCTGCTGCTTCCAGTCTGTAATTGCCTTGCTGCTCTTGCCTTGCCGTTTGTTTTGCCTGTTCGAAGTTAGTGCTTCTGAGCTGCAGGTGAACCGAATAGTCTCTCGCTTGCTACAGCGTCAGCTGGTTCGAACCTGGGTCCGGATCAGTTGCAGGTACTTGTTGCACGTACACTTGAAGTGCGGGACTTCTTGGACGGATACTTGCTGTATCTGCAGGGAGCACTATCCGTTGGTAGGATTGAAACCGTCTGATCTGTGCTCGACTGATACCTGTGTGTAGAGTGCCTTTAGCACACAGGTTGTGACCAGTCAGTCGCCGACTTACCATGGCATCTGGTAGCGGTGAGGTAGGGCTAGTAGTGGGGGACGGACGTGCTGACACATCCATCGTGCCTGAGACATCTTGGAGGGGCCCATACACACATGTTGTTGATGGTGTCCGAGATCCCCATGTACTACTTGACCCACGAACCCCTATCCATCCGACTGTTCCTGTCACGGCAGCCGAAGCAGGCCCCATTGGACGTGAGGAGCAGAGGGGTCCGTATGCTGCACCACCTCGTCAAGGTCGATTCGACGACGATGGAGAGGTGATGAAGCTGTCAATTCCTGTCCCGAAATTAGACATCCCGCATGACATGAAACAGAAGAATGCTGAGCGTAGCATTGCTGACACAACTCGTGCATATCTGCGTGACATTTGCATGTA
This sequence comes from Volvox reticuliferus, assembly GCA_019650235.1. NCBI lineage: Eukaryota > Viridiplantae > Chlorophyta > Chlorophyceae > Chlamydomonadales > Volvocaceae > Volvox > Volvox reticuliferus. Next base: position 445,149 of record BNCP01000056.1, read on the forward strand.
CTTGCAACTGGTCCGTGGGGGTGATCGTGACCCTGTGAAGTGTCTGCTCGTCGGGAACACCCTCGGGGGTGCGGCGAAGACATGGTACGATCAGTGGACAATATGTTGTATTATACAACAATTAAAACATTTTATAAAAATCGTTTAAGTGAGCGTGGTAATAAGAACTACCGATTGATAGAGCGGAAGACCTTTATGTGCGCTGGGAGATCCCGTACGGCGAATCAGACTATCATCGAGATAGTTATATTCGAGGCCTTAATAAAAGATTCGACTTTTATTTATCAACCGATAGATAATTCATACGGTGGGATGGTCGACATCCCGAACTACCAGTGACGCGTGTCACCAAGCTTCCCGTGAAGCCCTGCCTACCAGTGTAGGACTTAGGTCAACGGACCTAAGGACGTTGTATACGACAACTATCGCCCCTCCGGACGCAGCGTCCCCGCTGCGTCAAGGGCTCGTTGCCTAGCTTCAGCCAGTGCCTCCGCTAGGTCAGCCGTAAAATTGGACGCTGGCTCCCAGGTGTTATGCTCGGACGACTGTATGTTAACAGATATCGGTGTCTGTTAAACCATATTCGTACCAGTCGTAGCAGGGTAGTTCCAAGTGGATACGAACCAGGAAGTTACCTCGTAGCAAGTCGGCATTGGGTATGACAACTTGATGGTATTTCCTCTCTCAATTCGTGCACAGACCTTTTTCCGTTAATAAGGTGTCCGGTGCAGAGAGTTTGGAACCTCAAGGATCATGTGTATACGTACACCGGAATGATCAATAGAAGATGACCTTGCCAGGAAAGGTCGGATGTAGCAACAGATGGCAATGTAGCACATCTCCTACATTTAGCAAGTTGATCGATACATCCCGGTGATCTACAATGGCGGCTTGCTTCAACCATGTAGAATGGCTCACCCTCAATGACAAGTGGTGAGGGTGCGTGGTTGTTGGGCGTCCTCCTTGAATGGTTTCAGGAGTGACATGTGAAAGACTGGGTGTAGGCAAGATTCAGCTGGTAATTCCAGTTTTACCGCTGCTTCACCAAGATTAGTGACAACTGTATATAGGCCAATAAATTTTGGCATCAGCTTCTTTGTTCCAGGTTTTTTGAAATTTATATTCTTGGTACTTAACAGCACTTTTGCCCAACCTCATAACACATGGGGCGCCAGAACGAGTCGGCATCCTGTTTTTGTCTAGCTAGATTGCACAGCCTGGAGACAAGTTTTAGCGAGTTGCAATCACTTGTGCAAGATGGTGGAGTACTCATCAGCAGCCGGCACTTTAGAGGGCACATGCAGGTCAACCGGCACATGTGGTTGCTGGACACCATTAAGGGAAAATGGTGTCATACCCGTTTGGAGTTATTGATAGCAAACTCAATCAACGGTAAGTGGTCATCCCAATCATCCTGATTAGGGGAGATATAGTGCCGCAATGTCTCTTCCAGTAAGCAATTCATTCGCTCTGTTTGTCCATCTGTTTGTGAATGAAAGGTTGTGCACGTATGGAGGTGGGTGCCCAATAGGCGGAATATTTCCTTCCAGAAATTGCTTGTAAAGCGTGGGTCCCGGTCAGAGATAATATTCTTTGGAAGGCCGTGCTGCAGGAATACAGTGGCTACAAAAGGTCTGTTTTGTGTTGGAGGAGAGTGTTCCCCTTCTTTGTTCAGTTAGTTGCCCCCTGTTTTCTTTAGTTCCTTCCTTGTTTTCGTGGTGCTCCTCAGTGCTCTGTTATTAGTGGCCAGGCTAGAGCCTCTGAGTCTTCCTTTGCTCTGGCTGGTCCAAGTGAGCGGGGGAGCACGTGGCAGGGCAGACAGACAAAGCCACGTGCCCCTCCCCTGTGCTGTGGCTCAGTCCGGTCAGGCTCCCCCGTGCTCGTCTTTTTAGGGCCCACAGTGTAACACCCCTTAATAGCCCTGTGTGTGGTCGTCCGTATCTGTAGCCAATTGTGAAAAATAGCTTGCTGGAATAATTGGAATTTATGTTATCGTCAATGCAGTTAGATAGCTTGGCAATCTATTTCATCACTTGTTTAGTTAGTAGTTGTAGTCAGTTGAAAATGATGTGAAGGTTGGACCTTTTGAACCTACATACATGCATGGTATCACGGATACTAGGCTAGCTATTATTTTGTCTCTTGCGTGGTCAGTACTTGTTGTCATGTATTGAGAAAATGGTTGGAACCTAAGTGTTATTGAATTTCAGATGTAAAACAATAATATTAATAATGCGTATGTGCGTATACATAGCAAGCTCTTAATGTTCCTGCCTGCCTTCTCACTGTTAGAATGCATAAGAAATCATAAAGAATCATAGGCTAAAATATTTTATTCTTATGTATAGAATCCTAAGAATGTTTAAGAAAGCTAAGAAAAATTTGTGTGATCTTAATGATGCTTCTTTGGTTGAGAAGGTAAAGAAACTAGATAAAGAATGTCCGCTTAAAAATTGTAAAGAATGGTAAGAAGGGGTTTCTTTACACATTCTTAGCTTAGAAATAAAACTAAAGAAATTTGTAATAATCTTTATTGCTACCGCTTTTATTAGCTAGTCTAGTAATTTTTAGTTGCTTTTAGTTTTTTTATTTAGTTTATTTCGTTTTGGTTATTATAGTTTTTGTTGGTTATGTAATCGTTTATGTAAGGCCCCTGGGAATTTTTTTAGTCGTCCGCCCCTGTAAGGAGTCCTAGTAGTGTAAGGCCCTCGAGAATTTATGCCGTCGCGACGAAAATGAAATGATTTCTGTTGGACAATTTTAAAGCTATTTAAAGCATTTCCTGACCTCTTTAGCTAGGTGTTTTCAGTCTTTTGTTGCATGTAGTAGCTATGTATCCTGCAGGGCACTGGCCAGCCCTGCAAGATTCATGCTCTAAAGGTTTTATTTTTGTTTAGGATATAAAATGTTTCTAGTCAATGGCCTGCTAATGGGTCTAGAAAGAAATATCCTTACAACATTCAGTTGACAGTTAATCTGTATCGCACAGCAATTATTGTCCGCTATTATAGCTACTGCTTCATCTATAGCCCGCAATTTGATATTACGCATTTTGGCTGCCAAACTTGTTGGATCTTGCCAACATCACCTTTGCCATTCTGCTCGCAAAGGGTAAGCATTACTCGCTCAGGTAAGTCTCCAAATAATAATAATAATAATAATAATAATAATAATAATATAATTCTAAGTGTGATTTCAGAACGCTGCTGCTGCCGTGTGTTGCAGCTGCCACATGTTGGCGCTGCCACATGTTGCCAGTACCGTGCACTGCCATTGCCGCGTGCTGCCACTGCCATGTGCTGCTGCTGCTGCACGGTGCTGCTGCCGCGTGCTGCCGCTGCTGCCGCATAGTGCAGTTGCCATGCACTGCTGCTGCCATGCAGTGCAGCTGCCATGCACTGCTGCTAGGTGTCGCTTGGTGCCACTCCTGCGCACTGCCTCTGCTGCATGCTGCATGCTGCTGCCGTGCACTGCCATTCCCACGGCAGCAGCAGTGCATGGCAACTGCACTATGCAGCAGCAGCAGCAGTGTGTGGCAGCGGCACCATGCAGCAGCAGCAGCACACAGCAGTGGCAACATGTGACAATGGCAGCGCATGGCAGCAGCAGTGAGTGGCAATGGCTGCGCACTGCCTCTGCCGCATGCTCCTGCTGCCGTGCACTGCCATTGCCATTCACTGCCGCTGCCATGCGCTGCCATTGTCACATGTTGCCACTGCTGTGTGCTGCTGCTGCTGCACGGTGCCGCTGCCACACACTGCCGCTGCTGCTGCATTGTGCAGTTGCCATGCACTGCTGCTGCCATGCAGTGCAGCTGCCATGCAGTGCTGCTGCTGTGTGGGGCCGCTGCCACCTGCTGCGGCTGCCACACTGTGCTGCTGCTGCGTGCTGCTGCTGCAGTGTGCTGCCATTGCCACATGGTGCAGTTGCCACTGCATGGTGCTGCTGCAGTGCAGTGCAGCTGCCACGTGATATCCTAAATTTAATTTAGACCCAAGGGTTTGCTAGCCATATGAGTACATTCAACAGCGGCACCAAGTTTAACTGCATTATCACTCTTGCAATCAACATTTTTTGTAGATATTTTGCCGTATCCATTTTGCATAAAATGTAAAAAATATTAACTTTAGGAATTTCAGTTGCCATGATTATTTACACGATGTTTAGGCAGCTCATACTCATAAGATTGATCATTATTTAATTCCGATTCCAGATCTTTAAGGTTGGTTATTTCTGCATAAATTTCATGATTTTAATATTCATATGTGTGCATTAAATATGTACTTATATATATTAGGCATTTAAAGCAATCCAATAAATGGATGAATAACTTCAAAATAATATTGGCTCATGTAACTTATCGCTGATTCGGACAAAGTACTAGATTCCCATTACCTGCCAAGCTCTTTGGTATAATATCGACTGATTTTGAAAGTTTATTTTGGAGCCCAAGAATTCGTATTGTTATACCTCTATTTTTCATTCATTTTTAATTATGGATGGAATAATTAACGAAAACCTGTCTGATTCAGGAAAACCCTAAAGCAATATAATAAAGTTATGTAGTGGATATTAAGTCAGTTTGGTGTATTTGATATATTTAATATATATTTAGCCTATATATTATTTATAGGCTAAATGGCCATTAAACAAATAAAGAAGCTTGGGATAAAGTTAATCATGAAGAGAGTACAATATGCTGCTAATTTCATTTGATAAGCTAGAAGACAATAACGATTTTTTCATCCATCGATGATTTGCTGGATTTTGCAAGGGGTGCAGCTGCCATGTGCTGCCGCTGATGCATGGTGCAGCTGTTGTATCTCTGTCATATCCGCCTAAAGCAAAGGCTCGATCCAAGGATGCCAGTCAACTGGCCAACCTGGATATTAGCCATGAGATACGTACCCCAGGATACTACAGCAGCTCCCACTGCAGGGTGCTGCTACCACGCAGTGCAGCTCCCACTTATTTCTTTAATAAGTCGCATTTCAAAACTCATGGATGGCACATCGAAGCTAAATAAATGTACACATATGGACAGTGCGAGCCATGAATGCCAAATAAAGGAGGGATATGATGAAGGTGGAGAGCACCCTGGATGCCCCCCCTGGACTACAACGTGGGAAAATGTTGAACCAAAATATTAGCTACATACACACCACCACAAACAACTAAGAGAAAAATCAAAGGAATACCTAGGGTGAAACATCTATGGCAAGTGGAAGTGTGGGGAACTGGGGCAGTGAATCTACTTTGGACCCCAGTACACCAAGATGGATGGTGGAAGTGCGGGGAACTGGGGCGGCAGGCCCCAGTCCCCACACAACCACCGTACACTTCTGGGAGTTACAGGATTGAAAGCGGTAGTCAAATGCATATTTAAAAGCATGATGACGCTTCTTTGTTTAGAAATGTAAAAACGTCCAGCAAAGAATGTCAGCTTAAGAATCCTAAGAAGGGGGTTTCTTAATTTGGCGTATTGTTATACAACGTTCTAAGAAATCTTGGTTTTATTTTCATATATGGCTGGCGTAAGAATGCTTAAGAACGTTCTTAACACGGTTATATTTTGGTAGGGCCACATGCTCTGTGCTTATCGTTTACCTTATTCATCTGGCTTCTGAGCATGCTCTCAACCTCGCTGCTGTCACATGCATCTACTGAGAGCCCTGTTAAGTTTGCCGACTCATCAGCTGCATTTGGCTCAATCTTCTTTCGTGGTCTATCCGAAAATGGACACTTACAGCGTAGTATGCTGTTGAGCAAAATTCCTGAATGAAGGCACCTAGTGCATCTTGCCCTATGCGAGAAACCCCCTAGCAGATAGCCTAGCAGCCGATGCTGATAGGCTATCAAGGCCCTATCAGCACCGGCTGCTAGGGGGCCAACTGCCTGCTAGGCCTGTTAAGCTATGATAGGGACCTGCTAAGCACCTGCTAACATCCTGCTAGGTTTGAGTTGCTAGCCTAGCCGGATACCTAGGCCTGCTAGGTTAGTATCAGATCGAGACTAAATATTTCCCGCCCAAAATAATTAGACTTCCCTGCCGAACTTGTTGCTTCTTCCTGATGAACACCCTATATATGTGATCAAATCCTCATCATTCAGCTAATTTTGATATAATTTATAGCTTTTGATATAAATTAACGATCCTAATGAGAATTTCAAATGATAAGTTGTGGGGATTCTATCTCTAAAGTGCGACCCACCATCGGGCAGAAGCCAGAAACAATGATAGATGTAAATATAGACCTTTCCCCACGCCCCTCATGACATCTAAGTGCACTAGTGCAATTCATGTCTGTTGGCGTGGATGGTATAGACATTCATGAAATGTTGTCGTGATGATAATAATCGCAGCTGAATTTGTATTTCTTATAAATTTGCATGGCAGAATTCATGGGTGCCGAATTTAATGGTCATCGGAAATATGCGCTGTATTTCGTGTCATGTGACAACTGCCCATCCATTAAATATGGAAAGTTTGATACGTGATGGCCCCAGCTGCAGAGCTGGATGGACATATCTGAAATGTAAATCTGTAGGGCAGATTTATAATATCGAGAAAGTTTACACAAAACTCGCAGGCAGGCTTAGCAGCTATATAGCATAAGGCTATCAGTACTCTAGCAGATAGCCTAGCAGACACATATCCAGGGGTTATCGGATAGGCTAGCAGCTAGCCCGGCCCTGATACCTAGCAGGTTCCCTGCTAGCCTAAAGCTAGGTAGCAGATACATGCCCGGATAGGCCATTTTCTGCTAGCCTAGCACCCTATCTGATAGGGGCTAGCAGGGAACCTGCTAGGTATCAGGGCCGGGCTAGCTGCTAGCCTATCTGATATATAACCCCGCCCTGGATATGTGTCTGCTATCTAGGCTACAAAGGTTACTTTTTTATATGGAAATGATTGAGATCGATCTGTCAATTCCAAAATTCGTACAAAGCAAAGTAAAGTCTCAAATTAACAAATGAGTTTACTTTAAATTTACATAAGGCAACTAACCTCCCCATCAAATGAAAGGGTATCGTTCCTTAGCATGCATGTCCTTCTGGGCTTTCCTACATAGCCCTATGCGAGAACCCCCCTAGCAGATAGCCTAGCAGCCGATGCTGATAGACTATCAAGGCCATATCAGCACCGGCTGCTAGGGGGCCAACTGCCTGCTAGGCCTGCAATCAAAGCTATCAGATGATGATAGGGACCTAGCTACCTGCTAAGCACCTGCTAATAACATGCTGCTAGGTCTGAGTTGCATTGCTAGCCTAGCTGGATAAGTAGGCCAGCTAGGTTACAATCAGAGGTTACTTAGCCTTGGCGTTTTCCTTTTTTCCTGGCCTAGGCGGCGGTGGGGTCTTTTGGATTGTTTCACCCCTGCGTGCGTGTTCCCATTTTTCCCCGCCGAGTTTGCCTAAGGACTGCTTTTCGTCTCGGGAAGCAAAGGGGTTCAACGGTCGCCGGGTTTCCTGCTAGGCTTAAGCAGTTGCGGTGGTGGCTCGCTCCCTTTATTGGCGGCTCGCTCGGTAGCCGTTTGGGCGTGCATGTTGGCAGCTAGCAGGAAGTTGGTGTTCCCGTTGGTGACTTCGCTGCTGGTGCGTGTCGTTGCTGACTCGGTTGTTAACTTTTTTCGTCCGCTCGCTTGAAGCGCTCGCGTCGTACGCTCGCGTGCTTTTTCGATCGCTTGCTCGATGCTCGCTCGTTCGTGTCGTGTTTGCTAGCTATCCTGCAGTTTAAGGTCCGTTGTCATTTCGTTCCCCTGCCGTCGCCAATCTTCGGCTGTGGTTGGCGAAGGGCAGCACTGGAGTAACAAACTAGCTTTATTTATAGTTGCATTGCAATCTTGCGAAATGAAGAGAATCGGCCACGGTTCTGGAAGTCAATGATTTTAAATCATTCTTTTTAAAGCACTTACAAATTTACGTTAAAGTTCACAGGAATTCAAGAAAGACTTCAGCGCCCGCCGCCCAATTGAAAGACCCACACAGAATGCTTTTGCTTGTGCAAGCGTTCATAATGAACTTATTGATGCTTCTTAAAATAATAAATGTGTCAAACATAAGTTGTTCGCGCCCCCTGGTTCAGGATGCCATCCCGGATTCATTTGGCTCGTCCAACGAAACTGAACCCTAAACGCATTGACCGTTATATAACAGCTTGACAAAAATATGCCGGCCTGCTGCATGCTAGCCTTCGGGGTCGTCGGGATATACCAATAATGCTCTAAGCCTGACATTGTTATGTCGTCTAAGTGACAAAAATCGCAAAACTGGGAGTAGGATTTAAAGTACCGTGTGGGCTGGAAATATTTTTAATGTGACTTTGCTAAAGATATGGGCAATGTCGCGGACATCAAATCGTGGGCCACGCGCGGATATAGCACTCCTTCGCAAGTTAAAAGCTGACCCAAACTTTTCGCCCGCGTCACTCCTCAACACCGGACCAAACATATTAGAGAAGGCCAACAAGCTTAAGGGGTTTGTTGAATACCAACGTGGCAAGCTTGGGGCTTCAGCTGCAAAGACGGAATGGCTCCTTGCGTACCAGCAATTGCAGGTAACTTGTTAACTTATAGGTTTCCGCTAATTGTTGCATGTATAAAGACCATTAGCTACCTTCTATTGTATTAACCTTTTTACATTAATAAGCTTGCTAAAAAATTTCAACGGCATCGGACATGCTCCAAGGGTGACCAGGACGATGCAGAGCGGGAGCTCACGACATGCTTGCAGCAGCTTGCTGGTCAGCCCGTGTCGGACCACGTGCGCGAAATGGTTGAGTCTGCGCTCGTGGCGCTGTACGATGACGCCGAAAAATGCCGTGCAGAGCGTCATGACCTGCGCTCACAAATCAAGGAACTATCGTCCGCGCACGCCAGCCTTAACGCACACAGCAACCCTTCAGGATTCTCCAAGGAGACTAGTGTAATCAAGGTGGGTGGTTCCTTACGCCGCAGCTCCCATCTTACGCCATGGACACATTCTGCATTGGGATTGAAATTACGGGTTAAGGAAAACAATAGAGTCAGTTACAGGAGCAAGCACCCATCAGAGGGAGCTTCAATTTTAATAGTTTTACAAGTCGTATTCGATGGTATCTATGCTGCTGGGTGCAGGGAGGGGTTAAGATGCATTCAGAGCAGATGAAGGCTGGACTGGTGGGAGCTAGGATAGGTGACGACATCGGGCAAACCAGCCGCAAACGAGTACGACAGAGAGGACAAACGAGTAGGACAGAGAGGACGTCACAGTAGCCAGTTCCCGGGTCCCGCGTAAGGCCCTTATATGAACCTTGTCGTGCCTATTGATCTGGGTCGCACGTCGTTCGTCGTGCTCGATCCGAATCGTATCTGCTGATCTGGCGTGACCTGATTTGGGTCGTGTTTGCGACTGATCTGACCACCTTTCAGGCCGAGGTGTCCGCCGCAGCTGAGGAGTTGGAGGCCTCGCTGGCAAGCCTGGCAGAGTAAGGCGCAGTAAGCTGGGTTTGCAACGGCCGGTAGGGCCCATGGTGGGTCCTGCCGTACGTACGGTTTTATGCATAAAACTACGCACGCTCTGATGGCCCCGGACCAGAAGGCCCATTCCTCCATCCACTACTCAAAGCTCTCTTTAAGGTGAAGCGGCACTTTTGAACCTACCTCTCCACTCGCAGGCAGGCGGCGGCGCTGAACTTAGAACTGAAAGAGTCATGGCCGTCTGCTCTGGCGGGTCCCCAAAGTGGCAGCGTCGGCGGTGACAGTACCGGCGGCGGCCTGGCAGCTGTAGCAGCGTCCTCAGCGAGTGACTCAGTGGCTCAATTGGCGGGCTACAGCTACAGCTACAGCCGTTCCGATGATTGTGCGGAGCTGGAACGCATGCTAGCCAGGTGGGCGCTTTGGGAGTTGGGATGAATGTGTCGGTGCTCATTTGGGTGCCAGCTTGCACATATGCAGTTTACGCATACGAGGGGTTATTTTCGTCCCCATAAGGCCCATAATGGAGATGTGGGAAAGGTAGTGGAAATTTCTTGCGGCGACAGTTCCTCCACCTCGTAGCCGATATCAGCGATGACGTCAATTTCACCGATTTTATCAATTTCATCAATTTTATATTTTATCAATCTCATCAATTTTATATATAATCGATTTCATCAATTTTACATTTTATCATACTTATATTTCATCAATTTTATATATTTATCAATTTCATAATTTTATATTTCATAAATTTCAAATTTCATCAATTTTTTATTTCATAAATTTCATCAATGTCGCTGATGTCTGGAATGTGTATCTAGGTTTGAGCGCTGATGCTCCCCGACACGCCCCCACACTACTGCTGTTTTGTGCCATGTACCTATGTGTTTTGTCGTACACAGGTTTCCCCTCGCCTCCTCCGACATCAAGGACCGTATCCGGGAGGTCTTCGCTGCCCTCCAGGTGAAAGTTGTACGAACTTGTGGGGGCGCGAGGGAGCCCGGGATTTAACTTGCAAGTCCTAGTTTGGCATGTCCATTTCGTTTTGCCTGTTCCGTTGTTCGTTATATCGTATATATATGAACAAAGTTCGTTATATGGTGGTAATGTGTGATTTAATAAAGGATATAACCTAAAGGTTAGCAAACCGGGATGATGGCACCTGCCTACCCTTCTCTCCTCCTCGTCCTTTTCCTTGCCGGCATCATTTTGATGCTGTCTGTGTTCATGCCATTGATGCCCCTCTCTTCGTCATCCTCCCCCTCCTCTTCCCACCTCCTCCTCCTCCCTCTCCTCCTCCTCCCTCTCCTCCTCCTCCCCCTCCTCCTCCCACCTCCTCCTCCTCCCTCTCCTCCTCCTCCCTCTCCTCCTCCTCCTCCTCCGCCCTGTACAACTTCTCTGCTTACCCCATTTGGAAAACAGGAGAAGTTTCTGGAGAGAGTGGAGACGTGGCATCTGGAATCAGAGCAAGCAGCTCGCGACCTCGCCGTCGCAACTGCCGCCACTGCCGTCGTTTCCACCTCCTGCTCAAACCCCCAGCGGCGCAAAGGACCCGCCACGAGCAACAGCACCGGGCCAGGAAAAACCGTAATCGCCACCGCTGCCGGCCGTACGGGGCAGTCCGCCGGCGGCGGCGACGCCACCAGGGCCGCGCCGGGGCGCGGCAGGGCTGGAGCGGTAGCTAACGGCCGCGGCGCCGCCGCGGCAGCAGTAGCGGCGGCCGCACGGCCGCTGCCAGATGGTGCGGCCGCAGGGGATGTACGGATAGTTGGCAGGGAAGAAGGAGCAGCAGCGAAAACTGCGGCAGGAACGGCAGGTGTTGCCGGCAGTAGCAGCAGCAGCGGTGGCGGTTGGGCATTTGCGGGGTATGGCGGTTGGTCGGCGGAGGAACACTCGGCATTCGTACGGCATCGAGATCGATTGATGAAGGAGTGCGGTCCAGGAGCCAAGTGAGAACTTATTCGCAACTGCATTGTCGTGAATCACATAAACTAAGATATCTAAGATATTACACATACATGATTTTATAAACCATAGTTACGATTTCTATATACGAAGACATGATATGCATTTTGTACTGATAATGATGATTTGATAAGATCTATAAGATCTATATCTATATGGATACGTATATAATGTATCAGTGTAGACTTAGTGTAAGGGGTGTGACACTGCGCTGCTGTGGGCGACTCGCCCTGCTGCAAAGACGAGCACCTACCGGGGGCCCTGATGACCGGACCGAGCCACAGCGCAGGGCGGGGAGGGGCACGCGGCCTTGTCTGTCTGTCTGTCTGTCTATCCTGCCACGTGCTCCCCTAGTGTAGACATAATGTGGGCATAGAATCATTAGACGTGAAAAAGTCGATGTTAACCTTAAAAAGGCAGCAAGCTTGGGAATGTCGTACTGACAGGTTTTTTAATTTGAGTCTTTTTACCAAACCGTGTTGAGCCGTAAAACGTCCGTCCGTGGCTCCTTCCGCCCGCCTCCGAAACCACCTAACTTCCTCCAACCGCCTTCGCCTAGAATCCCACCCGCGGCCGTCACGCCACCTGCGGCCGAAACACAGAAGCCCAAAGCTTACTTCCTGTGTGAGTGTCCTTTTTCGCCCCCCAATACACACACACACATTTCCCCCCTTCTTTTCCTCTCAGATCTCTTAGTCGGGAGGCCCTCATGGCCCGTATCGCCACGCTCCTCCCTGGAGGCCGTACAGTCCCTCAGCTCATTGCGCACGATGACTGGACCACCGCGACCCGCCTGCTGAGCCGAAAGCGACGAGATCTAAATGAGGCCTGGGACCGAGAACGGCGACAGTTCCTGGAGGACAGCGCCAGCTTCCTGCAGGTAATTACGTGCCGTACAATGTCACTTACTGTACAGTGTCGTACATTTCAGTATTTGAATTACCCGAGAATGCGGAATCCAAGAACAATCGGGGTTCCGCATCTCGCCTGTTCTTGGATGGGATCAATTTCTAGACGATATGGCGGCCCGTTGCTGATACGGCGTTTTGTTAGTTTTCGCGTCATGAGTTATTTAGGTACGGAGTACGGATGTTCAACCATAGTCATCATCACACTGACAATCACACTGATCGACCCTGACGAACTGGCCTGCCGTGCCTGCTCGCTCAGCATTCCGTCTTTCCTTGCTTTGCTCACGCGCTCGTTCGCGAACCCCTGCTGCAGGAGAGCCAGACGCTGTTTTTCGCACAGGCGGAGGAGGCGGCGAACAGGTCTGTACCTCATTTACCGTACTTACCGTACAGATGTATGGAACAATACGGCTTGCTGTTTCTTACACCGCTAGGGTTTCCTCTGAAGCTTTGAAACCTAACTATGACGTGCGTACTTTTCAATGATCCAAATATACTCGAACGGCTGCTCCAATTGCATCGTACTACAGCTGTATTATATTTGTTTCGGAGCTTTCTTCTGTCTGTTTCGGAACTCCTGTTTGGAATGTTTACGTCGTTTCTGGAATCCGGAATGTCCGGAATCCGACACCCGAAAGCCGTTCCGAAGTGTGTGCTTTTCACGCCGCCGGCTGGAGCGCGGGACGCACATTGACCCCCCCCCTTTGACGCCTAGATCAGCTTGATGCGCGTGTTATGTGTTCCCGCATGCCAACGAGTCGCGAACCCTTTTTGGCGCTGGGCGGTTTTCCGCAGGCTGGTGGCCGAGCTACAGCGAGTTAGGGCGCGGGATGAGCTCGAGGTGAGTGTGACCCGTGGGTCTGCGTGCGGTTACCCCAATTCATTTATTTGCTTCCTCGATTAATGATTTATTAATGATTTATTAATTGCTCGTTTCTTTGTTTATTATGCGTATTATACGTATATCACATATGGAATCGGTCATCATCACTGCCTTTAGTTTTCCATCCGCCACGCCGCCGCAGGAACTTAGAGCGGAGAAGGCCCGCGAGGATGAGGTGGCGACAGCCGAGCGGGCCGCGCGGGAGGCGGCGGAGGCGGAGACACGGCTTCTGGAAGAGGCACGTGAGCGGCGAGAGCGGGCCGCAAAGAAGGAGATGGTCGCTGCGTACAGGTCTGTGTACGGCACGGACAACCGTCTGAGGTCACGGGATGAAACGACAGAGTCCGTACGTCTGTGGCCTGGATCTATAAATGCGTCCTGTCGTCATTTGGTGGTATTTATTGAACCCATCCGAATCGTGGCCTCTCTCCTCTCCTCTCCTCTCCTCAGAGCTGAGCTGGAGCGGCAGCAAGCTGCCCAGCAAGCGGCTGCCGCGGAGGCCGACCGCCTGGCTGCCCTCGCGGCAGAACAGCAGGCCGAGTACAACCGCCAGCGTGTGGAGGTGCGACAAGCCGAGTACGTTGCACGGCAGGAGCAGGCCAGGGTGAGGTGGTGTAATGTACGACATGAAAATCACAAGATGTAGATATAGATATTATTACGCCAATCTGCTTGTCGTGTTTCTGTCGTGCCGTACATCACTGTTAGTACAGCCGTATTTATTGAAGATAATTTAGGTGCGGTATCTCATACGGTGTTGATCCGCCGTTTTGGGGCGCCCGAGGGGAATTACACGCCGCGGTCCCTTTCCCTTCTTATCTCTCGCTCCGCCCTCCACCTTGGGCCCCCTCCAGGAGCGCCAAGCGGTCGTTGAGGCTGAGATGCTCGCCAGGGAGGCCCGTCTGGCCCGTCTCCGCGCCCTCGTGGCGCCTGAGGTGGAGGCGGATCCGAAGAGGCTGCTCGCGCCCACTGCCGCTAGCGCCGCAGTCGACCCGGATAAGGACGCTGAAGGGGCTTTTCATCCGGTCAACGGCTTTACAACGGATCAGGTGGTTAAGGACCAACGGTTCAAGGTACGGCATTGGAGTACGGCGTTGGTGGTGTTTATTACCTGTGGTAGTAACAAAGTGTACACGGTTGTGGCTGTCAAATGCGTTAGGCAGGGGACGTTGGATGCGAGGATGCGACGGGGGGGTCGCATAAGCCAAGAATTTTGGAATAAGGATGTTTTATTTATAAGTAATATTATTAAAAAATAATAAAAATCAACCGACACGGTAAAAGAGGCAGAGCAGTTGAAGGGGCGTCAGACGGACGAAGAGGGAGATAAGGGAGCGGCCTTAGGGCTTGAGGATTTCTGCGCGTCGGGAGAGAATTGGTGGGTCGGTACAACAGTTTGCGTTGTAAACGAAAGAAAAGTCCGTTAAGCTACATTATTAGGGCGGTTGTGACAACTGTCAAAACTCTCTGAAGTTGGGTAGTAAGGGTTCGTTTGGTCGTTAATCCCAACCACCTTTGGAGCATTTTTTGACTGTATGTTTCAACATGTGAAACTGCAGGTCTTCGAAGCTTTGGCGGTTCTTGGCTTGCATGAGACAACGTACGGCAGACAGGCCATCGCTGCTGCCCAGCCCGCCCGACCCACCCGCCCGGACAACTTCACGACTGAGCAGCGGGAGGCGATGGTGCGCAGGTAGTCCCGAACTGGAGAAGCGCGCGAAGGGGTGCTCCGAAGGTAGTGCCGTTTTCTTCCGCCAAGTCGCAGAATAGCGTGCGTGGCGTGCTGTGCCGCGCAAGGTGCAAGGAACGAAAATCTTGTGGGGAGGAGACAAAAACTAACGGCGATGCAATGCAGCGTATCTCAATGAACGGGAGATACCATGATGGGAGCCTGATTAGGATTAGAATTCGTTGCGAGGTGGTGACATATGGACTCGCACTCTCATTCATTTCCACACGCCGTAACGCGGACACGCGACGAAGGAGGGCGTATGAGATGACACGGTTCGCGACGGATCTGCTCGTGGGAACAGATAGTGCAAGGGTTTCGGTTGTTTTAGTGAATTTGGGTAGTTGTCTGTTGTTCGGGTAGTTTCCTCCCACGTCATCTTTCTGCACCAGTTATCTACAGCATTTGACAAATGGTGACATGTAGGAGAAGGTTGAGGATTCCGGGGGGATGGTTGGGTGGGGGCAGGTCTGTGTGATAGGGCGTCGGGCTGTGTCGTCATATGTACGTCACACGTGTGGGCGTCTCCGTGTTAAATTAATCGGGGGTAGGCAGGGTATGCAGTGATGTCTAGCAGTGGATCATGTGTGTTCTTGAATAATGTATCTTCCGAAGGCTCTGGAAACAGAAGGCTTCTCGACCAAACAACTCGGCTGAGACTGACTGGAGGAGGGAAACTCACAGCAGGTGTCTCTTACCCCACAGGACAATTAGGGATGTGAGGGTTGGGTTGTATTAATTATTTTTGGGTGACTAAAACTGTATAAGGGTTTGGTGTGTTGGGTTTCGGTACTTAGGGTGTGTTGGGTGTAATAACTATAATGATATAACGCACTGAAAGGACTTATAGAGCAAGGTCGTCGTCGTAGTCTCTTGCGAAAGCAATATCGTCTAGAAAGCAGTTTTACCGTTTTGCTTTGGATAAGAGACCTGTATGAGCTGCGGAATTATGAGCTTCAGATTCTCCTGACGATTGGGTGTGATTACAATGTTCGTGCGCACAGCCATCACAGCACCCAAGCAAAAGCTATGTTATGTCCGTGCGCGTGTGAAGAAAAGACGCATTCAAAACCGGGCGGCGCCACCTAGGAGCGTATCTGTACAGCGAAAAGACGACGCATGTCAACGTCAAACGTATGTTCAACCAGCCTCTTACGTGAAGCAAACAACGAACAAACGCATAGCCCGGGTCAAGTTAGGCACACAACAGTACGAATTACGTCCGGTGAACAAATTGCGCTAAAGACTAAAGATCAGCAGAGAAGACGAGAGGTGACCGCAACTCGAGAGACGGGGCTAGAGCACGTCCGCCGGCTCAAGCCTGCTCACGTCTATGTACGGCACCGTGCGTGTATGTATGAGTATAAATCTGGAGACCCTCTCAATCCGTATAAAAGGAAAGGATGGTGATTTCGGGATTCGTGACAATCGCTACGTGATGCAAGCTGCTGCATCCAGTAAAAATCCCTGAAAAGGCGGCCTCCCTCGACGTCGTACACATTGACGACTGCCCTTGACCAGCAACACCTTTCGTAGGCTACGTGACAGCAGATGATTCAGCCTAATATAGAGCAAAGCAAAATGAACCACACCACACGAAATAGATATCAACTTGACAGACGACATACATGTCACAGGTAATTGCAGCTAAAACCACACCCCTCAGCAAGGGGACTGAGATGTTCGTTGTTGCCCTAGCAACACCAGCCACGCTGTCCCTGGGTACACCATTACGCGCTAGTGGAAGAATCCCGAGCCCGCCAGCTGATTAAATTTCATTGCGTGCCGTGGCGGCATGCTGATACAAGGAGACCATTCAAGTGTAAGACTCTCTCCCGTCGCTGTGTGTCACAATCACAACGCCGTACTATAAGAAACAACACACTTGTACTACCTTTTGTATCGCAGCTCGTCCAGGGGGAACCGACAAAACGTATACCAATGGAAAGGAAGAGGCCCGACTTAAGCGGCGCAACGACTTTCAGACATTCGCCATATATTTGTGACTTCCACCGTGACTTCAAATACCTGACAACGAAATCTTTTTAAAAATTTATGCACGATTATCATCTCGTCATCATCATCACCATCACCGCTACCATCACCATCAAACCATCTAACTGCATCACTTCACTTAGCGACATTGTGCACGCCCGTAACAATATACGGTATATCACCCAACCAGCCTGCCCAATCCACTCGGCCGAAGAGCAGTGAATGCTTCAACTATGAACATATCGGAACAGGTCTCCAAAAGAGTAAACATGTTGATGGCGCCTATAGGGCCCAAGTCATCGCGACGCTAAACTCCCCGACCTGCATTCGCACACACATACACACAAAAACGAAAGGACGATAGAAACAGAGGTCCCGACACTTTTCGGATGCCGCTCAGCGCACGCCCCTTCTGCCATCGCATGTGACCGTCGCTCAACTCATCGGACAAACACGAGCTAGCTTTTGGTTGCAAATGGCCACTGCGCTCTCCAACCAAAATAGTTCCGCAACCAGTCTCCGTACACGACTTTCGTCGAATTATGATCTCACACGAAGGTGTTGTCGTACGTCGTACAGGAGAGAAGTGCAGACGAAAGGTGTACACCAAAACTGCGTCTCTCAACTAAGGGACTGCCGCCGGTGCAGCGGCTGAGGAAGACGCCGGGACAATGGGGTCACCTGCGCATTCATTGCCAGCATCACTGCACCCGGCGCCATCGGATGAGTCCTCGCTCACATCTAGGATGCCCGTCTCCTCTGCCAGCACGGCCTGCAGCTCCGCTTCCAAAGCCGTGCGCGC
Organism: Volvox reticuliferus; assembly: GCA_019650235.1. Classification (NCBI taxonomy): domain Eukaryota; kingdom Viridiplantae; phylum Chlorophyta; class Chlorophyceae; order Chlamydomonadales; family Volvocaceae; genus Volvox; species Volvox reticuliferus. Next base: position 462,892 of record BNCP01000056.1, read on the forward strand.
CAACTCAACGCGCTCCTCGGCAATCGAGGACCAGGGGGACGTCAAGACCGCAGCAGCAGCAGCAGCCGGCGGCAGCACAAACACTGCGGTCGCTGGCCCCGCCGTCGCTGACGGCATCAGCGCCACCGTCGGCGCAACTGCCGCCAGCGCTGCTGCAGCAGATTCCTCTACGGCATACGCGGTGTGATATTCGTTCAGGGCCGCGGCCCTCGGTGTGGCCGAGAGTTGGGCATCCAGGCACCTGATGTATCCCGTTTGTGCAGGCGCATTCAGTTGCGCCTGCACAGTCGTACCAGCTGCGTTATGCAAACCGTAGCTACCGCCCTTCCCTGCGTTCTCATCCGCATCAAGTTTAGGACCATTGCACCAGTTGCAGTTGCCGTTGCCGTTGCAGCAAAGAACGTCGTCATCATGAGAACAACCCAGCCGCCGCTCCGGCAGCTGTGCCATGGCCCTTGAATTACCGCAGAGCAGCGCTAGGCCGTGCCGTGAAACGCTCCCAGGCGGCTGCGTTAGGGGGCACACGCGCGCAGCACAGGGAAGATGACCAACCCACAATGCCATCCATCTCCACGCTAGTACCACTAGCAAATGCTGGAACGCAGCGACAGCTACCAAGCAGGAGGAAGGGGGAACACCCCACATGCATGCATCTAAGCGCACGGAAAACCTGACGACCTGAGTTTCCATGTCCCCAATCTACGCGACAGCTCTGATCCATACCGCCCTTTCACCTTGGATGTATTGTCGCCTTACCTTCCGATTGCAAGGTGAAGACGTCACCAGTAGTTGCCCACTGTGCATCAACCGCTGGCGTCGGTGCTGGCGCCGAATAATAGCGCGGTGCCGCCGGGTGTCGACCCACACCAATGCTCCCGTCGCGCCACGCAGCAGCACGCGGCCACAGCCTCGCGGCTCGACTCGGCAGAGCGGTTCTGCGACGGCTCCTCCCTGCCAGCCATCCCGTGACGGCATCCCGCCATCGTTCAGCCCATCCACACGGAGGAAGCCATCATCATGATTATAACGAACATCATCGCCCCCATGGCCGCTGCTTTGTCTCTTCTCCTTCAGTAGACGATCAAGCACCGCGCAAGCCTTTGCTTTGCCCTCGGGCGGTGAGCAAAGCTTGGAGATCTCCCATGCGTGTTGCGTTTTGAGATTGTTGTTTCCCCGCGGAGTTACGCGCGCCGGTAAATTTGGCCTTACAACTGGCGCCAGCGATGCCCCCAACGATTGCCAAGGGCACACTTGCATGGGCACCGCAGCGCCCGATGAACATAGTGGACCGGCTACTGGGATGGCCTGAGGCACAGCCTTCATAGCTCCATCAGTTGCCAGGAGACCCTCAGTATCGGTATCGCAAAGCTCTGAAGGGCACTGTAGACTCGGCCAAACTGAACCCGGATCGAGGTCGATTTCGGACAGTCGTGAGTTGCCGGTACACGCAGAAGATACTACTGGGTGTGCCGAAGGCCCAGCACCACAGCAGGATCCAAGGGAGGTCCGTGAAGCAGAGTCACCGCTGCGGTAGAGCGCCATCCGCGAAGGTTTATTACTGCCCGGACCTCCGTGTACATGGGAGGTGCGCTGCTGCTGGGGTTCTGGTGCGCCTGTCGAGGCACTGCTCTCGCTTGGAGGATCCAGCACACACTGATCTTCACCAGCCTGTTGCAAACTTGTACTGGCTCCAATCTCGCTCGCCGTATGGTAAAACATCGCCGGCATGACGCCAGCAATCGGCAAGAACGTTGGGAAGAATGCAGGGAAAGGAAAGCTGGACGCTGTAAAAGGTATGGGCATAGCTGCTGGCATAGCTTGCGGGAACATATTGAACGGTAATGCCATGTAGGTCGTTTCGCAGGCTGCCGGGCTGTTCTCGGCGCAACAGCGCGCCATGTCCACTCCGACAGGCTGCCATGGAGGAGTAACGAACAGAGCCATCACAATCCTGCAGATCATTTACCAGATCTAAGATATGCTTGGATGACATTTCCTTTGTCCAACAACTTTAGGAAGGCGCCACGTCTGGAAATTCCGTAACAACCAGATACCCGTTTCCAAGCCGAAGCGGCATACCTCCTGCTTCTCTAGCCTCCGCACAGCACCCTAGCGTGGCCGGATGGACGATTAAATCGCAGGCGCTTACATCATGAAAAAGACCCTGTTGCTTGGTGCAACATCCTCCCGCCAACAGGAGGTTATCCAAGTGTATAGGAAACGGCCCCAGAACAACACCAGGATCGGACCTGCCAACTAAGCGCTCTTCGCTCGAAATGGGATTAATAAAGTGACGCGCATTTGGCCACGTATTAGTCTAAATTTTGATATGTCTCTGTACGCCCACACCTTGTCTTCCAATTTCTTATCCATTGTAAAAGCGAGACAGGAGAGCAAAAAAAGGTGCCGTACAAGCATTTTGTCGGGCCCCTCCTGGAGGGGTTGCAGTCGAGTCTCCAGAAGCAGAAAGTCATATCACTATCAAGTCGTGGTTGATCAACAACCTGTCTGAATCCACGAACGCAATTCACGATATAGAGACGGTGGAGTTACGAGCGTTTGTCGAGCGCTTGCACCAAGTGTTACTCGTGCAACAAGTGCATGAACCTTTAGGCCTGTAGTATTTTGTGTTATTTGTATGCATCTACGACTTTGTTTCGTGCTGCTGGCCTCTCCCTGTCTTCCTTGCCGGGCAGCGCCTTTTTGGCGCTCCGGTAACAGCGTAAAGCAGCTATGGCTGTAAATGAAAGCAGCAGCGTACCAGCTCGCTTAAAAGACCTGAAGGATTCGGTCAAGGAACGCTTCCTCGGGTTGCTCGGCATTCGCCAGCCGAAAGTTCTGCTCGAGGACGAACAGGAGGTTTTCCTCCAAGTTGGGCGCACGCTCTGGCACGCCCCGAGGCAGCTTCGAATTGGTGCGTAGGGGTTCGCCCAACCTGTAGTGCGTTGGTTGGCGCGCATGCGACCCCGGGACGCACAATTGGCCTTGCCCTGGTTTCAATTTGACATTACCTAACATATGTTGGATTAAAACTTTGGCTCCGGCAGAACTATGGCTTTCGTCGCTCGCCCGACGGCACTCCCTTGTCAGCGAGTACCAAGCGTACCTTTCACAGGTGGATTGTGGGCTACTGGGTCTGTTATGTTGGTTTGGAAAACGCCTTTGCTCTTATAATGCTTTGCGCAATGAGTTTCTATCGTTGCTTGAGTTGGGGCTATGGGACGCTTGACGGAAAGAGTCCCCGCACCTCGCGCCGTCGCAGGACATAACTCGCGAGGCTGCCAATGACATAGAGAAGGATGTTCAGCGCACTTTTCCGAACACGCGGAGGTTCCACGCAGAAGAAGGGCAAACGCAGCTGCGAAATGTGTTGCGAGCCTATGCGGCGTACGACCCCGAAGTAGCATACTGTCAGGGCATGAACTTCTTAACAGGACTACTCTTAATGTACATGCCCACGGAAGCGCACTCCTTTGCGGCGCTCGTCGTGCTAATGGAGGATCGAAAGCTGCGAAGCTTTTACCACCGCAGCATGTCGCTGCTGCAGGTGGGTGGATTAAAGGGCACTCAGTCAGTGTGAATAACACGAGCTGCATAGCAAAACCCGGCGGCGCTGGCGGCGGCGGTGACAGCAAGGATGGCACCCCGGGTTCGCTGCAGCGGGCATGGCGCGGCAGTATGACTCTAAATCTCCGCTCATGTTCATGCTATTCTATAAAGGGTTTACCTCATCGTAGCCGCCCTGGAATAGCAGCGCATTTGCCGGCTCTGGACAGCCTTGGATTCCGCTTTTCCCCGTTCAAAGCCACCTTACTCGCGTTACCTGCAGGTCCAGCTGTGGCAACTCAGCCGGCTTATTAGTCCATCGCTCAACCAGCATCTGGAAGCGCTAGGTGTCGTGCCAATGTTGTACGGCGCATCCTGGCTCATGACGGCTTTCTCGGCGGATTTTCCGCTCCCGTTCTCCGCCAGGTGCGAGGGGAACAGCGGCACGGCGTCAGCCTTGGAACGCGATAGCAGAGCCTCAGATAAATGGGGCACGCGTTCAAACAATATCCGAACAGATCAGTTTTGGCAATAATTAGAAGTCGACCGTGGACCTAAGCCGTCTATTGTAGTCAAAAACATTGATCCTGATGTCAACGGTAACAGCCTTTGGCCGGCTGAAAAGGACAGCTTACGACGGTTAGCGCCGGGGGAAAACGCATTCAGCATCAAATTATGGACATGCGACGTGTACACACAAAGCGTCAGAGATCATGATGATGATGATGTCACGAAGATTGCGGGCCAGGTGGCAAGTTTGGCACTCTTTGGTTTTATCCCTGGAACGGGACGGCTGGCGTAACGACTAAAAGGGAAACGGCAACACAAAGTTAGAGGGAACGGCCGCGGTCATTCTGCTCTATGTGCCGTAGCGAACAGGAAGCTATGTAGGTGAACTCGGTCCATACGTATCGCTCTACATTACCACGGCATCGTATTCTACGTTATCACTAGAGCATCTGCAGCTGTCGCCATGAAGGCGGATGGAGCTTGCCTGGCTGAACCAGATGGGGAGGGGAGGGCAGGGTTGAAGCTGCAACAATTGCCGTGTTCCTTGACCCTTCCGTGTGCGTGAGCAACATCGGGACTCATGACTATCGTGTGCTCCACCGTCAATATTACTAAGAATCCGCAGCGGATCATGGTTCCAAGCCAATGTTGTAAGCCCAAGAAGCCCATAGCATCTGGAAAGCTCCCGGTTGAAGCTGTTACTGTAATACCAGCTGTAAACCTCGGCTGGTATTTCATCAGTACCAGCCAAGACGAGAGAACGACCTCGATCAGAGGGAAACTTGGTTTCCTAATGAGCTAATTTCGTAAACGACAACGATGCTTTATTATTGGTGAACCCTTCCCAGCGCCCTTGTGCGTGTAATGTGCAATTTTTTGCAGAATCATGGATGTACTGTTGGCAGACCAGTGCGAGTGCGCGCTACTTAAGGTGGGCTATGCGTACATATATCATAAGAGTGCATATTTATGTACTTAGATGCGTATGTACACGCGCGCGTGTGTGTGTGCGTGTTATGCTCCACGGAGTCTATGCCAGCTGAGTTGATGACATCTTGGGATGCGTCCCCGGGGTTCAGCTGCCTGGGGTTCGGAAAGCAAGGCGAGCATCTAAGTCGATTCATTAATCTCTTCTGGCGCCAAAGGCAATGGCAACATCTCTCCTATATGCTCCTGATAATGTTGATGATGATCCTGATGTCGATGTCGATCTGGGCTCCTGTCCTCTTGCTCCTCTTTGCCTTTGCTGGCAGGTCGCGGCGGCCATCATGAAGGCGGTGGAGCAGCGGCTGCACGCGATGTCGGATCTTGAGGAAGTCCTAGGCTACCTTAAACTTGATGTGCCAGGTGTGTGGCACGTCTGAGGAGGGAGGGAAGAGGGGCATGTGTTGAGGAGGTGTACTTTGTGTCGCCGTCACTGCTGCTGCTGCTGCTGCGGGCCATGAAGGTAACAGCAAAACTTAGGAATACCAGACTAGTTGCAGACGGACTCTATTTCTGTTTCCTTGGTCCTTAAATCGTCTGGTTCGCTGATTTCATCACGAAAGATCCTATAGTTATATCCTCTCTCTATATATGTTATATCTGGGTGCTGTCATGATATCTGGGGTCATTTGATATTCAACTTTCGGGGGAGGCGGGGGAGTTGGGTATCAATATGGGAGTTGCATGAGCTCTGGTCGCAAGATCAGCACAGTGGTATTTGGGCAGAGTGCGGACTTTAGAGCTGCGGCTGCTGGCCAGGGCGCTTACGTTGTGAACGTTGGTTATTGCGTCCCACCTTGGCACCGCTTCTTGGCCCATGCCTTCCTTTCATGCCCCTACCTTCATTCACCACCTGTCCCGCTGGAACAGCATGGGATGAGCCGGAATTGCACGACCTGCTGACTGCTGCCTTCACCAAGCCGTGGACGGCGCGTCAGCTGAGCATCCTGCGCTCAACGGAAGGCGCTGAGACGGTTGCGCAGGCGATGGACCGGGTCATGAACATGCACGAGCAGCTCAGTGCGCAGGTGGGCATAGGTAAAGGGCTTACAAATTGGCCAGGGAGGTGTAGCCGGGGAATACGGGAAGGTGGAGTTTGAAAGCACCTTCCCCCTCTGGTGTAGCAGAAGGGGCATAATTGAACGGATGGGGCGTTTTTCGCGATCGTATGTGTGTATCTGTGTATGTGTCGATATATCCGCAGACCTGCGATGACGAGGAGGGTGGTGAGGACGGCGGCGGTGCTGGCGGCGGCGGCGGCGGAGATGGCGAAGCTCGCGTGGCGCTCACGGTGCCGCGATTGCAACCGCCCCCACAGCCTTCCAGCAGCTTCACAGCTAGCCCCGCCTGCAGCACACCCGTCAATGGCGGCGTGCACGGCACCGGCTCGCACGGCGGCGCAGCCAGCCTCTCCCCGACGGCGCCGGCCGCTGGCTCCGCCGCGGCAGCGGCGGCCACTGCCGCCGCTGCCGGCAGCAAATGTAGCGGCGGCGGCGGTGGCCCCCCCTCGATCCTGGATAGCATACCTACCGGTGGCAACAGCAATGCCACCTGCAGGAAAGGGGCCCTACTGCTGCTCCAGGGAGCCGCCTCTGCCAACAGCTCTCCTGCGGCGTGGGCTATACCATGCATACATCCCAATGTGCCAGCCAGTCCCGCCCTTCAGGCGTTTCGGTGAGATGCGGTCTTGGTTCAGCTTGGGCCGGGGTGGGTTGCTGTCCGCGAGCTCCTCTTAAACCAGCAGAACACTTGTTAAGCTCCTCCCTGAGTCCAGTTGTTGTTGTGAATTACAGGGATTTGTTGTGGTAAAGTTCAGGACCGCTATTTCTGGTTTCGGAAACATGCTACCCCATCCACCACCAGCTTGGTATGAAGTATCCATTGTGCAGAAGCACCAGCTTTGTGTGCACGGGCTCCGGTCCAATGCCACCAAAATAACATGGCTGCTTACATGGCTGCCATCTGCGCGCAACGTAGGGACTTCCTGAGGGGTTAGGGTAATGGTGCAGGTCGAGTTCTCCAACCTTGTCCCCGAACCTCCTCAAATTCGACTACCGTCCCTAGAATTGAGATGAAGCTCTTTTCCATGGATATAGTAGAGCATATCTCTCTGTTTGGTCTGCATCTGAATTCATTATTCCTTTTTTCCATGCATGATGTGTACCTGAAATGTTGCTATCAACGCCACTGCAGGCGCGCACATTTGACTTGCTTCCAAGCTGCCGTCACCTCCGAGGCGCGCTATGGCGGGGCTAACTCTGGCAACAACTCCCAACCCAGATCACATGGAAGCTACGCTCTGCTTAATGGTAGCAGCGGCGGCTTTGAAGACTCGGCACTCGCGGCGACGGTGGTGGCGGGGGAAATGGAGTTCGATGGCTCCCCGCATCGCAGCTACGCAGATCTGCAACGTGGCTCCGACGGCTGTTCGCCGGAGGAGTGGGGCGATTTTAGCGCTGTAGCGGTCCGCCAGCAATGGCGGAACATAGTACGGGCCGCGCCAGTCTCAACACGGCATTTGCATCTGCTTATGCCTGTCGAGGAGCTCGGCTGCGGTGCTGTTGGTGCCGATGGTGGGCCCTGGCGAGGCACAGCGTCGCCGTTCTCATCGTATGGCGGCACGCTGGCTGCGCCGCAAACACCATCTTCTAGAGAATCAAGCGGCGGGAGCGCGACCCAGCCGATCCCAGTTCCTTCAGGCCGTGGCGGGCTGCACTCAAACGCTGCCGCGATTGGCAGCGCGTTTGCGGCAGCCGCGGCGGCGGCAGCGGCGAATGTTGCCGTGGCATGCTCATCCGCCGCAACAGCGGCAATCGGCAAGCCGCCGCTGCCGCCACGCTGTGTATCCCAGGAACGTGGTGGGCCCACAAATGTGGGGCCTTATTCCCGCCTTTCCGTAGTGTCGGAGGATCCGCTGGCACTACAAATGGGTGCAGTAGCGCCCGCTCCGTCCCCTCGGGGGTCAATGGACCTTCATGTGCTAGGCCGTACTGGCAGCCAACAGCTCGAGGCATACGAGCAGCAAGGGCATCTGCTGTGCGGAACCAGCTTTGGCGCCGTAGGTGCCGCTGGTGGCAGCAGCGGCGGGGGCGGTGGCACTGGCGGCGGCGGCGGTGCCTCATGTAACGGGGACTGCGCGTCGGGTGTGGCGTCCGCCACCGCTGGCGGTCCGGTGCTGTCGCCGTCGACCATCAGCGGCGCCGTCTCCCCGCACGGAATGGCGTCGCCACGGGTGCTGGCGGGCTGGTGCACGTCAGGACCCGCCGGTGGTGCCGCCGCCGCCAGCACTAGCGGCGCAACCGGTAGCAACACCCCCACCGCAGGGTATATGCCGCTCGGTATCGAGCGCGCAATCTCTGGGTCGCTTCTTGACTTCAACTACAGCTGTAACGTCGGTGGTTGCGGCGGATTGTCGTCCCTGCCGGAACGAAGCTACAGCATGGTGAGCCCGCTGCCGACAGCAGCGGCACTGGAGGCAGCGGTGATGCCGCTGATACCCTTGCACTCACGGGCGGCGGGAGCTGCTTCTGCAGGCCTGTTGCCGAGCGGTGAGCATTGCGCTCTCGTATCACATAGCCAATCCCTAGCCACATCTCAAGGCACCACGCAGCAATGCCTAGAGCAAGAACAGCAGCAGTCGGATATGGCTACAGATATCGCCGGCGACATATTGAGGATGTTGTCGGCGGTAGATACGGGCAATGCGAATGCGGCCTATGACCCAGGGGTCATCCTCGGTGAGTCCATGTACGCGGACTCGCCCAACAAGGAGGAGCACAAGCTCGTGAGGACGGGCTCGGAAAACATGCGCCACCTGCCGTCATCGTCGGCATTGGCGGACATCGCAGCGCAGGTGGGGATATGAGGGGAATGCTTCCGTGTCCATGGTTGGTTGGCTGGCTGGCTGGCTGGCTGGGGTTTTCGAGGCCGCCAAGATCTAGTTCGTTTCACTCGTTGGGCCCTTTGCATTTACGACAATCATTTTACGCCGATGTGGTCTTTGCCTAGTCTACTTCTACATCCCTAGGCACACTCCTCGCCCCTGTTCGTCTTTCCGCATCAGGATTTGGCCAAAGCCCAGGAAGAAGCCGAGCGGGTGCGACTGGAGCTTGAGGTGAGTCCTGAATACGTGAGAGCTCCCATCGAAAGACCAGGGTCATTGTACGGATTCACAGTGAAATTCATCTCCTCTGGTCACCACACCTCTGGGGAGTGAGTAGTGCGCAAGCGTTGCGCCGCAGTCATTGATGGGCCCACATCCACCCACCACCTGTACACGTACAGCGTCCCGTGCACGTACCCGCCCTGGCTGCACATCTGTACACGTCATCCGGCCATCATCCGGCCATCACGGCGTGACGCCGGTGGTTGACTACACCGGTAGTGATTGACTACACTGGTAGACTTGAGTCTCGCGTATTCGCCTTCCCCCTTCCCCTCTATTAGGACATGCTGCTAAAACGGATGCTTTGCCTATAGACCGATTGTTGGCTTCATCACCTCTTGACCGTTCCAGAATTCCCCTTCCTGTTACTGCTGTCCAACACTGCACCCAGTCGCTTCTCTTCACTTCACGCTGCCCCTAAACAGGCAACATATGTCGCTCCTCAATAAAGCAGTATCTGCCTCTCGCGTGTATGCCTGCCCTACCCGCAGGCCCAACTGCAGCTGCAAAGAGCTTCAGAGCGCATCTCATGCTCCACCTCCGTGACGGTTGACCCCGCCACGCTCGCGTCCGTCTCGGCTTCGTCGATGATGCCCTGCGGGCGGGAGGCCGGGGGAGTTGCGGGCGCGCTCACAGATGCGCAGCTAGCGGAGGCAGTGGCGGAGGCGGGAACGGTCGCGGCGACGGCGGTGGCTGCGTCGTCTGCTCTGGAAAGCGCTGCTGCGAGAGTTGGTACTGGCAGTAGTGGTGGTGGTAGCGCTTCTGCGGCGGCTGCTCCTGCTGCCGTCACTTCGACGTCGGCGTCGGCAACTCAGTCGACGGGGATTGCGAGCGGTGCTGCCGGCGGAGGCGGTGGTGGGGCCGGAGTGGGGGAAGTCGTGTTCAGGCGGCCTACTCTGTACGTGTAAGTGCGGGTAGGGTTGGGTTGTCGAGCTGGTTAGCTCCAGTGGTGGGAGGAGGACTGTGGGGGGATTTTCCTCGACCGGGACGAGGAGGTGAATGAGGATGATGGGGTTTTGAAAAGGTTTGGTCTCCATAGGTAGCTCGGGAACTTCTTCTTGTTGTCACATGGCACATTCCCGAACCTAGTACCCCCTCCCTCCACACATACACATACACACACATATATACACGCATACACACACATACACACATATATACATGCATACACACACATACACACACATACACACACATACACACGCATACACACAGGCGGAAACAGCTCCGCATTGTTTCTGCAATGTGGTCATAGTCCGTGTCGTCGTCGTGGCGTGATGCTTGTATGCGAGAGTTACACGTGCCAGCTACGGGGCTTCCAGACGACAACGGAGGATGCACCCTTTATAAAGGGGCCATGTCCTCGTCATCTCCTCGAGGAGGCAACCCTTGGGGGTAGGGGCTATAACTAAATGTACGACTGCACGTTAAGACATAACCAAACTTCCTACAGTTGCACATGAGGACTAGCCTGAACTCAATTGTGGTATTGCTGCGGCGCGGTGGCCCTCCCCTCCTCTCCCCCTCCACAGGGACGGCATCCCGATGTTCGATCCCAAGAGTCTAATGGCGGATACCCATGAAGCACAGGTACGTATGGCAACATTGCCGTAAAATATACGGCGACACTCATGTTACATCTGCTATGTGTGGGCTTTTGTCATGATTCTGTCTTACTGTCTGTCTGTCTAGACTTTGTCCACGGGCTTACGCTATCTTCCACGTCCCTTCCATAGCTAATTGATATGTCTACATAAACATATACGTTGTCGTGATCTATTGGTCACAGGCAGAAATTGCGCCTCTTTGTGCAAATAATTTGGTTAGGTTATCATATCATGATTGGGACGTCATCCTCATCTCGTCCTTCCAATCGCCGTACAGGTGATGTTCACGCCGACAGTATCCCCGGGGGCCTCGTCGTACGCGGACCCGGGCCTTTCGGGTTTCACACCAACCGGTGACTCAACGACGCCAGTGGAGCGTGACGTTGCCGGTGATGGCGACGGCACCGCCGCGAGCGGCGGCGGCGCAGATGCCGCGGCGACGACATCCGAAAAAGTGGATGTGGCACCAGATGCCGTTGGGTTCGTAGAGAGCGGCGGTGAGGAAGCTGACAGTGTGGCTTCGATGTCAGCTCCGGTGATGGACGCTGCTGCTCCAGGGAGGGCAGGCAGCTCGCAACCGGAATGTTTCATGACACCGCCGCCTGGTGCGGTCCAGGAGGAGACTCCAGGGGTAGCGTCCCGAAGCGGCAGTGGGGGGGGGCTTAACGCCGGCGCTGAGGCGGAGGATCGATTGATGACGCCCGCGGCGGCGGCAGCTTCAGTGATGGCGACGGATCAGGAGGAGCTTGTGACTCTGCCGTCGGCGTCAGAGTGGGTAGATTGGTCTCAGGCTCCGCCGATCCCCTCAGCGCCCCTGGTGGGGATTCCTTTTTCTCAGCTGCCATCGGCGTCCGCGTCGGTATCAGCGGCGCAATCCTTGAATGCGTCACCACATTGTCCTGAAGCCAAGGCGCTGTCTATGGCGGACGCGCAACCGCCGCCGCCGCCGCCAGAGCCGCTGTCGTTGTTGCAACCCATGGGTCAGTTAAAGGCTGCAGTGGATCATGACCTCATTGACATGGCGTCACCGGCGCGGCCACTGACCTCTTCCATGTCCTCGAAGCAGTCGCAGCAATGGTCGCCAGGGGCCGGCGTCGCTGGCTCCGACGAGATTGCGGTCGCGTCAAAGTGCCGCCCCACTGACACTGGCACTGGTCTATCGCCGGGAGCTCCGGCGGTGCCGGCGGCCCTGCAGCCCGACGCTGCACGTCCTCCGGTAGGCTCCTTCAGCGACCTCGTCGCTGCCGGAGGCAACAGTTGTCAAGCTGCCTGCTCTTCTTCCTCGTCCTCACAGCTGCCGCCGTCGCCGTACGGTCTGTTGCCCATGACAAGCAGCGCGGCGTACGTGGCTTCCATGGCACCTACCATTTCCTTTGGAAGCAGCTTAGCTAGCGGCTGTGGAGGCAGCTTTGCAGGGGGGGGCAGCTTTGTTGGTGGAGCCAGCTTCGCAGGGGGCGGCAGCAGCTTCAATGGTGCAGGCAGTCTGATGACCACCGTCCGATCCTCAAGCGGCGGTGCCGAAGTCAACCTGACGCACCCGCCCTGCAACTCCTTGGGCGCAAATATACAAACTCGCAGTCATGGTACTGCCGCAGCGTACGCCAGCAGCGACGAGTCGGACCGCTGCGGGGATGACGATGACTACGGTGTCGGCGCAGCCCGAAGCGCAACACCGGAATCACCAGAGCCGTACATCTCCCCAATACGGAAGCTGTTGGTCTCACTGCAAGACGCTGTCTCTCTCGAGGATTCCATCTTACAGCGGGAGCCTGGCGCTGCAGACTCGAACAAGTCCTGCGGGGATTCGTGTGGGGCACGCGCTCTTCCACACGTCATGGCGGAGGTCGTGCTTCCGGAATTGTCCACTCAGGATCCCGACGGCTCGTTTGCATGGGACTCGCCATCGTCCACCCTGCCTGTCAGTGGCGGCGGTGCCGCCGCTGCCACTGCCACAGCCACTGACCCAGTTGCCGAGACCGCCGAGGCGACCTGCGACGAGCATTCATTACGGCTGCAGCTTCTGCCAGAGCTGGATCCCGCTGTGCTTAATGGACAAAGCGACGGCACTCTCACCGACGATAAGCTCATTAAGGACAGCTTGGCGCCCGCCACTGGCACCGTTGGCTTAAGCGGCGCGGCCAGCGGCCGTGGCTCTTGGTCAGGTGCATTGGGCCCCCTGGAGCTTGGTGATGGTGTCGTACTGAATGGTTCCGGAGCCGTCTCTCGGGGCTCCGTTATAGAGCAGCAGGCCAGTCTTGAGATCGATATGGAGGGTGAGGAGGTGGAGAACTCCCCGTTCCGCGCGGTGCTGAGCCCCTCCCTGGCACATCACATCATGTCTGCTTACCAGCGCAGCAACCAGCACCAGATGCAGCAGGAGCAGAAGGAGCTGGAAGAACGATTGGCACGGGAGCAGGAGCAACTTTCATCCGAGCGGCAGCAGCACCGGCAGTTGGCTAGCAGCTCGGTCACGCAGGCGACGGCACCGGCGGTGCCGGCGACGGCAACAGGTCTGGGGTTCCTGCCGGAGGCCGTCGCGGCTGTCGGTTCAGCATTCGAGACTGCCGCGACATCGGTGGCAGTGGCGCCCACAGCCGCAGCCACGAAGATGCCGCTGATGCAGTCCGGGCCACCCATCGTTGCCGCCATGACAGGCATGGGATCTTCGGGCTTAGTTGGAGAGCAAATCGTTCCTAGCATGGCAATGCGGACAGCTGCGTCGGGTGTAGTGTCGCCGGTGCTTTGCTCACCTGGCCGCCCCGGCGCGGTGTACGACGGCGCATACAGTACGGCATCTGTATCCCAGCAGCCGTACCTTATTCAGCAAACCACTGTCTCTGCTGCCGCTGTCAAGGCAATGACACCGTTCGCGCTGATGTCTAGTGACCCGTCGTCGTCCCGCCTGACGGCGGAGCTGCAGCAGGTCATACCGCCGCCGTTGCAGCCGTTGCTGCTACAACCGGACGTGCCATCGCCGCCGCTACAAGTGATGAACATCAGCTGTAGCGGTCCGGTGGTTGACGGTGTCAGATCGCATGCCTCAGGCCGTACATCGCTGCGTTGCACGGGCAGCGGCGATGGTGATGGTATCTCGGGGATGACGTCGGGCGGCGGCGCAGCCGCGGCTGTTATGCATGGTTCTGGCGCCATCGGCTGTGAACGAATTTCTGCTAGCGGAGCTCCGCCGCCAGTGTCGCAGCTCGGTTTCGGAGCTTCTGAGAGCTGTGCGGCGACCAGTTCAGCACTGGGTCTACCCGGAGGATCGGCGGCGCTAGCGGATGCGGCGAAATCGATGGCGATGGGCACTGCGGTACAACAGCCGCAGATGGGCCACGTGAGTTGTACGCGAATTGGAAGCTCTGGTGGTGCCGTAGTGCAGCTGCTGCCACCGCCACCGCCGCCGCAGGTGCCATTGTGTACCGTGCGGCATGAAGCCGCCGGCGTGCTGGCAGCGCCGCCCTCCTTGCAGGTGCCGTTGCCACTCCCACCTGTGCTGTGCGGCAGTAGCACAACGGTGACAGCCGTTGCCGAGGGTGAAGGTGGCGGCGGCGTCGCCGCCTGCACGCCCGTCGCTAACATCGCCGGTGGCTGCCCCGCGATGACCACAACCTTGCCGCAGCCGGCTCCGCCAACCTGGACTGCTACCTTTGACGGCGTTGACAATACGCCAAAGGCCGACGTGATGGCGGGGGGGGCTAAAGATGGGAACGGTAGTTGTGGACCCGAGCCACGAACATTATCTTCCGCCTTCTCCGCAGAGGCAGACACGCCGCCGTCAGAGCTTACGCATGACAGCAGCGGTGGCGGCGGTTGCCGCGGCGCAGCTGCTACCACCCCTGGCGTTTCGTCTTTTGGAGCGCAAGAGCACGTGTCCGGCATGGTGAGGGGGATGTCCATCGAGATCCCGGCCACAGCGATGGTGGGTGCATCACAAGTTCTGCAGTCTCAGACAGAGCAGCAGCAGCAACCGCAGAGACAGGAGGAGGAGGAGATGCTGCGCCTTCAGCCAGTATCCCCGGGGCGGCCATGGAACACGTGATCTGAATCAGATGGATATGCTTCTGTCGCGTGGGGTTTGTAAGGCCCACAAAAAGTTTTGATTCGAAGGCTAGATTCTGCAACATGATGATAATCGAAGGCAGTCGTGAATGTGCGCGCGCATGCCTGGGAGACTTTTAGCTCCTGCGGGTTCTGTCGTACACCGTGTTGCGGTGGTTGTCCTAAAGGAGGCCACAACCGGCAGAGAATTTTTTATTCGCCGGGAAAAGGGGGAAATGATTTTGGCAATTTTGTGCTTTGCCGGTCGGCTCAATGACGGAGGAGCCAGGAGGTCGTGGAGGTCTGCGGAAAGGCCTTCGGAAAAAAGCCTTTTAGGAATCGAGATTTATATCGTCAGCGTCGTACATTACATGCTAAGGGAAGAAAGTACAGCGCCGTGCGCCCTGGCTTAAAGTTGAGGCTGAGGCTCAGTTTATGAAATTGTTTTAAATTTCAAGTTGGGGAAGAGGATGAGGAGGATGAGGGTCATCAGTCTATAGTTGTGTTTTTGCATGTACACGGAAAGCGATATCCCGCGACCGATGAGCCGCAACCCACAGCACAGCACTCTTGGCAGTCTTGGCGACACGCTCGACAATTCGATTCTGTAGCGGTTGGCGACTGGCGACGGTGTGCGGGAATGTGATAAGGCCTTGTACATGCATATTTTTGGTGTCTGCCACACGGCCGGGCGGGGCGGGGCGGGCGACTTAAACCGTGCCGCAGACCCAGATCCGGACCCAGACCCGGCTCGGTTCAAATCATAAACGAGTTTCTGAATAGGATTTTCTGGTCGCATGTGATATATGATGCTGTGAGGACCCAAGTAACGGCACCCCCCCCGGGTATTCCTTCCGAGTGATGCTGCTGCAGCTTTGCACGTTCGGAAGAGAGAGAGAGGAGAGCGGGGCACCATCATAGGTGTTGAATGTCCGCATCATAATCTGGAATGGAAAGCGATTTCGCCAGGCGGGATGAACGCGGGAGTTGAGCTCGGCTCAGCTCAGCGCCGAACCCGAACATGAACCCGACTCCGGGTGAGTGTGTGGCGGTAGCTATTTGGACTCGTGCGAGCTGGAAAGGTGATGTTTTAGCAAGTGGTGGTAACTACGGCACGCCACGCGTACGGGAAAAACCAACTTGTAGCAACCTTGTAGCAACAGCAATGACAACAGCAGCGGCGGCGGCAGTGGCGGTGGCAGCAGCAGTGGCAGTGGCAGTGGCAGCACATTTGGCTCTCGTCATTTTTTCTTTAGCGTGTCTCCTGAGCAATGACGTGATGGGGACGGTCCTGTTCCTGGCCTCCTCAGTAGCCTTCGTTGTGCCCTGTGGCGCTCCGCACGTGGTGCAGTTGAAAAAGTGCAGCTACTGGTGGTGGGGGGGAGTGGTTGGGGAGCCCACCTTCGATGTGCCTTGAAGCGTGTGCGTGTACATGCAAATGTGTATGCCCGCGTGCGTGTCATGTGTATTTTGCCCTCCGGGTGGGTTTGTGACGTGTAAACTGGGCCTTGCGGGGCTGCGGGGCCCTGTCTGCCGGGGCAAAAAAAGGGGGGGAAAGGAAGTGCGTGTGTGTATATGTGTGCCTCGGATGACCAAGGCACGGTCTCCGATGCTATTCCCGCACCTCCCTTAACTGGGTCGACAATCTTTGGAGTTTCCTCCACGAGGGTCTACGGTAGGGCAGGAGGGTGCCCAGGCTGCAGAGTTTTCGGGCATTGGTTTTGGAGCAGCAAAATATTTATATTGCCTGTACAGGAGGCTGCCGTTCTCTGCTGATCTCTTGTGCGTTTGCAACTGTGTCTGCGTGTATCTTCGTATGTGTGTATATGTGTGTTGTGGTGTTGTGTATGTCCTTGGACGCTTCCAAGCAACATGGCAACATGCTGGAGTGGGCATGCGCTTGTGCCTGTGGTTGTGTCATCGGGGCGCTGGCTTGAAATGTCCTTTGTTTAAAAGAACGCGGGCAGGCGGGCGTTACTTGGCCGGAAGATTGTTGCGCTTCACGGGTCCTTGCCACGCCCCTAAGTCTTTTGTTTTAACGCTCACCGTTATCCGATGTACTATAACAACTTCATGTACGCGTCTTAACGTGTATGTGGGGGGGGATGTTCCGTACATCTGTTTGTTAAAGAATCGATCAACCCATATCGGAGATGCCGGGGAGACATTTACCTCACTCTGCTGTGGACGGCCGCTGCCTTTGCTACCATGTCCTTGCCTTCCAGGCAAAACACAAGGTGGTCTGTTTCTTGGGGGCTCCCTCCTCGAGGGAGAGGAGGTTGGGTTGCTTGATAAGTCTGCTGGCCACGGCCATGGTGAATCATGTTGGCACCTTGGTGCTATGAAACTCTCTTCAGTAGAGGTTTCACACAGGTGGAGCGCTGCAGTGTCGCGCCTTAGAGATCTCAAAGACGTGACGTGCACGTATGGCAGTACTGCTGTGTTGTGAGCTGTCCCTTGTTGCTTCTGTATGTATGTTTCTGTTTTTGTGTGTGTACGTGTGCGTGTGACAACGCTCGTCTCAATGCCATCTGACGAGGTGGGTGCTTAAGGGGCTTTATTTGCAATCGTCAGTCGATCTGGCGGTCTGTTTACCTGCACTGCTGCCGGTGGGGTTGTATGGCTCGTGAAGATGAACAGAAGGGTGGGGCAGGGCCGGGTGGTGGTTCAGCCATTGTAGCACGTTATGCCGATTGGCGTGTGCTGGATTGGCAGGCGTGTTCTGACGGGAGGCAATCAATTAACTGATTGATTAACCGATCAATCAATAGTGCGATCGATCGGCACGAGTGTGCGTTCTTGCACCATGTGGCGTGCTCCGTGTCGCTTAGCGCTGCTGTATTTAGCGTTGCTGAACACTCTCTTGTTCCAGAAAGGGTTTTTCAGAGTGGGCCCCATTTCCACACGTGTCAAATTACACGTAATGCTGTGGCCCTTTTGCTTTTTATTTCATCGGTATCTAAACCGGGGGGGGAGCTGAGCAAAACTACAGAATTTGCGGCGGTTCTTTTCCTCGCTATACGCAACACTCTGTTGTGGGGGGCGAAAACGGGTTGGCTGGCTTCAATGTATATGGCCGTAGTTTCGTGAGGAAAACTGCTCCTTGCGAGAAAAAAGGGGGGGAAGTCCGCAGTCAACCCACCCTGGTGACGTTGATGAGCTGCGCTCGCTACCTAACAAGCAAGCCTTCGCGGCATCGAGGCCCTACCCTACTCTGCCGTTGCCTAGCCTGTAAGAACTCACATCAGGTGTTATGTGCTGGCGCTTAATGCGTGGCATGGAGATGGGACGTGTCTATGTGAACGACGAGTGGGGCGTGGGGGTGCGCGGCTTGGGTGTTCGATTTCCGCAGTGTTATGGCCGCTGGCGGCATCGGGGGCTGCTCCTTTATACGTCAACGAAGGGGGACAGGCGGTGGCGGCGAAGAGTGTAAATCTTCTGCCTGATGGCGGAAGAAGAAGATGCCGGCGTGAGGATGGGGGGGTAAGAGGAAAAGGTGGAGGTTCTGTTCAACATCCTCTGGGCTGAAGGTGATTCAAGGTAGTGATGTGCATGTGTCTAGGGCACATGGCTGGGCCGTTCCTTGCGGTGTGGCGCGATACGGCCCGGTCGCCCAACACCTCTCGGTATGTTGAAGCCGGTGGTTGGAGACTGCATATGTGGTGGGACACATGCTTGCTTACTTTATTAGAGGGCCCAGCGCTTGAGGGTGAGATACTGGTGATGGGACGCCCAAATGCTCTGATTCAACACGAAGCTCGGAATGTTATGTACAGGAGGACTGAGAATGCTACCTCTTGCCACCTGTGCGTAATGTATTGTCAAGGCTGAGCGCCGCAGCCAGCCAACGCCGTGACTGATCCCTCCTCGACCACAACATCTCCTGAGCTTACGGACAAGAGCTAAGGAGATGATGCCGAGGAGATTTTTTTAGGCATATTAGTTGTTTATGCGCGGCTGGGCGTGTGTCCCAGGCAGGCCGGGGTCACATTTATGGGGGCGAGGAGAACTGCGCGCTTGTGTTCCCCGGGGCTGGGGGAGCCGCGAAGGTGGTGGGGAAAGGTTGTCGGGCTGGGCGTGCGTGACGTGCATGAGATGTGGGGATCGGGAGCGTTGATTTGGGTGTTTGGGAGAAAGCACTTGCTCTCTGGGGGGGGGATCTTGGCGTTGCGTTTCTTTTGGTCCGCGTTTCGTGCCATAAGACGGCCGAGGCGCTGCTATGTGATATGCTAGAAAATAGCGAACAGTAGTCCTGCCGAAACAAGACAGCCCTTGTAAACCTGCTCGCCTGGGCGTTGTCGTTAGACTCGGGGACACAACTGCGCACCCAGGCCGAACACTTGTGGACACCTGTCAAAGTTTGGACATCCGCAGTGCCATCCGTTGAAACCAGATCAAGCTCGTTACATGAAATTCCGTTAAAAGATCTGAGCTGGAGTTTTCCTTCCCAAGAAAGTATTTCAAAATAATTTATTTAAAAGTCATGATCATGATGAAACACGAAAACTCCAGGCGCCAAACTCCAACCAGAGAAATAGAACGCCGAGCTTGCTTGCCATCAATACGTAAAAGGATAATATTACAGAGCTATATTATTTTAAATTTCTGATATTTCGTGACAGAATACGGCTTATGTTGGAGTTGTCACCAATCTGACTAAAACCTGAAGTCCGTTATGAACGTACGGAACTGTAGCAACAAAATACCCTTTCAGTTCGCGCGTTAACCTTACAATCTTGCAGCAAACAATATGTTGCAATCATCCAAGTCAATCTGGACGTGACTGTCAAAAGAAGGGCGTCTTGCGGCGCTTACGTTTAGATTTGACAGGTGACGGGTGGTTTGAAACGTTTGATCCCTCCTCGGAATGCCTGCACAGCTCAATGACCAATGGACTCCCTCAGAGCCACGAGATCCATTTTACGACAACGTCCACATTGGCACATGCCGAAAGTTACTCTCTCTTTGCAATGAACTCAGAAAACCTTGCACTCTTTGGCGGTCACCCGCCCTCACCCGCCCTTACCAGCTGATACGAAGTAAGAAAGCAAACAAACGAAAGGAAGTATCAGGCTTCTACCTTTATTTACACCAGAGAAAGAGAAACAGCAGCAGCACCGACTGGTGCAAGTGAGACGAGCCTTAGTGAGACGAGGTAGCCTTCTTGACCTTCTTGGCCAGTTCACAGGGCTTCGTCCCTCTTCCATTTCCGTGAGCTTGGCCAGCTAGAGGCTATAGAGGCATCGAATAGACCCGCGGCCGCATCGGCTGCACGGCTACAGGCGGAGAGAGCGGGGAGGAGAGAGGGAGAGAGACCCTCTAAAGGTCTGCAGGCCGCGGGCAACGTGTGCTCGCACCGCATTCCAGCTGATCCAATAGCGTATCGTCTTTGACACATCCATTTCCACCCTTACCCCACCCCCCTGCCAGCATTATTATCCTGATCCTCGCATAAAATTAAAATTTCCTTCCTTTCCTAAAGCCCGTTTGCCCACCATTTCCTGGCGCTTCTTATTTTTTCGTGCTTGCTTTTCCTCTTGCAGCAGCAGCATGCCAGTGCCCCTGTAACGCGTGGCCGTAACGTCACGAACCTACCAGTCGCCTGTTGTCTTGCAGCCTGGCTTTTTCCGTTCTTCTTTCTTCCATCCATCTCTCTCCTGATTAGGCTACACCCCGGTCAATCGAGCCAAGTCAGCAGTGCAATTCATTTTATCACAGATGAGGACTCACACGCGAGCATCAGACCTCGCCGCTGCCACTGCCGCCGCCGCCGCCGCCGGCGGTACGGCATCTGTGATGGCGCTGACCGCTAGCCTAATACACCGGGTCGGTCCGCTAGCCCTGCCCGCGGATCAACGCCTGCCGCCGTCCCTGGAGCATCATGCCCTCCGCGCCGCTGACCTGCGTGCCCTGCTGCCGTCACCATTGGCACCGCCACCGTCCGCGGCCGTGGGCGGCGCCTACGGCAGTACGACTGAGAGCTGCGCAGAATTAAAACCTGCCGTAAAGTGTGTCGGTGAGCTTGGCCGCTGCGGCGGTGGTGGCGGCACCCCCGCCGCCGTCGCCTCCGCCTCCGCTAGCGAACTGTATCAGACCTACATCGGCGCTCTGGCCAACAGTGCGGCGTGTATTTCGCCGACGGCTGGAATTAAGGTGTACGACAGCGATGACGTCGGCCGCTTGGGGGTTTCTTGTGCTGATGAAGGTGGCGGCGGCGGCGGCGGCGGCAGCGGTGGTGGAGGTGGTATTAGCGTGTTGAATTGCATGTTGTCACTTTCGCTGTGCCGTACATCGGAGGAGAAGACCAAAGCGACCGCAAGTGGGGTCGCTAGCGGCGCCGGTATCGGCGCCGATGCCGCTGATGCGGAAGCTGAGATCCGAGCCGTGGCGGGGCAAGCGGCGCAACCTGACGCCTTCGTTCAAACTTTCCTTGCGGTATGTGGAAATGGAAGTTTTTTCCCCAAAATGTGAAAGATATATTAATTATAAATAAATTAAAATCGCAGATGAAAACAAGCCGAAAATAAATAAAATAAATCATAAAGATATGCGAATTCAAAGCAAAATACTATTTGCACAAAGACGTCCTCCATGCTTTAAATTTATTGAATTTTTTAACGCCGCCGCTGCAGGCTCCATGTCTCCCCCCTCACCCACTTCGCCTCACCGTTTCTGCTTCCCAAAGGAGATGAGCCGAGTTCGACGCTTTGTCCGTGGTTCCTTAGAGTCCATGGCCTCAAGGCTGGCTCACGCTGCAGAGCGGCTGTACACCGCGCACCTGCAGCCCGTCGCTTGCATCGGCGGCGCGACGGCGGCGGCGTCGGTGGCGGCGGCGCCGACGGGGGTTAACAGCTGCGGCGCCAGCGGTGGCGACGGCAGCGCGGCATCAGTAGCGGTAGCGGCGAAACTGCGCTCCCTCTGCGCGGGTTTGCGCGCCGAGTGCGATGCAATCGGTGAGCCGTACTTTCGAAGTCCACCGGTCATGGGGGAATGCCTTTCCCGCGGTGCCGCGCCAGGAATTCAAAGACCTTCTGATTGCATTTTTCATTTGCGCGGGCGACATGCGCTCTTGACACACACAAACACACACACACACACACACACACACAAACACACACAAACACAAACACACACACATACACACACACAAACACACACACACACACATTCCGGTGTTCTCACTTTCATCTCACCCTTCTCGATCGCCCTCTCTGCCTGCCTGTCTGCATATTTGTCCGTCCGTCCGTCCATCTGTCTCCTTGCCTGTGTTCCTGTTTCTTTGTCACACACAAACACACATGCGAACTCTCCCCCTCCCGTACATATGTATGTTTGTATGGCTTCCCGGTACGGACGTTAACGGCAGGTGATCAACTGGTGGAACTGGAGGGCTTCGAGCGTTACAACTCCGCGGGTGAGGGAAGTTGCGTGACAGTATGTGATTATGTTTGCTTGTGTGGTTGCGTGTGTATGTGATACATATATAATATAATATAATATAATATATGTATGTGTGTATGTGTGTATGTATGTATGTATGTATGTGTGTATGTATGTATGTGTGTATGTGTGTATGTGTGTATGTGGGGGGGGGCTGGGGCCACTATACACATCCGAAATATCGCTTTCAGCACCTCGTCTTCGATTTTGCAGAGTTTGCGGAGCTCGGTCTGCTGTACGACAGGAAAGCCCCGGCAGACTCCGCCACCGTCGGGGCCGCTGCAGAGGCGGCTGGGACCACTTGGGCTTGGACGCCATCAGTCAGCGGGGCTGGCGGCGGCGGCGGCGGCGCTGCGGACGTATCAGGTTCCGGAGCCGCTGCAACCGACTCACTCATGGCACAGCTGGAGATTCGCCGCGTGTACCATCGCTGCATCCAGGTAGAAAAAACTGGTTTGTACGAATAATTCATTTGTACGGCACGTACGGTACGATTAAGATGTGTACGATTAGCAATGATCGCTAGAAGGCGAAGAGATGTCTCATTGAGCATGGCTCTGCAATATCCCGATTTGGCCGAGGTCCGGTATCTGAAGGCTTTGGCATCAAAGAAGGTCCATCAAAGGTGCGCCCCCGGTCCCAAATTCTAAAGCTCATGACCATGTCGTACAGGATTATCTCCTGGGCGGTTTCACGTACGACATGGTCGTCGTGGCTTTATCCGATGTTTACGAAGCAGTACGGCACGTACAGGCGCACCATGGCGACACGGCTGACATGCCCTGGGTGCCCCCGGATCAATTCAAAAGGTACGGGTACGACAGTGGTTTGGATTTTGTGTCCTGAGGAGATCTTTTGAAAAATAAGTTCCGGATCACAATTCTGATATTTAACTGTGAACGGTATAAATGCTTTTGGGAGGTATGGGTGGATCCAGCTTGCTTTGGTTCATAGCGGTCGGAGAAGCACACATGCATTGTAGACCTATGTTGCTGCGGCTCACGGTCCACGTCACCAGCAACTGCTACAACCACATCCAACCCATCCCGTACTCCGGACTCCAAGTGCCGGACTCTGTAAGTACCAAGAAATCATTATACATATTATTCGTAAAACATTTTAGTATTGTTTCTTTCTCCACGCCGCTTACCTTTCGCGTCTGCCGCAGGAGCACTACCAAGTATTGGGTGGACCCACGGGACGTTTTAAGGGTTAAAGCGACGATCGTACGGCACTTGCCCGTACTAATCTTCGGCCGAAAGTAGGTGTCAGAGAACGCACGGACAGCATTCCACCGCTTTGCAAATTTCCATATTACTTAAGCGTCAACAATAAATAAATCAATATATAATAAAAATAACATTAATATACATTTTTGTTTTCTGCTTTTCTTTTTTAACCAGCCACCGTCGCCTGCAGCCATTCCTTTTCCTGGGTGTATTGGTTGTCGTTCCAAACCGCCGGACCGCCGTCGGAATGTTTCCTTGCCGTTCCCGCCGCCGCCACCGCCACCGCAACCGCAACCGCCACCACCGCCGACGCCGCCGTCATCTTTATCTGCCGCCTTTGCAAATGCCGCCGCCGTCAGGTCACCTGGGCTCCTCTCGCCGGAGACGTCTCGCCGGAGTGCTGCTGCCGCCGCAGGCGTCAGCGCCGCCGCCGCGGCCGCCACCACAGCCCCCCTTCTGCCGCCGGCATCGCCGTCCTTTGCACCGCTGGCTAACGGAGCCATTTCACGGCCACCGCCTCCGCCACCGCCTCCGCCGTTAACGCCAATGCCGGCGCGCACGGCGGCGCCAAAGCGACAAATATCGTCCAACGCGATGTACGACAGTTCAAAGATAACATCGGTATATTTTGACAACAAGCAACTAGACGTCTATCACGCGAGATTGGTACGCGGAGATGGCGCTAGCCTGGTGCGCATCAGGTACGGAAAATAAACTAGATTTTCGTTCGTACGGCAACAGTATGTACGATAGTACGGCATTCCTAGCGGGCTCGAAACAGATTAGATATTATCAAATTTAATATAGGTATTGCATCGTCTTAACAAGGTAGACCTGGTGTTTTTATGTTGTTTTCCTCTTTATTTTTAGCCTTCAAATTATTTAGGGGTTCATGTAATGCCGTACAGGTGGTACGGTGTGGACGCGCCGGTTCCGGAGCAGGGCGTGTTTGTGGAGCGAAAGAAGCATCGGGATGCGTGGACGGGGGAGTTCAGTCTCAAGGTGAACGGGGGTGTGATGATCTGTGAACTGCGGCTGAAGGGATACGTGCCATCATTCGAATCGAACTACCGCCACAAGAATCCACTAAAGTTTATGGGATGAAGTTAGCCGTGACCTCATAAGCCATCACATGCATACAACCGTCACAGTGCAGGGGGGAGAGAAGGGAGGTGTCTCGGCAAACTTTACACATACGCTTCTTAACCCCGTGACACAGGAGCGAGCCCAAATACCGCATCGTGATGTCCCCGCTTTCCTAGCGGGACTGCCGCTGCCCGAAATGCAGCCGACCCGTGGGTCAGGGTCATTGACCCATGGGTCAGTGCCGCCCACGGCTGCGGCGGCCGGAACGGCGGCGCCACCGCCACCGCCACCGTCACCGCCGCAAAGCAATTCGCAGCAGCCGAAATCGGCCGCACTACTGCAGGAAGTTCAGAACAGCCTGATCCAGGGTAACCAGGTACGGCAATTTGTAATAGATCCAAATTTTGATCCAAAAGTTTTTGATTTCATCTGTGCCGTACATCGTTACCCAGGTTTCTTGCGTTTTCATGGCCAGTAATAATCCCCATTAGCCATGCAGGAGCCGCATCTTCGCACCGAATACCGCCGTACAGCCTTCCAACGGTCTAGTACGAATGCCGTACGCATTAGTCTGGACACGCAGCTCGCCATGACGCGGGAGTTGGGAGCGCCAAGAGCACCAGGAGGTTGGTGCAGGTGCGCTGAATTGCCGGTGAATTGAAATTGGCTACTTCAACATATATATATATATATATGTATCTATATGTATATGTGTGTAATATAATATATATATATATATGTTGAAGTAGCCAATTTCATATACACTATACCATATCATGCATAGGTTGACCTTTTTATCCATTCTGACCAGATTATAAAAAAAATCATCTGCAAACCTGCCTTGTTCCCTTAACGACATCCTTGACGTACGACAACGACGACTTGTCGTATACATCTTATACCTAATCTTATGCGTGTGTCGTGACCGTCTACTTTCCCAATTCGCACGCCCCCCCATCATGCCTTAATCCCAAACATTTTCAGAGACCCCAGCATCGCCGTTCGCCATGAGGATGTCGTACGCTTTCCGTATGCCGTACTTGAGATCAAATTGCAGGACGAGGACTCCTGCCCTGCCTGGGTGCTGGTGGGTCAGTTGAAACGTATGGCAAGTATATACATATACTTATATACTTTTATATATATACTATATATATTAATAAGTATATATATATATATGTACTGGCCTGTTAAGCATAAGGGCTTGTATCAGTTCGTACACAGTTTCGTACGATTCCTGAAACCGCCTCTCGCTGTGGCGCAACCATCTCGCAAATTTGTCATGATACGTGAGCTTCCCTCACCCTAACCGTGCTGTGCACACATTCGTAAGTTTAACGGTCGTCACATCAAGATGCAGAACCAACCCTAAGATGAAGTTCAATCCAGACTCCGAAACCTACCAAACCTAGATTTCCACCTCCCTCCCTTCCCTCCCTCGCTCCCCCTCCTCCCCCATCCCCCTCTCCGGGCATTCAGGCCCTACGACAGAGCGGCCTGCTCGTCGAGGCTCCGAAGTTTTCGAAGTTCCTTCACGGGATGGCGTTACTCTACCCGCAACGGCTCCGAAACACACCCCACTGGTTCCTTCCAGAACTCCCACCGGCGCTCCCACCGCACCGCAACCACCATAACCACCACAACCACCGCAACCACCACCACCAGAACATGAGCCAGCCAGATTGCCTAGGTAGTACCCAAGAGATTATTGGAAGCGGCGGTGGTGCCGTACAGGGCTCCAGAACCAGATCCGGGTCCATGGGCTGGATTCGGTCAACGCTGTGGCTGCGGGGACGGCCACGGAGCCGCTCAGCAGCGGGAGTGCGTGCCGTGCGTGGTGAGGTAGTGGTTTCGGGGCAGGTTACAGGTTGGTACAATATAATAACAATAATATTTTAAATTCGCGGAATGTGGTTTAATACTTAATACTTAAGTATATGATATTTAATATTTTTTAATAAATGTCTGCTGCTTCCCCCTTCCCCCGTACGCAGGAGGATCGGGTGGTCTCATTGTGCCCGCCATGAGTCCCGCCACTCTACAGGAGCTGGCGTATACAGGAGACAAGTACGCACAGGTGTGGACGAGGTGCTGTACACATGCCGTACAGCTAGGATAGAGTTGTCGTACACAGATTATAAGAAAGATGTATATAAGAAAGAAGTACGAAGAAAGACGACATTTCCATTTTGTTGGGGGGAAACGAATGACCAGAATCCGCCTAAAGCGGTGCTGGGATGATATATATGGGTAGTAACGTAATGTCACATGTCTTCTTAGGCTACTGTTATGATAATTTAGTACGACAATTGTAGGGGGAAATGGATCCGATGTAGGATCATGGATCATTATCATCATCATTATCATCATCGTCATCATCCTCACAGATCGTGGGTACCAACGTACCGCTGGAGGATGACGGCTTAGCACTGATTGTGATCCGCCGTGTTGCCACCCCCGTGCAACCCATTCACTGCGTAAGCAAACTTCACTGATCGTTACTGACCTGTCCGCCGCTGACCGCTGACCGCCGTCCCCCATTCTCAACTTGGTTTAACGATGTGATATTATGTACGGTGTGTACGGCACAGGAGGTGCCGCACTGGCTATTTCCCGCCAACATCCGCCCGGAGCAGGCCCAAGATATCGTTCCGGATCCAGATACGGATCCTGGTGCGAGGACCGGCGCCGCCGCGCCGTCCCGTACTTCATCATCGCGCCTGCGCTCGGGCCAGTTAGGCCCCGGCGGCACCAGCCTCCGTGGCGGCGGCGGCGGCGGCGGCGGCGGCGGCGGCGGTGAAGGTGAAAGTCCCATAGAGGTCCTAGCCAGGCCACGCCACGAGCGAGAGGCGGCCGAGGACTCCGAATCGTCCGTCAACCACAGCAAAAAGGTATGATAGATGTACGTCACTTGTACTGCCGTACACAGATGTAAATTATGTAAGTGTCCTGATGTTATTCAGATATCTGAATTACTTGATGCGTTGCGAGATTGGGAGTCGGTTTTGTGATTTGTTGGCCCAAAGTTTATATTTAAAACAAAGGTTAACTGTCACTAACTGTCACTAACTGTCACAACTCCATCAACAAACACCCGCCACGCTCGCTCCCCTGCCCTCCCCTGCCCCCTTCCATACCCGTTGGTATTTTTGCAATAATAACGTCGTACACCGTACAGAGCGGGAATAGCAGTGGCAGCGACTATAGCCGACCCAGCAGCGTCCGCAGTAGCTACCTCCCCACAGTCGAGGCCCACAACTCCCTCGGACCCATACCGACCCGTGGGTCACAATCGCACGCATCTTCTCGGACCGCCGCCGCAGATCCCCTCGCTGCCATTGAGGCTGCCGTGAGCCCTGCCGCCGTCGCCGCCGCCACTGTCACCACAATTGGCCGCGGCAGTGGTGGCGCCGAAACCACATACGCCGCCGCCAGCGGCGGCAGTCTCCCTGGACCCCTCTCCCTCACGACGGTCCCCTCGCAAAGCGTCATGCTGTCGGGCTGCAGTCGCAGAGGTCCGGAAAGCACCAGCAGCGGCGGCGGTGGTGGCGGCGGCGGCGGCGGCGGCGGCGGCGGTGGCAGCAGCTGCCTGATGGGTCTGAAGACGGCTGCGGACAGCACCGGCGACAGCGGCGACGGACTTGGACTTTGCATTAGCGGGGGCAGCGCCGCCGCCGCCGCCACAACTGCCACCGCTGCCGCCGCCGCCAAAGGAGGCAAGAAGTGGCTGCGGCGTGATTGGCGCGGCGGCGGCGGCGGCGGCGGCGGCACTTCGCAACTGAGTGCAATCCAACTAAAAGCGGCGATGCTGGCGGCGGAGCTGTCAAAGCGCAGCGCCAGGGGGATAACCAAGCCGAAGGCATTGCTACAAGGCCGGGGTAGCATGGCGCCATTGGGCGGCGCCGGCGGGTATGTACGACGAAAGTGTGTCGTACGGATAATTGTCGCAATCCTCCTCGCAACCACCTTGTGACATTGTTCTTATTCGACCCAAAGTAATCATCGTTCTCATGCAAATGATATATGATAAAAAATACAACAAATTGCATGATAAATACATTACCATTTTCCTTTTCCTACGAAAGCTATTTCCACGGGCGGGGAACCCCGAGAATAAGTATTTAATATCCCATTTTTGAAAATAATATTATTTTGAATGCGTTTTGGGTGAATAGGTAGCGGTTTGCCGTACGGTTGTGTACAGGTCGTACACTGTGCGAATTAGAAGCGCCAGCGGATCCTCGTGGCTCGCAGCCAAATGGGCCGCTTTGAAATGTGGCAGCGGTGGCGGTGGCGGTGGCGGCGGCAGCGACGTAGAGACCGGAGCTGTCGGTGAGGGCAACGGTAGCGGCTTCGACCTTCCTCGTGCCGCTGCCTTGATCCGAACGCGGGTTGAACCGAAGACCTTCTTCGCAGGTAAAGTAAAATACAATTTGGTATTTGTCTGCGTACATCCTGCAAGACCAAAGTCATATAAAATCGATTCCAAACAAAATGTTTCGCCAACGCTTGCAGCCGAGCGCACCTTTTTATCATGGCTCAACATTGCCGTACTCGTCATGTTCACATCACTCAGCCTCATGTCGGACAGACTGGCGCTCTTTAAACCTCAGCCGGGAGCTGCCGCCGTACCACTGCCCGACGGACATGCTGTACAGCAGTCGCCAATTGGATGCCTCCATGGAGGCATCTGCCAGGCTAGCCAGGTGGGTTCGTGTCGTATGTGTATTGCTGCCGTGCTTCATCACGCGACTGCATCCCGATCAGCCCCGTACGGCAGACGCAGTCTAATCAATATCGGCTTCTTTAGTCTTTTTCTTCACAAGTTTGCAAATCATAGCTATGGGTTGCTTTATTGATTGACAATCCTGCTGTACCGCCCTAACTTCCTCCATTTCCGTGCCGTACTGTGTCGTACTATACTGTCCTGTACGACAGATTGCTGGCATGGCTATGGCGCCGGTTTCAATGGCCTTAATGTTGTATGCGCTGTTCATGTACCGCAAGCGCAGCGCGCAGATCCTGCGTCGTGAATCCGTACGTTACGATGACCAGCGGGGTCCCGTACTGCTGACGTGTATGCTGTTAGTCGTATTGGTGGTCGCCTACGTGCTCTCGGTTAAGTCCGTGTCGTGAAAAAATCACGACCGGCACAAACGCGGCATGCCGAGGGGACGTCAGGAGAAGACAAAATGGTACGGCAGGTAATGCATGCATGAACGGCATGTACGTGACGGTTATTTAAGCGGTTAGGCTGATAAATGGAGCGTCGGAGCGTCGGAGCGTCGTCGTCGTCCTTAGCACAAAATGATTGTTGATGCTGCAATGATGACAATAACCTCATATGGCCAATATCGTTTGCGGTTTTTCGGGGGCGTTGTCAGCGCACATGGTGTCAATTAAAGCGGCTGCAGCGAGGGAGCGGTGAAGATGGTGGGGCTCGTTAAGTTGAGAATAATAGTAGGCTAGTCGGCTATCGCTGGAATAAATCAATACGTCTGAACGGGGGCCTTATGCAATGGGTGACATCGGGGCCCCTGTCCAGTGTTTATCGATATTCACATATTCAAAGTCTTCATTTTGGCTGTTTTGTGGAAGTTATGTGGAAGTTATGTACGACACTGATCGGTAATCAGGAGGGACTTTCCGTGGCCCGTGGAAGTATTGCTGATGCAGAACACCGGCTTTGTGGCTGATTGTTTGTGTGTTTGCTGTTTTAGGTAGGTCTTTCTTTTTCTTCTTCTTCTCTTCGCTGTGTGTACGGCGACTGATGCGGCCCCAGCTATGCGGTGTGGTGAGGAGCCTGTTTCTCCTGGCGGATGAACCCTAAGGATGGATGAAGATGCCGGGGAAGATAGCTCTGCGATCGCTTGTGTACGGCAACAGCAAGTCAGGAAGCAGGTGACGCGAGGTGCTGGTGATGGCGTTGGCAGGGGGGGGGGTGTGGAGGAGCATAGTTCAGGGTTTTACGACAGTGTCACCCGTGGTTGGTGGCATAGCCTTATGGGCTAGGCAGGCTCGTTGGTCGGGCATTGGCAGGACTTCTACAGGATACCGTTTGACTACTGAGGTTGGGGCTTACGTTTGCACGTTTAAGCACAGACAGAGCAAAGGAACTGATCCGGGGTAAACCAATGACGTGCTCAGATGATGATCTTCGCCCTCTGGATGTCTCATCTTTATGCGCTGGGCAAAGTGTGTAATGTCGGCAGCGTGTTTCAATCATACAGCGTGTCGTGTACCGTAGTCGTGTCGTGTGGGGGCCCCGCACAGTACGTGCGTGGCAGGACAGGCAGTGTGTGCACATGGGAAGAACGTGAACCCAAAACTGTCCGTACGCGCAGTATGGATGTCACAGAGCGCTTGCACAGTACGTGCATGACCGGGGTTGCGAGCAGAGTTAGGGATATGCAAGTAAAGTTCATTCGCGTCGTCGTTTGAGGCAATTCAGCTCGTTTGCGTAATCCTGTGCAGCATCGTTAAGAATAGTTGTTGTAGTATAATATTTGTGCAGTACCAGAGCTGAGGGATGTGTGCATCTGCAGGTCTTTCCCGGGAAGTCCATAGGGCCATTTATTTCTGGGTGGGGGGAAGCCTGGGACAGCAAACATCATTTTTTTCGTCTTGATTTCGATTTCCCCATCGCAATAAAAGCGACGAGGCTCATTGGTTGCAGGGCGGTGTGTTGCTTGTTGGAATTAGAGTTCTCCGCAGAGCTGTCATTACAAAAATGACAACGATGATCTTAAATAGTGTTTTGAGATAAAGTAGATTGCTCCTGTCACTTGGACTGGCCCGCTTCGCCCCTGCGCAGTCATAGCGTGCAGGGATAGGTCGTGATAGGTACTGCGTTGCGCCTTAACAGCGCGACTTAGGCTGCTCAGATGTCATAGCCAATTCCATTGGGGCGTGGGTATCAAAGCACAGAGAAGTGTTCGCTCGACAGGCCCGTCCGCATGGGTTGTGCTGCGCAGTGCTGCCAAGCAAGGATCCGGTGCTGATGTTCATTCAATATTGAGCTCAATATTCACAACTAGGAGAAATATAACAAAGTGGCTAAAAGTGTTACAGGTGCTTCCTGAACCTGTTACCAACCGTTGCTATCCACGTGCCTCGTGCCGCGTGACCGCATCACCTCAACCCGAATTCATCGAGTTCAAGCTATGTCATTGTAGAATTTCTACGAACTCATAATCCGAAGTGAAAAGTAGCATACACAAATCGTCAGGAGTGAACCCTCAGCCGTCAGGTAATTAAAAGCATACCCGAGCAGCGATAATAAACAGACAAAAAAACTTGCTATAAGCAAATATCTACGACGCAACGGCACGTCGTGCCAAGCCATCAGGGGCTTCCAAATGTTCCGCCTGAAGACTTGTCAATTTCGAAGATGGCGTCCCCTTTCGTGCGATGCTAGAACCTATCCCTGCCGTAGGCCAATATAAATCTTGCTTCACTGTAATGCCTCCACTGTTGTCTCCGGTGAGACGGGAGTTGGTTTCCTTTGCTTGCAGCCCACAGCGAAGAGTCCATTAGGATTAATTGATATAACTTGTCATGTCTGTCACATGCCATATATGACTAATTTTGCAAATTTCCTACAGAGCCTTTTGGTTCAGGCTTACAAACCGTACAGCCGGCGCAAGGAACCCTGACATGCCCACGGAAGGCAATTGCAGAAGTCCGAGAGAACACTCGGAAAATTTTGTTATCAGAAGCATCAAGTCTGAGGGAAACGGTCGCAGATGCTATGTACGGCGACCCTGCACTTGCACTTCTATCACGCATTAGGGCCACAGACCGGCAGCTTAAATCTGCACACAGCAAGGCAGCCAGGTTACCTAATACTGAGCCCACCATTTTTACGAGCAACACCGACAGGCGTAATTAGCACGCTGCGCTTCTACGATTGCAGGCATTCCCTGCAAAGCAGCGGGTCTGCGCATGCAAAACGCACGTGCGACAGCATTCCGCCCGGGTTCACGACATAACATAGTAAGACCTGCAAAATTCTACACCAAAGTACTCTTCTCACCCCACCGGCGGCGGGATGCCGACAGGCGCCACGGGAGTGTTCCCGGCGTCCACTTCCGCGACCTTGCCCTTCCGCTCCCCCAAAAGCACAGTCGCCAAAGCGCCGCCTGCGTCGGCAATCGACTCCCCTGCAGCCCGCGGCTCCCCTCGCCCCTGCTCTCCCCCAGTAGGTCCTTCCCCACTTTCATAGCCGCCCTGAGCAGCCCCTTCGCCATCCACCCCGCCACCCGCAGCGCCGTCAACGGGCTTCAGCACCGCCACGGGCGACCGCAAATTGCCATCTGGGCCTTCAGCCTCTTGGCCCCGACTTGCATCGTTGGTCCCGCCCTTCGCGTGCGGCCGCTGCTGATGCCCTGAAGCATCGATCTTCAGACTGGATGCGTCCACATTACCGGCAGCTTTCCGGTCCGATGCGCGCACTGGCCCTGCCGAGCCATCGACCTCCATGGCGTCCAAGCTCGTGCCGTCCGCTAAGGGTGCCGCTGCCGCGCTGCTCACTACGCCTCTGTGATTGGCGCTGCTGGAGCTCAGCGTCGCCGTTGTCGCTCCACCACTGCAGCCCGTGCCGACAGCTCCAAGCGCATTCAAAATTGCCTGCGAGCCACTAGCTGCAACCGGCGGCACAACAACGGCAGCGACAGCTACTGGAGCAATGCCGCTCCCGCCGCCGGGCTGATTGTGATGCTGGCCGTGCGCATCATGCACCGCTGCGCTGCCGCCGGGGCTTCCGCTTCCGCTGGTGCTGGCCGGGCCGCTAGATGAGCCATGGCCCGATCCCGCAGCCCCTCCGACAGGCCGCAGAGCGCCATGCAGACCGACCCCCACCCCGCCCGCCTTAAACGACCCCTTCCCCTCCGGCAGGCCTTCTGGCCAGTGGTCCTCCTCAATGTGCTCGGGAGTACCCACATGATTACCGTGGTGGTGGAGATGGTGGGGTGGGTGATGTCGCACGTCCAGTAACGAGTTTGTGAAGCCAGCCGAGTCATCGGCACTGCCTGATGGCCCTGCGCCGTGGCCAGTGTGGCCGCCGTGGTGCGCGTTTGTGTAAACGGGCGCCGGGTTCGTGTTGACCGGCCCCAGCGAGCTGCACAATGGCGGCGGTGGCAACTGGTCCGGATCCGTTGGCGGCTGCTCCGTGGTCACGAGCAAGCATTTTTCAATAGCCAGTACCAACTGTAGGCGAAGCAGCACGGGCAAGCGCGCGTGTATTGGGGGTGGGTGTAGAAAGGAAGACTGTCATTCAGGGTATGCAGTACACCGTTTGCATACCACGCATCGAGTACCGAGCAATCAAGCGACACGGACAGCACGCAGTCGGGAAGATAGATAGACAGGGCAGTAGCGTAAAGGATACAGCATACGATGCGAAACGAGGCATGGCAGGGCGCAAAAAGGGATCATTAGAACTGAGATGCAGTAGACATCGAAGGCAGCGGTGGCGCAGTAAGTAGCAGCACGGATGGTATTAGGAGCCTACACGAGGGCCTGAAAATGGAGGGCCTGAAAATGGAGGGCCTGAAAATGGAGGGCCTGAAAATGGCCTACTTGCTGGTTCTTAGCAGTAAGGTGCACCAGATATATATGCTTTCGCAATCGTAGGATTACTAGGACACGTGGCGCCAGACGATTAGTCCATTACCAGCATCATAGCTCCACACGTGTATAAGCACCACAGGCGTGCCTGTGCACCCTGACTGCGCCCTTTGGTTACAAGGCTGTAAAGCCCCGTGAGCCTTAGGGCCTAGGGATAGCCTAAAATGCGCTCTGTGATCATTGCCCCTCCCGAGTCCAAACGACATGGAAAAAAACTTGCCTTCGATAACCGTGAGTACTGGCGCTTTGGCTCGAGGAGGATTTCGCATAAGCGCTGAAACGTCCAGGGAGCGTCACTGAAAGCTGATAGAAGCTTCTGAAAACGCTCAATCGTTTCCGACACGGAGTCAGGACCCGGAGGTCCCACCTCAACCCGTGTCTCGGCATCATAGGCTGTCAGCACCTGAACGTGAATCGAGGCAACGTATTCACTAATGGAGAATTGGACTATGGAAAATACACCGTCATATAAATCTTCGAAGCCCTACCTGCTCCAGAACAAAGTCAACGAGAGGTCGCAGCAGGGGCCACTTGTAACGAATACGCCCTGTGAGCGCAGATTCGGCCAAGACACCTCGAAGCTGTGATGTCAAAAAACGTTCTTCCAATGGTAGCCTGGTAAATGCTATGAGGTCAGCCTCGCTTGAAATATAAGCCGACGACGGTGCCACCGATTCCGACGGAGCGCCTGCACGTTCCGGCTCCGCAGGTTCATTTCCTGTGCTAGCAGCTGCATCCATGGGCTCCGCCTGAGTCGCCATTCCGACACTGCCAAACACTGCCGACGGGCTTTGGCGCCGACAACCCCCGCCTGGGCCAAAAAAAGGCCCCGGAAGCGTTTCTAAAGATTGACTACACAAGCTTTAAAAATATAACAGCAATTCAGGAAATCTTAAGGAGGACTTTACTGCCTCGGGGCACGCGAGATCGTCTTAACCGTGAAGACTAACGTAGTTGGATACGTGACTGCGAGAGCTCCGTAAGTAAACAGAAAACTTTTAATCCGTTAAGATGGCCAGTTCTCCGTAAAAGCGAAAGTCGACGTCTTTGGGCTGCCATCTGAAGCATGGATAGCGACAGGTATGTAGCAACGTGAATATTAGTATATAACAGTTATGTTCCCGTCAAACATTTGTTGAAAACAAGTACGTACAATACCGATTGCCGTCCCGTTCCTACTTCATCGTCCGCGCAAAAAGTGCCGATCACCTACTACTTCCCATGTACAATGCAAGCTGCAAATTTCTATCAAGTTATCAGACAGGAATCACGTGCGAAACGATCGGATAGCTGGATGCTGAGGATGTTAACCGACCCCCGGTTCCAAGCACAGCTGCTGCTGCTGTCAATTAGGCCCTTAGCCCAGAGCCAACTCTGCCAACCCTCTTTGTCTGTCGTAACTCTACTTACGATACCACCACTGTTTATGCACTATGAACTCGTGTTGTGGGATACCTGATGTCCTGATGGCGTCCTGATGTGTTCCGTCTACGGGCTGTAACTGTACGAAGCTACGGAACAGTACACGCATTGAAACCTCATTCACTACAGCCCCTTGGGTTTGTTTAATCCAAACATGACGACCCCCTTTGGCTTATCACGATATGTACTTTTCCTTCATCGCATATTATTTTATTGTTCCGCTACATTCCCATGCATGGCCGCCGATTGTCAGCTGTGGCTGCGTCTGGCTGCGTAATAGTCGTCCTCATCTGCCCCACTTTGCAAGCAAAATGCTACAATAGGAAGCTGCGATCTTCATCGTCCGAAGCAGGATG
Organism: Volvox reticuliferus; assembly: GCA_019650235.1. Classification (NCBI taxonomy): domain Eukaryota; kingdom Viridiplantae; phylum Chlorophyta; class Chlorophyceae; order Chlamydomonadales; family Volvocaceae; genus Volvox; species Volvox reticuliferus. The sequence continues at coordinate 498,902 of BNCP01000056.1, forward strand.
AAACTCATTGAAACACGGTGCACAAGAGAAGTAGTAGCTTCACATCATCTGTGGGCGAAGTACCCGGCCGATGCTGGAAGTTGCGTTCAAACTCTTTCATCTAATAAAACGCAGCAAAATTTATCTCTAGAAGCGTAATTCAAAATTTCCGCTGCGAAATGAGGTATCTTTGGATCCCAAGAGCCCACGGCTCACGCTGAGACAGTCGCAGCCCATTCTGCACGGGCATATGCCTGTGCATGCACCCGCGCCGACAGGTTTTTTAATCGCTCGGCACAGTGTGGGGTCGAGGGTTGTGAACAAGGAGTATATCTTCTCATGCAGCAAACACGGAATACCGGCATGCGGTGTCTGTATTACAGGTATGTGGCCATGGTATGCGCGCGTCTTGTCAGCTGGCTGGCGCGACCTGGGTTGTGCCATGGGACAACTCCTGCCGCGGCACACACACACACACACTCACACACACATCCATCCATTCTCACAGAGATCACGGCTAGGAAAAAAAGACAAAATTGCCGTGATGTCCTCCATGAGACTGATCAAACACACGCGCGCGTGCCCGTGGTATGGACATACGATTATCATTTAGCCACCCCTACATCTCACCCAGACCGTCGCTGTTGACCCACATAAACCTGCCCGTTGCTGTTAACCACCCCAGACCCCACCCCTCAACCGCCGCCGATACCACTTTTTACCATAATCATATCCAGACGGTTGATGGACAGAGCCGACCCAGATGACGTTGAACTGACACCTCCTGGTCCGTCTACACATTTATGCATATTGTGCAGGAGAAGGTAGGAAGATAAGTCCAGGGGAAAGGGGTGGCAAGCGCTACAGTCGTCCTCGCCACAAGCACTGGAACGCACCTCCAGTCAATAGCATGGAACGTCCAGCGTGGCACGGGCATGGAGAGGCCCCTTTGGCTAACTTCCCCTGCTCCGTTTGCTAATGATGAGGGGAAAGCACCCAGGAACAAGCCGACCTGCACTGCCCCTAGCAACCTCTGCCAGATCATGCCATTAGCCTGGAGACCCTCGACCTCCCACCGTCCTTTCCGTCCGACATAGAAAGGTATTGACTCCGAAGGGATCGCACCGGCCACTGTTATTCCGTAGCGGTCAACGGCGGATCACAGCACAGGTAGTGGCACACCTGAACTTCCCCATCCCATCTCCCCCCCATCACGTCCCAAGCCCGAGCTCCACGCCCGTCTCCATCCCACCATGCCGCTCCTTTTAATCAATTATAATTATCCTTCTGCAAGTGCTTTGTTATTGTCTCGCTTGCCGTGAGCTCCACGGACACGAGTGCAATTCCAAGCAATGCTTTACTTCACCTCCTTGTGGAGAGTGTGGCGGCGCAGGTTAGGATTGTACTTCATCAGCTCCAACCGCTCTGGGGTATTCTTACGATTCTGTAGGAAATGTGCGCGAACAGAACAAGACTTGGTCAGCGCAGCGCATGGGTAATCCAGATTGACGTCCCGAAACGAGGAGCGAACAATACAATGGCTACATCACAATGTTTTGCTTTATATAAATGCTCCCCAATTCATCTGACATAGAGCGGCGCATAGGGATATTCGGTCGGCTGGGTTGAGGCCCGACTGTTCAATCAGAAGTGTTCCATAAATTTAACAATGAAATCAATTAGCTTAGGATATGATACGATATAAATTAAAGGTCAGTTGTGCAAGCCCCATAACTTGTGGCTCTGGCGCCGGCCGTGGACAGACGCCGGCCGCCCGAACCTAACCATATGAAATTACCTTCTGAGTGACATAGCGCGATGGAGTAGCGCCCTCGCCCTTTGCCTCCGTGCACTCAATCGTGACGATAAGACGGACACCCTTTTTCTTGGCCATAGTCGTCACCTGGCGGAAGGCAGTCGTGCTGGGGACCGGGGCCACAGCCACACGATAGGACATCTTGTTGCCCATGAGTGGGTTGGAGAGAGTAGGAGCGGCGGACCTCATGACACTCTGCATTTTTGTGAGAGTAATCAGCTAAAGACGCCGGGCTTCGGCAGTTTGACGATGGAAGCACAATGTACTAACCCACAACAATTCATAAGAAATATGTCAAATAGACAACTATTTCAGTTGGACACATTACATGTACGAATTGTACGACATCAACTTCATTTGCTCTGTTCAGGAGACGCCTGCGATGTGCTACATAGCGTTACTTATCATGTTATGGATGAAGCTTGAAGCTATCTGACATTGTAATTCTCAGCGCGCGCTAATACCATATCATGCAATGCGCATGCCATAGTTCTGTACTAGGAAACGACCTAGATACGGAAGGGGTAGTCTTAGTTGTTTGACGTCCAATGTATAAATAGTCAGTGCTTATTGTCTTTCGAAGCATTTTAGCTACCAGCCAGCTGCAAAGCTTGTCCTGGTAGGCTATGAAAGAAGCTATGGAGACTGGCAAACTAAAACAAGGAAGTGACTAGAAGTATTGAGCTTGCTGTACATCTCATTTCGGTGCCGAATAACGGGCAGCGCGAGCCATGGCATTCACGCAATCGGGCATGTCAGCGGAGGCGCTGGCCGCGGCTGCGGAGCTGGAAGTTCGGCCGGTGGGTAGCATCGCCATCATTTCTATCTCTGTATTCGGCTGTCTGCACGAGGGCGGGATTCTGAGGAAGGGAACGGCGGGCACTGAACAGCTCTTTGCAAGAAGTCGTATTCAACACAGCAAACTTGTCCGTGTCACCACAAGGGTTGTAAAAGAGCAATTAATGAAGACATCATATTTCAATCATACTACTAAAATTTGGCCATTTCTCCTCCCGAAAACAAGCTCGACGACATCTTTTACCCCCATGCCAAGATAGCGGCAATCTAATTTACGCGCGCTTGGATCAGGTCCGTTGTTTCCCTCCACGACACAACGACCATCAAATCCCAACTGCAGCTCCATCACCCGTCACCACCTGGGCTGCTTCTAAGCACGCCCTTGCTCACCGGGTCTGTTCTGCCTTCCTTCATACTCCCGTCCCCTGACCTAATTTCCTGTCACAAGCAGGTGAACAACCCCGCAGTGGTGAACGTTATCAATGACATGCTGAAGCCGGACTCCTTGCCGCCCGGGTGGGAGGCCCGATACGACCCGATCAACGAGCGCAGGTAAGCCCTGTCCTGTACACGGGAGGGGCCACAAGTGATAAGGGCAGGCCCTTGAAGGAAACTGGAATGGGAGGGACGGTGGGAGGGGAGGTACGGGCTAGGGGGGGAAGGGGGGAGAAGAGATAGGGGAGGGAAGCGAGGGGGAAGGGACGGGGCGGGGGGCGGAGGCGAATTATCAAAGAAAGGTGGCAACCATGAAGAGCAAATAAACAAGAGAGGACAATTTACGCTATAAGCTGAGCTTTATGTCGGGAGGGGGGAATAAAGATCAGGATGTAGCTTCTCGGCGTCGTACTGCTGTTTCTGGTGACGAGGCAGGCTGGCGTCCTGGCGAGGCATGTAGCGTGCGATATGACTATCTGCGGGTTGGGGTGTGAAGAACGAAGTCCGCGTCCCAATACCACATTAATCAGCTTACAGATGTACAGAAGTACAGAAGTACAGATCCAGAATCCTGATTTCCGTGAACCAATGTTCTTGAATTTATACGGTGTGTATGTGTGTGTTTGTGTTTGAGTTTATGTTTGTTTGTGTGTGTGTGTATTTTACCCGCCACTCCCCAGGGAGTACGTAAACAGGGAGACTGGAGAGGTGCAGTACATTCACCCGCTGGCATCGTACTACCACGGCGCGGCGTTCATGGAGATGGGGGGCTATCGGCAGCTGCAAGTCAACGAAGCAGATCAGCCCCCAGCCCCACAGGAGGTGCGGACTGCGGAGCTGAGGGAGGGAGGCCAGGATGAAGCAACGGACCCATGGGGCACGGAAACCCTTTCAGGGGCACACTCTCAGGGGTTACCGAAGCTGCAAATTACCTCTTTGTGTCTGCGTCCGTGTGTCTGTCCGTGTATCTGTCCGTGTGTCTGTCGGTGTAAATGTGTTTTACGCGGGAAGCGGAGAAGGGCCCGCGGGAATGAATGGGGTGCCGCAAGGGTTGTGCTGCTGGGCTGGCCTAGCTGGAGGGGAAGGGCAGAGTCGTACAGGGCCTGCCGTCCGTATCATTGCTTCTCAGCCACTGCCCATTACCCCGCCCGCCCGGCAGTGAAGGTGTGCGTATGTATGTGTGTATGTATGTGTGTATGTGTATGTGTATGTGTATGTGTATATGTATGTGTATGTATGTATGTATGTATGTATGTATGTATGTGTGTATGTATGTATGTATGTGTGTATGTATGTGTGTATGTATGTATGTGTGTATGTATGTGTGTTGGGGGAAAGGTGTAGGCCCCCTGAACGACTCCGTTGCCTTTACAACCGACTTGCTTGCGTTAGCGATTCCGTTATAACCCCCTAACGCCCAACTCCCCGAGCTTCAGTCCTAATCGGAAGCCCAACAACCGATTCCTTTCCGTTAGGTTCTGGACATGTGTGCCTATTTAGGCGTCAGTGCTTCTAATGACGATCCCTACGTTGTGGAGGTGGCCCGACTGGCCATCAGCGCTCCCCTGCCGCCTCATTGGGTCGAAGGCGAGGACGAGGACGGCAACCCGCTGTTCACGTAAGTATCCTGTTTAGGCCACGGAAAGAAAAAAAAGTCGCAAAACCTAAGAGAAGAAGGGGGATCCGTACTTCTTAAAACAAGCGATCATATAACTTTTAGATTTTTGTTTAATTGTCTGGCTTGAGGCCTTAGGGGGCGAAGGCGTCGTCAGTGCCTTCTTGGCTGCCGTACTCCCAACCACCACTAACTGTCATGTCGTACATGGCTTTTAAATTCAAATATCGCTGCCAACAGGAATCGACAAACCGGTCAATCGCAGCCGTCCCATCCTTTAGACGCCTACTTTTTGGAGCTCATCAAACGCCGGAAGAGGTACGACGTACGGCCTATGATGGGGATTACTTACAGAGGTTGCGGATTGCTACATGCGAGGGTTGACTAGGAAAAACTTCGTTGACTACGAAAATTCCCTGGTGGTTGGTAGTTGGGGTAGTTGAAATAATGAGTTGCGGCTTGCGGGTAAGAAGGAGATGGGTCAGGGCTCCCAAAAATCGAAATCGAACAACCCTCACTCGAACTCTTTACACCTCCGCGCGGTGTTGCATGCCCGTACTTCCCGGACGACTACGACTACCATCTTGCCGTACCATCTTGCCGTACCGAAGAGAGCTGGCCGTACACAGCGACGGTGTTGGCATCCGCTCTTCGCTGGCGGCGAAGCGTCTGTACGAAATTGGAGTTCCTGGAATCGAGCTGCCCCCGGAACTTAAGGTGCGTTTCGTGAGAAAAGTACGAACAAAACACAGGTGGGAGGGTGGGGAAATCTCCTCAAGCCATCCTCTGGTTTCATTTTTCGATTCCCCTTTCGTACCATCGGCAGGGCCCTCAGACGGGCAAGGCAGGAGGTGGAGGGGCTATGTGGGAAGAGGAGGTCGATGGCGAAGAGGAGGATGCCGCCGCCGCTCAGAACTTCGGACCGTTGCTAACGATAGAAGAAGCGGAGGACGAGGTGCGTAGGGCCCACGTGGGCGCATCACAGCATCGTACCGTTATGGCGGTTAGGACGAGCAACGGATCCAAATACGGTAATCCTTAAGCGCGCATATCACCACAAGCGGGTCAGTAAGCGACTCCATTAAAAGATATAAAATAACGCTAGGAAATGACAACCGCTGATGGATGAAGTACGAACATCTTTATGCCGTACATGTACTGCATGCACGTACTCAGGGACGTGACGAAGACGAAGATCACCATAAAACGGCCAAACAACCGCCGCCGCTGCCACAGCAGCAGCAGCAGCAGCAGAAAGAAGCACAACGTCAGCAGCAGCACCTTCTCCTGGAGGACTTTGATGGCTTCGATGAGGAGGAAGAGGAGAAGGAGACGCCGCCACCGCCAGCGCCGCCAGCGCCAGCGCCCGCGGTGGCGCCGGCGGCGACAGTGCAGGATGAGAAAGACGAAGATGATGTCGATATGGCCGAGGCTGAGCGGCGTCGTAAGGCCCAATGGGAGCTGGACGAATGGGCGCGACGGCAGGAGGAGGAGGAGCAGCAGCAGCAGCAGAGAGCGGCAGAGGCCGAGAGGCAGCAGCAGCAGCAGCAGCAGTTACAAGCTGAGAGAGAAAAAGAGAGGATGGAGGCGATGAAGAAGGAAAAGGAGAGAGCGGAAAGGGAAGAGAGGGAACGGGAGGAGGAAGCTGCGCGGCAGAGGCAGCAGCGGTTGCGGGCGGCGGAGGCGGAGGGGGAGAAGGACGACGCGGACTTGGGCGTGGACGCGGAAGCGGAGCGGCGGCGGTTAAAAGAGCAGGAGGAGAAGGAGAAGGCTGCCGCGAAAAAGGCGGCGGAGAGGCAGGCGCTCCTGGATGCATTACGGGAGGCGGACGGGGATTTGGGGGCCGATGAAGAGGAGGAGGAGGAGGAGGAAGAGGAGGAGGAGGTTGTGTTGCCGACGTTGGCGAAGGGCATTTCCGGTGTGGCTGTTTTGCGCCAAGCAGCCAGCATGGACAGCGGCATCAGCGCCACAGCGCAGCTACTACCGCCGCCGCCGCCGCCGCCGCTGGTGGAGCCATCGGCGGCGGCAGCGGCGGCGGAAGACTCCGGCGGTGAAAATGATGATGATAGTGATGGTGATGATGATGTGACGCTGGCGCCGCACCCCCCGAAGCTCCCCCCGACAGCGGCTGTGGAAAGGGAGGAGCGCTTAGTGCTGGGAAAAGAGGAGGAGGAGGAGGAAGAGGAAGAGGAGGAAGAGGAGGAAGAGGAGAAGAAGAAGAAGAAGGAGGAGGAGGAAGAGGAGAAGGAGGAGGAGGAGGAGAAAGAGGAGGAGGAGGAGGAGGAGAAAGAGGAGGAGGAGGAGGAGGAGGAGAAAGAGGAGGAGGAGGAGGAGAAAGAGGAGGAGGAGGAGGAGGAGGAGAAAGAGGTGACGGCGGCGCCGCCGGCGGTGCCGGAGGCACAATCGCCACCGCGGTCGGCAGCGCCAACGACAAAGGCCCGGAGAAGAACCGACGACGATGACTACGCGGAAGATTTCGAGTCGTACTGCTCTGACTTTGAGAGCTACGCCAGCAGCCGCCAGGCCACTCGTGATGGCTGCCGTACAGCTGGTACGACACGTCATCATGTCGCTAGCCGCCCCGTAACTACCAGCCGGCAGCTGACTGCTGCGGCGGCGGCGCTGACGGCACCGACGACGCCAGAGAAGCTACCGTCCAGGTCGCCCACACCGCCGCCGCCGCCGCCGCCACCACCACCAGCGATGGCGTTGGCGGCGGAACAGGAAGATGAGTACGATGCTGACGGCGCCGCGTCCTTAGCTGCCAGCTCGCGTCTCCCGAGTCCCCCGGCGCTGCCGCCGCCGGGCAGCTTGACGCCACGGCGTCATTCAACAGCCGGCAGTCAATCGAAAAGTCAAGATGGCCGACGGATTGAACTGACCCACGGGTCGTCCCGGGCTCGGTCGGCGGCTGCCTCATCAGCGGCGGCGGAGGACGACGATGAACGCGATGCCGAGCCGGGAGGCGAAGACGGCGACGACGAGGCTGGGGAGGACGAAGAGGACGCGGACGGAAAGGCCCGGCGGGGGGTTAAGGGCGAGAGCGCGCAATCCTCTCGTCGGTTGGCGGCGGCGGTTGGTGACAGTGACGGCGGCGGTGACGAAGATGACGCGGTGGCGATGATTCGGGTTCAGGCGGCGGCGGCGGCGCGGCGCGCCGCGGCGGCGGCGGCGGAGTTCAACGCCATGTTTCCTCCATTGCCTGTTGCGCTTGATGAAGGCGGCGGCGAGCTTCGCCGTTCGCGGTCGTACAGCGACGTAGAGACAGGGAAGCTGCTGAAGGAGCTGTCGGCTATTGAGGCTGCACGCAGCGTAGCCACACATTCCCGCGCTAGCACCGCCGCCACCTCCTCCGCCGCCGCCGCCGCGGTGGCGGCGGCGGCGGGATCCGTCTACGCCGTCGCCAAGCTTCCTTCGGGACGCTTGGAGCTCTTGCGGAGTCGAACGTACGGCAGCGTCGGTTCCACCAGTGCTGGCACCGTCAGCGCCGCCGCCGCTGCCGCCGCGGCAGCGGTGGCGACGCCGTCACGGAACGCCGTGAGGGAGCCCTCCCGGGAGCGGATCCGCGTGGCGGTGCGGGCGCGGCCGGTGCCGAAGGCGGGGGACAAGGAGGCGTGGATAATCGATCCTGAGAGGTGAGCCAGGGGTGGGATGCGCCGGTCTGGTTATATCCCACCAGGTTTATGGTGGATGGTCGGAAAGCAACATGTGTGTGTTTTTCGGATTCCCCTGATTTCCCCCCTCCGTTCCCCTTCTTGTCATATCAAAGGGTCCACATCGCCACATGGCTTAAAAACCCTCCCTTCCCCCGTCTCCCCACTGCTCCCCGTCACAATCCTCATCCCCCGCCAAATCGATATGGAATACGGCTCCAGTCGTACCGTACGGCTCAAGGAGGGGGCTGTCAACTCAACTCATCGTCACATCAGCGCGGACCGCGTCTATTCGTTTGATTTGGTACTAAGCCCGAAAAGTACGACCAAGCAATTGTGGGCGAGTCACGTGGTTCCCTTGATGGATGCATCGCTGGGCGGTGTAAATACAACCGTCTTTGCGTACGGCCAAACCGGCAGCGGTACGACAGGCGGGCGAAAAAGGGGAGGCTGTGGGTCGTAACCGTTTAAGAAGACACTGGACACATGCTCGCTGCATCACATACAGGGCACGGGCCTCAAGTGTGTGCGTTGATGTTGTTGACATTTTCTTTCTTTCATAGAAAAAGCCTTTATGTATTTATTAGAATACTTATTTATTCATTAGGATATTTATTTATGCCTTGCATTTATATTTTTGGGATTTCATTTTGATTTTTTTTACTTCCGTATCCCATTCCTTTCCGGTACCCTGACCCTCCGAAACTCAGTTTCTATATTTCATTATGTTTCGTGTGTTTGTATTTAACCATGTAATGCGACATTTATTTGTATTTTTAAATAAAGAAAATTTCTCGATAAAGAAATCTAGTTCATTCGTGACCAGACAATCCTCCCCTGGAGCACAGGGAAAACGCACACCATGTTCGGCAGCGACGGCCGGTACGAGGATGGCGCCATCGCAATGTCGTTGACGTACCTTTTCAAGGCGTTGAAGGTACCTGTACGGCAAGGGATATTTTGGATCGCCGACGGTTCTTATGGGCTTCAGCTTAGTTGCTTTGACCGGATCCGTTTTTTGTGCTATCTTACAGTCCTTTGTTCGTACCTTCGTACTTTCCCCCCATTCCCTTTTTCGTTCCGATTCTAATTTTCGCAGACGCTTCATAAGATCAAGGGAGGGGCTGAGGAGTACAGTGTAAAGGTGGGGGAGGAGATGGCGCCCGAAGGGTGGGAATTAAAAAACCCGCAGGCGGAAGTGCAGGCGGAAGGGCGTTCAGACATTGCCGTAAAATATACGAAAAGGATCAGTTCTTCATTTCATACCTGCACCTAAAACCCTAAAACCCTAAAACCCTAAACCCTAAACCCTAGCAGGATTAGATCTCCAAAGATGTAAATCTTATTCGCAATCCGAAACCCCCCAAACCCCCCAAAACCCCCAAAACCCCCAAAACCCCAAATGGTTGCAGATTTCAATGTTGGAGTTGTACAACGAGCAGCTCCGAGACCTGCTCGCACCCGGCGGTGGCCCCTTCGACCGTCTGGGCCGGCCCTCCGGCGCGCCATTGGCGCTGCAGGATGACCCACGGGTCGGTGTGCGCGTCCATGGCCTGGAGGAACACGCCGTCGCCGACGTACCCGCTGCAATGGCTTTGGTGGCGCGGGGTGCTTTTTCTCGATCGGTTGGGAGTACGGCCATGAATGAGGTCAGCAGTCGGAGCCACACTATCGTGCGATTGGCGCTGGAGACACGAGAGGGTGGGTTGGGGGGCGGTGTGTGTGTATGTGTATGTTATGTGTGTGTATGTGTGTGTATGGGGGACCCCAGAGGTTCACGGAAAAAGGTAGGGGGGGAGGATAAAGTCAGCAGGCCGTGGGTGCACGTGTCGGGTGGGCTTTGAGGGGCGGCGGTGGTATGTCCCGGATGTGTATGTGTATGTGTATGTACGACATCAATATCCCTGGACTGAGGTTGCCCGCGCACACCGGCTCCTTGCCCCTTCCCGTCCCCTCGTACCACATCTCCCCCGAACACTGTGCGAACTGCCGTACATGCTCGTCGTACAATTCTGCCGTACAGCTGCCTCACATGAGCTGCTCCACACGTCGCTGGTGTCGTTCGTGGATCTCGCCGGTAGCGAGCGGCTGGCCAAGACGGGATCTACGGGTGCCCGGTTCGTGGAGGGAACGAACATCAACATCTCCCTCCTTATGCTGGGGACCGTCGTATCCAAGTACGGAAAAGAGCAGAAGGGAGTCCATCTGCCTGCCTGTGTCTGTGTGTCTGTCTGTCTGTGTGTGTGTGTGTGTGTGTGTCTGTGTGTGTGTGTGTGTCTGTCTGTCTGCGTGTCTATCTGCCTGTTTGTCTGTCTGGCAGCGTTTTTTGCTCCTATCTTCCCCCCACTGACTGCTACTGCTCTTTTGGTCTCTGGTCCTATCTTACATTGAATTCTGCGGCCGGGACTCTCCCCACTTCCACAAGGGAGCCTAAACAGGAAACATGTTTAGCCCATCCCTCTGCTGGCCCCCCCGTTTCTCGTTTTAGACTATTATTGCCTGAGAACATCTTACAGCTATGCTTTTTCATTTCATCCCGTTTCTCTCCCCCCAAAAAGATTTCATTATTTTAATGTATGTTAGGAATAACATTTCTGTTTTCCGTTGCCCCTTCCGTACAGGTTGGCGGAGGGTCGTGTGGGAGAGTTCATTCCGTACCGCAACTCCAAACTAACTCGATTGCTACAGCCGTGTCTCGGGGGCAACTCCAAGACCGCCATCATCGCCACCGTCAACCCGTCATCGTGAGTCCGTAATGCTGTACTCTTGGAAACATCAGTATTCGTACATTGTACAGCAACATCGTGTATGCGGTACAGCAGGGGGAAGCATGTCATCTCTTCCAGCCCCACCCCCGACTCCCCTCCTTTTGCCTCCTTTCATCTTCTGTTGCTTCTCCAGGCACCGACTGGGTATGCGCGATATGATGTTTTACCGGGATGGTTGTACTGCTGGTTTCTATACCGTTATGTATATATAATATTAATATAATTATGTGTTTTAATAATATTAATATATTTTAAATGTTTTTAATAAAAATATATATAGATAATATACATAACGGTATATATATGTAATATTTTATAAATATTATATATATATTTATACGAACATCTTAACGAGCAACCAAACGTGCCAAACCTGGGAACCCATTGCCGCATGCCGGCAGCACGGGCACAGCACAGCACAGCACCGCATGCCAGCGGCACCACACGCCCCCTGACACTGCACGGCAGCGGCACTTACCCCCTTCTTCTCCCCCTTCCTTCCTCCCTGCAGCGACCAAATTGAGGAGACGTTCAACACGCTCGGCTTCGCCACGCGCGCGATGGATGTGGTGAATCAGGTACGGCGTGGGGGGCCGTGTGTGTGTGTATGTGTGGTGGTTTCGAAGCAGGAGGGGCGTGGTTTCGGAGGAGATGCGAAGCGGATAAGAAGGGAAAGGGGAAAGAAAAGCTTTCGAAAGATCTAGAACCCATGAATGTCGACACCTAAGATATTAGTGGAGTTTTAGTGGATTTCAGACATAACAGACCAACCTCATCACAAATTAGAAATGTAAATGCTTTTGTAGGTCTCCATGGATATTCAGGGATCCAGGGATACATGAAAAGACTAACGCCTTCAGCACTAACCAATCGGTTGACCGTTATGCAGGTTTCAGTTAACAGTTACATCCGTGGTTCCGGAGCCGTTGGCGGCGCACTCAGTGGCGCGGCAGCGGCGGCGCTACAGAAGCAGGTAGCAACTCTCAAAGCCGAGCTGGCTGCACTAAAGAAGGAAGCAGGCGGCGGTGTCAGTACTGGTACGGCAATGCTGGTGGCGGCGCATGACGGCGGCGGGAATATGGCATTGATGGCGGAGCGCCTTGCCCGGCTGGAGATCGAAAAAGCCCGGCTGCTGGACCGGCTGGAGGTACGGCTGGGATTAGACTGTTGTACGGAAGTACAAACAACTTTTGCAATGGTTTGTTCTTTTTCGGTTAGTCGTTTTTATAATCCGATTCCATGTTTTCTGTGTACGGAAATCTGTTGTGTTTAATGATCCAAGCCAAAACCAAACCCCCCTCTCTGGAACACGAACGTCCCGCCCCCCCCCATACACACACACAGGCCCTCACCGGCCGTCCCCAAGGCGATGTGTACGACGACCTGCCGCCAACGCCGCCGGACCTGAACCTCCCGCCGGCGCGGCCGCCAGGCCGTACGAACTCCAGCGGCAGTTTGATTGCCTCCGGAACCACCCCCCTCGTGGCGCTTCGGAGCATCTCTCGATTGGCTTGTGTCGGGAGAGGGGGAGGTGCGGGTGCCGCATCCAAGCCGCTGTTTCCCAGACACAACGAGCAAATACCACCAGATGTGAGGAATATATTCGTACATATGTCGTACTTTTTCGTACATTGTCTTATTTCAGTTCGTAAAAATTTCCGTTAGATGTTCTTATTGTTGCCTGATTTGGCCCTGGCCTTGCGGCGCCGTACAGGAGGTGGTTATGGCAGTTCGAAGCATGCGGGATGAGCGGGACGAGCTGCGTCGCCGCGATGCCAAGCTCAGGCAAAACTTGGATGACGTCAGAGCGCGCCTAGCGGAAGTTGAGCCGTACAGAGTGCTGGCGGAGCAGGTACGACATAAGGGCCTTAGCAAACAAGCAAACTCTGAAACTCTTAAAACCAAAGATCCATCAGAACTGCATCTTCGCTGCCATCTCGGCCAGATCCTCTCCTTTCCTTGACGGCAATTCTTTTATCCTACAGCTCTCTGGGCTTACAAAAATACTGCGGTACGGAATATGACCTTAGATTGCCGTACGCCGTACCGTGGTACGCATTTCACGACTTTGGTGGTGGGGTATCTCCCCTCCCTCAAGCTTGCCCCGGCGCTCCTCAGCCCCGACCTGCCCGGTGTGTTTGCGCTGCCCATTTCTCTGCCCCCCTCCCCGTACACTGCCGTACTTCAGGTCAAGGAAGTCGTGGGAATGTTAGAGGTGAGAGAGTGGTTTCAGTTACTACGGTACGGTGGTGGCGTAGGAGTACGTGTGGGTAATATCCGTGTGCATCTCTCATCAACGGCCAACGGCCAACCAAAAACCACTTTTTCGTTGCAGGGTGCTAGGGTCAAGGGTATGGCCCACCCCCACCGTCAGGGACTCCGATTTCAAAAATTCTCGGACGGATCAAACTCGAATCGATTGATTGAACGACCTCCGAACATTCGCGAAACCGTAAAACACAGACGGATTGGAACCCAACAACATCATCCGTCTTAATTTATTATTAGAAAATTTGTCGAATTTTCCTTTTCTGAAATTAATTACCTAAAATTATCTGAATTCTGCATTAATTTTTGAATTGATCGGATTTGAAATCGCGGAACGATTTTGGATTGGATCGCAACGATTACAAAAATTCATCATTCCCCCCATGAAATTATCGAAGTTATATGAATTATTTGTTTGATCAAAAGTATTGGAAATGCTGTCTGTATAACCTGAGGCCTAGTCGCCACCCTTGTCCCACCTGGACGTCTTCCGACCCGCCCTCCCCCCTTTCCCCCCTCCCCCCCTTCCCCCCTTTCGCCCCCGACACGCACACACACACACACACACCCTCTCAGAACATCCTGGGGCCCTCTCCGCTGGCTGAGGCAGCCGCCCAGGATGACCTCGACCCGGCCGCAGCGGCCTCCAGCCAGGCGGCGAGGCTCGCGGTAAGGAAGGATAACCGAAACGACTAACGGAAAACCGAATCTTGCACCTCCTGTACGAACCCGAAGTGCGCAAACCCACCCTGCATCCCCGAAATCGTTCCTGATTCATCTTGCAAATTTATTATTAAACATTTAAAAACATTTTCTCGTTTAATTCATTGTTTATCCATATTTTGTGTTTTATTGTTTGGATTTAAAAATTATAAGCCCTTCTTCTTTTGTGGTCGGATCTTCCGCCCTTTCCTCTCCCGCAGGAAAACGTCCAAGCTGTAGCGATGATGCACAACGAGATGGCGGCCCTTCAGCGGCAGTTGGCCACGTCAGAGGCCGTTGCGGCGGTTGCCACACGGCGGTCGGAAAACGCCGAGGCCGCGCTGCAGCGGGCGGCGGCGGTGGCGGCTTCGGAGCAGGGGGTCGACATCCGGCTGAAGAACATGGTAAATTTCCGAGTTTGGTTATATCGTACGGTGTACGGCGTACATGTACAACGGGAACAAGTACCCCAAGACGGGGAAAATTATATTTTGTTAATACGTGCGGTTTATGCCGTTTTCTGAAGACTTTTAAAATAACGGCTTTTTGGTACGACAGGTAGAGCAGCTTAACAGTCAACTGACTGCCACACGACGAGAGCTTGATGTGACGAAGTCGGAGTTGGCGAAGTGGCGCGATATGTCGGCGGTGGCGCCGGAGGTGGGTGGGCCTGGCGCGCCGGCGGCGGTGGCGGCGGCGGCTGCCGCCGCTGCCGGCGGTGGCAACGATAGCTACGACGACGATGAGGATGACGATGCTGGAAAGCGGCTTCTTGGTCCCGCGTCTCTGAATGTGGGCAGCTTTGCGCTTCGACGTGCGCGGGAAGCCATTGCGCAGGTACGGCAAAACACAGTGTCGGTCGACACGCCTTGGAGGGTGAAAACGATCGCAAGAGGATCGCCAGGCCTTAGAGGCCTATGTGATACGGCTTGGGAGGTAGTACGGCGGGTAACGTTTCCTTTGCTTCCTGTGCCGTACATACCGCCGCCACCACTGCCGTTATCGCGTTTCCCCATGACTCTCTCGTCGTGTGTGTGTGTGTGTGTGTATGTTCCACATTTGGGTGTTTCAAAGGCAACTGACTGGTGCCTTCGCTGCATTGCTCCCGGCAGGCGAGTGTGCTGGAGACGAGGTGCAACGCGGCGGAAACCGAACGCGATGAGCTGCGGGACAGGTTGCAGGTGGGCCCTACGACTGTGTGGGTTTGTGCGCGCGCGCGCGTGTGTGTGTGTGTGTGTGTGTGTGTGTGTGTGTGTGTGTGTGAAAAGAGGTGGGGGAGGGAGAGTGCGGAATCACCTTACCCATTGTGGATGTGATTTGGATCCTCCTTTAATTCGGTTCGTTTTCCGTTGGTCTGCTTTCTGCAGGCTCTGGAGGCGGCGGTGGCGTCTGGGGCCCCCATCGGCCGGGGGCTGTTGCCGCCCTATCTGCCGCAAGGCGCGAACCCCGGTTCGATTCCCGCGGGGAACCCCCGGCAGCGGCAACAGCGACCGGCATCAGCGTCGGGACTTGGAGAAGGTTAGCTCAGCTTTAGACCTATATCGTATCTAAGTCATATTGTCCTTTGTGTGATTCGAACGGATGCAGAGACACTTCACCACCTTGCCGTACATACCCTGTAACCCTTTTACTTCCACATCGCCTTTCGTACAATCGTAACTTCGTTCTTTTGTATATCTTCAAATTATGATGATGGATCTTAACATCATTTCCCCCGCCCCCCCCCCCCCCCGGTTTCTCTTTAATCATCACCCCCGCCCACATACACACACGCAGCCTCGGCCGTAGGCAGCAGTGATCCCCTGGACGCCTCCAGGGGAGGCGAGGCGGGCCAACAGCGGTTTGAGCAGCTCCGAACCCACGTGTCATCTCTCAGCAGGGAGGTTTCGGCGCTGACCCGCGAGAGGGACACGCTGTTGGGGATGGTGCTCAGGATTCAGGTGGGCGAGGGGTGATGTGCGCTGGCCGGTTTCTGCGAGGGACCTGGGTCATTAACGGGTGGGGGGAGATGTGGGATCGAGGCTTTGGAGTGCTCGTGTGGGGGTGGGGGATGGAGTGTGAGGGGTGGGGGAGGTGACACGGTGTGGGGGATGCTGTCACGACGCTGTAACGCGTGTGTGTTTTGATTTCGGTTTGACTGTAAATACTTATAAATAGTTCTAATTTCCTGAAGGAGGTTTTCTACTAGACCATAAAATATTTTATCATTTATGTATTATTATAATTTAATGATTTTTACAATTATAATTAATAAATACCCCATGAGAGGCAACTTGGCAACCACCATTACAACCGCCACTATAACCGCTACAATAACGAAACCACCCTAACCGCACCCACGCGTTTCCTGCGCGAGATCCCATTTTTACCCATAGCTCCGAAACCTGCACCATGGGTTTGTGAGCGGCTTGGCGCTCTCAGACCGGATTCAGTATCACCCACCATAAGCCCCATTTGTCCGGTCCGTGACCCAACCTTCACAGGCTCCCCAGCCCAACGGCGCCCTGGGTGGAAGCGCTCTTAACCCCATCGCCAGCGTCGGCCGTCCCATGGGTCACAACGGCTCCAGTCTCCTGTACGGTGGCGTTGGCGGCAGCGGTGGGTACCCATTCGGCACCAACAACGTCTTCTCTTCAGTACCATTGCCGCATGACATGAGGATGGATTCTATGGGTATGGGGGCTGGCGGCGGTGGCGGCGGTGGCGGCGCTCGAGGACGCGGCGGGCCGCTGGCGGCGAGCGCACTGGATCCGAATGGACTTTGGGAAATGGATCCGATGATGGCGGCGGCGTTGATGCGGGACGGGGGCAGTCCAGGTGAGAAAAGTTCAAAAGGAAGGCAACGGAAAGTAACGGAATACCGAAGTTCGGTATTCGAACGGAATGCCGAACTGATCGACGTTATGGAATAAGTGTGCTGTCGGTTAGGGCTCACAGAGGTTACAGAGGGACACACGGACAGACAAATAGACGGGGAGGTGGGAAGAGGAGGCGTCTGGGAAGGGTGGGGGGGAGGGCGGGGAGAGCCGGTTCCAAAACCGTGTTGGCGAAAGGAAGAGATAAGATTGACATGTGGAAGACCGGGCAGAGGGTGCCGGAGGAGCAAAGATGAAATTTTTGAGAAAGGTTTGGTATCTTTTCTTTCGTTTCAATAATACGACACAGTAACTACCATAACCACCTTTCAACCGCCACCACAGTCAAGCTGAAGCCACTGCGTGGCCGAGTGCCACACCACCACCACCATCATCGACGCCTCCGTGACGGCCACCTCAGTGACGGTTACGGCAGCGGCGGTGGCAACGGTAACAACGGAAACAACGACATTGCCAACAGACCGGAATTCAACGCACGTGACATGCCGTTGGAGGCCAAGCACCGTGTCAACCGGCTCCGAGACCGAGCCAGCCGCCTCGACGCGCCGGCCTCCAATACTCCCCCTCCCATGGGGGACGAGGGGATAGTGGGCAAGGGCCTGGGCCCTATGCAGGAGCAGGAACCCGTACTGTACAGTGAGTACGGCATGAACCGTGTTATGTGTTGTCGTACGATCTACAAGTGGAAAGACGGAAGGGATGTGGCAAGTTGGCATAGGGTGACTGTGTTTCTTCGTCTCCGTATCGTCGTACGATCTCATAAACTACTCTTCTCTTCTTTTCAGTCCAGGACCGGTTGTCCTGATCACAGCCCCCCTCCATATTGCATTCACACACATACAACACACACACACACACAGACACACCCATCCCTCTAATTCATACAATGGACACGGATATTGGAATGTACATATGTGCCCCATCTGGTGGTTATTTCCGTTTGTCTGGTTTCTTATCATTATTCCCCCTCCTCCCCCTCCCCCTCCCCCTCCTCCCTAAATTGGCCGCCACCAGATCATCGCGACGCGGAAGTGTACGCCTTAAAACGAAAACTGGTTCTTGCTGAGAAGGCCCGGAGTGAAGCTGCCGCCAGATCGCAATCGGAGCTCCGAAACATGCAGGTGTGTGTATGTATGTATGTGAATAAATTTATAATAAGAGGTGTTTTTGCGTGTGTGTATCTTAAAAGGGTTTCGGTAGATGCGTACGGCAATTTGTCGTTCACGGCACAAGAACAGAGATAACTGGGATTACAAAGGGCATGGTTTGGGGGCAAAACACACACACACAAGGGGGGGGGCTCCCTTGCCCCTTTCCGTTATTCGGTTGTCAACGTACCATCCATCAACCTACCCTGAAACCCAACAGCGCGCCCCCGTCACTTCATCCCATCCCACTCATTCCCTGCCGCTGCCAAGTCGTACACACCGTACGTCATTACGTCCGTACTCCATATTCCACACATGCTTTGCTGGGTCCCCCCTATCTGACCTATGCTGATGTATATCATCTGCTGCTTGCGACCATCACACCCTGACCTTGGGTTTCGTTCCCTTGGACTGTCGTACAAATCAACATATCAACCAACTGCCGTACACACGACCAACCGACAACTGGCAGTACGGCGACCTCCTCAACTACCGCGCGGGTGGTGTTGGGGGTGGGCTTGGTGGCGATGCCTCTGCTGCCGTCGCCTCCATGGGCTTTTCCGCCTCCGCGCAGATGGCCCTAGCGGCGGCGAACCGGGACTTCAAAGAACAGGCTCGCTCTCACGCGGCGGAGATGCGAGTGAGCTTAGGGCGGCAGACGGGATGAGAGGGGGGAAGGGAAGAGAAGGGAGAGAGCGGTTCGGGTGCACTGACCTTGCGTTACGTACTGCCGTACGACATAACCCAAACACAGAACGCGTGTGCCGTACACTGTACGGCATTCCTAAACCACCTTATGTGTACTCCGGGTGCCGTGCAAGTGGCAAGCACGTGGTTGGCCCACATTTCCCCCTTTTCCCCTTTCTCCCCCGTTCATCCGTTCATCCGTTTTTCGTTTTTCGTTGCGCTCCCACCCCCCACCCCCCACCCCCCGGATTGCTACAGCACCTTGAGGTTGCGCACGAAGAAAACCTGGCGGCGGCGCGGGCGGAGGCCGCCGCCGTCTTCAAGCAGCTCGTGGAGGAGAACAACAGATTGAAGGTTTTTCTGGCGGCGGGAGGGGCCCCGGGAGCAGCCAACGGCGGCGGCAGCATGGCCGACCCTGGCGGCGGTGGCGGCTCCGCCGCTGTCGACTTTCCACTCCGGTCCTTCGGTGGGTTCGGGGCACGTGACGGCGGCGGTATGCGCATGTCGTACTCGGCGTCGCCGCCGCGGCGCGGCCCATCGCATTTATCACCGCTACGCGGTCCGAATATGTCGCCGCTCCGGAACCAGCACGGCAGCACGGCGTTGCCCATGTTACAGCCGTCAGCAGCCGCTGGCGGCGGCGGCGGGACGAGGTCTGAACGGGGCAGGGTTTCCAACCGGCGATAACGACGGCGTCTATGGCAACTGAAATCGTACACTCGGCGTTTTTCACACCTCGCCGTGCGGTGCCATTGCCGCAATACTGTTAATGATGCATTTATTTGTCTGGTACTGTTTGTTGCCGTACGCTTTTATCGTACAATCGGTTTGGTTTTTGAGTTTTTTGAGGTCATAGTGAGCGGAGTATGGATGTGTATGGCGGAGGATACTTGGAGGTGACACATTATTGTCGCAGGAAGGCGGCATGCTGTGTTTCAACAAGAAAGCATTGCTTATCATGATCATATGATTATATTTCGTACGGATGTACAAATGTACGGCTTTACGCGCCGGGTAAGGTCTGGCTCGTTGCTGCTGCCAGGCAGGCTGCTCTCGAAAGGTGATGCACAGTACGGCATTATCTACGTACAATAAAGGTTGGGGCAGAGCGGGTAGAAATCCTTAGTGTGCGCAGAGCGTACTGAGGGGGAGCGCATCAGTACGGCAAGAGGAGTTTGGATCCTTGTGGATTACTTGCATGGCACAATTATGGGTATAGGCCCACACGTCTTGGCGATGAGTGTATCAGATAGGCTCTTCTTGGATCGGATCGGAACAATTAACTAACCTGTACGGACTAAAGTCGTACTGGCAAGGCCGCCGTGCAAAGGGGTTCATAGAAACATGTGGTGTTGTCGAGGCGATCAAAATTAGATTCGCCGTACGTACTCGGGCTTTGATATAAAATGTCGTACGAAATTTCGTGCGCCTGTTTGCGTTATACGAAAGGTGGTTCACACAAACGTACGAACAACTGGCATGGCACGATGGTTACGGTGAGTCGTACTTCCCATGCATAAATCGTGGTTCGTTGACACATTTTATAAACATGCATATATTTCGCATATCCACACTGGATGTGCTGGGCATACGACTGTACGGCAGCTTCGTACGATGTGGCATTACATGCACTGTAGCTGCGGCCACGTACCCCAGTGAGAGGATGCAACAGATTCTGTCCTCTGGTACTTATATATCATCTACCAGTGCGCGTGATGATTTACGTCATATGCATTGCGTTATTGTGCATGATGAGGGTTCGTGAGTCGATCGGGCGTTATTCGCCCGGAAGCAATGGTGCACTGACATCGTGTCGTACCGCAATAGACGCGGGTATTTCTTTTCAGCATAACGGAGGCAGCGATGTCCGGCTGAAACATAGGTCACAGCTCTTGCGGACAGCTGCGCGGTCTGTCTGTCTGTCTGTCCGTGTGTGTACCTATGTGTGACTGTATTTTGTCCGTCTGTCTCGCAGGCCTAGCTGATGGTCAAATGCCGCTTTCCATTCCCGCAATGCCGTACTGGCCGTGCTGTTTCGTCCGTTGGGTATCGGGCGGGTCCTAACATGGTGACCATGATGATACTAATAATGACGATTGACGGTGGTGATCGTGGTGCTGTGCACGGCGTGCTCCTGTGTGTATGTGTGTGTATGTATGTATGTGTGTGTGTGTGTTGGGGAAGGGGCGGGGGGAAGCAGGTTGTGAGAGGTGTGGGATAAGGTACAGGGGCCACTGGGCAGCGCCCCCCTGGCTCGAGTACCACACACACACTGGCTGGCGCCTGTTGGCTGCGAGAAGCTGAAGGTGCAGTGAAAGATGAAGACGGGCTCCATTTCCCGTACTGCCCACATCTATTTGTTCATGCGAGCCTTCCTACGTGTGTATGTGCGTGCAAGCCAAGCTAGCCACAGCTGCCGCCAGCACACGCAGCTATTACCCTCTATCATATGAAATGTGAGTGCCGCCGGATGGTCGACTGAAGCCGCTCACGCATGTACGGCAAAACAAAGCCAGCAAGCAGCAGCAGCTGACACACATAAAAGTAACACCCCTCATACACAGAAAAGCGAAATAGGTAGGCACATGTGTTTACACACACACACACAACATATATACATACATAACGTTGATGTTATAGACGTATATTTTGGGGTGTTACACGGTGGGTGACTCGCCCTGCAAAGACGAGCACCGGAGGTCCTGACCGGACCGAGCCACAGCGCAGGGGAGGGGCACGTGGCTTCGTCTGTCTGTCCTGCCACGTGCTCCCCCTCTCACTCGGACCAGCTAGAGCAAAGAAAGGCTCAAGAGGCCACTAACAGAGCACTGAGGAGCACCACGAAAACGAGGAGGGAACAAAAGAAAACAGGGGGCGACTAACTGCACAAAGAAGGGGACCACTCTCCTCCAACACAAAACTGACCTAGCAAGAGCCTGACAAAGACACACAGAAGCCCTCAGATGAGAGACGCCAACAGGAGAGCACACTCAAACACAGCCAAGGAGGAAGAACCCAGCTAAAGACAGAGGGGGGGATGACGAGCCAAATTGGCGCCCCCCGTATATGTAGGTATGTATAACTTCCTTTATATGGAGTTGTTTGATTGTGGGGCAACGATCATCCATCGGCAGTGCAGATCAATTCAGCACAGCAGTTTACGTGGTGCGAGCAAGACGATCGCCAAACCGAACGGGTGAACCGTGTTCCTTTTGCCAGTGAGTTGACGGTGGTTGTGAAAGAGGGCGCATCAGGACTGACAGACGGACAGGCAGCAGCCGCGCGCATCCGCATAAGGGGCCTCCAGGGTGGGCGATAGTTTCGGGCTTTTACGATATAGGCCTTATGCCATATAGGTTTCGTGACGTCATGACAACACATGACAAACTCCGTCATTCGAAAGGCCTCCGGGCGGGCAAAGGGTCTTCAGACCGCATGTGTGTGTAACGGCATGTTTATGTACGGACATGTTTTTCCTCTGAAAGAATATGCATTATCGCACAAGCTCATGGACAGATAGCAATCCTCCCTCATGACATGACACGATACGACACGATATGACACACCCTTCCCGTATTTCCCCCCCCTTCCTTGATTCTCTGCCATCTCACGTCCCTGCGTCCCTCCCCAGAGTCACAACATCCTATTCGCCGCAGCCTTAAGCGCCAAACAGCCGCCAAACAACATCGCGCCACGCCACGCCATGCGATGCCCCGATGATTCCTCCCCGCCACACTTAAAAATAAGTTCTACATGCCCGTCTACATGTACGGGAGCGGCGCACCCCCGACCAAGTAAAATCCCGCACGCTAACTCATCCCCGGGCCCCTCCCCCGTATGTGCAAATGTGCGAAATGTGCAAACACCGAGCCCTGTGACATGCACCGTGTTTAGCAACACCCCCCTGATCTGCAATCTGCGCCGGCCGAGAGCACTGCCTCATCTCGCCAGCTCACCCCGCTCCCGCTATGCAGTGGGACATCTGGAAAGAAGCTGCTGGGGGGGCCGTGGGAAATGGGTTTCTGGTCTTTTCATAACTCCCGCGACTTGACATAACTCCCGGAAATGGCGCAGCTTATTCTCCGGGACACTTTTGAGGTTTACTCGACGTGTGGAAAGTTAAAAAGCAATCCATCACAGCAATTAATTGCAAGCAGACATACACACACACACGCGCGCGCGTGCACGCACTTGCAAGCACGCACGCGCACGCAATACATTACCCAAACGAGACACCCCTAGCCATGTCTGTGTATAACCATTTCATCATTATATATGTATATATTGTTGTTACTTTATCCCCCTCCCAACTTCTTTTAGAGCTAAAAGTTCACATTCGTTGTAAAATCTGCCGACGAAATTCCCGCAGGTGTGCGCCACACACCTGGGTGCAGGAGACGTACAACCTAAGCATGCAGGTATTTCCTTTAAGCAGCTTTGAACCCGGGACAAAGGAATACAAGGCTGAAGGGCTAACGTCTAAAAGGAGCCAGGAAAGGAGCAATCCCTTTCTCCGGGGGGGCGGCGGCAGGGCCAACAGCGACGTATAGACAAGAAGGAAAACCCACCACTAGAGATAACCATATCACCTGCAGCAGTGATTTTCAGCTTCCTCCAACAGACTTCTACTTCTTGCTTGCGTAACCCCCTTTCCCCCACCCCATATGTTACCGTTACCTGCCTCTCTCTACCGCCCTGTTGGAAAGTGTGCGAGCACCTCAAGAGCGCGCTTCTGTGACCCATGAGTCCGTTTGTTGTTACCCGATCACTACATTCCGTCTTATCTACGAGCTGGAAACGTTTAACAGGATGGTCAGGATGCACTGCTGCTCACTGATCTCCTCTCTCTTCCTACTGCCCTACTGCCATGCCACGCACTGGCCCCACAATACCAGCAGCGCCGCCATCGTGCCCGCCAGCGCTGCCGGTGCGAGCCCCGAAACCATGTACTTGCAGCATTGCACCCGTACGCCCAGGCTCCTCAGCCCCAAGCCCCACCGAAGAGCCGCTAAAGAGCCGCTCAGCGATAACGCCGGCGCGATGTTAGCCGCTATGACTAATGCGAGCTGTGCTCCATGCTGAACTGCTCCGAAACCACGAAACCCGCTGCCGCCCCTGAAACGGTTCGCCACCGCCGTTGCTGCGGGTGCGGCAGTGACCGCTGCAGTAGCGGTGTTATTGTAGGTGAGGCTGATGCGGCCGGTAGCAAGCGAGGTGTCGGGGCCAGATGCAACAGCCGGCTGGAATACGGCCAGGAAGTCGGGACGCATGGCGACACGGGCGAGAAGCAGTGCCGTCAATTGACCGGTCATGCAGATGGAGAGCAGAACCGAGAGCCAGCCGATGGCAAAAACTGCACCCGCGATGGCGGCAGCGCTGCTGCTGCTGCTGCCACCGCCATCCTCGGCGACATCGACATCGGCTGCCCTGGGATCAGCGACGCCGGCGGTGGCGGAGAATGCGGTGGCGGAGGCAACGGGTTCCTTGACGGCGGCAATCGTGGTCAGGAAGCGAGCGAAGGCATCGAGCCAGCCATGTACCTGCGTGCACCACCGTGGGGGTGGCGTCAAGTGGGGTTTGCGGTGCGTTGTGAGATCGTCCTGGAAGGCAGCGTCCATCTCATCTCATCTCATCTCATCTCATCTCATCTCATCTCATCTCATCTCATCTCATCTCATCTCATCTCATCTCATCTCATCTCTGCTTTTGCACAATTGGTCTCTGGACATCGGGGCACCAGCGCCATTGCCACTGATAGCGTCGATGTAAATGTAAATGTAAATATGTACAATTAATTATAAAATAATTCGGGCTGGACTGCCTGACTACAGCCTCCTACGTTCCCCGTATCCTCCACCACCACCACCATCCCCGCGCGTTGTTAAAGATCCCTCTTACGCCGCCTCCATTTCCTTCGTGCCGCCAGGTGGCTTTCAAAACCCCCTCCCTCCCCTCCCTCCCTCCCTCCCTCCCTCCCTCCCCTCCCCTCCCCTCCCTCCCCTCCCCTCCCCTCCCCTCCCCTCCCCTCCCCTCCCCTCCCCTCCCCTCCCCTCCCCTCCCCTCCCCTCCCCTCCCTCCCCTCCCCTCCCCTCCCCTCCCCTCCCCTCCCCTCCCCTCCCCTCCCCTCCCCTCCCCTCCCCTCCCCTCCCCTCCCCTCCCCTCCCCTCCCCTCCCCTCCCCTCCCCTCCCCTCCCCTCCCCTCCCCTCCCCTCCCCTCCCCTCCCCTCCCCTCCCCTCCCCTCCCCTCCCCTCCCCCTCCCCTCCCCCCCTCCCCCCCTCCCCTCCCCTCCCTCCCTCCCTCCCCTCCCTCCCCTCCCCTCCCTCCCCTCCTCTCCCTCCCTCCCCTCTCCTCCTCCAATCCTACCCCGCCTTCCCTGCCCTATAACGCACTCGCCATCTCGCCCCAGACAGGCATCCCCCTCCCCACCTGCATCGCCTCCACCATCACGAACCAGCCCAGCAGCAGCACCATGTTCGCCCAGGGCAGCGCGACGAAGGTGCCTAGAAAACCAACCTGCAGCGAAGCACACCAGCCGACGCAGCAGGACAGGGCATCAGCGGCAGAGGCGTACAACAAATGTCACCAGCAGCAGTCAGTCCCCAAATTATCACCTCGTCGGAGCCCAACAACAGCAAAGCCGCCGACGGCCGACGCAGCTTGTAGCGACTCCAACTGGCGGCACCGCCACCGCCACCGCCACCACCGGCTCCGAAACTCTCACAGCGGTTCAGTCCACTGCCACGGCCGCCCTCCAAACTGCGGTCGTCGCAACTGGCGCCGTCGTCATCCGTACCGCCGCCGTCGCCACGTCTGAACCCGAAGGTAACGGTGGAAGCTCTCGCGGTGCCGCCCGCGGTGATGTCGACGGAAGACGGAAAGGGGCTCAGTCGACACGTGCTCGGCTCCCGAATCGGGCGGCTGGTGGCGGCCGGGCCGCTACAGCCATCTGCTTCAGCAGCAGTAGTGCCAGCTGCGCAGGCGGGCCCTCCGGCAAAGCCCGATAATAGAGGCGCGCGTCCATTACTGTGACAATCAGGTAACGAGATGTACGGCGCCGATTCTGCCGTCTTTGACGACGATGACGTCACTACGATCGGCCTCCCAACTTCCCCCCCTGCTGGCGTCGGTGATGCTATCGGCGTCGGCGACACTTGAACCACATGGCATGGGTCGTCGCTGGGGGCGGCACGAGCGGGCAGCAGCTCCACCATCTCAGCTGCCGTACTATCCAAATCCTTACCACGCCTGCGCCAGCAGCCAAAGAGACCTTCAAAGCTGACACCAGTCGAAGTTGGCGGTGGCGTCGTTTGTTGATGCGCCAGTAGCGGTGCTACAGCGTCAGTAGCGGCGGCAGCATCATGCCCCGTTGGCGGCGGGAAGGTGGTGACGGCAATATCGCCGTGGTCACCACTGCCTCGCTCGTCCTGATTGTCGTACAAGCCGCCCAGGGGCAAGGATCCCAACCGTTGCAGACGCGGTGTCCGCGGGGGGTTGGGAAAACGTGACAGACCGGGTGACAGACCGGGTGACAGACCGGGTGACGAATGAACGGAAGCAATGAACCCCAGCGGGCGCTGATTGAGTTTCCGAGCGGGTTCATGGCAACACGGCGGCGGCGAATCGGAGGCGCCTCCGCCGCTACCGCCAGTGTCTGTAGCGCTCGCGGCAGCCGCACCGCCGCCGCCACCGCCACCGCCGCCGCTGCTGGGAGATACGTATGGCGTACATTCCGGCCCGGCTCTCCCACAAGCGGCCTTGAATTTCCGAGTTCCGTCACCTCCACCTCCGCTTCCGCCTCCGCCGCTACCGCTATCATAAGCCCGGCAAGTATGCCCCGAGGTGTTGCCACAAACGTGGTCGACTTGTACGGCCCCGGCCCCGGCGCTGTGCTTTGCGATGGCGCTGACGATGCCGTACGACGACCCCTGTCGCCATTGGCTAACCTCCACGCACATTCCGCCGTCGCCTCCGCCACCCAAACTACCGCTGCCGCCGCCGCCGCCGCTGGCAGCGGGCTGCCGTAGATCGGCGGAGTCAGCATTCGCGGTCCCATTACAGTGCGCTGCCGATGCGGTCGCCGGGCCTCCGCCATCCCAGCCCCCAAAACACATCGCAGCGCGATTTGCGAACGGGCTGGCGGCGGTCAAACGTCCGCCAGTGCCGCCACCGATACTGCCAGCATCCTTACCGCCGCTCCCAGAGGCAGCGCCGCCAACGCCCTCCACCTTCGCGTAACTCCCCATAAGGGGAGGCAACTGCTGCACCGTCGCCACCGCCGTCGGCATGTCCGCCACGAGCCTCCCCTCACGCGCTACCACCACCAGCTCATGCGCCGCCAGTGCGGCGGCGGCCCACCACTCCAGGGTGTCCGGCGCCGCCGACGTTCCATGGGTCAGCAGCTGGTGCAACTCACTACTTACCAGCGGCAGGGATGGTCCACTGCCGCTGCCGACGTCAACTCTGCCGCCGCCACCGCCGGCGCTGGCTGACACGAGGGACGCGCCCTTCCCACACTTGGCTCTGGCGGCTGCTGCGCTACACCTGAATCCTTCGGTGACTGCCGTCGGCTGCGACTCCGCTGCCACCGATGCCGCTGCCACCGATGCCGGTGCCGGTACGGAGGCGATGCAATCTCCGAGAATACCGAGATCCGCCCGCGCGTCCGCTGCGGCCTCCACCAGCTCCGAGCTGGCGCCGGCCGTGACGAAGAAGCCGCGGAACGATGACCACCGCCAAGAGAGCCACTGCCGTAACGGCGACACGCCGGCGCCACCGCCGCTACCAAGAGACGCGAGGCTCGGGAGGCTGTAACCCAGGCTGCTGCTGCTAGCGCCGCCGCTGATGAGGCTGCTGGAGAGCTGCCGAGAGCCGAGGCCTCCGAAGCTCCACCCGCTGCCATACAAGGACCGCCGCTGAGCGGTCGAGGCGGTACAGCCGCTGCTGCCGCCGCCGCCGCCGCCCAGAGACGTGGCCGATATGCACGCCGGCGTAAACGCGGCGACGCGGTTTGCGGCCGCCGTTGCGAGGCGGGTGAAGGAGGCCTCACGATCTTGGGCAGCGGACAGCAACAGGTCTGCAAGGTCTTCATCGCTGACCACGCGGTGAAGTCCCTGAGCATGAGAAGCAGGTGACGGCCGCCGCTCGCGCTTCTTTTACCATGATGCAACGAAAGATTTCGCAATTAGCGTCCTCCGGTGATGTGCCCTGGATTTGTTAATTTTATTCAGTCAACAAAACCTTTCCCCCGCTTTCCTCCCAACCAACCCCCCATCCCCTTTAGTAAGCTCCCCTGCGACCCCCCTGACCGGGGGTCCATGCAACGGGCTCCGTTGCTTCTCGTGTATCTAAATACACCCTGACTAATGAACCCACCGATACTCTCCCTTTCCCTCATCCCCACCCACACCCTACTTGCTCGTCCCACCTGCTCCTTATCGTATCATGCTTATTCCTTTCGCCGTACCCACCAGCAACAACTTCCCTCCCTCCCTCCCTCCCTTCCTCTTTGATTTTCATATTCCATGATCCCGGATGCCCCAGCGCGGTTCTTCCACCATCCGCCCTCCAACAGTCAACCACCAACCACCTGCTGCGCCAGCTCAGCCTGCAGCCGCCGCCGCCGCTCATATGCGCTGCGGCGACCTATGGCGGCCCTGAGCGGCCCCACACTGGCAGCCAGATTGTACAGGGCCGCCATCAGCGCGAACACCGCCGCCACCAGCCATCCACTCCATCGCAACCAGGGACCCACAGCTAGAGCCAGCAGACAACCCACGAGCAGGGCGGCGCAGCAGGCGGCACCCACCTGGAATCAAGGTTGTTGGCATGTGGTGTGTGGCGGTGTTGAGTTAGTTGAGTTGGTTGGAGCAGCGACGAATATACGAATATGGTATCGTTGCTGGTTGCCATGAAGGGACGGCAGCGGCCAATGAGGTATAATGGTGGGTTCAAAGAACATGATGAGCTGTTTTTAATATAATTATTTAAAAATGAAAAATAATAACGGCATTTGACGATATTTTACGCATCTGTTTGAAGACTTTTAATGTTCAGCTAGGGTCCGGGCTAAGTGGTTGTGGTAGCGCAGCCTTAGTGTGGGTGCTGCGCTCCGTACAGATACATACCTGATCATGCAACATAACACCAGGATCTGGGTACGGCAATTTGCTGGTCCCAAAGTCCTGCCGTAAGTTCGCCGCCAGGCGGCGTCTGTGCAGGAGCACGTACAGCAGTACGAATGCCACCATTGCGGCAGCTGGGTAGATGAATCGTCGGAGCGACGTGACAGCGGTGGGGCCGAGGGGCCAAAGGGCGGGGGGGGAAGAAGCGATTTGGGTTTTCATGTCACCATGTGTCTTCCAACAAACGAACGAACGAACGGCCAGTACCGGATGTATTGGATGACACCAGTGTCGCCACCAAATCCTCAAACCACGAAACGTCAACACATTCAACATCGAAGCAGAGAACACGACAAAACACCAAAACGCCCAACCCCACGGCATCTGTCCCAGTTGATTGAATCATGTCCAGCGCCTGCTATTCACGTAACGTATTGGCAGTTGACGGCTGGATGACGGCTAAATATCCTCATATCAGAATTCAGCCGCACATTCCGCAAACATTCCGTTTGACAACGTGAAGAGGTCTTCGGGGTTCGGGCGGTATGCGGATTCTGCGACCATATGCACGATCCATTTATTCGTTCACCGGACCTAACACTAACTAACCTAAACCTAACTAACCTAAACCTAACTAACCTAAACCTAACCTCCCGGCTCCAACTGTCCAACCTGTCTGATCTCACTTCTTCTATTCTGTCTCCGTTCCCTCCGGACCACAACCCCATATGCACGCCCACATGTACCCCTCCGGTCTGTCGTGACCGCTGACCTCACTTTCCCTGGTGCGGTGCTTTGCAGCATCTGAACCCGAATCCGTGTGCATACCCGTAGCCCTCACACGCACCGCTGGCAACCCCCCACGCTGGCAAACCCGGCACGCACCGCTCGTGGGCAGAGCCATCCAGCCGAGGAAGTCTATGAAGGTGACCTGGAACGCATGTGCAGTGATAATGTTGACCGGGCCAGCCACAGGAACCAGCATGCCCCAGATGGAAGCAGCGCCCATGTGGATTGCAGCCATGGACATAGGGTCTAGGTTAGCGGCTGAAGCGGTGTATACGACCATAGGGGTCAACGCCACGAGGCTGACATCGGGCCCGGTCGCGGCGGTCAGCGCTCCAGACAATCCGAAGAAGACGGCCAGCATGAGAACCGGCCTGCCCCGAGTGCACCTAGCTGCGTGTAGCGCCAGCCATGCATACAGGCCGGTGATCTCACAGGAAATGGCCAAGTAGGCGAGGGAGATGTAGGTAACGATAATGGATGACGGGCTGAGGCTTCCTTCGCCGGTGAGTGCTACACCAACTTCCTTAAACGTAATTGCTTGGAAGATGATTAAGAGCGCGGTGGAAAACCACGGGATCCAGCAGAATGATATGAACACGCTCCAACGTGTGCGAGGAATACGAACTTTCAGACCTTGCGGCGCAAGCGCATAAGTGCATATGATTGTTAGGAGAAACACCAGGAGGCTCAGCGCCCCGTGGAATGGGGTTTTCATAGCCTATTAAAAAGTTTGTGTCGGAGTCATGCAAACGCCAACGCCAATAGGCCTGTTTCCGCCCGTATGATTGAAAGTCTGGCACGATGTCATTCTAAAATCTGTGTTGATGTTCCCTGCGTGGGGTTATCGCATCAGCTGTCCGTAAGTATACGGGCACAACAATACTTCTTAAGTGCCTGAATGCCCAGGGTCGATTGCCAGCTATGGTAGTATGTTACAACATGTTACTCTTTGCAATATTGAGACCTCAGCAAACGCCGTATTACAGTCGCCGTATAACGGTCGTTAACTACGGCCGCAGCAATCGGCGAGCGTACCTTTAGCTATTCGATGGTATATGTCTTCATATGAGGGTTCACAAGCATCTTTGCATGTCTAATAACTAACCAACAGCTTTACGACATCTACTTCGCGCCATGCCGTCAGGCCTTTAACAAGCAATAAGAAAGAATTCCTCCTTGCTAAAGAGAGCTTATACTTATATTGAACATCAGTGATAAATGCCTTATCCCTTCAAACCGAGCAGCCTGCGACACCAACATCAACCAGCACCAGGCGATGCATATGCCCCTATCAATATACCCGAGCGGCGGCGATGGAAAACAGGGACGACTGGGTGATGGGTGAAAATCGGAGTGACAAGTATCGACAACCTCAGGGTCGAGGACTGATGCCCTCCGAGCCTTGCGCGGGTTGCGTGAGGGGCGGGAACTGCGCCTGTGTCGAATAAAGTTGCGGCGCAGTGTTGTTCGTGATGGCGTTCCTGCGCGCGCGTATGCGTGTGTTCATGTGTTCGTGTAAATGTGTTTCATGCCCAAAGGATAGGGGGCCGGGAAAGGTGAGCTAACAGACCGTGGAAAGCACTGAGCGGGCATCCAACAGTTGTAGGCGAGACTACAGGCACTGCAGCTGTAATGAGCCTGCGATATTACAAATCCACTGATCCGGGGATTCAAGATGGGAATCAAATTAGCTCTATCTTTTCTATGGAGCTGTGGAACTATGGAGCTGTGGAACTATGGAGCTGTGGAACTATGGAGCTGTGGAACTATGGAGCTGTGGAACTATGGAGCTGTGGAACTATGGAGCTGTGGAACTATGGAGCTGTGGAACTATGGAGCTGTGGAACTATGGAGCTGTGGAACTATGGAGCTGTGGAACTATGGAGCTGTGGAACTATGGAGCTGTGGAACTATGGAGCTGTGGAACTATGGAGCTGTGGAACTATGGAGCTGTGGAACTATGGAGCTGTGGAACTATGGAGCTGTGGAACTATGGAGCTGTGGAACTATGGAGCTGTGGAACTATGGAGCTGTGGAACTATGGAGCTGTGGAACTATGGAGCTGTGGAACTATGGAGCTGTGGAACTATGGAGCTGTGGAACTATGGAGCTGTGGAACTATGGAGCTGTGGAACTATGGAGCTGTGGAACTATGGAGCTGTGGAACTATGGAGCTGTGGAACTATGGAGCTGTGGAACTATGGAGCTGTGGAACTATGGAGCTGTGGAACTATGGAGCTGTGGAACTATGGAGCTGTGGAACTATGGAGCTGTGGAACTATGGAGCTGTGGAACTATGGAGCTGTGGAACTAGGTCCATAAATCAAATGCAAAACTCACCACACGATAATCTCGTGCCCATCAATGTCGGTCAACCGTAGGTCGTACGGCAGTAGCTTTGGCAGCCCGTTGTACTCCCACTGCGCTCCCACTGTGTTCTTCATGTCACGCCAGCTAGGGCCACGCAGCGTGCCCTCACAGCCAGGCGTCAGCCCGCCGGCGGTGTCAATGATGCCGGCAGCGGCAGCACCCCCAGAAGGGCCGCTGGTCTCGTTGGCGGCGGCCTCCTGAGGTCGCGGGCAGTGCGCAATGGCCGCCGCCGCCAGGCCGTTACCCGCCACATCCCGGACACTGAGACGAATCCAACCGCCCTGGGAGCGTCGGAAGCCGCTCACGTAGACACTGACGTTTCGACCTGCGAAGATTATTAAGATTGAGACCCATGGGTCAGTGACGAGACGGCGGATGGAAAACGTGTCGAGGCCCGAGGGCATTCAGAAAAAACCGACACCATGTGTCATATAACACATGAAAGATAGGAGGGAGACAGCATCTCACAAATCGTGTGAATGAAGTCAGTCAGTTAAGAGGTGCGTCTGTCTGGTGCGTCTGTCTGTCCGTTTGTCAGTCGCTCGCTGCTACTTCTTGCGCCTGCAACCACCAACCACCAAATCCTAACGAGCATGCCCTGGTTTGGGAAAACCTCGCGTCGCGTTGTTTATTGTACGTTACAAAAACGTAGTAAGGTCCGCTTGAAAACAGAAAACGTTTCTCCAGAGGGAGGGAGGCTTAGTGCTAAGTGCCACGTGACATGACGCAACGCGATGCGGCTCGCACCTTCCCAGGGACAGGTGACATAGCGATAGGTGATATTCATGATACCGACCCGCGGGTCAGCCAGTTCTGCAAAGGCGTCTGTGTGCAGGTTCAGATCTAGCGGGCCGCATGAGTTGCAGACGTCCACAACCCCCAGCAGTAGCCGCCCTGGGCTCACGATGCCTATCGAGCCGGTTGGGGGTTGTGATGAGGCAGGTGGAGTGAGAAGGTTCGCGGCCTCTGGGTGCAAACACGCACCGCTGCCCTGCAAAGGACACGGCGAGTAGTATGTTGTGTAACGGATGCGTCAATTCGTTGAGACGGTTAGCCGACGGTTACGGTAGGTATTGGGACATCTGGTAGGGAGCAGGAATATATATATATATACACATTTATATATATTTATTTATATACATACATGTGACAGGTTCGCTAAAGTTAAGAATTCCTGAACCCCTGCGACTTCGTGAGCATATGGCATCATATCACCGCATGGTGCAGTACGATCACACGATTCGTACACTTGTGTGTAAGTGGGGGCGCCCGTACCTCAGCACATATGGCCTCCACGCAGGTGCCACAGCCTGACAAAGGCCGGCGGGTTGCGAGTGGGGAGTTGGGGGAGATGCCAATAACGTACGGCGAAGTAAGGGGGCCGTACCCGCAATAGTTGTTGCTGAGCGTGACAGCCTGCATATCGGGAACCCTGAGGAGCCTTAAGATCGTCGCTCCGTCTACTACACGGATGTAATTTTAATGATTATACCGAAGGAAATATTATTAAAAATAATAATTAATTAAAGACCATATTTCAACATTTCGGTAAAGACCCATTAACTGATATCGTTAAGACTGGAAGACTGAAATGGGTCGGTTATCTGTAACAAACAATACAATCTCAGTGTGCCGTTTTCATTTCTCGACCCGCGTTTCAGCACCATCTGGGTCACCGACCCATGGGCCAGACAATACCACATGGTAATCGTAACTGTATTAAATCACCCAGATCGCCTTAACCAGCCTGGTCTTGGCGATTTAAATGAACATCGGCAGTTTGTCAATTTTTCATTGTGTTCATCGTCATTCCGTTTACAGTCTGAAGCCCACACACCTCTCCACTAGTGCCGAAACGGAAACCCTTGGCAGTGACGGGCACGGAAAAGTTGGTGCTGTTTGCCCATGCGCCCACCGCCGCCACGCTAAAATTCCCACCGCCGCCACTGCCTATGGACACGCCGCCTCCTTCGCCGCCACTGATGACGGTTTGAAGCAGCGCACGGCGGCCAGTCCCGGTATAAAAGTCACGTAATGCGGTGGCCGGTGTCCGAGCGACTTTGAAGACCGGAAGCGCCACGAGCACCAGCAAAACCGCGCGAATGATGGAGCTCCAATTCATTGAGCTTCAAAGCGAACGGCAGTTGAGATACAGCTGACGGTAGTTGTTGTTGGATATGGGCCCAAACCTGCCCAAGATAAGGATAAAATGCTGATCTGATAGCTGGAGAGGCAGAATGTTGGCGCAATCGAAGTGCTGACTGTATGAGCACCCTCAATAATGGTTATAACGTATTCAAATGTCTTAGGCGACCAAAATTTGCTTTGCGAACAACAAAGAGGGCTTGCTCGCAGCAGGCCTTTATGGCAAAGGTGGTGAAACTTGTTCTTAAAGGCGTAATCAAGCGTCCAAAGGTCTGAAACTCACAGAGTTCAGTTTCGCGGGTTGGGGTTTGGGAGGTCAAACTTTACAACCGCTCTAAAGGCGGCAAACGAGCCTCCCCGGGTGCTTGACAGAGCACGTCAAAAATCTTCGAGCAGAAGTTGCCGCAGCCAAGGTAACAGAATCGGGCTCGCGACCTGCCGTGCGTCCCCGGCTCCTCGTTGTTTCCACGGACAAGGCTTACGATCCAGGCAACGTAGTCACAGAGCGTCCCACAGGCAAGTATAACGATAACAGCAATTGTTGGGTCCGTCATGTGTTTGTAACTATTTTTAGTTGGGCAAAGATGAAGGTTTGACACAACGACGCGAAGAGTGAAGTCCCTTTTGACTGGAGAGACTCCGGCGACATTTGCCACAATTCTTTGGCTGCGGCCGTCACTCCAACATTATGAGCCAAGGTAACAACTGAAGTAACGCGAGGGAAGCACCAATCCAAGACCACTCTTAGTAGAGCTGCGCATCTCGCGGCCTTAAACTGAACCTTGAATCTCGTGCGGGCTCGTGCATGTATGCGCTTCTGATTATCAGCATGTTCCATACAGTGACCCAGACAAGCAACCGTCAAGCATCGGACGGAGGACTGCATCAATATTCCACCAAGGAGAAGCATCCGATTCACGTTGGTGAGCGTGACAAAATAAAGTCTCCATCCTTAGTACGCCGATTACGAGCCCTAGGCGGACCTCCATCAAAGCCTGCCTACCTGCTCCGAGCAGTAAAGACCTTTTCATAGGAACGAAGTCTCTTACAAACCCTGCGACCCTGCTGGCCAGAGAAAAACGCCTTGGTCAACTCCCTTCAAACGTATTCGCATCCTGCTTCTCTACAACACTAAATGCCTAGCAGCGTAAATACGCGCACCGAATGATCTTCAGATCCAGAAGCAAGTTGCAACGCGCCGTTGCCCTCAACCCCCACCGCTGCCGCCACCGCTGTCTTATTCTTGTCTCCCTCTGGCACGGCTGTTGCCGTACCGGGCGCGCCGCGCCAGCGGAGCCGCCGCACGGCTGCGACATGGCGCCACGGGTCGCCTGCCGTCCACAAGCACGAAGCCACCAGACCAGAAGGGCCCTGTGCTGCCGCGCTGTCGCCTGACGCCGCCGCCAGCTGCCACACCTGCACTGAGCCATCTTCCAAGCCAACCGCTAACACGTACTTGCCGCTGACCGCCACGCTATTGCAGCTGCTACTGCTGACAGGCGGCGAAGCCGGCAGGCGCGGTGCAAACGCCGTGGCAGTCGCTGCGCATGGGAACTGCGGCAGCGTCAAGGCCAATGACGGCGCCGCCGTGGCCCGGGAACCTTCGTCCCCGCCACAGCCTCCACCACCAACTGCACCCCCCATCCTCCAAACCTTAACCGTATCGTCCCGAGAAGCCGTTGCAATCAGTTGCTCGTCCAATGACCACGACACGCTCCAAATCACGCGCCCGTGCGCGCTCTTCACGCGACACAACAACTCAAATGAGGGCGAAGCTTCGGCGGTGGCGGTGGCGGCGGCTGCGCCCGGGGGTGCCACCTCCTCCACCGGTGTCTCAGCTGCTACAGCGTCGCGACGGCGGCGGAAGACGGAGAAGGTTCGGTCCCGGCTGGCTGCCACCAAGAAGCTGCCGGAGGAGCTCCATTCCATCTGGGTCACCGTGAGAGTGTGGGCCTTGAGTTGAGCCACGGCTCTCCAGGTGCGACTGCACCAAACCCAGATGGCGGCTGTGGCGGCGGTCTGTGTGGTGGGGGTGGTGGGGGGTGATAATGCATAATGCACGTGTATGTGTGCGTGTATGTGTGTGTGTGTAAGTTGTGTCCTTGTGTGTAGATGTGTGTAAGTGTAATTGTGAGCTGAGGACACACGACGGAACTTCGAAAGCCAAAAGACTGACGCCATAGCAAGGTAAAGCAAGGTAAGCGCCGCTAAGCGGGGGGAGATGCTCCAAAGGCGAGAGGATGCAGGTGCGTGTACGAAGATATAACCCAGTCCACCCATTTCGGTGTGCGGGAGCGCAGGAGGGCGGGAGAGTGGGGACATACTCTTCGTCTCAGCAAAACCTACAAGCCCTATCTAACCTATGGTTCTGGGGCTGGACTACCTTCTACTATCTCAAGCAAAGCTACACAACCAACAAAAGCACAAGCCCGTACCCGAACCCCCTCACATGAGGCAGGACTGCAACCGTGAGGACAACCGCCAACCACTTTAACCAAACGCGGCTGTACCTGGGCCTTGCACGCGGATGCTAGGTAGCGTCCATCTGGGCTGGCGGCGGTGCAGAAAACATCGTTGCCGTGGCCATAGAGTTTGTGTGTCTCTGGCCACAGCGTGTTTTGTGCGAGATGTTCCTCGAGTGGGGGCTCCCGCACCACCTACAGGTATCCGAGAGGTCGCGGCAGCGGAAGGGAGGCTTAGGAAAGGGAAGGAGGGACGACTCAACCCAAAGTTGAGGAATGCGAAGGTTGAAGCAAACGTAGTATTTTATCATTGAAGTGACGCAAGTGACCCATGGGACATGGGAGTTAGTGAAGGAACACACACATTGACATGGCACGTCGCTGGGGCCAGGGCCAAAAGGAAGCTCAAAGGATGTGAACGGGAACTGGCGGGAGGAGGCTTACAAGGATATGCTAAAGGGAACTTAAGCAGCTGGTTTGGTTGCGGGTTCTGCGTTGATTGGTCAGTCTCCTGGTTTGGCGGTCAGCGCCGAGGCACCACCAAAACCACTGAAACCAGACATATGGCATTATAGCAGATGTTTCGAAATAGAAGTAACTTGATCTTTCATGATTATAAACTAAATAAAGGAAAAGTTTTGAAAACGATGATGCGGTTTTCGCGTGTACACGTGATGGCTAGCAGTACTTCAGATCGGATCGGCTCGGATCTCAGTGCCCGAAGGAAGGCTTACTCAGAACCGAACAGAGACCCCGTGGCGTGGGCATATCCTATGGCGTATAACGGGAGAGAGATATTGGGAGGATAACGGACCCGGTCGCAGGAAAGGGCGGTTGCCCTTTTGAAACCGGAAGGGTTGTCGTCACGAAAACAGAACGGAACGGAACAAACAGTGTGCAGACATTGGTCGCACAGCGAGGTAGCCTTTTAGTGCCAGGTTGCGTATATGTACAAGTCACCATCTGGGCCTGGCTTAACTTTCTGCGTCGTCACACCGCAGCCCGCACCTGGGGTGCTGCACAGGGTACGAAGTCCGGGCCGTCGGTGTAGTCGCCGCCGGGCATTCCGCTGCCCACTCCTGCGTCGTCATGTGGACGTAACCGACAACAAAACATAATAAGGCGGACGAGAAAATTTAGGAAATCGGGTACCGTATAAGTTACGGTAGTCGGTTAAAGTACCCCCAATTTGCTGAGGAAGCAGATTCAACAACCCGGGGTGGGGTCGGGGAAGGGTTTGGTAAGTCTGGGAGACGCATTGCCGTACATGGGAGATGCATTCCTGTGTACGGAGACTCGGTTGGTAAAAAACAGGAAATGATTCCAGACTTTGTAATCCACGTCTAATTCAATCGGTCCCTATTATATAATACGTGTAAGCAACTCCTGTGACACGACAAAAATCACTGATGTTCATGTTCATTACCATCACATGGCCATGAAAGATTGCAGAACCTGGATGTATGTCTGTCTTAGACTGGGGCTCGTTCGCTCACCGGCATTAGCACCGCCATCCGCCGACTCGCCCATATCCACCGCCTTGTTGGACAGCCCCAGTGCCGCCACCGCTGCTCCGAAACCGTGACCCCGGCGACCTTCCGCTCGAATGGCCCGACCGCCGGGACTGTCCTCCCCGCCACGTAGCGCTACCAGTGTGTCTATAAAAGCCTTTGAAATGAAATGAATTGAATTCAATTGAAAAAGACGTGTTTTGGAGGAGTCGAAGGAGGGAGGGGGGGTGATACAGGGGTGCTACACGACAGGTCGGGGGATAGTGCTTTTTGGCAAGGTTGTACGGCGAGCTCTGAATGAAGTCAATGAAGCTCTGAAACCATAAATCGCAGTATTATGAATGGAACACAACATCAGAGCAAGAGGCGGGTGAAACCCAAGCCAAGGCATATGCACCAACGAGAAAACATACAAGTGGACACATACCTGCGGTGCTTCCAGAACCCGCAGCACCTTCTCCTCGGAGCCGCTCACGTAGACGTAGGGCCCACCGGGCGGGGTGGCTACGGGCGCCACGCAGCGGAAGTCGTGACCGTGGATCTGATGCCGTCCCCCCCCGGGCAAGGTGGTGTGTGGGCGGGTGGGCAGCGACCGAAGAAGCAGGCACCGATGAGATGCAGTTTATATATACATATACATATACATAGATTATGACTTTTTAATACTTGATAACGGACTTATTTATATTTGACATATAGGAAGGAGTGAGCGCGAAACGGGGATGGGGTGTGCTCATGGGCGTGGGAGATGGACATGTGGCATAAGGGTCAAGGGTGGAGCAAGAGCGAGTCGCAAAAGGAAGAGTGAGTTGAGGGCGGCACGGCGGTGATGAGGTGTGCGTATGTGTGTGTGCCAAGTACCTGGACCATGGTGAAGAGGAGGAATGAAGAGGAGGAAAACGACGGACCCGATGATAAGCACTTACGAACAGCAAGAGAAATTTCCATCAATATGTTGTTGTACAAATTCAGATTGGATAGCCTAAATTAGCCTGGGCTAGCTTATGAATGGTACTTTATGCAGCTGCGCCGTGGCCAGCAAGCGGCGGCTGGGCCGCCTGGCTGGCCACCGCTTTCCCCCTTTCTTTTCCGCCTGTGGGGAGCCGGGTTCAGATGTGCAGTTTTGCACACAGTTTTTTTAGCAGACGGTTGAAATTGGACCACGAACACAACTCCCGCATTTTATTAAACTTATGGGTTTGCTGTTTACCTAATATCTTTGTGTACGATTACGCATCACGCATTACGCACTACGCATATCCAAACCCCGTTGTCTGCCCCCAGCTTGTTCTTGCCGCCATTACGGTTGCCAGAGCTCACCAACAAGTAAACCCGATAACTGCCCCCACCTGCGCTCGCGCCACTTCGCACCAATGAAGCTGCCGCAGCGGCTGCTGCTGTACGCCCCCTTCGGCGTCCTTCGCCTCATGCTGCTGTTCTTCTTGCCGCTGCCCACCATCCGGACGTCCCGCAGCGGCTGCCCCCGTGGTCGCGCCCACGTTTTCCCGCTGCTCCTCCCCGCCTTCTCTACCGCCCTGCACCAGCCCCCTTTGGTTCCAAACCACCCCGGTGTGGACTCGCGCCGTCTGATCCTCGGATACGCTAATTAGACAGCCACCGTCGAGACCCCAGCCCAGGTCCACGACAGCTCCGAAGTGGCCGCCCAGAGCGTGGTAGGGCAGCCAAGGACCATTGCTAGCGGCGCCTGTAGGGCCGGCCGCAGGGGGCTGGCTCCACAGGTGGAGGGCACCTGAACGGGTTATCAAGAAGGTACGGATCAACGAATAAAACCCGAGAGAAAGAAAGGAGCAGCACGGAGATAAGGGGAGGGCCGGTAGGGAGGGGGGCCAGGGGCGGGACGGTAATGGGGCCTGGGGGGAAGGCGGTAGGGGCTCCAGAGGATGGGAGGAAGGGGGCCCAGGGCAGAGGCGCTAGGAACGCAACCCCCCCCCCCCACACACATCTCACGTTTTCTCCTTCATTAACCCCACCCACCGGTGAAGCCATGCGCCAAGATGGAGGAGCCTCCGGCGCCCCACACGCCGCCGAAGTAACCCAGACAGGAGGCGCCCGCGTCACCCAGGCTCGCCTCGTTCATCCATAAGCCACTGTCGGCCTGGGGGAGGGGAACGATGCTCGAGTGGCGGACCCGTCTGAAATCAGAATCGCGATTTGAGGGAAATATGAGAAGCTAAAGCTAAAAGCTAAAAGGGGCAGCGGTGTGAGGCAGGAACAAAATATTAACAAGGGTTTAGGGTTTAGGGTTTAGCGACCAGTTGTCAAAATGTATAAATAAACAAAACCTCCTGGTAAGCATAGATGATACATGCGTATGTGAGAAGAGGCACGAGGATTCAATGGCTGCTTTTCTCCCAACTCGTTTCTTTAACACAGACACAATACATAATACACAATACACAACGAATAACATCAAACCGCTCACCTCAAACCGCCAAATGATCATAGTGCGATCCATGGAGGCGGTCAGCAGCGCCGCTGTCGCCCGGGTGTGGACCCGCTGCTGCACTGCCGCCGCCGCCCCTTCGCCGTTTGCTGCTGCAACGGTGGCTGCAGCAGCAGCTGCGGCTGCTGTCTCTCCTACACGAGCTTCAGGAGATGATGATGATGGTGGTGTCGGTGATGGTGGTGTCGGTGCCCATTGGAGTCCGTGCACCCAGTCCTCATGACCGATGAGGAGTGCCTCGCAGGTGGCCACGTAGCTGGTTGGGAAACACGAGGGAACCGGGGGAACCCTAACGTAAGACGGAAATCTCTCATGCAAGGATGCAAGGATGCAAGGATTTAGTGACTTAATTACATGTTGGGGATTAAAGCTACCGATCTACGAATGAGTGAACGGTTGGGAGGGAGACACGGGTAGATTGCGGAGTTGGGGTTTTAGGGTTTAGGGTTTTAGGGCAGCGTGGAGGAGGCAGCAAATGAATTTCTTACGCGCGTCTCGGGGTGTGTGTGGGGAAAAGCAGATGGGGCATGGACAAGGGGATGAACTGTGAAAGCAGATGAGGCACATAGTTGGTAAGGGGCCCGGCGGGAGGGGAGGGAGGGAGAAGGGCGAATATACGATTATTACTATTACCTAATGCTGGTGGTGACGAAACACGGACCTCCCTCCCTCCCTCCCTCCCTCCTCCCATCCCTCCGTGCCCTCCTGCCTGCCTGCCCTCCCTCCCTCCGTCTTGTTGATACCCGGCCCGTCATTACTCCTCACCGTGTCTTCGTTGTGTCCACATGTGGCTTGGGGGCGTAGCGCTGGATAAGTGCCGTCAGCGAGTTCTCATGCTCCACGGACACAGCCGCAGCGGCAGCAGCACCGCGCAGCGGCTCGGGCTGAAGCTTCCAGATACGGCCGTACCTGTTCCAGAGATGATGCGCCGGAAGAGATTCAAGAGGGTGCCGTAACAAGCACAGCACAGCACCAAGGAAGCAGTTCGTGACGCAGCCGCCACACACCCAGCCCTCTCACCCTCTCCTGACCCTCCCGTGTTCTATGACAAAAATATGATTTCTGCCTTCTTCCTTTCCCGTAAGGTCATTCCTACTCAAGCCCACTCCACTCTCCACAAGGCTCCACACCACACACGAGGATATCCTTAGCCCGTAGCCCATAGCCCATAGCCATCTGTGTCCTCATGCATGCTCCCATAAAAGACATTCGACCGCACCTGTCCTGTGAGACACTCGCCAGCAGCAGCTGTGGCCCCGCCGCCGGACCCTCCACGCAGCAGAACGAAACGCCGCGAATCCAGTTCTCGTGGCCTTCGAGCACGCAGGCGGGCGCGAAGCACCCCCCGCCGGTGACAGAGCCGGTCGCACCGGCCGGTGGCCTCACGTAGAGATGCACTTTACGGTCAGTGCCACCAGTGGCCAGCAGCGTCCTGAAGCGCCACAGAAATGAAAAATGCCGTATCATGAGAATGTGGCCGATAAACGAACGCACAATATCTTTATAACTTTCATCATCACCATCATCCTCATCATTATCATCATACGCATGAATATAGCTGAAGATGGCTTTCAAGTCCCCCCCCACACACACATGCAGCTCTTCCATTTCCTTCTGGTCCAGCTGGAGGTACCAGCTGGGGGACCCAGATCTACATCCACATGCAGCTCCTAGATCCACATGCAGAGATTCAAACTCACCATTCGGGATCCAGTGGCAGTTGTGCCATCGCCGCTGTTGTCTGCATCTTCGTGCCCACGTGGATTCTTTGGCTCAGCCGCCACCGCGATTGACCGTACCAAGCGCCTGCGGCCGGCGTTGGCGTATCCGTTCCCGTCGCTGAAGCATGTCCATTTTTTGCACCATCCTCGATGCTCATGGCACTGTCCGCCGCACCCTCCGGGGATCTAAGAATATGATGGTTGACATCGCCTGCATCGCAGTTCGCGGCCGGCTGTCGCTCACTGCCGCTATTGCTGCTCCCGGCTGCGGCGTCATCCTCGCCACTGCAGGACCACACGATGACATCCGCGTCGCCGGCCGTGCTGACGAGTAATAGCCGAGCTTCCGGTGCGGTGGCGGCACCGC
The DNA here is from genome assembly GCA_019650235.1 of Volvox reticuliferus. Classification (NCBI taxonomy): domain Eukaryota; kingdom Viridiplantae; phylum Chlorophyta; class Chlorophyceae; order Chlamydomonadales; family Volvocaceae; genus Volvox; species Volvox reticuliferus. Next base: position 541,598 of record BNCP01000056.1, read on the forward strand.
TACCGCAATCCCGCGCTGCGATGTGACTGGTCGGCAGGCGGTGGACGGCAACAGAGGTGACTGGGGCGGTGTGGCCTTGTAGTACGGCCAATCGTCGCCAGGAGGGTTGAGGAGTAGCTGCGTACTTAGGTGGCGAGGAGGGGGAGGAGGAAGTGGTGGTGGCCGCTGCCGCAAGCTGCGGATACGTCACCAGCCAGCAGCAGACGGTGTTGTCGGCTGCGCCGGATAGGAGAAGCTGTTGTGACGGTAGTAGCTCCGGAGTGACTGTGATAGTGGTAGAGGTGGAGTTGTGGGGAATCAAGGATCAGCGTCGATCGGGAGGAGGCCAAGGACAGGGATAAAAGAGAAGGGAAAAGACTCCGGACTCGGGACTCCGGCGAACAGATAGAGAGGATTAGCGGTGGAGGGGTTGTCGACTTGGCATAAATTTGCGCAGGTTATGCGGCTCCCGTTCCTAAAAGGTGGCTCAACATGTGATTATTCGTTCCTTGCAAGTGTACGGACATACCTTCGCGGGGCACCCAATGCACGCAGTTCACCATTCCAGTGTGACCACATATTGTTGAGAGCACCTTGGCTGACTGCAAACTTGCAGACGAGAAGGAAGCTGTGAATGGCGCGCAGCTGTCGTGCAAATACTAATGCCTGTCACGTTCCTTGCAAAGATGTATTTTATGATTTTAACGATTCAATTTAGCGGTTCTACCTTGATGTCATAAAGTGCGATCATATGGTGGGCGGCATAGGCAACGCCGCCATGCTCGCTCCAGGCCAATGCATTGACAACGCGATTGACTCCAACGCCAATGTAATCGAGGCTGACTTCCATCATGCGTTAAGTTATGGTGATGTGTCGGCAAGGTTATTTCAGGATTTGGCAAGCCGATTGAAGTAATACGTCTCTAGTGGTAAAATTCCTGAACCCGTTATGTTGCTGGTGTGAATTGTAAAAGCTAGCGATTCCGGGAAAAAACGTTAAAACGCGACGCGACAAGGTTGGCGTTGGATTCCAACCAACCACTGTACTACACTATGGCGCTGGTCCCCACAGCGCGAGCCTATGGTGAAATACTAACACGGATTTATCGAGACGTAGACTTAGTGACTTACAAACTTAATTCAATTCGAACCGCCGTGGCCTTTGGAAGCCCTATGCAAACGGTCTCGCTGCGAAGCCTGGCCGCACGAAAACCATACTCCACCGAAGCACCCCGCCTCATATGACTGTAAAGTCCCCCGTATTAAAACCGATAAAGTTGACTGCTGCAAGTTGCAGCATGATTATGCACAAGAAATCCAATGTCCCATATCCACAGTTTTGGTCACGTTAAGCTACGTTGTTATCACGATATGCCGTTCCCATCGCAGAAAAAGATGGGTCAACGCACGGCACCTTAATCACGGATATAGTCACACGCCCTAACGTGCGCCTCAACATCATGACATGTTGAGGGACGGGTCCAACGATTTGGGACCAAGGTGGAGCGGAATGATGATGTGAAGTGGTAAAAGTGAGCGATGCGCAACATATGCCACCTTGTGAACAAAATACCTATTGGTGTGATAAGTCTTTCTCTTAGGTCAGGTCAAATGAAAGTTAAGCATCAAGTTGGTCCGAAGGACCATGCACGGAGGCCCATGAAAGGTATCTAGGACGGCAGCCTAGGGCTGCCTATGCATGCTCTCAAGCCGCCAGGCTGAGAAACAATTCCTCATGAGCTGAGAACCGGGTATAAAAGACCGGCTACCCAGTCCCCCGGCGCGTGCTGGGCGCTGTTGCAGGAGCACGGGCATGCGTTCGCTTTTTCTCTTGCGTGTTTGGTCCGAGCGCTTTCAATGTTCCAGCTCAGGACAGGTGCACGTGCAGATGTTCACACAGACGCACGCACACGCACATACGCTCACACGAACACACGCAAACACAAACACACACACACAATCGCTGGTCAAGGGGTTAGGCGCAAGACAAGGCACTTCGAATAGTCCCTGTACAACATGCACCCAGGACAAAGAGAAACACATGCGCCCATCAGACAGGTCTCAGTTCTGCAGCTCTTAGTTTATCCGCTGCTTACTGATCACGTGTTCCAAACGAGCTCAATACTTCAGCTTTTCACTGAGCATCCTCCGAGCAGCCTGGAGCTCGCCCTTCAGCCGGTTATTATCCTCTTCCAGTTTGCGCCGCAGTAGCTCGAGCTCCAGCGTTCGCGCAGTGGCCGCTGCGGCAGTGGCTGGAGGGGAAATTGCGCTCGTCATCGCCAGCTTGGTCCCTCCCGAACCTGTACCTCGGCGAGGGCTAACGATGGGGCTGTGCAGCGCCGGTGTGGGGCTGCTGGTGCGGAGACGGTCGATAAGCGCCTCTACTTCCGCCGCGGTCTCACCAGCTGCTGCTGCACGTCCTGATGCCGCATCTTTGACGGCAGCCAGCAAGAGCTCCATCTCTTCCTGCGCGTCGTACCAGTTACATCATTCCCAAAAATCGAATTAAGCGAATTGAAAGGGTCATAGTAAGTACTATTGACAAATAGGAAACACCAGATGAATGAATTTGGCAGTTGCAAATGCAACTATCGACTCGAGAACCTGGCAAGGATCCAGTGACTACCTGGTGACACGCATCATGCCTGCTCCAGTGGACATGTGACTATTACTCAACGCGCCAACCAAGTCCGGATATGGTACTGTTAGCACGTGCCATTGTTTCACACGTCGTGCGGAGCTTCGCCTCAGGGGCATGGTAACTGCATAATCTACCCACATTAACCACACATCCGAAGTCCTCACCCTCGACTTGAGCTCCGAGCGCAGCCATTTCTCGCATGCCTTGCGTAGGTTCTTCTCACTCCGCAGTCGGCGTCGCAGGTCCTCCAGCTCCGTCTCGCATCGCCGACGGAACTCGTCCACCTCTGCTTCAGCCCGCCGCCGCGCCTCATCAATCTCTATGGCACATCGCCGGCGTGTCTCTGACAGCTCGGCGTCGTAGCGCTCCTGTCCGCGTTTTGCCCCAGGACATGTCACCAAGCGGCAGAATGGGGACGCACCGGGGTTTTCCACTTTGCCTTCACATGTTTTCTAATAGCAACCCAACTACAAAGCAAGGACAGGCACAGCTACTTAGCATGTTCTTTCCTTGCCTTGCCCTGAGACCCCAGGCGGCTGACGCAGCCTAGCATGGCAGGTGCTGCGGCGTTGCTTGGCATTTTGTACCGGCCCATAATGGCTCACTGGGAAACCCGAACGGCTACAAGTGCTTACAAGTTTAGGCCGAAATTTCCATTCTCCAGATATCTTTGAACACAACTTTTATTATATTTGAAGGTGAGTCGTTCAGCATTAGCATATTATACTGAAAGTGCCGGATGGACTGTGATGAGCATTCCCGTTCTCCCCCTCGAGCCCATGCATGTGGCATACCTTGACCACAGCGACATCATCCTTGTTTGCGCGAAGCTCCTCTTGCAATATCTGCACCTGACGACGCAGCTCATCGCTCTGTTGCCGCCAGTCTTCCTGCGAACGCAATCCATCGGCCAACAGCGAATAACAGATTGTCAAGAGTTACCGGTACTCTGACAGACAGAAAGCATCTTAGCAGCATTCCCAGCGCAGTCGGTAGGGTACGTAGAAGATACGATGCATGCCGGTACTATACTGCGATAGTCTACATGGCGACGTGGGCATAGCATCCCCGAAGTCATCGGAGACCCCAAATGCTTATTGCCATGCCCCACACCGGTCCGCCTTGTTGTCTGATTGAAATGGGTCGAAGTCGCCGGTGCTCAAACAGATCGGCAGCTGTCCTGAACCGTAGGGAACGGATAGGGCGACAATGATCAGCCCATTTCCTCCCCGCAGCCGGATACATACCTTCTCCTTCTTTTCGTAGCGCAGTGCAACGAGCGATTTGTTGGCCTCTTCGGACTTTAGGCGCACCTCCGCACTAAGCTCGGCTTCGCGCTCGCGCACATCCGCCTCTAGTGCGCGGCGCGCCGTCTCTGAACGCTCAAGTTGCATGGTCAAAGACTCCCGCTCAAGGCGGACAACACGCAACTCCTCTGCAAGCGCTTTTATCTGCAATTACCGATGATCAAGCAAGTAAAAATTAAGAATTCAGACAACACGTGCACGTGCAACTCGTCAGCAGTGGAGGGAAGGACGGATGCAGGGACAGGAGGCCTACGCATTACCACAAATCTCGCAATGAAAACATGATCTGGTGTGGACTGCCATGTTCAGAAGTTCCACCAGATCAAATGATATAAAGTATTTGAGGATGAAAGGTGGTGTCCCAGTCGGTGTTATGTGTTCCTGCGCCCACACACGCGTGGCTAGGCTGAAACCCACAAGAATTGCGCACGACCCCCGTGGTCCACATTCCACCGCTACGCTCCCCCACACAGTGCAGCTGACCTCAGCTTCTTTCAATGCAAGCCCAGACTCCGCTTGTGAGAGTTTGCTTTCGTATGTCCGTTTCGTGGTCGCAAGCGTGTCTCTGAGGCTATCTACTGAGCGCTCCTTAGCCCCAATAACCCGCTGAAGCTCAAGAATTTCTAATTCCTTTTGCTTCAGCTGGCTCCGATGGATCTCAGTCGTACGCTTTAGGGCAGCGTCCATCTCTTCCTCGGCTGCCTCGATAGCACGTCCAAGGCGGTCGACGCTTTTCTGAAAATGCAAGTCGTTGACGTCAGGTGCGTTACCAGCGCTCATTACATAATACCGCGTGCTAAATGTCTCACTCTTTGCAGCTGACTTGCCTCTGCACTGTTGAGCGCTGTGGAATATGTCTTCATCACATCCAGGCCTGCCCTTGGTGAAGCAATTTCTCGTAAAGCCTTCAGTGGGCTAAAAGTTCTTTTAGGTTCCTCAAGTGCTTGTCGTAATGCTTCTAGCTCTCTGAGCTCCTTCGCCATGTTCATGGTCCCTTTTCAAAAGCAGATATGTACAAATTGTATTTCGAACTCGCAAATCAAACGTAAGGAAAAATAAATGGGTTTCAGCTATTGCCGGAATAGACTACAGCTTATTGAAGTTGGAAAGGCACCAAGCAGTCAAAGTCCGGTCCTACTGTACAACCTCCAAGCTTTAAGCGCGGTTATAGCAGAGCAACGCGTTGTATTAAGATATCACTCGACGTTTTGGGTCAACAGCTTTACAAAATGCTGTATTGCCGTACCCTACTAAAAATGAATGCGCCTTGCCCAAAGGCAACAGGGTGCGAGGGACCTGGCTTTTGCACCCCAAATTCACAGGCCTTCTTTGGGTCAGATATCAGTAATACTACTACAAACTATCTTGGACAAGTCTGAGCTTTATGTTACCAGGATAGGAGTTTCTGTCTGCCAGGTGCACCCTGGTATTAATTCTTTCAGTGTTGGAATAACCCCAATGAACTGTATTTTCTTCAAAAAGCGGGAAGCATAGATTAAATCACAGAACCAAGGGTCATGCATACTACTGCCTTGACATTTCCTGATGTGACCAAACCCTTTCCATGGCATTACCGGCAAGATGCACTCAAGTTGTACGAGTCGTGCGGGTATTGCATGCTGACACACGCTATATGTAGCCGTCGACGATAACATACCAGGTAGAATTGCCTAGTGCCGCCCTCTTTTTCCCATATTTTCCCATCGCCTGTATATCGCCCTCTTTTAAAAGGTTAGCATGCACCTTAATCCTGAAAAAACCATTTATAGTTGAAGCGTATTCGCGCGCACAAGCCAAGTTCGGTGCAGCGAAGGCCATGAGCGAAAGCAAGTTGCGCACTGGCTACTGCATCCCAACAGCCACGTACGAAGTAGTCATGCGCAATATGCATTTTCCTCTTCTGCCTTCGCTCCCTCGTTTCCTGCACCTTCGCGTGTTGCTTGTGAGGGCGCGCTTCCCGTCAGGAGGAGGCATTTTACAGGATGTCACCTGCTCTTCCCGGTCGCCAAATGAATAGGCCAAATATATCGCTGCCAAGTACGACAACCGCCATAAGCCGCAAGGTATGCCGTACGATCAAAAACAGCTCAGCGCATACTCCTGCCCAGCATAAGATTACGAATAAAAAATCCGCGTCATACATGTCCGTTGCGCACCCTACGCAAGCACGTCCCTAAGCACCCTAAGCAAGTCTACGCTAGCCAACCTGCTTGCCCAATGGCTCAGGACAGCTCGCGCAGAACTTCTTCCCATCGTTCGAGCGAGAGTTTTTGGCCATCTTGCACATCTTGCCGCGCCATCTCCAACCACAGCAGCAGCTTCTTCATTGGAACCACCTGCACGGGGATCACAGGAAAATAACGATCGGCTACCAAAATGCGCAGCTTATCAGCAGGACATAGGATAAATTTCAAGCAAGCAACCTCATAAGAGTCCAGAGAAATACGCCCGGTCCATGTATTTAAGGTCGCCTACAGCCGAAAATGTCTGCCCATTTCTACGTTCCGTAGACTCATCTGCCTGTAACCCTCTGTCCGAGCTCTAACGAGTTTGGAATCATCACTGTTCTTTCAATCCCGCATGAGCGGCTTTCCTAATCGGCCCTGCATTTCACATTCACGCCTACCACCGCTTGGCTGCCCTACCCATAACCGTGTAATGACCAGAACTTGTCGCCGTGCTAGCACTGGCTCACCTTCGAGTTAACCGTCGTGAGCAGGTTTACGGCTTCAGGAATATCGCCGACTGAGAAGCAATCCAGGTGGCGCAGCACTTTGACCATTTCGTCCATGCGGAGCGCCGGCACATGCAAGGACACGTTGAACACCTCGTTCAAGCCCATCGACTCCATCACGTCGTTCATGCTGGTGGTGCCTGCAAAGAGGTGATGTGCGAAAGAGGCATCGAGGCATCGATCAATATGCAGACGGCCGAATGCTTAGTACTTCAGCCCCGCGCAGCCAGTTCTTACCAATGATGAGAAGCTTGTGTCCTTGAGGCGGCATGCGCTTGACAAGCACCAGTAGAGCCTGCGTTCATGCGCGCAATCGGAGAGGGCTAAGAACGAACCCTGACGTCATGGAAGATGGTTATGTGCAGATGGACAGTTCTGCAGACCAAACACTCTTTACCTCCTGCCTTTGGGGAATAATATCCCACATATTGCCAACGTGAAGCATAGATATTTAAAGATATTTTTCAAAATTATGCTCACTTATGTCAACAGTACGTGTATATTTAGTATGCGCTCAGTGCAACCGCAGTCCTTATCGACGCAGTTTTCAATCTTCGGATCCTGAAGCCCCTCCCATCTCCTCTACCTGCAAGATCACATTGCTGAAACGCGGTCCGATCGCAACATACTCCAGCAGGCGCTCGATGTCATCGAGGATGATCACTGAAAGCGGCGATTTGTACGCATCCTCAAAAACCTTAATTATCTGACTGGCCTTGGCCTGCAGGTAAGGCGAAGCAAAGTAGTAATACACCAATCGTCAACGCGCGCTCGGTATGCCAAAATGCGACCCCGCTATATGAATGGTAATAGCGGCAAGGCCACAGCACGGAGGTGCGGGCGTTCCTCATAACGTTAAGAGGCCAGCCAGCGACCATGAAAAGAAAGACGGGCTTACCACACGCTGCCAATAGTTTGACCCCGTCCGTTGACGTCCGATAGCGGGATGAGACCTTTAGTTCTGCCCCCCTTCTTCGGTCCAGCCCTTTCATATTGTCCACTGATCCCGCCCTGGCATCATCATCATTCGAAGCGACGCCGGCCCTTCCCACCTGCTCTGAGTAGCCAGCCATGGTCTCGCTGGAGACAACCTTGCAGAAGGGAAAGTCCGAGTTCTTCGCCGCCGCCGCCGCTAGCGCGCTCTTACCACTGCCGACTGGCCCTTCCAAGACCACCGACAGCAACGGCGTCTTGTCACTGTCTTGAACCTGTTTCACACCACGTTTGCCACAGAAAAACGCACAGGTTGCGTACATCCCCAACAGTCTGCCGTCGGAAGTCTTTGGCCCCTGCCAATTTCCACGAGGCAGCAGCTACGGAGAAGAGAAGTTAATACATCGATTCCTTTCGGCATTTGGCCCTTCACCGTGTAGAATAATGATCTAACGAGGATCCCCGCTGGATCGACAATACCGGTGAACAAGGATATGCCCCAAAGGACCCTCTCTCCGCTCGCGCGCGCGCGTATACCTGCTGCACGAAGACAGAGAGCGTTCTCTGCAGGTGATCGAAGGTTTCACCACATGGGATGATGCCATGTGTAAGGTAAGAGTCAAGCGTCTCCACGGAGGTTCCGAACGCAGGTTTGACCTCCTCTAGCGCCCTCTCAAAGTCTTCCATAGTAACCTGCGCCGAAGGGGGCGTGGAAGGATCGTCGGGTTACCATCGGGCGTCACTTCAAGCAGAGGCATCCCTCCCACGTGCTCTCCTTTGACCATCGTCAAAGGAGAGCACGTGGGAGGGATGCCATCGTTGGTTGCATCCTGGTTCGGACGCTTTGATGTTTTTTTGCGTTCCGGGTCTTGGACGGACTCAGTAGAGAAGGAGAATCTTCCATGCGCGCCAATATGATGGTGCCACAAGACCTCCTCATCTGATGTGGCGCATTAAGGGCGGATCATGTGTTGCATTGAGAAGCCCCCGTGTGTCGCACCTTCAGGTTCTCCTCCTCCAACGGCGCGTGCAGGTCATCGAAGTTAATGTTCCTGTTTAGCGCGTATGCCGTGGCGTCCTTGACCAGGCCCTCCAGCTCAGCGCCGCTGAAGTTCTTCGTGTGCTCCGCCAGGCGCGCAAGGTCCACGTTTTGCGCGAGGAACGCATTATCACTCATCTGCAAGAGGGGCCAGTATCGACGTATCGCCCATGATTCGTGAATAGCTGCTACCGCTGTAATTTGAAGAGGATTCACCAGATGTAAAACCACCCAGCTTCACCAGCACATCATTCAGTTTATTTCGAGGAGCTTCTTTATCCAAATTTGGGCCCCCCCAAGGTCAATGTGCCAGCCACGTAATCCCTGCAGTTGCACATTCCCTGCACGTTCGTCTTTCTACAAGCGGTTTAGTGCCTGCGGCTCGGCCAGTTATTACCCTCGAACGTTACGTGCGTGCGCGCGCACCTTGCTAGTATGGATTTTCAAGATCTGCAGACGGCCCTTCGTGTTCGGCAGCCCAATCTCAATCTGCACCTCCAGGCGGCCGGGACGCAGCAGCGCCTCATCCAGCATGTCCTTTCGGTTCGTCATACCGATGAGCAGAATGTTGTTGAGCGCGTCCACACCGTCCACCTGCGAGCCCGCCAAGGAACAGCCGCCCCTCAGTCCCGTCCCGTCCTTGCCGTCTGCCTTGCGTGGCAAAATCGCTGACAATCATATGGCAGCTGCTAGTGCTAATGGGTGTCAACTTCTGTCAACAACCTATTCCTAAACAAACCTGAATCTGAGCGAAACGCTAATGATACGGACAAGCGAATGCTCGAGCTGCGGTTTTCCGGTCGCGTGCAGCGTGCCAGCTACCCCCCAATATCTAACACTGCTTAATGAGGCAAAAGGTTCCATTAGGTTTTATGGTTGATTTGAAGGTTGGTTGTTGCAGGCTGATTCCTATGCTCCGTGTCAGGGAAAGCCCTCCACCCACCTTGGTCAGCAGCTGGTTGACAACAGTGTCGTGCACACCAGACCCATCGCGGACTGACCCACGTTGCTTGCAGATCGCATCAATCTCATCAAAGATGATGATGTGCAGCCCCGATGCATCGCCCTTGGCCTACGAGATGTAGTAAACCAGGACACATGAGCCACATGTCGGACATGCAAAAAGAGGTTTAAGCGCGTGACGCATGACCTGAAATAATCAGTTTTAGCTACCTTTACCGTAGATGACCAGAACCGAAACACCAGGCCCTGCCCTATGCCAAGTATTCGTTAGCTGCCAAAACGTCCCCGTAGTATAAGGTCAACGGCGTACCCTACTCCAAAGCCTAGTACCCTATTTATAACTATTCCTAGGACCAAAAGCCGCAACGGCACGATGCTAAGGTGGCGTAGCCGAATGCGCGCGTCTGCGCTGGAGATGTTGAATTTTCCACACCCTGAGACGGTTGGGAGTATGCAAAGCAACAAACCGCAAAGGGATCCACCACACCTTGTACTCCGCCTCAGCTTCCGCAAAGAGGTTCCGAATGTTCTCCTCGCTCTGGCCCACGAATTTGTTCAGCACTTCGGGGCCATTTACAATCTTAGGCTCCTTTCCGTTCAACATTTTACCGATTTGCCGGGCGATGAGCGTCTTGCCCGTGCCGGGGGGCCCTGGTGAGGAGCAGCCAACGGGAAAAAAGAATCAACGCTGGGAATCGCCATCGGCTGGAAAAATTAGAAGGGCACTGGGTCCGCTACAGGTTGGAGGCTGTGCCAAGGGCTGCACTGTAGCATAGGCTGACTGAAGTGCTGTGGTGCAGGCGCAATTCAAGCAGTACGAGCAGTGTCAATATCCCTTGCTCTCAAACCATCAGCTTTCAATTCAGCGGTACTTGACAGAGACATGTGTGGTTTCAACTGGCATAGTATATCCGACATAGGAAAGCAGGGGGCCAACCCTCAAGACCCGAATGGGCTACAAGAGCATATCCCATGTCCCATGGAGGGTTACCCTTCACGCGCCTGCCATATCACATATTGTAGGATAGTCTGAACGGCACATGCTCTCTGCCCTTCTCTGTGCACCCTTCCCACGCGCATCTACACGTACCGAAGAGGAGAATACCCTTGACATGCTTGATGCCCAGGCGCTGGATGATCGACGGCGGGAACACACGGCTGGCGAAGGCGCGACGGAAGATGACCTCGAACTGCTGGTCCAGGCCACCAATGCCTAGGCTCTCAAAGTTGATGGTCTTGTGCTTGAAGATCTGACTGGACGCGTAGCCCTTCTGACCCGCTATTGAGATTGGGCTGCCGCCTTCATTGGTGAAGATAAAGGCCGTGTTGTCGGCCAATATGCCGCGGCTGGTCTCTACCGATTTGCCCGCCACGTCGATGAGAAGTTGCTCTATGATTAGCTTGTAGTTGCCCGTATCCAGCTCAAATGCGATCTGCTGGTTTTTGGTCAGGATCTGCGGACCAGGGCGGCGAGCCAAGGAAGCAAATCACCAAACAAATCACCATGTGAACGTAGCTGGTCAAGGATCGTTGGGCAACCGATTCTCAACTGTTCGTTACGTACGTGTGGGCGGCAACTAGGCGCTTAGCGCGCCACCGTATGGGTAATCGGTGTTCATCACATAGGAGAGGGAAGATAGCGAGAACATCGGAGTTTGTTCCGCGTGCAATAACCTTCTGAGAGAAAAAGCTTTCTTGGTGGTGTCCACGAGAACAAAAAGTTATTATTATGGACCAGTATTTTTTGGTTACGTTTCTTGCCGGATGACGGTCCTTCCGGAAACACCTAGCTGGTGGGCAACTGGTTTATTGCCCTGATTGCCTATTGGAGGCACATTCACGCAGGCGCTGGACTACCGGAATGCGGTAACTTCTCGTGCTTCCACAGTCGTCGAAGCAGGAGGTCTCCAACTGCTTCCATACAGTTCTTGTTATCCGAAAGGCGTGGGCCAGCTAGCTCCAAATGCTGCCATTTCAAAAGCCATCGACAGATTTCGTACCGTCGACAGATCGGCCAATGGACTTTTTAATTTTAACTTACTCATTTCTTACGCTTGAAGTAGCACTTTTCTCTCCATGAAGCCAGCCCCAGCGTGTGCAGACCAAGAGGCAGCGAAGCCCCCTTGGTCCCCAGCCCTTCCTAACCCATCCCATCAGCCAACGTGTCCTTTGTAGCTCTTAGTAGCGATAAATTGCCTTGAAAGTAGATGAACGCCTTTGCCTGCTGCGAGTTAATCCTCATTCATAAATACTTTATTACTGTACTGTCATGCAATTTTCTGCCATCCCATCAGCAAGGGTGCACACACTAGGATAAGCTCTTACGCCCCATGAAGAAATGGCGAAATCATAGATCCCCATGAACCGGCGCACCTGGCCCCTGAAGCTCCTCAATAGTCGATGAATAAGATCATCAGCCTGAAGCTCCGTAGGTCGTACCTTGTCCAAAATTCCCGTAACTTTGCCGTACACCATGCCCACTGTTGGGAGGTCCTTTGGAGCTCGATACGGCCGCAGGTCCAGCTCATCTTTAGCCGAAACTCGCAGTATCTTTGGAGTGGAATAGGGGTAATAAAAAAAGGATGACGCCATGCGGCTGGAGCAGGGGAGATCACCAATTTAAGGATTACCCATCCGCTTCTTACCCGTCGCTGTACACTATTGAGCGCCACGCCACCAACTGGTACGAGTGGATGAGTAGCCAGCATGAATACGCTACAGAGCAAGATACGAAGGTCATTTTAGGGACCGCGATGCAGATTTCCGCGCGAGGATTACCCACAATCCAACAGCCTCGACGAATTGGTAGTTACGCAGGTCATCTTGTTGAGATACATAAACAAAGTTAGTTGTTGCTGAGGCCTGCATGAAACGTAAACTTGTCAGCTGTCATCTACGGTCCAAACGGTTGCGAATGCAGCTCACCTTATCAGGGCAATTATCCACAAAGCGAGTACCCATTCTATTCAGGTGCAGTGAAAATAGTTAAGGAAATGAATACAGCTTGTTATGTGATTTCCGATGACCTCTATGAAAATATGCAACGCATGAAAAACGATGGAGCGTCCAAGAAAACACTACAGAAAACAGGGCTCACATCTATACAATAATTAGAAGCACGGAAGGTTTGCATCCCAGCGCACTACAACTTCAACCTGCAGCTACCGTCGTACAAGATACAACTGCAAGCTCCAGCCTTCCTGTCAACCTTCTAGTTTCGTCATTTCCTCCTTCCTGTAATTGAATAACACAATTATCAGACTGCAAGGCGGTTACATCGGCACCCTAAGGGCCCGCGTTGATCCCAAGCCTTCGGTGAAGTGGCTGGTGGCCGTTAAGACAACCCGACACACACATGCATACCCCATATACCCCATACCTGCCAAGGAGACATGTAATGTCCTTAAGCTTGAAAAAGGACATGCCTATATGTGGGCGGCAGGGGGCGGCAGGGGGCGGCGGCCCATCGCGCGCTGTGACGCGGCCTGGAGCACGTTCCGCAGATGCCGCAGCCATGGTGTCTATGCACGCAGTGTAATTGTTACAGTTTCACCAGTTAACTGTTTTTTTTTGCTTTGTTGTATCCCTGCGGCGGATATCACAAATTCGCCGCATCTCGCATCTGAGGGGGGAGGGGGGGTGCAGCAGCATGTAGATACTGTTCCAGTCATATCTAGATACCTGAAGTACCCCCCCCCGTTCTTCACATCTAGATGCCATCCTGGACGCATCCAATAGATATTTGGAACCCCCCTTTTGGCCGCATCTAGATACCCTCTTAGCCGCATATAGATATCCAGGCCGGCCCCCGCATCCGCAGCTAGATACGAAGAAATGCTATTTAGATACCAATATGGCGCCCCATTTTAGGTATCTAAATACAAGTGAAACGATATCTACAGCCAGGTGCTTTGCCGCATCTATCTGAGGTCCGTTGATTCCCTCCTATCTCTGTTATATCTGCCTACAGCAGCAAAGGGCCCGATCGGAAGCGAAGATGAACAGGTGTCATCCCGGATACAAACCGTACATACCCCAGGATACTATATAAACAGTGAAGGCACCACGCATAGAAACCGTTCCCAGGCATGGGACGTAGGTAGTCAACAGCAGAACATCGCATCTGGGCGCAAGACACCGTACAAACAATGAACACGAATTTCGCATCGATCCTTAAGCTTGCCTGCTGTTGTGCGTCTGTTCTATCCGCCTATATGTCAGCAAAGTTCACATCAAAATATGTCGTTTATTTAAAGTAAGATACGTAAACTGGTCATTTCCGATATGCCCCTTGCCACAACTTTCATATATATATGCTGAAGTGATGGTGTGTCAACTGGACCCACCATCGTCCACGGGCAGGCCTCCACCTGCCGGCTGGGTGGGTGCACCGTGCTCTCATGAAGTCATACCTTTCTCGGCCTTTTGGCTCAGATCATGTGTAGTATCTGTTCTTATAAGCTTAATCGCTTATACGGTCCTCATTGAGGACCAGCGATTAACTTCAATATTTCTAGGGGGTTTGTCAATGGTGAGCTTGCTCATTAGACTTGCCAGCATGGATGTGGCCTTACACTACAGTCACAGCCGTGCACCCGTCCCATAATGAATGCGTGATGCTCCTTAGTCATTCATGATGTTGATGCCTGACCTAACATGACAGCAAAGGTCCATCTAATTGTGTTGGTGCTCAACACTGATCTGTATTGTTATCCTCTTATGCGAGCATGGGCATGATGCACCCAAGCCAGAGCTTTCCAGTAATTTGGATGATACTCGGTGTGTGTACCAAAATAATTCAGTTGAAGGACTTGAAACATGGATATGCATAAACGTAGAAACACACACGCAAACAAATACACACAGTTACACACAAATACACACGAGTATACACTACCACATACACACACTTATGTTTTCTTTTGTTCCCTCCTCGTTTTGGTGGTGCTCCTCAGTGCTCTGTTAGTGGCCAGGCTAGAGCCTCTGAGTCTTTCTTTGCTCTAGCTGGTCTTAGTGAGAGGGGGAGCACGTGGCAGGACAGACAGACAAAGCCACGTGCCCCTCCCCTGCGCTGTGGCTCGGTCCGGTCAGGCCCCTTGGTGCTCGCCCTTGTAGGGCGAGTCGCCCACAGTGTAACACCCCCCCATACACTTATGTACACATATAAAAATATCCATGCATATATACATTATGTATGTTTAAGGGGTGTTACACTGTGGGCAACTCGCCCTGCAAAGACGAGCACTGGGGCCCCTGACCGGACCGAGCACAGGGGAGGGGCACGTGGCTTTGTCTGTCTGTCACGTGCCCCCCCTCTCACTATATGTATACATACACACATACATACTGAAGATGCTGAAATAGTGCGTTATGCACCTTACATTGTGCTTGTATGTGCCACATACACTGTGTGCAACTACTACAGCTTGGGTCTGGAAGTAAGGGATGAGGGCGGCATCAAACACAGGCGATTAGCTGAACATCCTGCTGCTTGATATCATTACCGTATCTCTAATATATACGTACATCCGCTATTTTGCCAAGAGCTAAGACCCTAGAGACCAATCAGAAGATGCCCAGATTCACCACCACGCATCATCATCATCATCATCATCATCATCATCATCATCATCATCATCATCATCATCATCATCATCATCATCATCATCATCATCATCATCATCATCATCATCATCATCATCATCATCATCATCATCATCATCATCATCATCAGCAGCAGCAGCAGCAGCAGCAGCAGCAGCAGCAGCAGCATCAGCATCAGCATCATCAGCAGCAGCAGCAGCATCGATGAGCATCATCATCATCAGCAGCAGCGTCCAGTACGTTATTCAGGATATAACTGAAATTGGTGCATCTTTACATTTAACATTGCTGGGAGTCAAGCAAGCGGTCATGCGTGTTTGTCGGGTGTGCAGGTAATTCTTATCGGTGTGTACGGCACGACCGACCGTAGATAGGGTTAGGGTTACTAAGGGCTTCCAAGTACGGACACTCGTTTTGATATCCATGATTTAAAATTTCTCTATTACACATACATTCGACCCTTGCTGGAAATCGATGTGATAATCCAAACGCAACCTTGATAAAATTGAAGTGCGAAAAACCCCAGAGCAGTAGGAGGGTGGTTTCGGGGCAGCTGGCCGTGTATGTAATAACCGCACATGCTTCTCGTTCAGTTCCTTTCTTCAACCAGACAAACTCTGGCGAACGGTAGCAACGCACAGACCGTCGTTTATATATCTCCTTGCAAAAATAGATAGGCTGCGACGAGCGACGTATGTAATAATTAGCTACCTGTATCTAGCTGACAGCTAGCTGACCTCATCAATAAAGGGGTTAGACGGAGCGGAGTGGAGCGAGCCGCCCCCTTTCCTCGATCGGGTACGATCGGGTTGGTTTCGGTGCCCAGCATGCCGTTTATTTGGCTCCGGCGCCGTTAGCTGCATGCCTTGAGATTTAGTGTACAGTATAAAATGAGGCATGTCCGTTCGTCGGGACAGTGATATATATTTGCTGCGACATCCAACCTTAATATGCAGCAGTCAAAGCTAAGCTCACTTTTTTCATGCTTTTCGTTTTAACTTGTCACAACATCTTTTGCTTTGCACTAAATGCTGCCCCGCCCTGATTATTTATACACACTCTGGGAAAACGGGGGGGGGGTCCAGCTTCCATAAACTCCATCGTCCTTTTCCATAATCTGGCCTCCATATTATTCTGATGTGGAATCCATAAGCCTGCCACCAGGTTATGGAAGGCATTTTATGGAATCGAAACGGCATTATATGGAAAGTTACAATGGCTGGCATGGAGGGTACAAAAGGAAGCGACCATTTCGCATTCCAAATACGGCGATTATTCAGCTTCATGGCCTGTCATTAGCGTCATATCCTATCATATTATTGGGCATCATCTATCGAACCTACCATTACTATGCATGATATGTAGATCGGGTATCTCTGCCCACCTATCTAGCTTCCTACCTACCTACCTACCTACCTACCTACCTACCTACCTACCTACCTACCTACCTACCTACCTACCTACCTACCTACCTACCTACCTACCTACCTACCTACCTACCTACCTACCTACCTACCTACCTACCTACCTACCTACCTACCTACCTACCTACCTTCGTATCTATCGATCTATGCTCACCTAATGATATTCTCGGCGTGCTATTATTGCTGTATGCAGCAGCATAAACCAAGATAAAACCGCCCGTCTGCTGCTGGAATATTTTGATTGTTGATTGTTGATTGCTGATTATTACAAACAGGTAAGGTAGAGCTCGTAATGAGGTTCAAAGGACCCCGGTGCTTGCCTCCTCATCCACCTGTGCAGTAAATAACTCAGGGCTGGCTGCTGGGAGACACCTGCCTACGTTACCTTATGAGGCTGGGACGGAGACACGGTGGTACGGAGATGCACCTCTAAGATCTTGGTTTTCTTGACATCCACACGCATCCCAAATTTTACATACACTACGCATCGACGTACGTACTCAGAATGTGATGAAGCATGGAACATTGCGTTCCATGCGCGCGCTTTATTTTCAGGACGTGCAAAATGTGTTAGGTCATCATGCATCAGCATAAACACGTAGAGTAATACGAACTACATCAACAATAGGGCTTGACTCGGCAGTATGCCTCACTTCCCTTGCACGCGCCTTCCGCGATAGAATAATAATGCCGTACTTGGGTCACATAGATATGTACGTGCGTACCTGCTGCCAATCCTACGTAACTAGCTTGAGATGTCAGCTTATATAATAATACATCTTATTACCAAAATCAAGAATTCCAACGTACCTGCACTCCATGGCACTGTTCCGAAGGTTCTGATACGGTTCCGATACATTACTCTTACCGGAGCGAGGCTAAGTACATCCAAAGCGACGTCGTCCAACTCGGAGAAAATGAAGTACCCAACATCTTCGAACATAACCAGCAGGCGGACCTCAGTGGTTAATTATTTGCTACTGCTGCAGTTGGTCCTCGTCGCAATTCTGTTTGGTGAGCTCGCTCGCTGGTATCTCAACTACTTATTGGGACTTATTACATCTTTGGCCTCAACATAATGCATGCCGAAACGGCCCACATACCTCGCTACGTACATGCACGCATGCATACATCAAACGAACAGCAGAGGTCTTCGGCACTGCAGCATCATTATTGCAATATTCGGATTTCATGTATGTACAGGTCTCAGCGGAGATGCAGCTCCGACAGCCAAGCCACCCCTCTCACCCAAGCCGCCCTCGAAGCCACCCCCGTCGCCGAAGCCGCCCTCGAAGCCACCCCCATCGCTCAAGCCGCCTTCGAAGCCACCCCCGTCACCGAAGCCGCCTTCGAAGCCACCACCGTCGCCCAAGCCGCCCTCGAAGCCACCGCCATCCCCGCCGAGGCCAGCCAAATCACCACCACCCAGCCCGCCGCCCCAGACCAGTAAGCCACATAGCAAAATATCATACTTTTAAGTATCTATGGGCCTACCGTTTAGAATGCTCGTCTATCTGGCCCTGTAAGTTAGCTACCAGCGCCTAACGTTTTAAACAGGGCTGCTGTCAGAGGAGCTCTTTATCAACATATCATGTTCCTTATTACGTGGTATGTAAGTGTTGTCCTGTGTGCGGACGGATGGAACAAAACGGATACGTGTGCGTGGCGTTTCGTTGATGTGTTTGCTTCCAGTTATATATGCTTGAATCGAGCCGTACACCGCCCGCCGCTCACTGTACGCAGTTGAGGATTATGCCGTTCGGCTTGTGGGGGCCCAGCGTATCAATGGCCGAATCGTCGGTCGGCTGCAGGTTCATATAGCCGGCCATCCCTTCTTTTACCCGGGATATCACGAGAACGACGGATGGGCACCAATATGCGATGATTTCTCCCTGAGTGCGGCGGAAGCTAAGGTACGATCTATCTACCGTATGGATAGCAGTCTCGCCGTATACGTACCTGCCTCATGCTGCTTAGAAGCCTAGCGGTAGGATATTACAGCAACTGGCTGGGCCGCGAGAATGTAACCCTGTATCTATCTGGAAATGAAGGTGCTGGCAATGATACACTATGACCGATAGTAGTTGCTTGTGGCCACCACCACCAGCGTATGCCTGCATGTGTACCCATACCTGCTGCGGAAAGATCCGGGAAGCATCTAAGATCCGGCACACACACACCCCTGCACCGCAGACACCCGCACATAGACACACGCACACACATACACATTGGCACACTTAAATAGAATAATAGGCACAACAAAATACCTGTATGTCTCGAAGTACCTGGCTGGCTGGTTTATTTCATTCGGTCCTTGTTAGGCAGAAGTAAGATATGTAACAGACTACATCACGATCGACTTATAATATTTCTATAAATGCATTTCTCCAATGTAACACTGGTGCAATAGCACGTGATGCTGGGGTGCGAAGTCCCCCGTTACAAGATAGAAGGCGTTTCGGGATGTATAGGGGAGGATATACTTTGTGTAAGGGGTGTTACACTGTGGGCGACTCGACCTGCAAAGACGAGCACCGGGGGGCCCTGACCAGACCGAGCCACAGTGCAGGGGAAGGGCACGTGGCTTTGTCTGTCTGTCCTGCCACGTGCTCTCCCTCTCACTACTCGGACCAGCCAGAGCAAAGAAGGACTGTTGTATCTCTGTTATATCTATCTGCCTACATACAACAAAGGGCCAGCAGGCTCATCAGTCATCCTGGATACGACCGATCACGAACCATAAATCGATACAGCCCAGGATACTACGTACAGCAGCGCATCTGCTGTAATAAATAACCAATAATGTTCAATAATTATGATTGCAGCTTGTGTTGCCCTAATAAACGAACAACGTTCATGAATTACGTACTTGGCTTGTATATTATGTTTATTCCATGTCGACAGATGTTCTGCAACAAGCTGAACTTCCAGTACGGCAGACAATTCTTTGGCGACGGCATCAGTACGCTCAGACCAGACGAGACCAACCCGTAAGCCTACCTTGCCATCGCCACTTCCATATATATGCACCCATAATCTTGATGTGATAATAATCTACCTAATCGAGCAATATCGATATAAACATTTATTAGTGCATCGAACAACTTATACATTTACACAATTTAAACATCTTTGGGCGTTGGCTAGTGGCTTCTTTCTCAGTGGGCGGTATTATCTTAATTATCCTGTATCAGCAAGATCTATCAGCAGAGCATCGATGAAGTCCATAACAATTATACACCTCATTCTGAAATGTCGGAAGGGGCTTATTTCAAACCTGGGTCTGTCCCTAATCACTCAATATCAATCGTTGTATCTTTATTATATCCGCCAACAAAGGCCACATAAAAATATGTTCTCATTACTAGCCATAGATTCAGCCCAGGATAATACAGATACACTAGCATCATCCTCATAGATCGTGCAATTGTTCATCAATAGTGATAAGAACCACCAATATTAGGCTAAGCTGCTTCAAAAGTACACATGCATGCACAAGCAAAACGGTATGCAGTCCAGTCAAAGGCGCAATGCAGCCACCGTCTGTGGCCTGATGGGCCTCCAGCCAGCTACACGCATAAAGCTGAAGCTACGGCTCAAGACACGCAGTGCACACTGCATGGTTGGGTGTATGTGGCAGGACATCAACATCGACTGCTGCCACATCAGCCAACAGGTAAAACCGACTTGGGACATTTTTGGCTTACTTGATCCTGGAGCACTAGAGGCATATTCATGGATACGTCAAGGAGTGCCGTGGCTCTATCTCCCGTGGGCGGATCAAGGCAGGGGGAATGCCATTCCACCCGTAAGACTGTATCGAATCGTGGATCTCCATTCTCATCAAGGCATGGCGACTCTAGCATATAAATGGAGGGCACCTTGCCTACATATATAGGATTATTGCCACCTTGCTTGGTGAAATTGAGTGATATTTGTATATGGATATGTTTGATTACAAATGTATTGTGCATATCAAATTTGGTGTCCTTGCTTGTTTCTGGTTCTCTGGTTGTGATTGATAGTAGGCTGTTAAGCAGCTTCACCACATTTATTTGGGCCTTAAATATCATTAGAATTCAGCAGCAAACCTGTATGAAACCTGAAATGTATTTGCAAAAACCAGCCATAAGCTTCACTAAATTTAGCCTATAAGTTATATAACCCCAGCCATAAGTTTCACTAAATCTAGTTTATAAGTTTGCACGTGTCCGGCTGTATGTTTTCATAATTCAGACCTTAAGTTTGCAGTAAGTTTGGTTAAGTCTGGCTATAGGTTTCAGTAAATCAGGGTAAAAGTTTTGCTACGTTTTTAATACGTTTCAGCTAAGTTTAGGCTTATGTAATCATGTTTAAGTTCAAACTGATGTAAGATTGGTTTAGCTGCGTTAAGCCAAGCAAAGTCTCAGCAAGTTTCTTAGCAAATTGGCCAAAAATTATACTTTTAGACTTATGTAAATAGCCATAAGCTGGAATTTATTACGCAAATGTTACTCCACTTAAACTGACTTACAGGCACTTACACCAACATTACCCAGAATTAACATTACCCAGTGCTTTTCTGGCTCACCATAGAGATAAGTCTGGCTAAGTTTCTTTAATCCCAAGCATACACCGCACTTTGTTTGGTAGGGTCCAGATATGTCCGTCCTGCGTGTATTATCCATCGTCACGGTTTATGCAGAAATCTACAAGTTCAACCCGTGTTTCCTATTATTATTATTATTATTATTATTTTTTTTTTATAATTAACACGTGTTTATTTGTTCTTGCCCATTCCATGCTTGCTCGTCCCGCCCCGCGTGCATGTGTATGCTACATATGCTGCCCCCCGCCATTCATCCTGCCTGCCTGACGACAACGGGTCGACCAACGTCTTGAATTTATTTCAGGCCTACACCCCTGGGGTATCTCACCTGCCAGGGCGATACGCGTCCTCCAGATTTGATTGCGACGGGCTTCATTGGCATGTCGAATTATGACTATTACACCTTCGGGTGTTTTTTGTACCCAGTGACCTGCGATCGACAGGTGCTCGTTGCGCTGGAGTGCTCAGGTACACATGTCATTGTCTATCTGGTATTATTATTTATTATTCATAATCAAAAAGTAATGCGGTAAGAAAAGATGGATGGGATGTATCTTGGGCACGTATGCATTGGGATATATATACACACACATATATATTATATAATATGTGCATAAATAAATACATGTGTAAAATTCCAAATATCCCAGATAGTCGTTATGTGGACTTGGACTATGTTTGCCGCAGTGCTTCCCTTTAGCGGGCAGGAAAATACCAAGCAAAACACCGAAATAACCTAGCTAAAGAGTTCAGAATATGCTTTTAATAGCCTAGAAATTGCCTAACAGAAATCAGCGCATTTACCTCGCGATGGCATACCCTTTTATTTTACTTTAGTTATGTTACTCTGACGCTGATGCCAGATAGACAAGGATATGTTGGGGAAGGGGACGGACAAGGCAAAGGCCATGATGAGGGACAGGAAAAGGGAAGGGAACAGGGAAGTAGGGAAGAACGAATCGGCAGGAAGGGCGGGACAGAGAGTGGCGCAGGAAGGGAGGGGGAGACAGAGAAGGGGTAGGGAGTCATACGTAGGGGGTTTAACTGTAATCACGTCTCATCACGTCCTCACATCTTTAT
Organism: Volvox reticuliferus; assembly: GCA_019650235.1. Classification (NCBI taxonomy): domain Eukaryota; kingdom Viridiplantae; phylum Chlorophyta; class Chlorophyceae; order Chlamydomonadales; family Volvocaceae; genus Volvox; species Volvox reticuliferus. The sequence continues at coordinate 563,890 of BNCP01000056.1, forward strand.
CGCGTTGGGATTCCTTTTACCAGGATATGCTGCTATTGAGGAATGCTTTTTAGAACTTAAACAGCATTATAAGCGGTAGCCCCATGGATATTTAAAAGTATGATGTTGATCCTCGCTTTCCCAAGGACGTTCACTGCAGGGCGGGGCGGAATGTAATGGGGGAATTCGGCCCCCCTACGGCATCACGCGCTATTTGCTAGGACCTGCTGTGTTACAGTCTCCTTGAGCTCGGCATGTATGAGCGTGTATGGCATCTCCATCGGTTTGTCAATAATCCATCAGTCTCATCCGCTGCATTTGAATATGGCATGTAGACTTTTAACGCGACATCGTTAACTGTATATATATATATATATATATATATGCTTGGGGTCTGTGGCGACTCGCCCTACAAGGGCGAGCACCGGGGGGCCTGACCGGACCGCGCCACAGCGCAGGGGAGGGGCACGTGGCTTTGTCTGTCTGTCCTGCCACGTGTGTATTTAACTGTATGCATTTAATTTGTTATACCTAGTTCGAACTCGCTCGAATTCATTTGACCGTGCCTATGCAGACACACCCTCTCCGGCGGGCCCCTCACCGCCCCCAAGGCCTCCAAGTAAGCAAGCGTGATGTGTATGGGTCCATGTCCAGGCTTGGCAGGGGCGTTCGTGATGAGCTTACTTCGCCCCTTCTGTTCACTGTCACACTTTTGCCTACGTCTTCGTCACTTCATTCCGCAACCATGCCTTGCTTGTGGATGGGCCTGCCTTCGTCGCTCATCATATATACATGCCCCATTTCATACCCGAATGTCAATCTCCTCCATCCCGTATTATTATCTCCACTGTGGGCGACACACCCTGCAAAGACGCGCACCGGGGGTCCTATACATATATACATATATATATCCCATATGTATGCCATGACGTCCCTTAATTCCTGACGTCTTTAAGTATACGAATAAGAAACCGTTGATTTCATTATATAAAACTGAATTCTGATATTGGTACCACCTGCTGGGTGGTTGGGCGTGCGTGCACGTTTACCTGTGATCACACGTACATACTTCCTTGCAGGTCCACCGCCACCACCGCCACCGCCACCAGATACCAGGTATTCTATTCAAAAGATACATCCCGAGGAGAACCTCCATGGATTGGAACCTCCAGGGTTTCCGCTGGATGCGGAACGGGTCATGCTGCTTGTCAACTCATCTGCGGACGGCCGAACAGGAGACCCTGTGTGGGCACCACTGTGCGCCTCAGACGCCGATGTTGATCCAGCTTCACAGGATGACTCAGTGGCATACATCGCGTGTCACCAGGTATGCGGGTGCTTAATTCGCTGCAGCACTACGTACGTACTCCATGCATGTGCGTGCATGCTTTGCATTTCGGACAGATTGATGCATAAATATCTATATTGGCCAAGATAGAGCGCGCTCTCTCTCTCTGTCTGTTTTTCTTTTTTTGTTTGTTTCAATCGAAGCATACATAATGGACTCCAAGTCCAAGTCGGGCGGGTCGTGTATGTAGCATGTACATAATTGCTGCCAAGACGATTTGAGATGCTGCATGTGCTTTTAGCACCTAACATGTATTAATGCTTGCTTGTGTGTCATAGTACTGTATGGCCGCGATCTACAAAAAGGCGATGTGTGTGTGAGAGAGAGAGAGAGAGAGAGAGAGAGAGAGAGAGAGAGAGAGAGAGAGAGAGAGAGAGAGAGAGATAGAGAGAGAGAGAGAGAGAGAGAGAGAGAGAGAGAGAGAGAGAGATAGAGAGAGAGAGAGAGAGAGAGAGAGAGAGAGAAGAGAGAGAGAGAGAGAGAGAGCGAGAGCGACGAGAGAGAGGAGAGAGAGAGAGATCGAGAGAGAAGCTATCGACTAGAGCTCTAGCAGCCGCGCTAGCGCGACTCGTCTATCGATAGAGCTTAGCTCTAGAGCCTCTCCTCTCTCTCTCTCCTCTCTCTATTCTCGCTCTCTCTCGTCGCTCTCGCTCTCTCTACTATCGCTATCTCTCTCTCTCGCTCTCTCTCTCTCTCGCTCTCTCTCGCTCTCTCTCTCTCTCTCTCTGCTCTCTCTCTCTCTCTCTCTCTCTGTCTCTCTCGCTCTCTCTCGCTCTCTCTCTCTCTCTCTTCCGCTCTCTCTCTCTCTCTCGCTATCTCTCTCTCTCTCTCGCTCTCTCTCTACCTCTCTCTCGCGCTCTCTCTCTCTCTCTCCTTCTCTCTCCTCTCTCTCTCTCTCTCTCTCTCATCGCTCTCTCTCTCTCGCTCTCTCTCTCTCTCTGCTCTCTCTCTCTGCTCTCTCTCTCGCTTCTCTCTCTCGCCTCCTCTCTCGCTCGCGCTGCTCTCTCTCTCGCTCTCCTATTCTCTCTCGCTCTCTCTGCTCTCGCGCGCTCTCGCGTCTCTCTCTCTCTCTCTCGCTCTCGCCTCTCTCTCTCTCTCTCTCTTCTCTCGCTCTCTCTCGTCTCTCTCGCTCTCTCTCTCTCTCTCTCTCTGCTCTCTCTCTCTCTCTCTCTTCTCCTCTCTCGCTCTCTCTCTCTGCTCTTTTTCCTTCTCTTTTCTTTTCCTCTCCTTCTTTGCAATACGCTTTTTTTTTACGATTGTATTGTATGCCGATATATCTAATGATAAGATTAAACCTTCTTAAGTATCTTCCCAAAATAAAAGAAAGTGGATGCATGTGCCACGATCCCGCCGCAGTCCTCTACCACATACACCAACAACAATGTTGATTGTGCACTCATCAACGAACGCCGCATGTCTCTCCCCTCCCTCCTTACACACGCACACGCAGGCGAACAACTGGTTCAAATTCTTTAACTACTATATGTTCCCTCTTCGGGGACAACCCCTACGTATCCCAGACGGCAAGTAGCTCGGCGGGCTGACTAAGCTAGTGCGTCAGTGCAAGATAGAGCTGCAGCCTTTATTTCCGCGGAGGCATCTGTCCCCGACTTTCTATGCAATTGATGAGTTTTAGTTGTACCTACATCGTGCGTGCGCCTTTATGGCCGCGGCGGGAACATACATACAGCATACGTGCCTGTTTTTTGCCAACAAGCAAGATCACGCATCATCATGCCAACCAGGGCGTGCCGGTGTAATCCTGCAGCATTTGAGTTGTACTCAATGTTGGAGAAGACTCATCGACTGGGTTCATTACTTGCTTACAGCAAGGAAGTATGCATGCATGTAGAGGTGGAAATGTGCACGACACATATGCTGGCACATACGCACGTCTTGAAACCGAATACATAGGTTTTGGAGTGTAACGAACATGTGCATACATGCATGAAGGCATGTCGCAAGTACAAAAAATGATAAAAAATATGCCGTATGCCGTATGCCGTATGCCGTTTTAATTGCAATATTATTTGAAGCTTTTGTAATCCTTGTGGTTCAGCGCCACGGTTATATGCATTACCTGGCATGCCGTACCTTGCTATGGAAATCACCTGGAATCAATTCATGGTGATAACATACAAATATAATATGTATTGTGGATCGATGTCACCTGTCCTTGAAATTGATGCAGTCCCCCTGGCACCATCGGACGGCATGACGTCTGTCTTCGACCCATCAAATTATACACACTGGGTCACCGTGGTGGGTAGCGCCAATAATCAAGGACTGCGCATGGTACAAGAATTGGAGCTCCAGGTGGGATTGCGATTATCAGGGTTTGACGGGGCAATTACTGGCAAAAAAGAGTACATGTACCAATGCAAGTGCGTCTATTGCCTGTCCATTGAAAATGCGCATGCATGGATCTAGCCCCTTGGGCTTGGAGAAACCTTATCGTACTGTGTCAATATAATAAAGATTTATAACGTATATTCACATAAAATATTTTTAAAGGAACTGGTGATCCGGCGCAAGCGAGAATATTCCATAAGAAGCATAACGAAATATAAAACTAAAGGTGAGCTGATGACACAAGAAGGATCGATCTATCCGCTACATGACACATCATGTTTTTAAAAATTCAGTTGACGACCGCTTTCTATGCTCTTGATACCCTATCTTATCGTACTGTGCCAATATTATAAAATTTATAATGTATTCATATACTAATGTTTAAAAGAACTCGACACAATAATATAGGCTGCATGCAAAGTTGGGGCCATTTAAGCCGACAGGGGCTACAGCTAGGTGTTGCTGGATTGGTCGAACGGTGCCTTAATGAGGCCACTTTGCGGCCCTGACTTTGCGAGTTCTATTCAACGAAAACTACATTCCGGGCCGCGGCCCTGATGTATTTCTCTGAAAGGCTGCTTACATATGTGTTGTATTAAAGAGAAACAAATATTATTGGGGTGTTACACTGTGGGCGACTCGCCCTACAAGGGCGAGCACCAAGGGGCCTGACCGGACCGAGCCACAGCGCAGGGGAGGAGCACGTGGCTTTGTCTGTCTGTCCTGCCACGTGCTCCCCCTCTCACTAAGACCAGCTAGAGCAAAGAAAGACTCAGAGGCTCTAGCCTGGCCACTAACAGAGCACTGAGGAGCACCACGAAAACGAGGAGGGAACAAAAGAAAACAGGGGGCGACTAACTGCACAAAGAATATTATTATTATTTAGCATTTATTAGTATATAATTTGCAAGGAAAGGTATGAAACCTAAGTAATAAAAATCATTAAAGAAGTAGTTAAAACTTTATTTACCATGCCTGCTGCATACATACTAAGATAGATTGGTCATATTCTGCCGTACACAAGATGCGCACTCAAGGCATGGACCTGTCGAAGTGAAACAGAGTTTTTTGTAGATAAAACTGAGGGCTATTATTAATTGTGCTATTATTTTGCAACCCCGTGTGATATATTTGCTGATGCACCCATCACAAACATGCTCTGTTGCCGGGAATTCTGCCGGGAATCCCTGTAGATAGGCGTTGGTGATTTTGGATCTAATATGGAAACTGAGAACATGTGTCCTGTGATGACACATTCTTCAGCTTAAATACAATGCAATATACTGAAATAATGCTTCTTGTCCTCAGTACGTTACACTTAATACAACCACATCTCCACGAAATCGTCCAAGCTGAGAATCCATGACCTGCAATACATTGACCTGCAACACATAGTAGTACCCCGACGTTTCTAAGTTTCTCCTAGTGGCCGGTAGGGACATCCCTCTTATCACCCTAGTGGCGCAGTTAGGTACTGGGCAGGTGGTGGGTGGTTAGTAACTGCCATTGCCATCACCGCCGTCCATAGTGCTAATGGAAAACCGAAAACTAATAGTAACTACTAGTGTATAGCTATGTCGCTGATGCTCTACAACGGCGGATGCCAGTTAGAGCTAAGGGAAGCACTGTATAGACAAAACAAAATGTACGGAATTTCGTACGCTCGTCCAAGAACATGACTTCTCTATAAGAGAAGTCTATGCATCATCATAATATAATAACCCTACCTGAGTATAGAGCGAAAGAGAACTGGTCACTAATAACAGACATCTGATTTGCATTGCTGTACAAAAACACAATCAGGCAACCGTTATTATCCTGTGCACATGCTTGATCCCGTACACATGCCGTGCACATGCGTGACCCCTTTCCCATCTAGCATATCCCTGCTGCCTGGGTCAGTTAGATTCCCTGCCCCTTCGCCTCCGCTTTAGGTGACGACAACTCCTTGTCCAAGTGGCTACTTGTACACAATTGCCTGCCGGGAAGCCATCCCATGATGATCGGAAGCTGAATAATATAATATATATGGCTGTTGAGCACACAACCCAAGCCGCGAGCTTGCTGAGGTTGGCGTATATATGTAGGCTTGATCTATTAGACTCATGAGTCTATTATATCTTAGTCGATCAATCAAGATATAACTATGTTTTGCGTGATTTTGAGATCTCCTTACTTGGTGATCATTCGTTGCTGTGATTCAGTGGATCCTACAGTATCGCATCAGATATGGTTTATAGTTGGTGTTGGATAGAGCAAATAAAGGTTTAAGATATTCTCGCTACATGTGTAATAATTGCATCCCCATGCATAGTTGCAGCAGTGCGGCGCTTTGTGAGTAATAAAATATACTGATGTAAACGTTTTCCTCCTGCTGTTCTTCCATCGAACGAATGGGGTACATAAGAATGAATCCGCTATGCTTGCCCACCTTATTACCCTACTTCCAACTTGGCCTTACATAAAGGGCAAGTTCTTGCTGCACTTTCCAAACTAGCCTTAGATTGACTAGTAAATTATTAATAAGATGATGACCAAAAGGCATTTGCACATGCATGTACCGTACTGTTATGCAGCAGGTGTGATCCCACTGCGTATGCATTGGGGTGTTACACTGTGGGCGACTCGCCCTACAAGGGCGAGCACCAAGGGGCCTGACCGGCCCGAGCCACAGCGCAGGGGAGGGGCACGTGGCTTCGTCTGTCTGTCCTGCCACGTGCTCCCCCTCTCACTCGGACCAGCAAGAGCAAAGAAAGACTCAGAGGCTCTAGCCTGGCCACTAACAGAGCACTGAGGAGCACCGCGAAAACAAGGAGGGAACAAAAGAAACAGGGGGTGACTAGGTGCACAAAGAAGGGGGCCACTCTCCTCCAACCCAAACCTGACCTAGCAAGAGCCTGACAAAAACACACAGGAACCCTCAGAGGAGAGACGCCAACAGGAGAGCACACTCAAACACAGCCAAGAAGGAAGAACCCAGCTAAAGACAGAGGGGGGGATGACGAGCCAAGTTGGCGCCCCCCTAGAAAGCCTCCCGGCCCCACCCACAGCTGGCCCCTCAAACACCTGCACTGCACAAGAGGGAAAGACCTCTCTCACTGCCTCCCCCAAAACCCTCAGAACCCGGTGCCTGGACACAGGCTCCTCCAGCCACGCGACCCTCCACCCTCTCCCTGCCCCTCCTCAACACTAGACTGCCTACCCGTTCTCTCCAACTCTCCTCCTCTCTCCCCCTCCTACTCCCATAAACCTCCTCCTCACACACTCCCGCCCTAAGAACCCTGCTCTGCTCTCTCTGCTCCACGGCCGGTGATTTCCAAAGGAGAATCACATCTCATCTGCACTCCAACTATGGCTAGGATGGGATGTTGCGGTCCCACCCGATCCCAGCCATATTTAGGGATACCCAGCGCTGCAAAAGAGTGCAAGCGAGTCCAGAAGTCAGCAACTGTACGGGCCCGTGCTTGGTCCAGGGGAGAAGCTGTTGTTTGTGCTGCATTGTCCAAAGTTGGCTGTGTCGTGTAGATGCTTGGACGTGTTTGCATGTATGAAGGGTGTGCCTACGTATGTAGGGGATCAAAAATAGATGAACGGGTTACAATGCGTCTGTTTCGTCATGAAAACATTTGGTACCTTGCTGGCTGATCGCGACCGAGTACCAAATAATATTTTATTGGGGTTCTTCCACTTGATATGCGTATCATCATATGATGGGGTTCTTCCACTTGATATGCGTATCATCATATGATGGGGTTCTTCCACTTGATATGCGTATCATCATATGATGGGGTTCTTCCACTTGATATGCGTATCATCATATGATGAAGCCAGCCAGCCAGTGTCACTCTGGGAAAAAAGGGGGTCCTAGATTTTGTAAAATGGGGTGGTTCATTTCTGTAAAATCACCCAATTTTACGGAAAAGATGCTTCCGTAAATTGTTTCCATAATATGCCCACTGGGTTTATGGAAATCATTACATCCAGAAAAACTGTGTTTCATGGATATTTATGTATGAACTTTTTATGGATTCGTATGGTTTATAACATAAGGTTTTTAACAGAAACACTAAGGTTTAGCCACTCATCAAAAGCCTCATACCAGGCCTAGATGCCTAATGCTATGACGTACAGTAAATGGGGAGGAAACAATTGCAGAAGGGAAAGAAGAACAGGCAGGAAGGACTAGGGTATAGGAATCCTATCCTTCAAGAAGGAATAGCAACGCAAGATGGCATTGAGCCAGCAAACATATCTTTGGTCAGCAGACACACATATTCCCATTATTATCTTCATAATTGTGCATTGGATATAAAACTTACAGCATTTCCACGGCTCCTGCTGCTTCAATGCATTTCGGCCGCCAAAAGTGCTGCTGCTGAAGTTTGATATCAGCAATTTCAGGTCTTGGAGCTGAACTTTGTCGTTGCACCTTTATCACATCGGGATTCCTTTTATTACCAGGCAGGACAGATTGTGCCTATTATATAGATTGTGCCTATCTTCAAGACTGTTTATAAATTATAACTAATACATGAAATCCTGTGATTGTAGCTTGCCTAAAGGAAATATGGTTTGGTCGTACTTTACGAAAACTGTAAAGTACGACGTCAATTAATCCTCTTGATAGATGCCTCAATCAAGTTGTTTTTCGCTTTTATCACCGACACATACTAAACACCACCATGATTTTACACATTTGTAAAGTCATCTTGGTGATTAGTAGCTATAGGATTGATATTGTTGGGCAGCGTTTGCTGACCTCAACGAGCCATGCTGGCACTACGTGCTTGTGTTTACAGTTGCAGCAGGTTGCAGCTAGACAGCTTGGAAATAAATAATAATATGATTATTTTTTACAACGTGCCACAACTGCTGCATGCCGCGACATAAAAAGCAGCTCCTGCAGGATAAACCCGTCTGCTGCTGGAATGTTTTGATTGCGGATTGCTGATTATTACAAACTGAACACGTAAGGTAAAGCTCGTGATGAGGTTCAACGAAAGGACCCCGATGTTGAGCAACGCAAGTTGAAGAAAGTAATAAGAGATAGACAAACGCAAAGCTAAATGCATGGAAATAATGGAAATGAAAGGGGGTAGAAGAAGAGTATACATAAGTAAAGTAGTGCCGGAGAGGCCTGCCTCTCAAGATCCTGAGGCGGTGCTTTATATTTTATGCACCTTATATTGTGATTATGTTTACCGTACACTGTACTACTCCTACTACTAAATGGTGCTTGCCTCCTCATCCACCTGTGTGACTCAGTGCTGGCTGGGAGACACCTACGTACTCTAAGAGGCGGAGACACCTCGATTTTCTTGACAATTCACACGCATCCCAAATTTTACATACACTATGCATCTACGTACTCAAAATCTGATGAAGCATGGAACATTGCGTTCCATGCGCGCGCTTTATTTTCAGGACGTGCAAAACGCGTTAGGTCACCAGCATAAAAACGTAGAGGAATACGAACTACGTCAACAGTAGCACTCTGGGAAAACGGGGGGGGGTCCAGCTTCCATAAACTCCATCGTCCTTTTCCATAAACTGGATGGCCTCCATATTATTCTGATGTGGAATCCATAAGCCTGCCACCACGTTATGGAAGGCATTTTATGGAAAGTTACAATGGAGGGTACAAACGGAAGCGACCATTTCGCATTCCAAATACGGCGATTATTCAGCTTCATGGCCTGTCATTAGGGTTTAGGGTTTAGGGTTTAAACCCTAACACCCACCCCTGCTCCCTCTGGTGCGCCGGCTACTTGTGCCCTGCTTGCCACAAACCGCCTGCTTCATACGTGCTGTCACAGGAAGCAGCGCCCCTCTTGTACCCCGGCGTGAAGACCTCATTTCCGGTTGATGTGCATGGCCCCCACTGCTTCCCGTGCCACTTGAAACCCCCGATGATGGTGCCATATCGCTGCTACTTGCGTAGGTGTCCCCACTTGCCGCCTCCCCTTCAGTAAAATCGTCCTCCTCCTCTGCGTCATTCCCGGTACGGCGGCGGTTACTTGCCGCACGACGCATGCCCCGCCTTCCAGTTGATGCCCCCCTACCACGCGCTCGGCCACCACTTTCCCTGCGTTGCTTCTTTCTCCCCCACCAGCTCCCACATCGTCATCATATTCATCACGTTGTCGGCGCTGTTTGGGCTTCCCAGCACGCAACGTAGGATTCGGTAGTGGTGCTGTAAGCCAGGCTTTCTCATCCGGATCCATGTTGTCTTCACTGGCCTCCTGCTAGAAGTGCGTTCAAAGATAGGTACAACGCCATAATCAGGTATGGGACTCCCGATTGGGTTGCTGGTAGGTATAGCGAAAAATGGGAAACGGCCTAACGGGCTAGGGTCACTAAAACGTTTCCTAGCGTTTAAAACTAAATCTTTAGACGTTTAAATAATATACCGTTAATAAACCTTATTTATATAATTTACCTTACGTACCTTAATGTTATTCAAACGTTATTTTGGGTTTCCTAAAGTTTAAACGGTTATGTTCTACGTCAGCTACACTACGCCTGAGTGGATTTGTAAGTCCAGACATGCAGTACTTCCGAAAACACAACACAGATGTGTCCAATCCGCGCGAAATACCACATCAAAACCTACAGCGTCGTATAGGGCTTGCCTAGACAGGTATGTATGCCTCACTTCCCTTGCATTGATTGATTGATTGATTGATTGATTGATCTACAAGTTACTCTGAACACGTTAAGGCCCGGAACGAGCCAGGAGGCTCACGGACCGCAAAGCAAAAAAGACAAAAGACAAAGAAGAGAAAAAAAACGAAAAAAACGAACGTCAGAAAAAAGTAGATAATAAAGAAAAGAGAAAAAAAACTAACGGTAAATAAAACGAACTGGTAAGGTACACTATATTGATTCGCCTGCCCTGACCCTGCAAGATCTTCTCATACACTGAATCTCATGAATGAAGCGCTCTGCCCAGAATGCGCTGAATGCGCTAGTAATCCAAGCTCATGATTGCGATCATGTTCCCCCCAAAACGTCTCCAGCTTGCAACAACTCGATCATGTTTCCCCCAAAAAGTCTCCCGCGATGGAATAATGCCGTACTTGGGTCACATATATAGATATGCGTACCTGACATCCTACAAAACTTGAGATGTAAGCTTATATAATAAAAAATAAGTATAATAATACATCTTATTACCAAAATCAAGAATTCCAACGTACCTGCACTCCATGGCACTGTTCCGAAGGTTCTGATACGGTTCCGATACATTACTCTTACCGGAGCGAGGCTAAGTACATCCAAAGCGACGTCGTCCAACTCGGAGAAAATGAAGTACCCAACACCTTCGAACATAACCAGCAGGCGGACCTCAGTGGTTAATTATTTGCTACTGCTGCAGTTGGTCCTCGTCGCAATTCTGTTTGGTGAGCTCGCTCGCTGGTATCTCAACTACATATTGGGACTTATTACATCTTTGGCCTCAACATAATGCATGCCGAAACGGCCCACATACCTCGCTACGTACATGCACGCATGCATACATCAAACGAACAGCAGAGGTCTTCGGCACTGCAGCATCATTATTGCAATATTCGGATCTCATGTATGTACAGGTCTCAGCGGAGATGCAGCTCCGACAGCCAAGCCACCCCCACCCAAGCCGCCCGTGAAGCCACCCCCCTCGTCCAAGCCGCCCGCGAAAGTACCCCCCTCGCCCAAGCCGCTTTCGCAGCCACCACCATCGTCCAAGCCGCCCTTGAAGCCACCGCCGTCCCCGCCGAAGCCTAAACCACCACCACCAGCTAAACCACCACCACCCAGCCCGCCGCCCCCTACCAGTAAGCAAAATATCATACTTTTAAATATCCATGGGGGATAACAGCACCTAACTTCTTAGGCAGGGCTGTCAGATGAGCTCTTTATCAACATATCATGTTCCTTATTACGTGGTATGTAAGTGTTGTCCTGTATGCGGACGGATGGAACAAAATGGATACGTGTGCGTGGCGTTTCGTTGATGTGTTTGCTTCCAGTTATATATGCTTGAATCGAGCCGTACACCGCCCGCTGCTCACTGTATGCAGTTAAAGGGTATGCCGTTCGGCTTGTGGGGGCCCAGCGTACCAATGGCCGAATCATCGGTCGGCTGCAGGTTCATATAGCCGGCGATCCCTTCCTTTACTGGGGATATCACGAGAACGACGGATGGGCACCAATATGCGATGATTTCTCCCTGAGTGCGGCGGAAGCTAAGGTACGATCTATCTACCGTATGGATAGTAGTCTCGCCGTATACGTACCTGCCTCATGCTGCTTAGAAGCCTAGCGGTAGGATATTACAGCAACTGGCTGGGCCGCGAGAATGTAACCCTGTATCTATCTGGAAATGAAGGTGCTGGCAATTATACACTATGACCGATAGTAGTTGCTTGTGGCCACCACCACCAGCGTATGCCTGCATGTGTACCTATACCTGCTGCGGAAAGATCCGGAACGCATCTGCGGAAAGATCCGGCACACGCACACACACACACACACACACACACACCTCTGCACCGCAGACACCCGCAGACACACGCACATAGACACACGCACATAGACACACGCACATAGACACACGCACATAGACACACGCACACACATACACATTGACACACTTAAATAAAAAGATAGGCACAACAAAATGCCTGTATGTCTCGAAGTACCTGGCTGGCTGGTTTATTTCACTCGGTCCTTGTTAGGCAGAAGTAAGATAGAGGGCGTTTCGGGATGTATAGAGGAGGATGTACTGTATTTAAGGGGTTTTATACTGTGGGCGACTCGCCCTGCAAAGACGGGCACCAGGAGCCCTGACCGGACCAAACCACAATGCAAGGGAGGGGCACGTGGCTTTATTTGTCTGTCTGTCCTGCCACGTGCTCCCCCTCTCACTCAGACCAGCAATAGCCAACAAAAACTCACAGGCTCTAGCCTGGCCACTAACAGAGCACAGAGGGGCACCAAGATATATATGATATTATGTATATGTGTGTATTTTTATGATATATCTACGCGTCGATCCATAGATCGATACACTCTGGGAAAAAGGGGGGTCCTAGATTCGGTAAAATGGGTTGGTTCATTTCTGTAAAATCACCCAATTTTACGGAAAATATGTTTTCTGTCCGCCACGTGCTCCCCTTCTCTCTCCCTTATATATGTGTGTATTTATATGATATATCTCTAGCTGTTTATTTGGGTGTTACACGGTGTGACTCGCCCTATCAAGACGAGCACGGGGGGACCTGACCTGTAGTAGTCGTAGACGTAAGACACACACTATCACAATATAAGGTGCATGCAAGATGCACCCTGTCAACATCTCGAGAGGCCTTTGCGGCAATCAACTACTACATTTGGTAGCGAGACTGGATGTCACTGGTGGACCCTAAGGTCCTCAGTCCTATCCCGACAAGTCACATCTGTCGAGTTCGAATTGATAAGGTGACACGATCACATAACCTACAGCGGTAGGAATTGTAGTTGACGTACCGAAAGAGGTCTGATGCTTGAAAAACCTGTGAGTGCTATGACGCATGCTAGGGGATGGGCATGGCGTGACTTGGGTGGACACAAAAACCCCATGGCCAGGGTTGGAGATGGCAAGCACTTGTGACAGCGGACTTAATGCCCGGGACGTGCCCTCCAGAAGAAGGAGAGTGTAGTAGTCGTAGACGTACGACACACACTATCACAATATTAGGTGCAAGATGCACCCTGTCAACATCTCGAGAGCGAGGCCTTTTGCGGCAATCAACTACTACATGACCAGACCGAGCCACAGCGCAGGCACATGGCTTTGTCTGTCTGTCCTGCCACGTGCTCTCCCTCTCACTACTCGGACCAGCCAGAGCAAAGAAGGACTGTTGTATCTCTGTTATATCTATCTGCCTACATACAACAAAGGGCCAGCAGGCTCATCAGTCATCCTGGATACGACCGATCACGAACCATAAATCGATACAGCCCAGGATACTACGTACAGCAGCGCATCTGCTGTAATAAATAACCAATAATGTTCAATAATTATGATTGCAGCTTGTGTTGCCCTAATAAACGAACAACGTTCATGAATTACGTACTTGGCTTGTATATTATGTTTATTCCATGTCGACAGATGTTCTGCAACAAGCTGAACTTCCAGTACGGCAGACAATTCTTTGGCGACGGCATCAGTACGCTCAGACCAGACGAGACCAACCCGTAAGCCTACCTTGCCATCGCCACTTCCATATGCACCCATAACCTTGATGTGATAATAATCTACCTAACAGAGCGATATTTATCAATATGAACATTTATTAGTGCATCGAGTGACCAATTTATACATTTACACAATTTAAACATCTTTGGGCGTTGGCTAGTGGCTAGTTCTCAGTGGGCGGTATTATCTTAATTATCCTGTATCAGCAAGATCTATCAGCAGAGCATCGATAGATGAAGTCCGTAACAATTATACACCTCATTCTGAAGTGTCGGAAGGGGCTTTCAAACCTGGGTCTGTCCCTAATCACTCAATACCAATCGTTGTATCTTTATTATATCCGCCAACAAAGGCCCCATAAAGATATGTTGACTTTCAGGGCCAGAAGAACATTATAAATTATATAAGTAGCCCCATGGATGTATAAAAGTAAGATATCTTTATTATCCCATATCAGCAAGATCTATCAGCAGAGCATCGATGAGGTCCAGTAACATCCGTCCTCGCTGCGTGCGTGTATGTATTATCCATCGTCACGGTTAATGCAGAAATCTACAAGTTCTACCCGTGTTTCCTATTATTTTTTTTATAATTAACACGTGTTTATTTGTTCTTGCCCATTCCATGCTTGCTCGTCCCGCCCCGCGTGCATGTGTATGCTACATATGCTGCCCCCCGCCATTCATCCTGCCTGCCTGACGACAACGGGTCGACCAACGTCTTGAATTTATTTCAGGCCTACACCCCTGGGGTATCTCACCTGCCAGGGCGATACGCGTCCTCCAGATTTGATTGCCACGGGCTTCATTGGCATGTCGAATTATGATGATCGCACCATCGGGTGTTTTTTGTACCCAGTGACCTGCGATCGACAGGTGCTCGTTGCGCTGGAGTGCTCAGGTACACATGTCATTATCTATCTGGTATTGTTTATTATTTATTATAAAAACGTAATGCGATAAAAAAGATGGATGGGATGTATCTTGGGCATGTATTTGCTGGGATATAAACACACACACATACACACATACACACACACATATATATATATATATGTGTGTGTGTGCGTAAATCAATACATATGTAAAATTTCAAAATATCCCAGATAGACATATCTAATGTAGCCCTGTTATATCTCCCGGTATTCCATACATGCATATATACATAATGTATATTTAAGCTGACAACCATGTCTCTACCGTAAACGTGGATTCAGTTTCCGTATTAGCTCCGAAGACGCGATTTTTGTAGCGCCCTGTACTTTTTCGCCTCCATTTTAGTTGGCTAAGGAAAAATCACCGTCGTCTACAGGCAGGGATTATTTCCGCTTCTTAAACAGGCTACGTTTGCGAGGGGCGGGTGCATCTCTAAATTCATTGCACGAGGTTGCAAAACAGCACAATTTATAGCCTGCATTTTTCAGTTGTGATGCAATATGACGGTTTATTTCGATTACGGCAGAAAATGAGGTGTGTCCGTTCATCGGTACGGTGACTTTTGGTCTGTTGCGACGGACAATCTGAAGATCACACAGGTTGATAAGTTCACGTCAGGATGCTCATGAATGAATTAAATCTCCCTAGCCCATGGTATCCGCGCAAGCATCAGGATTACGATCCGCAACATTGAACAAATCAAAGCTGCGGTAGTGCGCAAGCTGCCCTGTACATGTGGGGTGCCAGGGGCGCCCGAGGACGTTCACTGCAGGGCGGGGCGGAATGTAATGGGGGAATTCGGCCCCCCTCGGCATCACTCGCTATTTGCTAGGACCTGCTGTGTTGCAGTCTCCTTGAGCTCGGCATATATATATATATATATATATATATATATATATATATATATATATACATATGAGCGTGTCTGTCATCTCCATCGGTTTGTCAATAATCCATCAGTCTCATCCGCTGCATTTGAATATGGCATGTAGACTTTTAACGCGACATCGTCATCACATATATTTAACTGTATATATATGTTTGGGGTGTTACACTGTGGGCGACTCGCCCTACAAGGGCGAGCACCGGGGGGCCTGACCGGACCGCGCCACAGCGCAGGGGAGGGGCACGTGGCTTTGTCTGTCTGTCCTGCCACGTGTGTATTTAACTGTATGCATTTAATTTGTTATGCGTCCTCAATCGACCTAGTTTGAACTCGCTCGAATTCATTTGACCGTGCCTATGCAGACACACCCTTTCCGGCGGGCCCCTCACCGCCCCCAAGGCCTCCAAGTAAGCAAGCGTGATGTGTATGGGTCCATGTCTATGTGCATCAGGTGATGGCAGTTATCTTCCAGCGAGCACAATCTGCTTCAGGCTTGGCAGGGGCGTTCGTGATGAGCTTACTTCGCCCCTTCTGTTCACTGTCACACTTTTGCCTACATCTTCGTCACTTCATTCCGAAACCATGCCTTGCTTGTGGATGGGCCTGCCTTCGTCGCTCATCATATATACATGCCCCATTTCATACCCGAATGTCAACCTCCTCCATCCCGTAAGTATGCACTGACGTCCCTTCATCCCTGACGTCCCTAAATTAGAAACCGTTTATTTCTTTATATAAAATTGAATTCGGTTAGATTCAGTTGGTACCACCCGCTGGGTGGTTGGGCGTGCGTGTACGTTTACCTGTGATGGCACGTACGTACTTCCTTGCAGGTCCACCGCCACCACCGCCGCCGCCACCAGATACCAGGTATTCTATTCAGGTGGTAACTCCCGAGGAGAACCTCCTTTCAGGATTTCCGCTGGATGGGGATCGGGTCATGCTGCTCGTCAACTCATCTGCGGACGGCCGAACAGGAGACCCTGTGTGGGCACCCCTGTGCGCCTCAGACGCCGATGTTAATCCAGCCTCCCAGGATGACTCAGTGGCATACATCGCGTGTCACCAGGTATGCGGGTGCTTAATTCGCTGCAGCACTATGTACGTACTCCACGCATGTGCGTGCATGCTTTGCATTTCGGATTAGATTTGATGCATCAATATCTGTATTGGCCAAGATAGAGCGCTCTCCCTCTCTGTTTTTCTTTCTTTCTTCGTATGTTTCAACGGGAAGCATACATAATGGGCTCCAAGTCCAAGTCGGGCGGGTCGTGTACGTAGCATGTGCATGGTTGCTGCCGAGACGGCCATTCGAGATCCTGCATGTGCTTTTAGCACCTAACACGTATTAATGCTTGCATGTGTGTCATAGTACTGTATGGCCGCGATCTACGAAAAGCGGGGCATGCAGCGGGTCAAATACCGCCGTCCTCTCCCACATGCACCAACAACAATGTTGAATGTGCACTCATCAACGAATGCCCCGCATGTCTTTCCCCTCCCTCCTTACACACGCACACGCAGCTGAACAACTGGTTCAACGCCCTGGGCTACCATATGTACCCTTCACGGGGAAAACCCCTACGTATTCCAAAGGGCAAGTCGCTCGGCGGGCTGACTAAGCTAGTGCGTCAGTGCAAGATAGAGCTGCAGCCTTTATTTCCGCGGAGGCATCCGTCCCCGACTTCCTATGCAATTGATGAGTTTTAGTTGTACCTACATCGTGCGTGCGCCTTTATGACCGCGGCGGGAACATACATACAGCATACGTGCCTGTTTTTTGCCAACAAGCAAGATCACGCATCATCATGCCAACCAGGGCGTGCCGGTGTAATCCTGCAGCATTTGAGTTGTACTCAATGTTGGAGAAGACTCATCGACTGGGTTCATTACTTGCATGCATGTAGAGGTAGCTAGGTTAGGTGGAAATGTGCACGACACATATGCTGGCACATACGCACGTCTTGAAACCGAATACATAGGTTTTGGAGTGCAACGAACATGTGCATACATGCATGAAGGCATGTCGCAAGTATAAAAAATGATATTCTTACGTTCCATGTCTGGTTATAAATTTCTAAATGTTTGCAATATTAATTGCCGTTTTAATTGCAGTATTATTTGAAGCTTTTGCAATCCTTGCGGTTAAGCGCCACGGTTATATGGCATTACCTGTCATGCCGTACCTTGCTATGGAAATTACCTGGAGTCAATCCATGGTGACAATATTATATTTTATATATTGTGGATGAATGACACCTGTCCTTGAAATTGATGCAGTCCCCCTGGCACCATCGGGCGGCATGAAGTCTGTCTTCAACCCATCAAATTATACACACTGGGTCACCGTGGTGGGTAGCGCCAATATTCAAGGACTGCGCATGGTACAAGAATTGAAGCTCCAGGTGGGATTGCGATTATCAGGTTTTGACGGGGCAATTACTGGCAAAAAAGAGTACCTGTACCAATCCAATGGTCTATTGCCTGTCCATTGAAAATGCGCATGCATGGATCTAGCCCCTTGGGCTTGGAGAAATCTTATCGTACTGTGTCAATATAATAAGATTTATAATGTATATTCACATAATATTTTAAAAGAATTGGTGAGCCGGCACAAGAGAGAACATTCCATAAAGTGTAGTATTTTGGGTTTTTTATGGGTAGTATCCTAGGTAATGATCAATCGATTTGAGCCTTTGCTGTAGGCGTATATAACAGAGATACAACTAATATTATTGTAAAGGGATGAGTCGGGCTCTGGCACGGGTTCAACTCCCCCTCCTATCAGATGTGGCGGGCGATCAGACTGCTAATTGGTTGATGGGTGGGGTCTTCAGGTTGTGATGCACTCTGTGGCCCCTCTGGCGCGGGGACGCATCTGCCTGAAGGGGGATAATTGTAGTATCCTGGGGTATCTACGGGCAGTATCCGAGGTGGCATCTGGTCATCTTTCGATCGAGCCTTTGCTGTAGGCGGATATAACAGAGATACTGACACAAGATAGAGGAATTCGTTACATGCTACAATATTTGTAGTAGTCGTACACATACAACACAAACGAACCGTCACAATAAACAATGCAAGAAGCACCCTCTCTACATCTCAAGAGGCCTTTTCGGCACTAAACTACAATAATATAGGCTGCATGCATGCAAGAAGCAAATGGCTATTTAAGGCCACAGGGGGAACCTGAACCATCTGGAGGATTGGTGATGGAGATCTGATCATGTATGGATATCATGTACCGGATTGTACAGCCATAGTCGTAACCATGTACTGCTTCGTACCGGATAGATGTATGTGTACAGACCACATCAATACTGACATCAATATTGATATGGTCTGTTACACCCATCGCAAGTGCAGCCTTTACCAGCTAGCCTGAAATCCTTCTAGACGTCGATCGATGATTTTTGCTTAAACCGTTGCTGCATTTTTGGAGGTGATAAGGTACACAGCGCTATATAATCGCGTCTTCAGAGCTCATCTGAATCCACGTTTACAGTGATACAATGGTCAGCTTAATAATTGTGGACAGTTGCAAATATGAAGAGAGAGATATCAAAGTAGAACGAACGAATATTGTTAGCTATGCCTGCTGCATACAGACTAAGATATTGGTCATCACTGTACTGACTAACGGAACCCCCTAATATTCTGCCGTACACAAGATGCGCACTCAAGGCATGGACCTGTCAAAGTGGAATAGAGTTTTTTGTAGATAAAACTGAGGGCTACTCATTGTGCTATTTTGCAACCCCGTGTGATATTTTTGCTGATGCACCCATCACAAACGTGCTCTGTTTTGCAAGCCGGGAATCTAATATGGAAATTGAGTCCATGTTTCCTGTGACAGAGTCATCAGCTTAAATATAATTCAAAATACTGAAATGATACATACATAATAATACACTAACCCTGAGTATAGAGCGAGAGATAACTGGTCACAATAACATACATTTTATTTGCATTTCTGTACAAAAACACCATCAGCAACCGTTAGACAGACAAAGCTACGTGCCCCACCCCTGTGCTGTGGCTCGGTCGGTCAGGGCCCCTGGTGCTCGTCTTTGCAGTGCGAGTCGCCCACAGTGTAACACCCCAAATCAGGCAACCGTTATTGTCTCGTGCACATGCGTGACCCCTTTCCCATCTAGCATATCCCTGCTGCCTGGGTCAGTTAGATTCCCTGCCCCTTCACCTCCGCTTTAGGTGACGACAACTCCTTGTCCAAGTGGCTACTTGTACACAATTGCCTGCCCACAAGTCCTCCGCTGAAGATCGGAAGCTGAATAATATAATATGTATGGCTGATGAGCACACAATCCAAGCCACGAACTTGCATAGGTTGGCGTATATATGTAGGCTTGATCTAGTAGACTCACGAGTATATTATATCTTGGTCGACCAAACAAGGCATAATTTATGGTTTGCGTGATTTTAAGTCTCCTTACTTGGTGATCATTCGTTGCTGTGATCAGTGGATCCTACAGTATCGCATCAGATATGGTTTATAGTTGGTGTTAGATAGAGCAAATACAGATTTAGGATATTCTCGCTACATGTGTAATCATGCTTTTTAAATATTCATTTGTATACCTCTTTAAATGATGTTAACACCCAGAAGTGTACGGTGGTTGTGCGGGGACTGGGGCCTGCTGCCCCAGTTCCCCGCACTTCCACCATCTTGGTTTACTGAGGTCCAAAGTAGATTCTCGTTGAGACAAATAAAGGCAGGATAGTATATTATTTGTTGCATTATAAGCTTTAAAATTCAATGTTGTAAGTCAAGAGGGAGCAGTTGTAATACATTTTTATTAATTTCTGTCTTAGTATTTCCCCTTAGGTATTCCCCTTATTTTTCTCTTAGCTATTTCTGGTAGTCTGTATGTAGTTAATATTTTTGGTAACCTCCAGCATCTCGTTCATCAGCTTGCTAGAAACTAATGTATTTTATGTATGATGTGTATGATTGTCATCCTATCAGCATAGCATGTTATCCTAATTTATTCAAAGGGTATTTCCTGATAATCCAGCACCACACACCAGCAGCACTGCACGGCAGTGGCACTATATATATACCAGCGGCACGGCATGGTATAGGCACCGTGCAGCAGTGGCACCACACACCTGCGGCACTGCACGGCAGTGGCACCACCAGGGTTCTTCAGGGGGGGTAGCTGGTTGTTCCGGGGTTACCTGGAACCCTAAAAACTCTTTTCCAGGAGCCCCCCCCAACTCTACCTGGCTAAGCCCTAAAATAAATGTTCAGTGGGGCCCCGGAACCTACATAAAATTTCGTCAGGGTGCAAAGCCCGTGTTTATTACATTGTAAATATTTTTCCAGCAAAGACATTTTTCATACTTCATGTTGTACTAAAAGAATGAAATACATTCAATTGTTTTCTGAGGTCTTTCATTTATTTTTTACTACCCATTTATCCAATACCCAATACCGGGCATCAAGCTGTCAAGCATACATCAGTAATCCCTGTACCTTGTTTAAGCTATTGTTTTCCCCAATGCACCCGGAAAAAACTTGTTTTCTTCATGGAGCATGTTTTTACTGCCCCAAGAAAGCTGTGCTTTGACCGGCCAAGATTTCCCAGGGATGCCTGGAGCAGACCCAACCGTTTTATGGGCATTTTTCTAAAATTCTAAAAATTTCCAGGTCCCGTCTGGGGTGAAGTACCCTGGGCACCACATGCCAGCGGCATGGCATATATGGCAGCAGCACTGCATCCCAGCGGCACTGCATGCCAGTGGCACAGCATGCCAGCGGCACCACACGGCAGTGGCACTGCATGGCAACAGCACCACATACATGACAGTGGCACCACATACCTAGGGGGACACTCATTGGTCAATTGGTAGGGAGACACTGCATGCCAGCTGCACCGTGCACCAGTGGCACCACACGGCAGCGGCACCCCGTGGCAGCATCATCGCGGCATTCAACTTCATCACGCGGCAGCTGCACCGCGCGATAGCATCCTAAACTTGCATTCTGAAATCACATTTTGAAATTATTTGGCGACTTACCTTAGCGATTAATGCTTACCTTTCACGAGCAGGATGGCAAAGGTGATGTTGGCAATCTCTTTACGTAAAGATCCAACAATTTGCTGAAGCTCCAATAACTGGCAACTAACCAAAGAGGTATGTATCTATACAAATTTCAGGCTATAATTAAAGCAGTAGCTATAACATCGTACAATCATCGCTGTACGATACAGATAGCTTGTCTTTATATATAGGTCGAGTCGCCCCCAGTGTTACACCCCTTAATATAGATAGATTACCTGTCAACTGAATGTTGAAAAAAATTTCTTGTTTGACCTGTTAACAGGCCGTTCAATAGAAAATATTATCAAGAGCACAATTAAACCTTTAGAGTTGCAGGGCTGGCCAGTGCCCTGCAGGATACACTATGGCTACAGAAAACTGCGTATCGGGCGCGTTACATTGCTTTTGGCTGCGTAAGGAGCGTAAGCACGCGAATCCCGGTGCGAATCCGTGCGAATGTAACGCACACCCGGAACGCAGCGGACGGAAAACTATATGCTAAAGCTTGCGTCTGATAAAAAACTTGATTAAGCTAGAATATTCTTTAAGATTTAGGCACAAAAATAAATTTAAAACACAGTTTTACAATAGTACAAAAATCCTGAAAAGCGAATACGCAATCGCATCGGAACGCACACAAATATCACGAAGTTCGCTCGCATACGCGATTTGCGTTAAATATGCGAAACTGTTAACACAGGGTAAAAGTCGCGGACGCCTAGGGACAATAAAAATAAACCTGATAATTGTCGAGCAAATAATGGGTTCATTGCGTTTGGAGATTTTGTAAAGGCCTCATGTAAAAGTAAGGTCTTCCAGCGATCGGTACGTGCGCGTACTTCAATATCGCGATCCTACGCACGGAACGCAAAAGTTAATGTGCCGCAGTTTACAAAGAAAAATTCCAAGGAGCCCATATATAATACAATAATATGACTTTCCGACAATTGGGCCTGCTTCTATTTCGTGCATTTGTAGGCTGTTGCTTTATTTTCGCGGCGTATGGATGGAAAGGCTTCTTTAGGACTTAGCCCAGCTTCAATGCCACACAAATGGGGGGGTGGCGGGCCCTGAATTTACTCCCCGGGCCGGTGCCCGGGAACGCCAGGCAGCACTGGCCCTGTCAGTACGGCGCCTGCTGGGTTAAGCTGAGCCCCGAGCTCCCTGCACGTTACGAATGTCCCCCTGGCGAAATTACATGCTATGGCCCCCCAGCCGCCTCTTGCCACCAAGAGCACGCGCATTTTGCCCGTAGCAGCAATTGCTACCTGCCTGAACCTGAGGACCAAGTGAATTCCCAGGTACTAATAATCGCGCTTCTGTTAAGACTGTTATCTTCTACTCAAACGTTGGTCCCTCACCACGACTATGCGGGTGTGCTTCCGTACAGATTGTCGAGACCGGCGGCTGACTGCATTCCGCTGGCCTGCCACCGCGGCCGCCCTCCACAGCAGTGTCCTCCCCCTCCCACCCGGCACATCCTCTCGCCCACCTGCCGTGTTGTCCGCCACGGCCTCGGCCACCATCTCTCTACCCTCGCCGCTCTCCCGACCGGGCACCACATCACCCAGAATCACTGGATGTAGCCCCTCCACGGCATCCTCCACAGCCTTCTCCACAGCCACACGCTACACGGACGCGCCGAGCGTGATTGTGAGCGTGGCAGACAAACTCAACATATCCTGCATCGATGCTGTACGGGAGATGTTGCCTACGGCACTTCTGGACGAGTGGGCAGCATTTTTGGAGGATATGGAGTATCTGCAGGTAAAAAGATTTGGCGCCATGTCGGTGGTAGGCCGGTTTTGTCAACGGTAACGAAATCATTGAAAGAAGTCATCGTTCCGCCAAGGGGCATATATGCCTGCAGCCGCACTATATCAATGGCTGCAGCAGCGACGTGAAAACGATGATATCGATGGGGGCAGGAAAGCACACTGCTGTTACGAAGTGCGATGCAGCTCAACTGCGGGACATCCTCAAAAATGGCGGTCTCGCCACGCTTCCTTCGGGCAATTTGCTGCTGCACGGATACGGCCATACACCAAAGGCGGCCTCACCGTAACGTTTGATGTCATGACCCCCAACCCCCGCCCCTCTTACCACCACGTCAGGGTTTGCTGGAGGCGGAGGCGGACATGCAGGTGTGATGAGGAGTCGCTGAAGAGTCAAACACTGCAAACCCTGAATGAACACAAATTGGCTGATGGCAAGCATCACTTATCTACGGGGAGGGGAGGGGAGGGGAGGGCAGGGGAGGGCAGGGGAGGGCAGGGGAGGGCAGGGGAGGGCAGGGGAGGGCAGGGGAGGGCAGGGGAGGGCAGGGGAGGGCAGGGGGGGGCAGGGGAGGGCAGGGGAGGGCAGGGGAGGGCAGAGGTGGGCAGGGGAGGGCAGGGGAGGGCAGGGGAGGGCAGGGGAGGGCAGGGGAGGGCAGGGGAGGGCAGGGGAGGGCAGGGGAGGGCAGGGGAGGGCAGGGGAGGGCAGGGGAGGGCAGGGGAGGGCAGGGGAGGGCAGGGGAAGGGAGGGGGCGGGAGGGGGCGGGAGGGCAGGGGAGGGGAGGGCACACCTGGCTGCATCGTGAAGCACTGTAAGGGGATCCTCAGAGATAATGGGGATTACCGGTGCCGTTAAGGAAAGGTCGCGGTCAAGGTTGGTCCGTGTGCAGAATGGATTTCGCGCATGATTCGGGGTGAGCGCTTACCACCTGGAGGGACCCGTACCAAGGGCTGCTGTCGCCGCTTGCTACTGTGTGTGGTACGGATGTGGGGGACCCCTGCCTGAGGCGGCCAAGGAGATGGGTTGTACAGAAGAGGGAACATGTTGCTTACTAACGATAAACTACCACTAAGCATTTCCCCCCAACAGCAGTAGCAGTCACAGTCGCCCGGCTGCACCTCAGCTGACACAATGTCCTAAGGCGTTATCCAAAGGCCGGCTGTGACATTCAACCTCTCCTGGCTGGTTGAGACCCGCAGCTGCCATGGCCATGCCTCAGGCCCAGATCCATAACAAAGCCCCTCATTCGCAGCAAATCTCTCCCTCACAGCCCTACCCGTATCACGATAAGTCGGTCCCCCTCCTCACACCGCCCAACCGCGTACATGGGATGGCCGCGACATCTTGCACAGCACGCGGGTTGTCTCCGTCACCTGCTAAGGCCGGGACAGGCGCTTTATAAGTGGCACCAGCAACAATGTCGAATGTTTGCACCGTGAACACGGTGGCACAACCTGGGCTGCGTCCCATACGCCCACGGTCTGGTTCTGTGGGCCGCAGCACCACTGGTGGCGCCACCAAAACCCCGGCTGGCGCGCCGACCTCCTTATCTGTGAATGGCAGCGCTAACAGTGCATCGTGGGCAGGCATAGCAACGAGGTGAGCTCCACAACCGTTGGCGGGGACGCAGTAGCGGGTAAGGCCGTACCAAGCCCAGGCAGCACCGTCATAGCACGTCTCAGCACCGCCGGTGGAGCAGGGACAGAGTCATACGGCATGGCCGTACAGCCCCGGGCACTTCTGGGCAACAAGTACAGCGTAGTGGAGGTCTTAGACGAGGAGGTCTATAAGGTAAAGGGCGTTATTGCCGCCATCCTGGAACACTACAACATCAGCACCTCAACGCCTTCTGCTCCTGCCATTACTGTGACAACAGCGGCGGCAGCTGTGATGGCCAACTCGCGCGGTGGCCCGTGATGAGGTGGTTTGCTTGCTTGGCTCGGCAAAGCGGTCATGATGAACAGGACGCATAGGCAGATGCTGTGACGCCTGTCATGGAAGATGACACGGTGGTAGCTGTGGGTGCGTGACTGTGCATCAAGTGTGATGAGAAGGTTAAGCTCCAGGAGAGGTAGCGGGGATTGATCAGCAAATCCCTCCAGTCGCCCTATGGTTTCTTAGGAAGGGGTCGCTGGCATGGCCCCCGAATCCGAGGAAAGGCAAGCTGGGGGACAAACGGGGAGCCGCACAGGTGGCATGTCGGTGCCAGGAAGGCGCGCTGACTCGCAAAGTCTGAGAGTCTTGTGGACACTCCAAGGATGCGAGCTGAAGGGATCCCTAGGGTTTATAACACACCGTACAGACAGCACAGGAGGAATGAACAGCTTTGCGATGTATGATATCACGCTTTGACTGGAAAAGGCACGGGATGATGGAACTTTGCCACATGTATCTGTTCAGGTAAGGCCTGCAGGGTGGACCGCTGCTGTAGCGCTCTCAGCTCTTCACCGGGTTTCAAGCCCGACTATCGGCACTAGCCACCCCTCATAATGACCTAACGTCGTTTGGATTCGAGGTGGGGTGCCACAAAAGAGCAGACCGCTCGTTTGCAGTGCGCGTTGTGTGTAGTAGTGCTGGGAAATATACCAAAGGGGACGGGAGGGGTAGAGGAAAGGGAAGTGTGGCAGGCGCTGCACAGTTGGCAGTGCACAGTTGGCGGGGCCGGGTCATGAACGAGTGAGCAGACGCACAAGGGTTAAGGGCTTAGGGTGAACGCCTGAACGGGGAAGAGGTGCGGCCCGCTTCTACCCCGCCCCTTTGTATTAGGGCTTCGGGTGGGGGTGGTGGTGATCGGAGGACTTACTGGATATATTGCTGTTTGTAAAGGCAAGCGGTCTTGGCCTGCACTGTTATATTGAGCCAACGTACGAGGGGGAGGGTCGTCACATTGATAGGGTTAACCCCACCACGCAGGCCAATTATTTCCGTGCCGTGCCTCTTCACAGGGTTCATCCAGACAGTGCCAGCAACGTCATACATCCAGCCCAGGCTCGCAGACTGACTCGCTCTCCGTAGAACCCTTAAATATATAGTCCTTCGGCCGCTGGTCCCTTCCAACCCCTCAAAAGCTATGATATGCTTTGCTGGTTGTCCCATGATGTCATTTGCCATAACATGGATCCGCATGTGGGCGGGGTATGTTTGCAGCACTCATGGATGTGCCCATAATGCCCGCCATAACAGGATTAGGGATGCTCAAGGCACTCGACTAGTGCTTGTCCGTGGGCCACTCTTCTCGCTGGCGTATTAGTTAGCTACCTTGGCTTCGTACGACCATTTGTCAACGTGTCATGATGCGAAGGGAGATGGTTAAAGGATGTGAAGCTCATCACCCGTGCCGTACTGATCTCTATGTTTGTCATACAAGGCCTGTCGATGGAACAGAAAGGAGACGCGATAAGGCGGTCATGGCTCCGTTCTCTGCGACGTCTAGAGGCCATGCCTCATCAGGGTGCTTGGAGTGAACCGAGGAACACCTATGTCGAATCGTAGGTATCGGTCAGGAAACACCTGCATGGTGACGGGGGTCGCAGGGGTGGCGCAGGTGGCGAAACAAGAACAGCAGATCGCCGACACGCAGGTGGTCCCCACGCAGGTGGGGGACGCTTCAGGAGTGCTGGCTGGTGTTTGGGGGGCAGCGGTAGTGCCGTCAGAAGCCAGGTACCCCTCGGTAGGTGCCAGGTGGTCAGAAATCTCCGTCGGCACCGTCCGCCAAAATACCCCAGGTATCCTCGCCTATCTGGGAATCATTTGTTTTCGTTGGAGCCGCTGGCGCCGTCCCCGTGGTGGTGGTCCCGGGAATGGCAGGAATGGGTGCGCGAGGTCCCTCAACGGCAGTCCCTCGTCAGCAGAAGTTGGGCGTCCAGAATATGAAGCGAAAATAGATGCCATAGAATTGTTGGAGGTGCAACTCCGGAAAGGGACGCTGCCTGGCGTCCCTTGCCTCCTGGAGTTTATGCTATGGCAAGTTGGCATTATTGTTAAAAGCTGCCTAAAGATGCAGACCCTGTCACAAAACACTGCGACTTCAGTAGGCTCTTCCGTCCATAAATCATGTAATATATTTGACTGCAAAATTTCCCTGCGTCAAGCGTGGGGAAATAAAGCGAGGAGTACGGCACAGTACTTGCATAGGGAAGGTACACATTCGCGCAATGCATCAACTAACTGCCTAATGTATCCTACAACTTTAATTTATAAATCTAATACGCCTTCGAGTATTGAAATGTACATGTTAATAATGGGCAACAGGAAGGGTATGACAAGGAGACGGACACTGGCAAGTTGCGACTGCTGGCGACAAGGGTAAGACTTCATGACGTGCAACTTTAGAACTTAGTTATCTTACAACATCATTACTATGTTAGTATGAAGGCTGGGGCGCCAGGCTTAAGCATCTCACAGACTTGTCAAGTTGTTCAGCAACGACATGTCACTATTTTGTATTAAGTTTGGCATCCTTGATTTTCAAGTTCCATTACGGCTCATCATTGCTGCAAGTACGATGGCGGCTGCATTAATATCCCAAACGCGCTAAAGGATAAGCATTGCAGGAAGAACGAGATGCATCTGTAAACAGTGTGCCTGTTTGGGGGATGCAACTGTACTTATTTCAGCGACCCTGGACTTGAGCAAGCAGGCAGGCAGGCGCCTGCAGGCCACCTGCTCTATTTTGCAGAGACGGCGTTGGATGCAGACGTGTCTTAGGGAATCCATACGCAACAAGAACGAGGCGGCCGCACATGCCTTGCTTTTGCTTTTGCTGTCGTGAATGTGTACCGAAAAATTTTTCTAGGTTTTGGTAACATCATTTTGTTTATTAACTATCACTGCGTTCCCTTCTCTACACAGGCCCAGGAGAAAGAGGCGTTCAATGAAAGGAGGCAGTCATTGAAGCTCCCGGGTGCCAAGGCTGGAGCTAAGGACGTGCGCATAGTGCAGTCGATAGGCCAAACAGAAGCATCGGCAGAGAATGAAACCAGGCTGCTCAGGAGGTATGGTTGGGGTTGGGTTTTGGTGGAATGGGGTCAGGTCCAGTGGGATAGGAATGCTTAACCCTGGGTGGATATAGATGGTGGTGTCTTTGGACATTTATTAACCTTCCACTCTATAGGAAACAGAGTGCACGCATTCAACCCGAAAGTCTAACCACATTGCTCAGGCAGGTCAGATATGTCCATCATGCAGAGTGATAGCCCCGAGCTTCCTCCCACCCCGCTGGCGCCATCCACTGTTCCCACCACTCCAGCCCATCTGCCATCACAGGCTCCACCACCCCCACCCCCGCCACTCCTGCTGCCTCTATCCACACCTCGTCATCTAACCTCACTGTTGACACCGCCTCATACTATGCCACACTGCCTCCAATACTGACTGCACCACTGCCTCCTCCGCCCCCATCTCTGCTGCGTCCTCTGCCCTCGCTGTTCCTGCCACCAGGTCCTCCAGTGCCGCCCCTGCCTCCACTGCATCTTTGTTGTTACCACGCCCTCCACCTCGTCCACCACCACTGTTGTTTTGGACACACGCACCGCCGCCAACTCCAATGCCACTGCTGCCACCGCCTCCCCCAGTCCTGCCACTGCCGCCTCTGCCAACACTGCCAACACCTCCCCGCTGCCTCCACCTTCACCTCGTCCGCCACCACCCTCTCCGACATGCCTGCACCATCACCTCTTCTGCTGCCGCCTTTACTATCTCCACCATTACCTCCCTACTCCACTGTCACCACCACCGTCAGTGCTACCACAGCTGCCACCGCCACCACCTTTTTCACTGCTGTCCCACCCCGCACCTGTGGCTGCTACCATGAACTCCTTCCCTTCACTGCTCCTGCCGTCGCTGCAGCCTCAGCCGCCCCGCTGGCAGCATCACCACCGCCACAAGCACCATTCCTTCCTTTATTTGGCTAATAACATACTCACATCAGGTGGTGTATTTGGGGGCTTTCTGAGGAGGTTTTGTGAGGTAACCAGGGGCTTTTTATTTGGTAGGTTGGGTTATGTTACAAATCAGTTTATTTGGGTATTGGAACTTATAAGTATATGTATGGTGGTCAATCTGATATTGGTTGCTGTTGTTGTGGTCGTGGTGCGTGGTCTCAATAAACTCATTTGCTTCAGTGTCCTCTGCTTTGATTTCAGTGAAGCCATGCACATACAGCAGTTACTAAAACTTGTGACATATAAAACTGTACGCTGCTGCAATCACGTTTAGCTTACATATTCCACCGCCTCCCACACTGTTGTTTTTCCCCTCCCCCACCTTAACCCCCACCTCTGGGTGGCCCCCTCGTCCACCCCTGCCTCTACCACCCCCACCCCCGCATCCTTTAATCCTCCACTGGCCCCACAATCTTTCTCTTATGTGCAGGCCGAGAAACGATGGGAAGAGTTTTCTCTGGTGAAGCAGACATTGAAATGGTGGCCAGGGTGCCAGTGAAAATTACCAAGGAATGTTGGGGCAGTGTCGAAAAGGGCTTGCTGTTATATTCAGAATGAAAATATTTCGCAGGCACCTGAACATTCTGGTGGTGGTTTGAAGGGTTTTTCACACGTTGCCAAATGCATGTGCATTTGCAAATGAATTGTTGTTATGCTTGGGTGTGGCCCCTTTATCAAAATGGTCTTGGAAATGTTTTTAGTGGGTATATGTGCCAGGGTTCTTCAAGATGGTTGCTGTTTTTTCCGGGGTTCCCCAGAGCCCTAAAAAATGTTTTCCGGGGGCGTCCGCGGAACTCTACCTAGTTACACCCTAAAACGCGGAAAGCTGCACTTCACACTGGAAAAGTTTTCCGGGGATCCCCGGAGCAGCCTCAACATTTTTCCGGGCGTTTCCTCAAAACTGGAAAGTTTCTGGGTCCCGTCCGGGGTGAAGAACCCTGATATGTGCATGTACAAAGATCTCGCTTGATGTATGTTATTTGTGGCAGTTGATGCATGGGATATATGCGTGAAGGTACTTGATTGTGCAGTGTGTGCTTGATTTGTGTGATAGTATTTGCTGAAAGGACTCATGCTATTACATGGACTTATGTAACAAACTAACCTGCTTGTGTAATGGAGGAATGCAAATCATGCGCTAACTGCATTATTAGCAAACGTTCGCAGCGCTAAAAGATTACAGATGCAAAAAAGTGGATAGATGTGCGTACATCAGAAAATTGTTTGCGTTATGGCTCGCAAGTCACATTCACGCTTCCTTCGCAGTGCTAAAGCCATTTGTACGCAGGCGAATTACAAATACCAACAAGTGCGAAATCATGCGAAGTGGAATGCGAATTTCATTAGCTATCGCGTTTTACGTTATTCGCATTTAATCGCAGATACTTATGCACGCGTAAAACCTTGCGAAAGCTATACGTTTGAACTGCGTTTTCAAATTCGCTTGCGATCTTACCTTAACGCTTTGCGATATCCCCGTGCGATTGCATGCTATTTTGGTTAACGCACAAAACGTTTTAAATGCGAAAGCCATGCGAATCTTGTAACGCGCGCGTTAAGTGTTATTCGCACGCGTTACAAAGTGCGTTACGGCGCGAATGCATTCGCACGCCCAGCCAAACTTTCGCGCCAGGTCTATTTTCGGCGCACTTGCGAACGGCATTCGCGCGGTGTCCTTGCGAAGGCATTTGCTATTGTAAGCGATAGTGCGCGTTAGGCATCGCGTTACCTCGCGTTAGCCTCGCGTTAACTTTCTGTAACGCGAGGTTAACGCGAGGTAACGCGATTATCTGTTGTCATAGTGATATATACATAGCTACTACATGAAACAAAAGACCGAAGTAACCTAGCTAAAGAGCTCAGGAAATGCTTTAAATAACCTAAGAATAGTCTAACAGAAATCAGTGCCTTTTACTTGTGTCGGCATAAACTCCCAAGGGCCTTACATGACTTGCACTCCGTACAGGGGCTGAATGTACGACGCGAAAACTAAAATAACTAGAACTAACCCCAAATAAACTAAAAGCAACTAGAAGGTCTAAAATACGATTTAAACCATTTTGATGACCTGGCTAGCTGAATAAATCGGTAGCAATCACAACTTACTGGTGATGGCATAAATTCCCGAGGGCCTTACACTACTAGGACTCGGTAATATGGGTGACAGTACGACAAACGAATTTTGCTAATAACTACCTAAGGATAACTTCCTAGCTAATAACGATTACTAGACCAGCTATTTACAGTGGTAGCAGTAATTGCATCATTGCAGCAGTGCGGCGCTTTGTGAGTAATAAAATGTACTGATGTAAACCTTTTCCTCCTGCTGCTCTTCCATCCAACGAATGGGGTACACAAGAATGAATCCGATATGCTTGCCCACCTTATTACCCTACTTCCAATTTAGCCCTACATAAAGGGCGAGTTCTTGCTGCACGTTTCATATTACACTTATATCGATTAGTAAATTATATATTAAGATGATGACCAAAAAGCGTTTTGCATATGCATGTACCGTACGGTTTGTATGTAGGGTGTGTCTACGTATGTCGATACACTTGATTGAATTACTTGGCTGGGACGACGGCTTAGGGCTTAATCCGCCACATACGTAGACAGGGGATCCAAAGTAGATCAATGCGTGGGGAAATGCGTCTGTTTCGTCATGAAAACATATGGTACCTTGCTGGCTGATCGCGACCGGGTACCAAATGAAATTTTATTGGGGTTCTTCCACTTGATATGCGTATCATCATATGATGGGATTCTTCCACTTGATATGCATATCATCATATGATGGGGTTCTTCCACTTGATATGCGTATCATCATATGATGGGGTTCTTCCACTTGATATGCATATCATCATATGATGGGGTTCTTCCACTTGATATGCGTATCATCATATGATGGGGTTCTTCCACTTGATATGCATATCATCATATGATGGGGTTCTTCCACTTGATATGCATATCATAGTGGAAGAACAGCCAGCCAGCCAGCCAGCCAAGCCGCTCGGTGTGTAAAGTCATCGTGGTGATTAGTAGCTATAGGATTGATATTGTTGGGCAGCGTTTGCTGGCCTCAACGAGCCATGCTGGCACTACTTGCTTGTGTTTACAGTTGCAGCAGGTTGCAGCTAGACAGCTTGGAAATAAACAATAACATGATTATTATGCACAACGTGCGTGCTACTGCTGCATGCAGCAACATAAACCAGGATAAAGCCGTCTGCTGCTGGAATATTTTGATTGCGGATTGCTGATTATTACAAACTGAACACGTAAGGTAAAGCTCGTGATGAGGTGCAACGAAAGGACCCCGATGTTGAGCAACGCAAGTTGGATAAAATAATAAGAGATAGACAAACGCAAAGCTAAATGCATGGAAATAATAATAGAACCCCAAAATAACGCAAATGGAAATGAAAGGGGGCAGAAGAAGAGTATACATAAGTAAAATACACTCTGGGAAAACGTCGGGGTCATTTTTCCATAAACCGGGGTGGATGTTTTCAGTAAAATGACCCCCCATTTTACGGAGAATAAATTTCCTGGACTGGAAGCTGCTAGCTGGCTGACTATAGTGCATACTGCTACCTGGGGCTCCCATGGGTGCCCTTACAACCGTTCTTACTTTGTGCTTTGGTAGGTTGCTTGTCATTGGGGAGAGGTGGATTTATGACATGGTTGTGTGCAATGTCACATCTGTAAGTTCAAGTCTAGCAGATGCTTATCCTAGGTTTAGCTCCGTAGAAGTGTAAGTCCCTCGGTAACTGCCCCACGGCAGCTCTCACCCCATTTTATTAATCATTTCAAAACCCTATCATTGCATGTACGAAGTTTATTTTACTATACTGCCTAACCCAGTAGCTGTTTTTTAGCTGTTAACTAACCCTTAATACTATTTTTCCATAAGTAAAGAAGTTCAAGTAAAGTGACCTGGAAAAGTGGCAGGCTGAAAAATAATAACATATTTAAATTGGAAAGCTTCAGCATAAATATTATGCATTGTGGGCATGGTTACTGTTACCTAAAGTATAGGTTGGGGATGCTCTGCCCAATTGTTTTCCGTAAATTTACCCACTGTACTTTACGGACGGTAAACTGTATTTTACGGACAAAATAACATTTAGGGAAAAAACCTTTCCCAGAGTGGTAGTGCCGGAGAGCCCTGCCTCTCAAGATCCTGAGGCGGTGCTTTTATCCAGCTTATCGATATTGTGCTTGTATTTACTGTATATTGCTGTACTACTACTACTACTACTACTACTAAAACTACTACTAAAACTACTACTACTTCACTTCCGGAAGTGTAGTAGTCGTATCCCTCTCTCTCTCTTTCTTTCCCCTGGCTTTATGGCTCAGCAGTCGTCTGTCCGGGCCTTATGAGGTCAAATGGATAAACATTATTCGATATCTCTTTTCACTGCGACTCTTTGCCCCTCTTTGCCTCGTGTATGGTGATTGGTTTTGGCATGATTAACGTCGAATGACACCAGACGTGGCTTGGACGACAGATTATTGCGTGCACGTATTACGTCATGGCTGCGCTTCGTCGCAACGAAGTGGCACGAGTTGCAGATGCAGCACTTGCTTGGTTTCCTTCTGCCTGGATGGGTATGTACTTCCATAAGTCCAAAGTACTTCCGCTGATAGTGACATATTTCATTTTTATTTTGTTGCACCTTTGTTGGTCGGTAAGTTTATGAACCGCACTTGCGGTTGACAAATAAAGGAACGGCACTCGCACAGGAACGCAAAAGGCAGGCAAGGCCTGATAAGGCTTTGGTAGCCAAAGCGATTTAAGCGGGAAAACGAGTCAAATTATTGGACGAAGGAAACGGGATCAATCGATTGGCGATTATTAGCTGTGGCACCGTACGTTGGCACCTGTCAAACGTTCGCGGTTGAAACCAAAGTAACTGTCGCTCGTATTTACGAGTATACTATCCAATTTATTTCAAGCTACCAAATCGCCACGTACCAAAGCAAGCTGATATAAGCTATTAAAGCTTAATAATGCTTAAGTTACCAAAGCTACATACATGGAACCGTGCGTCGGCGGTTTCTGCCATTAAGCTAATGACCTAATCATCATACATGTCAAGAATTCGGTGACTATATTCATGAATTAACAATTAATAAAAAAACGGGCAGCAGTAAGTATTGACACCTCGCAACCGAGCGCCTTGGCGACACCGTATTAAGGCGCGTGCTTATTAATTTTTCCCACAGAAATGAAAATGTAACCTTTGCTGCTGTCCGAAACGCGCAGGCAGGGCGAAGCTTCATTTCAGCTCAGAAGCAAGGACTTGCTTCTCCAGACCTGCCCTCGCTCGGTTTCTTTGCCATCGGCCCCAACCTGTTCTTTTCTGTCCCCACCGCGCTTACTTCCCAAAACATGCACGGTGCCCTTCCCCCTTCCTCTCTACAAGGCCGCACGTGTACCAACCAGAATAACCCGCCGTCGTGATGAACCATTTCCTAACCATTTTGCACATCATCAGCTGCATACGCGTCAATATTCATTCATCATCATTAATGACGGCAAAAACGGTCCTAGACGTACGTATCGTATAAAGCGAGCACGATATGTCACCGGTGCACATGCATGGCACCGCGCGCATGCAGTTGCTCGCAAGTTAGTTTGCTACCAGCAGCATATGCAGTCGTTACCCTATCAAACCTGTACAGTGTTAAGTCCGGACTTATTAGCCAGGCTTAGCTGGATTACCTGCTGGATTCGCAAGCCTGTTAAGAGACTTAGGGTTTACCGGCAACTTGAGGTGCCTGCTGGCTGGGACCCTCGTAAGCGAGGCAGGCATGTTCACCATGGATGGATTAATTTCAGCTATCTATGTACGGCTACGTAAGGCAGGAAGGTATCGCCCGTACATCTTAGCACATGTACGTATCCTGTACGTATCCTGTCTACCAAATATATGCGTGTACGGCAGCTGGAAGGTCACATCACTCTCAAGGCCGTCCTATTCGCGCGAATAGGACGACCTTGAGAGTGATGTGACCTTCTTGTCGCCTTTATTTGCATCGTTAGCCACGTCTCCGTACGACCTGTAATTGCTTTGCTGTAGTGAGCCAAAGCCTGTAGAGCAAGCTGATACATAGATAGAAAGATAGACTGGCAGGCAGACCGGTAACAAAATGACGTACATACAGGCAATAATTTAAACTGACCGATAGATAGATTGACAGACGAATAGACGGATATACTGACAGATGCTCAGCAAGCGGGCTCGTACTACTGCTGGCTGCAGTCCGTTATTCGGCTTTCCAAATAAAGGACCGCCATTATTGATGCCCCCACGGCCGGACGTAGCTCGGTCAAGACGAGATTTGAGGACTAGCTGCCTGGACTGAATGATCGATGAGATGTGGCAACGGTTGAGTCTGCATACATTTATGAACAGGCTTATTTGTCTTACTTGTCCACCCAGGTAAGATTTGGACAAGCTGGACGTGTTTCACTGGGATAGTGCTTCCCCCAGTCAGACAGCGAAATCCCCCTGCTGGACATCCGACTCGCTGTCCCGCCCAAACCAGCGCGATCAATACGTCAATATGAGATTATATGAGGCTGTACGTCC